>CP139506.1:315794851-316994851 GCA_021014915.2 Artemisia tridentata subsp. tridentata | reverse complement strand
AAGCCGACAAGTTTTAGAATCTAAATTGTCGGGACGAGAACTCCCCCTTGATGTGTACTCCCCCTCGTTTGGGGGCACCAAGGAAACGAGCTATGGAACGCTTGCAAAAAAAAATGTTAGAAGCACAAGTATATGTCACAACAATAAGCAAGCATATAGAATAAGATCATTCATTTAATAAAAGTGTTGTGTATAAATACACAACCAAGAAGATTACAACATGAAGCATGCAAGCATACAAACAAAGAAACAACTAATGAAACTACATAATCGTCCTAGAAGTACATGGTCTTCCATGGAGCTTTCTTACAAGAAGGTTTTGAAAAATTATTTTTAAGCATTGCATATGCTTAATTGGGTGAAAATGGAGGTGGTGGTGGTGTAGTGGGTGAAGGAGGTGGAGGAGGTGGTGGTGGTGGGTTGGCAATCATGTTTTCAAGAGATGAAAACATGTAGTGTATCTCATCTCTAAGACCAAAG
Organism: Artemisia tridentata subsp. tridentata; assembly: GCA_021014915.2. Lineage (NCBI taxonomy): Eukaryota > Viridiplantae > Streptophyta > Magnoliopsida > Asterales > Asteraceae > Artemisia > Artemisia tridentata. The sequence continues at coordinate 316,994,371 of CP139506.1, read as the reverse complement.
ATTAAGGTCCGGTTATGGATGCAACAAAGACAATTATCACCATGGGCTTCAAGCAATGCCCAAGGTATAGGAAAGAATGGTTGTGGGGTTGGTGATGGTGAGAAGTGAGCATCAAGAGGTGTGATGGGTGATAAGGAAATGGCAAGTTGGGTGTATGAAGGTTCTTGAGTGGATGGTGGTGATGATGTTAGGTGAGTGTGGATGTAGTCATTGATGGATGAAGTGGATGGAATGGAGGAAGATGAAGCTCCATGGGTAGAGGGTGTTTTTGATGGTGCATTAGGTGCACTTGGGGATGAATTTTGAGGTGGTGGTGATGGAGTTTTGATGTCATCTTGGGTTAGGTCTATGAAAGGTTGTTTTGGTGGTATGATAACAAGTCTTTGCTTCCTTGGAGTCTTAGAGATGGAGGATTTTGGTGATAACATGGTGGTTTTGGATGATGAAGGATGATGGAATGAGAGGTGATTGTATGGAGGGAATTTATAGTATGAAAATGTGGTTGGTTTAGGTTGATTTTTGAGGTTTTGTAGGAAGATTCCAATACCAGTTCGTCCATAAGGAGAAATGGTAGCTGGGGCTAGGTAAAAGTGGTCACAAGATGCAAAAGAAAACAGTAAATTTTACTGTCCAGATGGTCGGTCCCCTTAATTGTTGGGCAGCCCCCTTAAAATTAAGGGGATCGCCTAGGAAATTAAGGGGGCCGCCCATCTGGTGTTTTCCCAGGCGACCAAATTTGAAAAATTTCCAGAAAAAGGTCATTTTTAGGGTGTATTTGCAGCAAGTTCCATTTGGATCATGTACATCAAGAATGATTAAATATTATCAATAGCATATTAAACAAATAATATACATATTTAAGACTAGAAAAAAATCATATTAGAAGCATAGGCATATTTTATCAAATAAACTAGTAGCTTAGTTCTAATAAGTTTATCATCTAACATAATAAAAGTCATAGCAAACAAATGTTAAGATAATAATACTACATATAAATGTCTAATCATAACATCAATAATAATCAACTAAACACTCATCAAACATGTCTATTTCTTCTTCTTTCCAAACATCCTTCCAAGTGTCTTTCCAATAGACTTGAAACCGCCTCGTACTTCTTGGTGCATCTGCTGTGTGGTGTTGAGTAGTTCGGTTTGTCTTTCAAACAGTAGTTCGTCTGTTCGTTCGGAACGAGAAGGAACTTGATACTCGGTGTAATCAAGATCCGGAAGATTATCAACGAAGGTCCTAGGTGATGGGGTACTAGCACGTGTTGTGCCCTCCTCCTCATCATCATCATCATCGTCTCCTTGATGTGACGTGGAACCACGAGGTGGAAGTGAGACAGATTTACGAGATTTTCCCTTGTCGCTTCGAGGGCGACGTTCACGGACACGAACAAGTGGATTAAGGACCGGTTGAACAGACTCATAAATTGGACTCTGAAGATGTGGATAATGCATCATGACATGATTGTAGAGGCGAGTGAGAAACATGCCATACGGAAGATTTGCATTATGAGTGTTTTTGGCGGACATGATGCGGAAGACAAAGAGATATGCCAAATTGTACGGCTGTTCAGCGACAATACAATACAACATGTGAGCTATGCTCGCCGTGACATGATCACGGTGACCACCGGTACCGAACGCATTCTCACGAATGAGTTCTTCCCAACGCTTCATGTCGGGGCGCAACTCCTTGAGGAGGATTTGGTTAGCATGGATGTCAACATCTTTTGACTTGATCCTCCGGCTAGTCGTACCACGATCTAGCCCAAGATATTGACGAATTTCTTCAGAGGATGGAATCTCAGAGTAGTAAGGACCCTGTTGAGGTCGATATTGCTCAAGAGATGAGAGATCCCACTCATTAGAGAAGACGGCTTGACCGGAATAGGGGATTCCTAGAATTTGACCGAATTGAGCGAGAGTAAGAGTAATGAATTCGTGTTGAATCATAAAGGATATGAGGATACAGCCATTGGGATCGGTTTGCACCGTCACTTGGCTATAGAATTCAAGAACAAAGCGGGGAATGATAAGCTCATTGATTTTGTAGAGACAATCAAGACTAACGTTGGAGAACATTCGTTTGATATAGTCGGATTCATAGAACGATGGATAAACAACTCTCCCTTCATGAATGTTTCTATCTTCAATGGACGATAGAAACAAGCAATAGCGGGAGAAAATGCCTGGAGTGGCAGAGACTTTTGGAATGTATTCTTTTGTTTTTGAGACATCACCGACTGTAATTTTGGGCATTTTCACCTATACAAGAAAGCAACAAAGAAAAATAAGAAAATGACATGCATATATTATATATGCTACTTATGTGGAACGTAAACATACTTCGACTCTAAAACTTAAATCCTAAGAAGTAGTTTACAATGTTCATTAGTTTTAATTTTTAACTCGCTTAAAATGTATTTTATGATGTTAAAGAATAGTTATAGGGACATTATGATAAGAAATCAAAAATATCCGAACGTTCTTTTATACGTCATAAGCTACTTTGAAATGTGGCTAGACAAACATTGGATTGTATATCTAGCTATTTCTTACGAGTGTTTATGTTAAGTAACTTAGATTTTGACTCAAAAAAAATTTCTTTCAAAATGTTGTGCCAAATGCTCCTTTAAATATGAAAATAACTAGTAAAATTTCAATATACATATGAATTATGTATCTTGATGACTTAAAACAACTAATTGCGTGTTTATAAACTTGACAAGTAGTTATGAACTTAATTTTGATCAAATTTCGATGATTCTAGCTCCTAATCCAAACACTCTCTTATATTTAACAAAAACATTTTTTATGATTCGAAAAATATATTTTTAAGATTTGTGAGTTGTAATAAATCAATGTGATTAGTTTTAACAAGTGTTTATGGCATAATTCAACAATGTGATTAGTTTTGAAAATGAGTGATTAGTTTGACATAATGTTTTTTTTTTTAATTACTTAGTTTCTAGGTTGATTAAGCATTCTAATCCTATGGGGAGCATTTGGTTATAAGATTTCTAGACTTAATTTTAACAAAATTTGGATTAAAAGAAAATTGAGTAAAAGACCTAATTATGATTAGACTCAAAATTGAATGGAATTAGATGAAATGTGAATTAGAAAACTTACAAAATGTGTTGCTAATCTAAATATAGGTGTTTGCCCCTTGCGAAATTAGTCGGAAATGATGATTTGGTGAATGGTTTTGGGTTTTGGTTCGTTCACAGCAGCAGCAAGTATGGGTGTGTTTGAAAAGTGGGGTGTTTGGCAAATGAAATTGGAAGAAAAACATTTTTGGGAGCTACAGTAGGCCGGTCCCCTTAATTATTAAGGGGGCCGCCCCCGTTTACTAGCCGGTCCCCTTAAACATTAAGGGGGCCGCCTACCAAACTTGGAATTAGTTCGGGTTTAGTTTCTTATAGCAAAATAATTTTATGTATACATATATAGATTTATTATATATCAAAAATACGTTGGGTTTTAATGGCACGAGGAAGGAATACTTGACATTTTATTAACATTTCGTTAAGAAAACATTTCTTGAGAATTTTGGATAAAATGATCAAGATGTCAAGTCGACAAATGTGTTAGGGGGTGAGAGTAAAAGTGCATATTTATTTATATATATATATATATATATATATATATATATATATATATATATATATATATATATATATATATATATATATATATATATATATATTGTGTGTAAACGTGGGATGTTGAATGGAGTTAAGAAATGATGAGGTAATGACGGAGATAGGTGCTGACGGCGACGGGAGTTTGTTTCATCCATAGTTTTCTTGACTCGACGGTCAAAGTGCTACTTTTACGTTAATCCACTTAACTCACTTCTCTTCATCACCATGAGTTATGTGATAGTTGACACGGAAGATTTTCGTGTTGAACGTTAAAGTTCAAAAGAGGCAAAGGGGGAAGAAAAGGTTCGAGGACGAACAATTTCTTTTAGTTCTAGATAGTCAACAAATGACGTATCTAGGTTATGTGCGGATATATTTATATATGTATATAGTATAATAATATATATATAATATATATATATATATATATATATATATATATATATATATATATATATATATATATATATATATATAATATATATATTTTATATTATGTATATGTATAAGTGATTATCTACTAACTACCATACAAGTACTAACTAAACTAGGCATTAAAAACTTATGGGGGCATGCAATTTGCTAGTTCATTAATCAACGCACATAATGATGAGCATGAAAGAGGGGCGTACCTTTTAGTCTTCAACACGTGGTCTTCAAGCGCTTCAAAGCGTTTATGTTTGACTTGTAGAAGTCAATCAAGGAAGAGATGCCAATAATCCAATGAGATAGCAATTTAGCCACTTGGTCCCCATTGTCTCATTGATCCAAAGTTGTTTGAACCAAAAATGGGTTGTAGTTGACTAGGATGCATGTATGGTGGAAGTATTCCCCAAGGATTGAAGCTTGGTGGATTCGGGTAATTCCACATTGGGTAACTATTATTATGACGGTTTGGTCTATTTTGGTTTCTTTTAGGTTGAGGAGTTTTAGGCCGAGGGTGAGGACTAGGTGGTCTTCTAGGAGGAGGTGTTTTTGACCCAAGCTTTGGTTTAGAGTTTTCTACATCGGTTTTTAAAGATGGTTTGTAGAAAGCTTTCATTTCCTCATTATTAGCTATGGGTATTTTTCTATCTTTTATAAGTATATATTTAGGTTTTGACTCTAATAATTTTTGATTACTAGTTTCACTTTCAAACTTTACATTTTTAGTTTCACTAGTTGTAGCCTTAGTTGAGTTAAATCCTAATCCGGTTTTATCTCCTGATATTCTTTGAATGCTTATTATGTCTCTAAGTGAATTACTACTATTTTCAAATTTGTTAAGTCTACAAATTTCTTCCTTAAGTATTTCGTTTTCATTTTTAGTTTCTTGACATGTTTTACATTCAAAGACTTCTTTGCCTTTTTCTAAGTTATGTAGTTTAATTTTTAATTCTAGTATTTCTTTTTCTAATTGGTTATTTATGTGTTTTAGTGATTTATTTTTAGTCATTACTTTTTGACCTAATATACATAACCTATTATATTCGTTATCTAGGTCTTTTTCATCTAATGATAAATTTTCATCACTAAAGTATTCGGTTTCGGAACGTACCTCACTTGATGTCTTAGCCATAAGACACTTCTCCTCTTTTGTGGTTTCTTTCTCGTCTTCTTCACTGTCACTCCATGCTCCTCCAATGAACGGCTTTTGGTTTTGCTCCTTTGACATCATAGGACATCTTCCAATGAGATGATTTGGATCACCGCATTTGAAACACTTCCTCTCGCTCTTGCTACCTTTGTCGTCTTTGTTTCTTTGGAGTGTTTTCCTTTCGTCATGTGGTTGTCTAACGAATCTTCCTCGTCTTTTGAAAAACTTCTTGAAGTCTCTTACGGCCATGGCATATTCTTCATCATCACTTTCGGAGGTTGAGCTATCCTCGTCACTTGATGCTTTCCTAGCTTTCAACGCGATTGACTTGCTTTGCTCTTTCTTTCCTTTGACCATCTCGAAGTCTTTCTTGATTATTGCTTCGTAGACTTTTAAGTTGCCAATCAACTCGTCAAGTTGAAGAGTTGACAAGTTCTTCGATTCTTCAATCGCCGTAACTTTAGCTCACCATTTTGGATGAAGAGCCCTAAGAAATTTCCTGACAAAATTCTTACTAGAAAAACTCTCATCAAGTGCCTTTAAACTTGTGATGATTGTGTTAAACCTAGCAAATGCATTATCAATTGATTCCTCTTCCGAAATCGTGAATTGTTCATATTGTTGAACAAGAAGATCTATTTTATTATCTTTGACTTGACTATTACCTTGGTGAGTTATTAGTAAAGAATTCCAAATTTCTTTTGCGGTTTCGCACATAAAGATTCTTTCGTATTCTTTACGTGGTAACGCATTATAAATAACCATTTTAGCCTCATTATTTTAGAAAGTTTTCTTTTTAAATCATCACTTTGTTTTTCAAAAGGTACAATTTCATCCTTTTTAGTTTCAAGATTATGTTGAATGGGTAAAAAATCACCATTAGTAATAACATGCCAAAGATCTAGATCTTTTGATTTCACATAAGTTTCGAATCGATTTTTCCAATATAAAAATCCATCACTTTCAAATAGTGGTGGTCTTTGCATAGATTGCCCTTCTAAATATTTTTCAGATTCCATAGATCGTTTCAAGTTTTTAAAATACAGTTTATTTTAAAAATCTTGTTTGACGTGGCTCTTGATACCAATTGTGGAAAACTAAAAGTGGGGGTTGAATAGTTTTACGTCTTTTTATTTATGAAAACTTTTGTTTACTTTTTAAAACTTCGATTCTATCTTATGTGAATTCAACTCTTGATCAATATGAACATATATAAACAAATATAGATAAGTAATGCAAGTAAGGTAAATATAATGAAATAAGAGAGAGATGGAAAGATCAAACCACAACACGGAGATTTATAGTGGTTCGGCTACAAGGACACCTTCCTTGCCCTACTCCACTCCTCGAGTCACCTACCCGAGAGTTTTCTTCACTATGTCAACAAACTCCCTTATGGCGGAGAAACCTTACACAACTTTAGCTTACACCGGCTTAACGACACAAAGCTAGATGTCGAGTCCTAATCGTAGCTAGAACCAATCTCACAACTTATACACAACTTCTACATGACTTAATCACGACTTCTTCACGACAGCTTCACAACGGCTTCACGACTTCTTCTTCACGACTACTTCACAACTACTTATTCACAACTACTTCACAACTAATTTACAACACCACTACGTAATTACACTTAGATCTACTTATCACAACTATACAACACTTTACACAACAACACAATTGAATGAGGTAAGTAATAACACTTCTTCACTAGTTGAAGTAGAGTTCTTCTTTTGCACTTTTGGTGGTGGAAGCTTGGATCACTTAGAAACCAATGCTTAAGAAAATATGATCAAAGGATTTACAATGTTTGGAAAGGTTTTAAAACAGAAAGTTTTAGCGTGCAAAAGGTAAGTAAAAATCCAGGAGAAGGCTGGTATTTATAGGAGAAAAACTGGACAGCTGGAGACCTACTGGAGCGTGGCCGGCCCCCTTAAATAGGGGGGCGGTCCCCTTAATTTTAAGGGGGCCGCCTAGTAAAATTAAGGGGGCCGCCCTAGGTGTCCGTTGCCCAGATTTGTCCTTTTGTGGGGAAGGTTTTTCTGGAACATTTTAACTGATTTTGGTTAAAATTTTGAATTCATATTTTTATAAAAGATTAAACATTTTTATTTAATACCAAAAATGTTTTTCAAAAATATATAAAATGTTTTTGATGTTTTATAAAAAAATCTAGTTATTAAGAAAATATTCCTTTGATCATATAATGCATTAAGCATTAGTTCATTCATACCTTAAGTGATTAGAGTTGTAGAAATAGATATTTAAAACTAAATACTTGTTTACGTCATAATTTTCCGATTAATGATTTTACATTTTGTGATTATCAAAACGTAGAGATATCGAAAAATATTAATAACGTGTTTAGGCATTATTTATATCAACACATCCGATTTCTTGAGTAATTAGATAACGTTGCTAGCGATCTAGTGGGTATTTTAGTGACCATCTGTTATGAGAATAGCGCGTCAGCGATCTAAGATATATCCTAGTGACCATTCGTTATTTGGTGATGCGAGAACTCATTGTTAGCGATCTATTATGTTTTGCATAAGGTAGTTGCACATCAGTCTTGCTTAACCCTTGAAACCTTTAAACCCGAATAAAAGCCCTCTTTGATATCTATACTTGGTGCTCACGCCATTTCGGTGTAGTTTTGTTTCTTGTACAAGCTTATGGTAATATTTAAATCATGACCGAGCAAATGAGTGTGATTTCTCTTATATACTCCACCAACCATACAAATGAGTGTTTTGAGTGAATTATATTTCATTTCCTTTCGTGAGGTGTTTAGTAATGTATATCAAGCAAGAAAATCATTTGGGTATTGTCAAACATCTCGATGCTTCAACCATAAAAGCTTAAATTGATGAATCTAACTTGTACTTGTACTTGGTAGATTTGCATCACATCCTTTTAAACATACCTGTGTACCATGTGGATAATTGTTTTTATTGCTAGATTTGCTTGAGGGCAAGCAAAGTTTAAGTGTGGGGGAATATGATAACGCTCAAATTGTGCATGTTTTTAGTAGCGTTATTCGTGTTTTTATGTATGTTATTTGGTTATATTTATATGCTTTTGTTACTAAATCGTACCAAAGTGTGTTTGCAAAGTATATGTGGCCAAAAACAGGAAAAAGGAAGAAAAAGATGAGAAAAATGAGAAAGAAGGAAATATTTATGAAAGTGCGAAGATTCTTATGCCAAGACCCAATCAAAAATGCATTTCAAAGAATGAAGGTCCAAGTATTCATGTGATAAGCTTCAAAGATGTTGAAAAGATCAAGTTTGGATGAAGATCCAAGAACTAAAAAGGAAAAAATCAAGCCAAGACGACAAAAGTCCAAAAAGTCCCAAACAGCAACCATCCATCCGATCAGTCGCCGCCCGCAACCGAATCGGATGGAGGCAATCCCGAAGACCAACCGATCGGTTGGCCATATTACCGATCAGTTGGAAGCTTGCTTATTTACCAAAACTTCATCATTAAGTTTTGTCTTTTCATATATCCGGTTCTAAGGCCTTCTAATAAGGATTCTAGGCTCTTCTAAACTACTTGGAGGACAAGAGAAGCATTAATGAACCAAGACCCTTGGGAGGAGTATTAATAGGATCATTTGTGGAGTATTAAGTGTGCTTTTACTTAATCAATAAACTTGTAATCATCAACCACTCATAAAATACTCTCAAATTCGTCCTTTGAAGTCCAGGAAACTTTGGAGGATCAAGAAGTCATTATTTGGAGGTCAAAACATCAAGAAATCAACACCAATCATTTGGGTATCATTACTTTATCATTTGTAATCTATTTCCAATCATTGTAAGACTTTCAATTATGGTTTCTAATGTTCAAAGTGCTGAGATTATGTTCATGTTTGCTATGAGTGGCTAGTGCCTTTGTGCACTTGCTTAGATGATGTGTATTACTTATTGATTTACGTATGATTGTGATGACATGTTTTAATTCAATTTCAAGTTGATTCTAAGATCCAATCATGATTAAGTTTTGTAGTGACATTTGTTGAATCAAGTTTAACTAGTTGCTAATAATTTTAAGGGTCGAAAGAACTATTGTTATTCAACTAGTTATAATCATTTGTCTATGGATGATTGTTTTTACCCATTATTCTTGATTAAACAAAGAAAGTTAATTGTGGTTGTAATGAGAATGCTTTTGTCTATCAAAAATAGGATTGATGGTAAACCATTTCAAGGGTCGAAAGATTAATAGTTTACTATCGATTGTGACCTTTTGTCTATGATCTGCTACCTTTTGTATTGACCATTTCCTAAGCTATTTGATTAAGCAAAAGTAGATTTTTGGGTTTAAGGTACACCAACTTATGAACCTTGAATTGATCTTGAATTGAGTGGTTAAACGTAATGCTTGTTTTTATGAACTAAAATCTTGACGAAGGTTTAATTTTTAGAAACAATAGATTAGTTCACCAAACTAATTATCGTAACCAACATGTTGTCCAAAGTTATCACAATCATGCTTATCAAAAAGTAGTATACTAGTCTAAGCAAGTGTAGTTTTAATCATCTGAATTATTATATTTTTCATTACTTATTAAGGAATTTACTTCTAGTAACTTACAATTCGATTCACTACATAAATCCCTGCGAACGATCCTGACTTACCATCATAATCTTGCTATAACGGACGAGTTCACTTGCTCGTATGTGTTGTTTCTAGATTCGGTAATTCGACCTTTATAAATTTAAAAATTGTACTCACTTACGACACATCAGGCCTCAAAAGGGTATAGTGGGGAAGAAGTTCCTTTATTTGAATAAATGTTACAGGTACAGGGTAAAGGATCAACAACCCCAGTTGACTCCCATCACACACCCACAAGCTCAGACCAATCAGCCTCACAACCCACCTCATCACCTGATAGGTATTCATCCAGAGAGGGCTCTATTGTACCTCAGCACAGAGTTCCTACCCCTACCCATATTGCAGATGAGGCTGACAATGTCAGTGTAGGAAGGGCTACTCCTACTGTCCCAGGCTTAGAAGCTGGGCAGGACAGGGGTAACATAAGTAAGACCCAACCTATGGCAACACCTACAGTACCAAGTGCTTTTGAACCTAGTACTAGTGGTGGAATCCCAAGCCAACCGGGTATATTGGGTGGCTCAGAGGCTCACCATATGGTGGAGTCTGAGTCTTTACCCCATGATGTACCTCTCCCTGAAGGTTACACATCAGGAAGTGCTGGGGGCAGTAAGACACTAACTGAATTGATGGTACTGTGTACAACATTGTCTGATAAGGTTTCTTCCTTGGAAGCTGAACTTAAAACTCATAAACAGGTCTTTGGAAGAGTCTACACCAAGCAAGTTTTGAAGGTGAAGAAATTGGAGAAGATAGTCAAGACTCTTCAAAGGAAAAGATCAGTCCAACTGGTAGAATCATTTGAATCATCTTCTTCATCCAGTTCAGATGTTGGTCAGAGTGAAGGCACAGGTGAGGAATCTTCCAAACAGGGGAGGAAGATTGCCCAATTAGATGAACACCCTAATGTTACTTTGGTCCAAGAGGAATCTGGCAATCAGGGGAGGCCAGATGAACAGCATGAAGAAGGTACTACCAGTCAGGTTGAAGGTACTGGTGGTATAATAGAAGGTACTGGTAGTGCTATACAAGGTACTGCTAGTGTTCCAGAAGAAGGTACTACTGGTGGTTCTCAAGGTACTTCTGGTGCAGTATATACAAGAAGGCCAAAGAGATCAAGAACAGATAAGGGTAAAGGAATAATGGTTGAGGGTGAATCATCTGAGAAGATCACCAAGAAAAGTCAAGTTCAAATTGCTCTTGATGAAGAGTTAGCTCAGAGACTTCATGAAGAAGAATTAGCAAGGATAGCTGAAGAAGATAAAATTGCTCAAGTGTTGACTGAACAAAAATTATTATCTGGAGTACAAGAATTAGTTGCTCAAGAAGCTGCTAATAGAGAATTAGCTGCTAAGCTTCAAGAGGAGGAAAGGTCACAGTTCACACAAGAAGAACAAGAACAGGCTATCAATGACCTTTTGGAACAGATCAGAAGAAGTCAAAGTAAGAAGAAAGCTGCTCAGAAGAAACCCCCTACCAGAAAAGAACAGTTAAGTTACATGAAGACCTATCTAAAGCATCATGACAACTAGAAGGAACAACACTTCAAAGGAAGATCCTATGAAGAGATAGAAAAGTTGTATATCAGTGCACATAGGAGAATGCAGATGTTCCTAAGAGGTGAGCTAGAAACAGCTGAGACTGATAAAAGTAGTGGAGAGAAAAGACCAGCTGAGAAATTAGAATCTGAGGAGTCCAAGAAGTAGAAGACAGAGGAACAAAAGCAGGATGAAACAGTTGTAGAAGAAGAAGAGGAAGTATTAACAAGCGAACAGATCCATGGTATGATGGTAGTAGTCCCAGAATCACTCAATGTAGATCATATTCAAGCCAAACATCCCATCATTCATTGGGAAGTTTATTCAGATGGAGTGATTAAAGGATGGAAAATTATCAGGGTAGGAGATCAAACAGAAGTATACAAATTCTTTGAAGACATGATCAAAGCATTTGACAGAGAAGACTTGGATAAGCTTTGGAGCTTAGTTCAAGAAAGGTTCAAGTCTGCTGATCCTACAAATGATAAAGATAAAGAGTTATGGGTAGAGCTAAAGAGATTATATGAACCACACTCAGGTGAGGCAATATGGAGATCTAAAGCTCATCACTTAGCTACCACATGGAGACTGTATGACAAATATGGAGTGCATAAAGTATCTACTAAAGCAGGAGTGGAAATCTATATGTTTGTTGAGAAGGATTATCCACTAACAGCAGAAGTACTAATGGTCATGCTTGCATCAAGACTCAAAGTTGAAGAAGATTCAGAGATGGCAAGAGAGTTGATAAGGAAGATATTCTAGCTACATGAAGAGATGAAAGTCAGAAAACTAAGATTGACAATGTAGTATTTGGAACAGTCCTCACAATCCTCATAAGGTATTCATTTAATTCAGAAAACTTGATGATTTAGAGTAAATCACAAGTTTAGGGGAGGATTGTTGGGAATTAAATGATAGAAGACTTAGTACTGCTGAAGGTTACATTAATAGTACAAACTGCTAGTGTATTACTGAAAATTGCTGAAGACTGCTAACAGTACAAAGTGTCAAGATAGTACTGCTAGTATGGATGAAGGTATTGCTGCATGAAGACGTGTAGAAGATAAGTATGGAATAGATTGTATATATATCACAATTAGTTAGAATTATACGGGTAGATACTTATCTTGTAAAGGACTCCTTATGTCTATATAAGGAGGTCCTAGGTTATATGTTTAGATATCAGTCGAATACGTTTTTGTAAAGATTCAAGGTCATTGTAACCCTAGTGATATTGAGATCACTCGTATTATTGCTTAATAATATTGAATCGTTTGGAGTTACTTTCTGTGTTCATTGTTCATACATTGTCTAGTTACTGTTACATCAAAACCATTCTTCTAAGTGTTATCAAGTAGATTCCACATACTTGGTAATATAACCTCAAAGTATCCTTAATACATTCCAAAGGTGTTTAGATCCTCTCATTATTTTCTAATCACAACTAATTAATTACACATGTTCTAGAAAAAAATTTAAGATTTGAACGGGGTTCGAGGGGCCAAATTTGCCCTCTGTTTACTTTTTTGGCCTGGCGGATGGGACGGAACCAAAAATTTGGTTCCGTCCATCCAAAAATTTGGTGCCACCAAATTTCATATGACGGATTAGGCGGAACCAAAACCAGGGTTCCGCCAGCCAACAGCTAATTTGTTTATATTTTCATTTAATCCCGCATTCTAGATCACTCACTTTTGTTACTAAGATACTCTTTACTTATATTCACTCACATTAGGATGATCTTAGTTCACTTGGACCAATAGGATAACCCTTTCCCACCGAAATTTGAAATTTCTCAAAACCACCTCAAGGAACCTTTCTCCATAAAGGAAGGAACCCTTAATTTGGTTCCTTGCTATCCGTGGGTGTCTGACATGGAAGATTTTGTGATTATTGCAACTCATTTACTGCATATCTCACTTATATCACTCAACACCCTTCCATTGGATTGACTTTGGTGATTAGACATCCTTCTCTACCACTTCCAAATAATTAGAAACCTCCATTTTTGTATGGATTAACATCAAATCCAAACACACTCTTCCATAAATCTTGAATTCTATAAATTAGCACCTCTAGGATGATCATTCCTCACACATTCACCACCATTTCCTGTGAATTTTTGCATATCTCAAGCATTTTTCACAATGACAAAATCAACCAACTCTTCACCACCCTCAAGACAACCTAGAAGAACCGCAAAGATAAGTGTAAAACCTTGTTGTTTTGTCAACCTAAACTCATCATCATCAGACTCTTCACCACTCAACATCTCATCTCCTATCCGTGATGAAAACTTCCTAAATTTGACCACTCCAACACCTTCACTTATCATCGTAACAACTCCACCACCAACAAAGACACCGGTAGCCACCACACCACCTCCCGCTCCATCTCAAATACCCAAATAACCATCACCTCCCAAGTCTCCAAAACTTAAACCCATAGAGCTCTTTGCTACACCACCAACCTCACCACATCCATTTTTGGACAATTTCGAGGACTTGCCACCAAGATCAACAAATCCACCACCTCTTCTGTCTTTTGCTTCCATTGAGCGTATCGCTCATGAACAACCACGGTCATCTTTTATGCCCAATGAGCCTTTTAATTATGAACCATCTCAACCTCAACCTCTAGTTTTTTTATCCCATTTATAGGGAAATCCATGGCCCACTCTATGGAGACCAAGCTCCACCACCTCAACAACCTCAACCCTTTTCACCTACTCTTAGGAACATTGACGAGTCCATGTGGATTGATCCTCCAAAAACTCAAGAAGAAATAAATGATCAACTAGACCACCTCTATGCCTTCTCCAACATGGTGGATTCTCACCTCCATGAAGCTATGCAACTACAAACCACCTTGCTTTCTTCAATCATAGCTACACCAAATCCCAACCACCAATCAACATATATTCCACCACCACCACCACTATAATAACTTAAACATATGAGGCGACATTGAACTTTCGAATACGAGTAAAACCTAAAGTAAGCTATACGTTACGATTTAGAACTATGTGATACAAAATCTAAAACCTAAGTTAAATGAAAATCGACACAACTATTTCCTAAACTAATATCACACGACATATATATATGTCACTAAGGGTCCGATTTATTTCGATGATTTGTACACAACCTATATCCTAAGTGGGTCCAATTACATTTAATATTGTACACAACTATATACATTGAACAAGGGATAATTATTTGAAAAGTTTGAAAAAGAATTGGTCACTAAGTCTTCCTTTGGACTCGGCAAACCTCCCAGGATATATGCCACTTTTGTTCTCATTTTCTCCCATTCGTATACCACATTTCCTCTCACACTAAAACCCTAAGACAAAACTGAAAATGGCAGCCCCATTTCTTCCCAAGAAGATCAAGTACGAAAGTGGTTTTGGCGTTCTAAGCTTGGTGTGGCATTGGTTCGATCATGGGTATTTGGGTTCAAAAAGGTTTCGGTGTTGTTTTCTGTCTTTTGATCTCTTCCTATATTCGACTTAAGGTATACTCTCTCGATTCTGTTTCGAAACCCACTCGATATATATATATATATATATATATATATATATATATATATATATATATATATATATATATATATATATATATAATCAGAATTGGAACATGATTAGCGAATCGAAATATGTATGTTAAGATGAATATGAATGTTTCGTTAAAACTGTAACGTATATATACGCTGCCAAAGAAATCAGGAATATACAAACCATGTGAGTCGATCTTTGTTCATGTTTTGTTATTCAAATATGTCTGATATATATACGTATTTAATCTAGTCTTGTATACACTATTATGCTTCATAAAACCATGAGAACCTATACGTCTATACAACCTAATTGGTGTCGTGTATTTAAACTGCTTTGATGTCTTGGTTTCAGCCTTGTCGACATAAAAATAACCCTAAACCAAGCCCTAACAACCAGCTATAATATGACTGTTTATGACGTGCAAATCCGATAAGAAACCTTAAACTTCTAAGTATGGCGTACATAGCTATTGCATGGGTAAGAGTTTGGTTTGGTGTGATTCGTTAATTGGTGTTTGGAATGTGTGTCGTGAGGTGTAGTAAACAAAAGAAAACGTGTGAGTGTATGTGTGTATGATCAGACTTGTGTAGAGTCAAGTGTGGACAATTGTTTTGGGTCTCATATTGCATGCATGTGTCTCGTGGTTGTGGCTATAACAGGGTATGGCTGGGCGTGAGTTTTAGTGGGTAGAATAAGGTCTAAATCTTGTGTACAAGTTGTTTGAAAAGAGTATATTGGTTAAATGTTGGTCACAAATGGTTGTTGTTTGGTCTTGTTAAATGTATGTCGAGAAGGGGGCGTTAAGGGTCATTTGGGTTCCATGTTGCATGATACAAAAGCATAGTGATGTTTTTCTAAAATTGGCTAAACCGAAATTCACTTATAATAAATCCTAAATGAAATTAATTTACACATTTAACCCTAATCTTTGGAAATTGTCTCAATAAACCCTAAGCTTAACCATTTGATGTATATAAACCCTAAACTATGATTTTGGTCATACTAAACCTTCAAGTTTAATTAATTATTATTTGTAACCCTAATTTATGCAAGTTACTAATTCGGGAAACTTACTTAATTCGTAAAGTTACTAATATTGGAAAGTTACTAAAAATGGAAAGTTTCTAAAAATAGAAAGAAACCCCAAATGTGTAATCTGATTAAAATGAGCTTATAAGTAATACGTGATCATTAATTCATGTAGATTCTCAGAGGAAGGAGTGACTCTTGTCTTTGTGATCGTTTCATTTTCGTTCAATTGCTAAGGTACAGATATTCCGTCCTTTTTCAGTAAGGGCATCCATTGGTATGGTTATCCGTTATTGCTATTGATATCTGTTCTGTTATTTGATTGATATCCGTTTTGATATTCATTTTGATATTTGATTTGCTATCTCATTCTGATATTCGTTGGTTATCCGTTGATATGATTCAGTTCAGTATTTGATATGATATGTTTCAGTAGGGCTGTAAACGAACCAAACGAACACGAACAAGGCCTTGTTCGTGTTTGTTTGTTAAGGTTTCTTGGACAAACGAACCGTTCACGAACACACTAACGAACAAAATTCTATGTTTGTGTTTGTTTGTAAAGGAAATTAGTTGTTTGCGAACAGTTTGTGAACAAGGGTTTTGAATACACAAAAAAAAAAAAAAAGGAAATGTAATATGCAACTAACTTAAAAAACATTGTTAACATTTACATTAGACAAAGTACATCATCTAAGCGATGAGTCATTATACCAACTTAAACATAACTATCCAAAATTATGTAGGCATTTCTAATTCATAATTATCCCAAAAAAAAGTCTTGATTCTTGAATGCCCAACTTTCCGAAATTCTTCGTATCATCTTCAATTTTCTAAGAATATTTGAAAACGAGTATTAAATTAGATTAGAATATATAAACTTGCATAATAACAATATACTATGTAGGTAAAAAAGAGACATGAGTATTTACAAACAAAAAGTAGTTCTTAACTTCTCATTCTTTACGGAAGCTCAACAAAAACAACATCGTCATATTCCTACAATTATCAAAGAATATAAGTTAACCATGATAAGAACAAATATTAAAGATGAAAACAAAAGAAAATTACCTTCTTTTTCCTTTTTTGCAGCCCGTAATAATGACGATACCAATCAGCCCCACAAATGAGCATATCCACCATCTTAGTTCCTAAAGCAGAACGATGTGGATCGATAACCCTCCCACCAGCACTAAAAGCCGACTCTGAAGCAACGGTGGTTATTGGAAGCAATATAGTGTAGATTCAAAGAAGTAACACTGATGTAGAGTTCATACAAAACAAAATAGTAAAATGTGGATAACATTTATCATAGCATGTGTATATAATAAAAGTCAAAATAGAGTTAACCCAAGACTTGTAACAAACTTACGTGATTTGGGTAGAAGCTAGAGACAAGGACCTTGATGTTGTGTTAAGAAGCAATGAAGATGCAATATTAACGAGATTAAGGTTAAGAATGGAAGAATGGTAAAAACATTTATACTTATATAGTTATATTATTAATGTTTAGGGGGGAAGTAAAGTTAGGAGGGAAAAAATTTAGGAGGGAAAAGGTTTAGGAGGGAAAATAAAAGTTAAGAGGGAAAATGATTAATGTTTAGGGGGGGAATAAAAGTTTAATAGGGAAATTGAAAAGCTAAAAACTTTTATGTTTTAACTAATGTACACAAACAAACGAACACGAACGGATATAAACGAACGAACGTAAACAAACGAACATAAACAAACACATTACCGAACGTTCACGAACAAAACCGAACGAACGAGACCTTTGTTCGTGTTTGTTCATTTAGCTAATCGAACGAAATTTCTTGTTCGTGTTCGTTCATTTATTAAACGAACGAACATAAACGAACTTCCCGCCGAACGGTTTACGAACCGTTCGCGGAACGTTTGGTTTGTTTACAGCCCTATGTTTCAGTTCAGTATTTGATATGAATGATTTGATATGATTATGATTATGATTGCTCTTGTGTTGCCCAACTTCTGTATCTGTATTCCTAGCCATGGAGGTACCATGGCCATGTCATTGAGGCACCAATGGCATGACACTTTTTGTGGAGGTGTGATTGATCCACGACACCCCCTTCTGTTTTGTTATGACATTTGTGCACATTGGCCATTATGATATGTGTATATGCCTGTCATGAGCAGGTGTATATATATGATTTGTTTTGCAGGGGGCGTATGGATGCATCCTAGGGAATCTGTATCTGTATCTGATGATTGGTTGGTGTGTGTTCCTACACCCCATCACATTCTGGTGCATTGTGAGCTAGCTACTCCATGTACAACTTTGGAATTGACGGTATATGATTTGTTATATGATTGTGATATGATTATTTGGCCTATTCATGTATCATGCTTAGGCAGTTGGGCAATGCACTCCGATCCTATATTGATTGATATCTGTTATGCACTCTGATTCAGTATCTAATTCATATGCGTTTCGTATTCTGTTTCATCTGACATTTTCTCAGCAGGCTCTTTCCCTTTCCTTGATTTGGCATCATTTGATTCGTTATTCGCTTGATTATCGTATTTTTAGTTATTTGTTTATATCTGTTCACTGGGCTTTTTAAGCTCAACCGCATTTTTTTCCTGCGGCAGGTTTTAGGTTGGAAGCTGGGGATTGAGTAAAGTGTGCATAGGAGCTCTTAGTGGACCACCCTGACGATAGATCCCATTTGCATTTGGATTAGACTGTGGAGTTATCTACCATTTAGATTTGAGTCAGATTTGTATTCTAATTTGTTAGTCAGTATGATTTAGACTTATTATGTCCTTAGTTTCATTTTGAACTTTTGTAACCTTAGTATTTATAAAAGTCTTCTGCTTGCGTTTGTTCTGTTGACACCATAATATGGCATTTTGACCCTTGTCAGGTTGGGATGTTACAACCACTAACAAATGAACCTAGTCTACCACCAAACTTCCCTCGCCATGGTTGCTCCATGTGTGAAAGAACCGCTCATCTTAGTGAAAGAACCAAAATAATGGTCCATGAACTCCAAAACGAGATGAGGTTCATTCTAAATCACATCCTCGAGCGTCTTAACGCTCTTTCTCATCCTCTACAATAGATGATCACATTGGGAGCTTCACATCTTAGGAATTTATTTTTCTATTTTTCTTAGGATTTTTTATTTCCATGTTACTCTTATTTTTTCATTTTCCTTTTCTAGATATAGGACTTAAATTCATTTTTGTCCCATCATTTTGACTTTGTCAAACTGAATTTTACTTAAATGAATGTTGTTCGATTATTTGTTTGTTGGTTGTGATATTTATTATATGTTGATTGTGTTACACATTATATATGGTTGGTTTGGTTTATTTATCACTAACCTTTGTTTTGTAGCACTCAAAATCCCATGCATCTTATACTTGGCACCCTAACTAGGGGGAGTATTGACCAAGGGGGAACTAATCAAGCTCGGGCTTGCACTACATTCCGCTACGCTTTTCTTCTTTTTGTTTCGACAAAAAGGCGGAGAAAATATTAATCTCAAAACTCACACATTGTATACAATTTAATATTCTAAATTGATTTAAAAGTTGCATAAAACTAGTTTAATCTATATTTTTAAAGACTTGCACTTTATTTATCTTATTGCTTAAAAATAAATTTTATGTTTTATCCTCAACAAAAAGGGGGAGATTGTTAATACAAATATCGTCTAAAAACGTTATTTATATTTTACGATCTTTGCTATATTTTGTTAACGACAATTATAAACTTCGTTTTTAGCAAAACATAAATATAGTTAAGTCTTTTACATATATAGTCACAAGTCTTTCATAAACACAAAGTTAAAACATCACCTAACTAGTATATACATTTTACAAGTTCACTTTCATATTCATAGTTATTCTAAAATTGGAAATGTACTATGACATCATGACATGCATCATCTTTGAGATCTTTGGAAGATTTTAAAGATCATTGGAAGATATCATAAATATCTTGTTTAGATCTTTACTCAATGAATCCTTGAAAAGATATGGAAATATTTTGGTTAGATTTGATAAAGATTTTGGAGATTTTCTGTCAGGTCCCCGTAGAACCAAACAGGTACATGGACGGAACCCTATATTTGGTTCCGTCCCATCTGTGGCTTGCTGAGGCTTTTTGCCTATAAATAGCAAGCCACTCCATGTTGATTCCTCATCACTTACAAGCATAAACAACATCATACATTCTTTCATTCATATCTAACCCATTCATATTTCATTTTAGTCAACTTCTTTGTAGCAAGAAGATCAAAGCATTACAAGCTTCAACAAAGCGTTGCAAGGCTTGTTAGTTTGTCACTGTGTGAATTATTGTTGTTCATACATCATTGTTTGTACCAAACAATCATAAATCCTCTATAGTGATCGGTTAGTATTTTAGTCCTCAAAATACATAGTGTGATGGGAGTGGTTGTACCCTTGTAAAAAAATCGACATCTAGCTTTGTGTCGGAAATATTGTGTAAGCGACGTGTAAAGGTTTTCTCCGCCAGTTAAAGGAGCTTGTTGATTAGTGAAGAAAAAATCTCGAGTTGGAGACTCAGGGAGTGGAGTAGGGCAAGGAAAAAGAGTCCTTGTAGACCGAACCACTATAAACAATCGTGTTATGGTTTGATCGTTTCTTTCTTTACTTGCATATTATTTATTGTTTGTTATCTACATTAGTTGAATTCACACGAAGTACTCAAAGCAAATAAATTTTAAAACGCTAAAACTATTCAACCCCCCTTCTAGTTTTCCATAGATGGTTCTATTCTTCACATGGGAAATGTGTCAACAGCCCTGGTGCATGGTCGTGGTTGTGTAGATCTTAGTTTTAGTTCTGGAAAGATTGTAACTTTGTTTAATGTTATTCATGTTCCTGATATAAGGAAAAACTTGGTTTCAAGTAGTGTTTTGAATAATCATGGTTTTAAACAAGTTATTGAATCTGATAAGTTTGTTTTGTCTAAACATGGTGTGTTTATTGGTTTTGGCTATTTGTGTAATCAAATGTTCAGGCTTAATATTGTCACTGATATTGTTAATTCAGCCTTTATGTCAACCTCTAAACTGAACGACTCTACCCTCTGGCATGCTAGACTTGGCCATGTACACTATAAAAGGATGCAAGATATGTCTAAGGATGGGTTAATCCCAGCATTTGACTTGCATGTTGACCAAAATAACTAAGAAACCTTTTCAGGGTGTAAAACGTGAGACTGAGCTCTTGGAGCTAATACACAGTGACCTGTGTGATTTGCATGCCACTCCCTCTTTGGGGAATAAGAAGTACTTTGTGACATTTATTGATGATGCTTCTAGGTTTTGTTATGTCTATCTGTTACATACTAAGGATGAAGCATTAGATAAATTCAAAGTATTTAAAACTGAAGTTGAATTACAACTTGGGTCCCTGATCAAAAGATTAAGGACTGATAGGGGAGGTGAGTACATGGATACTCTGTATTTTCAGTCTGTTGGTATAATCCATGAAACGACTGCTCCCTATACTCCTTAGCAAAATAGTATCTCTGAAAGGAAAAACAGAGTGCTGAAGGAGATGGTTAATTCCATGTCGTCCTATTCAGGGCTGAGTCAAGGGTTCTGGGGTGAAGCTATGTTAACAGCTTGCTATTTATTAAATAGGGTTCCCAACAAAAAGAACAAGGTTACCCCGAACTTCGGACTAAAAGAAAACCCAACCTGAACTTTCTCAGGGTTTGGGGTTGTAGGGCTGTTGTAAGACTCCCTGATCCAAAGCAGAAAACTTTGGGTGAAAGAGGCATTGAATGCATCTTTGTTGGATATGCTGAGCATTCCAAGGCATATAGGTTCTATGTTATTGAACCTAATGAGTCTGTTTCAATTAACTCAATAATTGAATCAAAGGATGCAATCTTTGATGAGAATAGGTTCTCATCAGTCCCTAGACCAAGTCAAAGGATTCTAAATGGAACTGATGACATTGGTGTATCAGAGGTCTCTGATGAGGTTGTGGTTCAACAACCTGAACCTGAGCTCAGAAAGAGCAAAAGGATCAGGACTCCAAAGTTATTTGGACCTGAGTTTCAATTATATCTAATTGAAGGTACAAGGGATGAGGTCTCTGACCAACACTCCTATTGCTTTAATGTTGAGGATGATCCCAAAACATTTGATGAAGCAATAAAGTCCCAGGATGTTGCTTTCTGGAAAGAAGCAATCAATGATGAGATGGACTCCATCATGGGCAACAACACTTGGGTGTTGGCTGATCTACCACCTGGTTGCAAACCTTTGGGTTGCAAATGGATTTTCAAAAAGAAAATGAAGGTAGATGCAACTATTGAAAAGTTCAAGGCTAGACTAGTCATTCAGGGTTTTAAACAAAAGTCAGGGATTGACTACTTTGATACTTATGCCCATGTGGCTCATATCAGTACCATAAGATTGCTGATTGCTTTGGCATCAATTCACAATCTAATTATTCATCAGATGGATGTGAAGACAGCTTTCTTGAATGGTGAATTTGATGAGGAGGTTTATATGAACCAACCTCATGGCTTCACCTTGCCTGGCAATGAAAACAAGGTGTGTAAACTGATTAAGTCCTTATATGGACTAAATCAGGCACCTAAGCAATGGCATCAAAAATTTGATGAAGTGGTTTTGTCTAGTGGTTATTTACTTAATCAGTCTGACAAATGTGTATATAGCAAATTTGATGAATCTGGTAAAGGAGTCATCATTTGTCTATATGTTGATGACATGCTGATCTTTGGCACTGACCAAAATCAGGTTGACCTGACAAAGGAATTTTTGTCATCAAGGTTCTCCATGAAGGACATGGGGGAGGCTGATGTTATCCTTGGTATAAGGATCAAACATGAGAGTAAGGGAATTTCTATCACTCAGTCTCATTATATTAAGAAGGTATTGAGGAAATTCAACCACTCTGATTGTACTCCACTGAGTACATCTATGGATACAACTGAGAAGCTGATGCCTAATACTGGCAAGGCTGTATCTAAACTTGAGTATTCTAAGGTGTTTGGCTGCCTAATGTATGCCATGATTTATACAAGACCTGATATTGCATTTGCAGTGGGAAAACTGAGCAGGTATACTAGTAATCCTAGTGCTCAGCACTGGTAAGCAATTCAGAGGGTACTGAAGTATTTGAAGAGAATTATGGATTATAGTATCTCATATACTGGTTATCCTTCAGTATTAGAAGGATACGCTGATGCAAGTTGGATCAGTAACACTGAAGACAATTCGTCTACCAATGGCTGGGTATTCCTACTTGGTGGAGGTGCAATTTCTTGGGCATCCAAGAAGTAAATTTGCATCACCAGTTCAACAATGGAATCTGAATTTGTGGCTTTAGCAGTTACTGGTAAAGAGGCTGAATGGTTGAAAAACTTGCTTCTTAAGATTCCATTGTGGCCTAAACCTATAGCACCTATTTCTATCCGTTGTGATAGTGCAGCTACATTGGCAAAGGCTATAAGCCAGATGTACAATGGGAAGTCTAGACACTTAGGTGTCAGGCATAGCATGATTCGTGAGCTTATCATGAATGGGGTGGTATCTATAGAGTTTGTTAGATCTCAACAAAATTTAGTTGATCACTTGACGAAGGGTTTGGCTAGAGACTTGGTCATAAAGTCTGCTAAAGGGATGGGTTTAAAGTCCAACTTAGTCGCTGAATGCTAGGACACCCAACTCCCTCCTGAGGAAACTTGGGAGCTGAGTTCAATGTGGAAAGCTGAACGTTCAGTGGACTGGAGACACATGTTTTACAATCATCCCAAGGTTGTGCTCAGGACCTGCTGGAAAGGAGGATGAAGTCTTTACTTCTTAATGGTTAATTTTCTTTGAAAAAGTGCTTAGCAGGAGCATGAATAAAGAGGAACCACCTATGTGAATGTTGTAGTTTTGCCTCTTCAGGGAGATTTGGACTTTTGGCTCTTACAACATTTATGAATTGGATATGGACACATGGCTTGTATAGTGTCAGGAGCGTTTAAGTGTTTGAAAACTTGTGTGTATTTTATCTTCAGGTATTCAAATGGGTTGAAGGGTTCAATTCTTAGAACACCCTGATTCTCGAATATTTGAACGTGTAATGTACTAAGATGGAAATTCAATCCTCAGGATATTTTCGTTTATGCACTTGTTTTGTTTAATCTTTAATTTTCATGCAAAAGGAATTGTACTAAATTGGGGAGGACTGTTGGAAATTTAGTTCAATTGAGGGATATGATCATACTTGGAAATGGGTTTGGAGGTACGGAGTGTACACCCATTAAGTCCCTGATTACCCTGACTCTGATAGTGGTTGGAAGTAACTCATCAGAAGGTTCAATCCTTTACAGAGTTACTACTGCTAGTACTAAGTTAGTACTGCTGGAGCAGAGTTACTACTGCTAGTACTAAGTTAGTACTGCTGGAGCAGAGTTACTACTGCTAGTACTAAGTTGGTACTGCTGGAGTTAGTACTGCTGGAATAAGTATGTAACTACTCTGACCTATTCAAGTGGCAGTTAAAACTGCATTTATGACCACGTTTAATTGGTCATGTAACCACTATTTGCTATAATGGGGATAATTATGATGCGATTAATGGGCCGATTAATCCTCATAATTCCATTTGACTAGCTATGAGTATTTTCCTATAAATTGGAAATCAATCATGCATGAGAAATATAACAGAAAATATAAACACTTGGATGCGCAAGGGTTATTGATTTGTGCCTAATTCAATAACAAACATTCGGTCTTATCCCAAGTAAATATTCGTGATACCCAGGCAATAGGGTCGAATAGTTTACTTTGGAAAGTGATAACACGATTCCAAGTGATATCAGGTAACCATTCATTGGTACTGATGATGTACCCTCCGAATGCGTCGAAGGACTCCCCTTCGAGCCTGTAGAAATCCCTCCCTTCGAAGGCCCAGGTTAATCTTCTAACACGTTTCATTGGCGTAAAACCATTCGCCTGCGAACTGGTTACCATGTGGGAATCCGCCAATCGAAGCCCTAAGCCCTTCGGGGTATTCCTGACGAAGGGACTAGCACGAAGGACCATCCTGACCTGGTCAAACCCACGTCTCCTCTATCCCTTGGCTTTCCCGCCAAAACAGAGATCGTGGGCTACAAAGCCCTAGCGGTTACCACTTTCCATGGGATGCCCCCATGATCTCCGAACTATGTGCAACCGCCCACTATGCCCTATTTCTCCACTATAAATAGCATAGTCGGGCCAAAAACTAGGTAAGTTAACTTCACTCTCTAAATTTACGACCTGCATTACCATTACACATACTTACTCGCACGCCGGAGGTGGTTCGCAGGGTCCAACCCCTGCGCAATCACTTAACGTAGTGTCTTCGTATTTCTTATTTTCAGGTTAAGAACAAGCTTGGCGCAATCTCAACACCCCATTATTCCTTTGATCACCATCGAAGGCTTGGTTGGCAATTATTTGTTCAATCAGTGGCGCCATCCGTGGGACCGCTACAATTGGTCTCGTTAATTCCGAGCTTATAACCTACCAACTAATCTCACTATTATTCCGGCATGGATCAAGGAAGAGAAGATACTCCCCCACCGGGTTTCTCTACCTTAACACCAATACCAACCGACGACCCTAACAACCTTCCCCCAATAACCGCCTCCACCTTCACAACACGTTCTCACCCAGAAATCACAACTAACAATCATGCTTCGACATCAGCTAACCCAGAACCTGTCATTAGCCCAGCCTTTGTCGAAGCCAACCACGAAGTGTTGGAAACCCTTTTAAGGGCTCGTAACAGACAAGTCAGGAATGCTGAGGTGCGAAGGGAGTTGGAATACTCGAGTGATGAGTATGATGAAGAAATGGAGATGGAACCTAGGCCTCCGACCCAAGGGCCAACCCTATCGGCCTTAAGAATTGGGTCTCCAATTGGTCGAAGGCTAAGCAAAAGGTCTGTTGGTTTCGAAGGAGTCCCCGAGAGGGCTCCGACAAGAAGAGAAGGGGCGGTTACCGAAGGCTCTAACGGTAGGAGCCAGCTTAGGGAAGAAAGGGGGTGACTTTGCCTCCCTTGCTAGCAGCTCATCTGGGAAGGACTGAAGCTGGGGTTCCGTTGCAGCCTTCTCACGCATCAGGCGTAGAAGGAAATCCGTCTACAATTAATATGGGAGGAAATCTTCCTCCCAATGGTATGTATCCCTCGTTCCAAACTCAGTCTTATCCTCAAAATTTATATCCTCCAGTAAATGGACAGCCTAATAACCCAAGCTTCCCCCAAAATTATGGGAGCATGCCCTTCGGCCATCCTATGGCGTACCCTCCGTACGCCATGGGAAACAGCTACCCGTTTGCCATGAATACACCTTATCAATCCTACCCAGGCCAGACTCCTATGGGAATGCCCCCAAACAGCAATCCATACAATATTGTCCCCATGTAAGCACCACCTTAGAATTGTCTATATTCAGACCCTATGGGTTCAGCTACACCTTTTGTTAGATGGATAGAAGATTACCCATTGCCTGATGGGTTAAAAATGCCTTCACACGTCGGGACTTATGATGGGAAGGGGGATCCGAACAATTTCTTACACTTGTTCGAAGGGGCTATCAAGATGCAAAAGTGGGTTATGCCGGTGGCCTGTCATATGTTTACATACACCCTACGGGATTCTGCTCGTATTTGGTGGAACGGGCAAAAGCCCGGTAGCATCGTCAACCTTGATGATCTCAAAGCTAAGTTCCGGTCACACTTCAGTCAGCAAAAGAAGTTCACAAGGACTCATTTAACGGTGCACAACATCAAACAAAAAGATAACGAAAGCACCAGGGCCTTCGTTACTAGGTACACCGATGAGACGTTGCAAATTTTGGGTCTTCATGAAGATCAGCGTATTTCTGGTTTCGTACATGGCCTTCGGAATCGGAGTTTGGTGGAATTCTTGTCCACTGACCTTCCGACAACTTACAAGGGGTTGACCGAAAAGACGTATACTTGGATCGAAGCAAAAGAGGTGTCCACTAATGGGGCTCCGATAGATAAAGATAGCAACAACAAGTTTTCGAAGCATTCTTCGTGGGAGGGGTCCAAGAACAAGAACAAGAACAGAGATAGGTTTTCTCCGTACAACAAAGGCCCCAACCATGGTTTGCTAAGCAGTCTATCGAAGTCTCCAAAGGAAATACTTGCTACGGAGAGGGCAGCCAAAACCTTCGAGGCGCCTCCCCGTATGACAAGTAAGGGCAAAAACAGGGATACCAGCAAGTACTGTCACTTCCACGAAGACAATGGCCATGACACAAACAGTTGCAGAGAGCTGAAGAAACAGATAGAGGAAGTTGTGAAGTCCGGGCAATTGGCACATTTGGTTAAGGGTATAAAAAAGGGAAAGGAAGAGACGACCGACACCACTCCTCTCGAAGCCCCAATACTCATGGTACGTTGGGGCGAAGCCAGCTTGAAAAGAAAGGTAACGGAGGGTAACGAAGTAGGGGAGGTAACTTTTCCTCCTCTTGCAGGTCAAATCCCTTCAAATGATCCGGTAGTCATCAAAGTCCTCATTTCCAACCGGGAAGTGAGTAGAGCCTATATGGACTGTGGAAGCTCCTGCGAAATCATCTATGAGCACTGCTTCCTCAAGCTTAATCCTTCGATCAGGTCACAGCGAATTGATTCGAAGATACCCTTGGTAGGATTTTCTGGCGAACATTCATGGCCTCTGGGAGAAGTTCCGTTGGAAATAAGGATTGGCGAAGGCAAGCTCACAAGGACAGAAACCCTCATGTTCGCTATCGTAAGGTCCAGCTCTCCTTACAACTTGTTGATAGGAAGAACCACCATGCAAAAAATGGGGATCGTAGTCTCTACCATACACGCAGCGGTAAAATTCCATACACCCTATGGGATAGGCACCGTCCTCTCCACCTACAATCAAGGACATATGGGAGACAACGGTAAAAAGATTAGAGAAAGTCCAGAGGAACCTCCGAAGGTCATCCTAAGTTGTACGGATGCCGAAGAACGTATCGTGGTGAATGAGCTCTATCCAGAGCAAACGGTGGTAATCGGAAAGCAACTCCCTGCTAACTTCAAAGCAGACTTGGAGAAGCTACTCAGAGCCAACAAAGACGTATTCGCATGGACGTATTCGCATGGACGTATTCAGATATGACCGGGGTTCCCAGGACTCTTATGATCGACGGCAAGCCCTTCGGTACAGAACATAAGCTTAACGAGTTCAAGCACATTGAACCAATTAAGCAAAAGCGACGAAGCCTAGCACCAGAAAGAAGTGCAGCCGCTTGTAAAGAGGTGGACGAGCTTGTACAAGCAGGTATTCTCAGAGAAGTGAAATACCAAACTTGGGTTGCTAATCCAGTTATGGTAAAGAAAAGTGATGGAGGGTGGCATATGTGTGTTGACTTCACCGATATCAACAAAGCCTGTCCGAAGGACTGCTACCCTCTACCAGAAATTGATTGGAAGGTCGAATCCCTTTCGGGGTTCCGTTTGAAATGCTTTCTGGATGCCTACAAGGGGTATCACCAAATACAAATGGCGAAGGAGGACGAGGAGAAAACAGCCTTTTACACAGGAAAGGGTGTCTATTGTTACAAGAAGATGCCCTTCGGCTTAAAGAACGCAGGGGCTACTTATCAGCGTTTAGTAGACAAGGCCTTCTATAAGCAAATCGGAAGGAACTTGGAAGCCTACGTCGATGACATGGTAATAAAAAGCAGAACCGAAAAGGACCTCCTCTCTGACATTCAAGAGACCTTCGATCAATTGCGGGCAATCAACATGAAGCTTAACCCCAAGAAATGTTCCTTTGGCATGGAGGAAGGGAAATTCTTGGGGCATTTGATAACGAAGCAAGGGATTAAAGCTAACCCTTCGAAGGTTAAAGCCATCACTGATCTTCAAGCTCCAAAGTCATTAAAGGAAGTCCAAAGCCTCAACGGGAAGCTTGCGGCACTAAGCAGGTTCCTTTCGAAAGGGGCAGATCGGTCTTTACCATTCTTCAAAACACTCAAAGGGTGCACAGATAAAAAGACTTTCCAATGGAGTTGCGAGGCGGAAGCAGCTTTCGAAAAGCTAAAGGAATTCATAGAAATCTTGCCAACACTAACAGCCCCAATCAAAGGCGAAGTGTTGTTCATGTACATTACGGCTTCCTTCGAAAGCATCAGCGTTGTGCTTTTAGCCGAAAGGGAAAAGAAACAAGTCCCAATATACTTTGTTAGCAGGGTTCTGCAAGGAGCTGAGCTAAACTATCCGGAGTTGGAAAAGTTAATCCTTGCTTTGGTTTATGCTGCAAGACGCCTTCGAAGATATTTTCAGGCTCATCCCATCACGGTCTTGACTGACAAGCCTATCAGACAGATACTGTCGAAACCTGAGAAATCAGGAAGGGTAGCTAAATGGGCTATCGAATTGGGAGAACATGAAATAGAATATAAGGGTCGAAACTCCGTCAAAGGTCAGGTACTTGCGGATTTCCTAGCTGAAACGCCTTCCGGACCTAGCCAAGATAAAGAGGTTCCTAAGCAACAGCCTTCGAAGACGATCGAAGGATGGAAGCTGTACACAGATGGAGCCTCAAGTTCCGATGGTTCTGGAGCAGGTTTAATGTTGGTTAGCCCGGAAGGAAAAGAGTATACTTATGCATTGCGCTTTGAATTCGAAGCCACCAACAACGAAGCTGAGTACGAAGCTCTGTTAGCCGGACTTCGACTAGCAAAAGAAATGGAAGTTCAAAATATGTCCATTTTCATAGATTCCCAACTAGTTGCTAATCAAATCAAGGGCTCCTATGAAGCAAGACAGCCCACCATCAAGCAGTATTTGGAAAAGGCTAAGGAACTTCTCCAAGGCTTCAAAACCTATGATATAGTACATGTCCGCAGAAATCAAAACAAGAAAGAAGATGCCCTAAGCAAGTTAGCATCAATGGCATTTGCTCATTTAACGAAGGAGGTTTTGGTAGAAGTATTGGCTGATAGGTCAATTGAACGGGGTGAAGTTTCCGACATCGTAACCGAGGAAGGCACCAACTGGATGACTCCAATTAGGGAGTACTTGATCAGCGGTATCCTGCCAGAAGACCCTAAACTAGCTCGAAAGGTCCGGATCAAAGCTCCCCAATATAGACTTATTGGGGATAATCTATACAAGAAATCCTTCTTATCCCCATGGCTTCGTTGTGTGGGACCAAAACAGGCTTCGAATATCATATACGAGGTTCACGAAGGCTCTTGCGGGTTGCATGCAGGCCCTCGCTCCGTTGTCTCAAAAGTGATGAAGCTTGGGTATTATTGGCCATCCATGCATAGGGATGCAATAGAAATAATACAAAAGTGCGAAGCATGTCAGATCCACTCCAAAGTCCCGAGAATGCCTAAACAAGACATGACCTCCGTTACGTCAGCATGGCCTTTCTGCCAATGGGGAATTGACATAGTCGGACCCCTACCAGTTGCTCCAGGGGGAGTAAAGTTTTTGGTTGTAGCCATAGACTACTTTACCAAATGGGTTGAAGCGAAGCCCTTGGCATCAGTGACAGGAAGGCATATGGAGAAATTCGTGTGGGAACACATAATCTGTCGTTTCGGTGTCCCTCACATTATCATCTCCGACAATAGAAAGCAGTTCGCCGAAAGGGTGTTCCCAACCTTCTGCGAAGGCCTGAAGATCAAACAGTCATTCACTTCCGTTTATCATCCCCAAGGTAATGGACAAGTAGAAGTCACAAACCGGGATATCATAGAAGGAATTGAGAAGAGATTGGGACGAAGCCATCATGGGTGGGTAAACGAGCTACCCCAAGTTCTGTGGGCACATAGGACGCACCCCAAGTCAAGCCACGGGGAGACTCCTTTTAGCCTCACTTATGGAACGGAAGCTGTTATACCCTCTGAAATAGGCATCGAAACAGAACGCATTGTGAACTTTGAAGAAAAGACAAATGGTGAAAGGATTCGAGAAAATCTTGATCTTCTGGAAGAAAGAAGAGAAATAGCTTCGATCAGGGAGGCTATCCAAAAACAGAAGATTGAAAAGTACTATAACAACCGAGTTCGACCCTCCACGCTCAAGCCAGGTGAATATGTCCTTCGTCTGAATAGTGCAAACAAGGCTGAATACGAGGGAAAACTAGGGCCAACATGGGAAGGACCCTACGTCATATCAGAAGCCTACGGCAATGGCGCGTACAAGCTCGCAACGCTTAAAGGAGAAGTCATGGATAGAACTTGGAACGGTACTAACCTTCGTAAGTTTTACATATAAAACTTACTACAAAAAAAAAAAACACTCATTTTGTTTTTACAATTTCATGTAACGCATTCTTCTCATCTGGGGAAAGAAGCATTAATGGTAGGTGTCTTAGTATTCATTTCTTAAAATGATGTAATCCTCCCTACCCAATTAATGATATAACGCATTTCCCTCAAATTTCTTGTTTCGTTCTTTACAACAAAGATTTGTCCAGCCAAGTAGTATAAAAGTTTCAATGTCGAAGGATGTAGCAAGGCACACGCCTTGTATATAAATAACATCCAATATAATTCACATTAACTTTCCTATGAAGTCTTAGGGTATTAAAAGCCCTCTGCTACTTAAGGATAAAGACGGAGTGGGTCGCGACCCTCTGTCGCAATCAAATTATACGATTGCTTAAAATCTTGGTCCAAAATACACACAATAAGGTTATAACCTTAGGTTGTATGTGTACGCTCTTGAAATGAGCGTAAGAGAAGAAAAACATGACAATAAAAGTGGGACATATCCCACTAAATTAACATAAACAAAGACTACGTACAGTCTTAGTTATCATAATCACAAAAAGGACAATTGTCTAAAGTTACCGGCCGAAGCCCAGTAACACAAAAGATAAATTGTTCTAACAGGAATAAAGATAAATTATCTCAAACAAATAACATGTTGGGAATCATTTCAAGGTAGAGCAGAGTTGGACTTCCTTGTTGAGGATGAAGGTTGGATCTTCATAGGCTTCTTTGCCAAAAGCTCCTCTATTGAAGCCAATGGATCATTGGTAACATCGGAAAGATAAGGGTACTTTGTTGAAATAAACGCATCACCAGCTTCATTAAACTCTTGCTCCGAATCTGGGCGATAGTAAGACACCTCCGACAAAACAACGGGTTTCTTTGTCTTGGCAATTTCCTCTAATGCGGTGCACGTTCCGTAGAAGATGGCTGCGTTCACAAGTCTCCCAATAACTTCCCCTACCTCATCGCTACGGTACAATTCCATCGCCACATGAGGAACAACTCTCGAAACTACCTCAGCTCGGTCTCTCTCCAAGATTTGCAGCTGGGATTTAAGATCATTGAGCTTATCAAAAAGGTTAATCTCCTGCTCAGCTAGCCTAGACCTTTCGACCTCCAGGCTTGTACATTTAGACTCGAGCGCGGCAATTTGGGCTCTATAAATGGAAACTTTGGACTCTTCAACCTTCAATTTATTACACCTCACCTGGGATTCTTTCAGTTGGCCTTCGAGTCTGTCAATTTTGACTCACATATCTTGAACGAAGGGATTCTTCTCAAAGTCGTCCATCACTTCTTTACATTTAGCCTCCAACTCATCATGTTCCTGATCCCTAGCTTTTTCTTTAGCTAATATATCATCCATTTTTACCCTCACATCCAACAACGTTTGCATTAGTTCCCTTGTTCTCGAATTAAGATGATTATCCAAAACAGCCTGCCTAGCGTAACTTTTGGAGTGAAAGTCACAAAGTTCTTCAATAGACATGTTATTTAAGACTCCTTTCCAACTGGTAGGCATCATTTTGTCAACCAATTGTCGACAGGCATGTGCATCAGGAAGTTCCACAACATCGGGAAGGCCTAAAAAAGAAAGGAAAACAAGTTATATGATGCATGGCATTTGATACGTATGAAAGATGTTAGCTTACTTGGAGTAGGATCATCAGGAATCGTTAGAGGAGTGGGTATAAAGGTTTTGGAGTGCGATCCCTTGGGCTTCACAACTCTCGCTAGAGGAGTAGGGAGGGCTAATTTCCTCTTCGGAGGGTTCCTTACAGACATGGCAGCCTTTGCTTTCCTACTTCTCTTATCTGAAACACCGGAGGACCTTGCGAGCCTCGTTTGAAATTCCTTGATAAGGGGATCATCGGAATCTGCAACAGTTTCCACGAACTGTGGAGTTTTGTCATTCTCAATTGACATGGATGGAGACCCTATCCCGTAGCTTATATTTTCTGGCTCTTTAGGGACAAAACTAACTTCCCTAGTACCACGAGCCACAACGAAGTTCCTGAATGCCATCCCTACAGAAAAACAAAAATAAGAGATAAATATCATCAGATAAGTCATTTACTTTATTTTAATAGGTATATACATACTTTTCCCATTGCAGATTATCTCAGGTTCCAAGGGAGAGCCTTCCCAATGATCTACAATCCCCGCCATAAACAGTATCGGCTCAGGAAATGTTTGCACATCAAATGGGTGACGTTCAAGACGTTGGTAGAGGGAATAGCTTCTTACGAAGTGAGGCAAAGGATCATCAAAGCGTTTCTCGTCAAAACGATTGTCTTTGTCAAACAATGCTGGATATTGGGGAGGTATGATACTATCTTGCACATAGAAAAACAGACCTTTCCATTTTCTTATATTGGCAAAAGGTTTTGTTATTAAACAGGGCACATCAGGTTCACTTCTTTTACCTAAGGTTAACCAATCACCACCAGGGCAAAGGTTGATAAAGCCTCTGATCGATTAAAATCAATACATGTTTTTTTTTTCCAAGGAAACACAAGTGAAGTATGTGTGACCCGGTTCGTTATCCCCGATGAGAGTTGAATGGAATTTGTGAGATCGGGTTTGTGAATCGTGTTTGAGATATAAAAATTTGAGAGATTTTGGATTTGGATTACAACTACGGAAACAATAAACAGGCTAGGAAATTTTAAAAAAAAAAAAAAAAAAAAAAAAAAAAAAAATTACAACTAAAAACAATTAACGTAATTAAAACGTAAACGTGATAAACTAAAACATGAAATCTACGAAATATAAATCCTACGGGTATCAAATTAATTTTCCTAAAACTTAAATTACAAAAGAAAATTTTGAAAAAAGAATTTTATTTTTTTTGACTTTTTAATTATTTATTACGAATTAAAAACTAATTAAACTAAATTAAATTATTAAAAATACTAAAACTGTTTATAAAAATCTGGAAATTTCTGAGTAAATACTTTGAGATGTACTAAATCTAAGAAAAATAATTCTGAGGAAACAGCTTTTCAAAATAAGCAGAAAATAAGCAGTACAGTGTAATAAGCTAAGATGAGAAAAACAAAATTAAATAAAAAGTACTGCAAATGTTAAATAACTAAAGACCTAGGGCAGATGGTAAACGTGTGGTGTTGTTCCCTAAGTGACCAGGGTTCGAATCCCACTTCTGTCCCTTTTTTAACTCTTTTTTTTTTTTTTGACTTTTCTTTTAAAAAAAACTGCTAAATCTAATAATTATAAGAGACTTTTGAAAAGGGAATAATTTTAGAACTAAGCAATAAGCTGAGGAAAAGCTGTGAGGTTTATCAATATTACAAAGAGAATTTAAAGAAGAAAATGTGAAATTGAAAAGCTAATTAAACTATCCAAAAGCTAAAATCTGAGGACAAAATAAGTTACTAGGGACTAAATGCAGTCAAGGTAAGCTATCTAAACCTCAAAGTGCTAACCTAATAAGCAGAAAAAAAAAAAAAAAAAAAAAAAAAAAGAATAAGCAGTCAAGACTGCTAAATGGTGCAGGACAGACCAAGGTTCATTGAGACTACTTTGAGCTTATCTAAGGGCTATTAAACATCAAGCTATGCTACTGAAAACTCAGATATATCAAGGTCTAGTACCAAAGATCATGTAAAGCAGACACCAAGCTAATTATAGCTTATTAGAAGCTTATAAGGAACCTGGAAAAAAGCAATGCAGACTGCTATTGGTGAAGGTCTGTGCAGATTTGGGAATAAGGGCCTAAAACACTTCAAACCTAAATTGAATTCAACCAACTTTTTTAGCATACACTAAATGAACAAAGATGCACACAAAACTGCAAGATCAAGCACTCAAACTGCTTATCTTAAGGATAAGCAGTTATGATTGGTATAGTACCTATAAACTGCCAAGTTCACCACAAATCTCCACAAAGCTTCAACTAAGCTCAACTCCTACTGATTACAATAAACCTAAGCTAACTCACACCTGATCCAAAGTACCACAAATGCCATTTAACAGTAAACACTAAATTTCACCCATTTTGACCCATGTTGACAGTTAACCCAAACATTCACTCTAAACTGTTTTTTGCTATTTTTTTACTTTTAAGACTAACTGAACTGAGCAACTAATTCTACCTAACTAACATCATTAAATAAGCAGAAAAAAATAAGAACAAGCAATAATAAGCAGTAAATAATCTGAACTATTTTTTGGGTTTTAAGGATAATATGAACTAACAACTGAAATTATATTAAATAAAGAGTAAATTACAACTAGAAAACTTAGAAAATTACAAAGTACCTTAAGAAAAATGCTAAAAATAAACATGCCTTTTAGGCTACAATTGATCTCCTATTTATACTAAGAAAAATAAAATTAAAATCTTGTACGATGTGTTACTTCTGTGAGAGAAAGTAGTGGGAAACTTCATCTGTGCTTCTTTGAATCATCTTCCACCCTTGGATTAAAGTAACATTGATCATGGCCGTTAAATTAGGTTTTGGCGCCCAAACCTTCACATGGATTGCCAACGTGGATGGTATCTCGTGAATGGTATCTAGGAGATGGTGAAGAGGGGAGCTTTTGAGGAGGGGAGGTGGAGTGTAGCAGGTAAAAGTGGGAGATGGTGAATGGTTTGGCGGGTAATAAGGTGAAGAAGAAATAGTTGACTGAGTATATACTCAGTGTTTAGCTAAAACACTTTAGCCGGGTTAGGGTTGTTTTATTTTGGGCTTTGGGTTGTGTGTGGTGATGGGCTGGTATGGATTGGGTTTATTGGTGGGTTAAGTTAAGGGTTGGGTTGATGTTGGGTTTATTTAGTGATGGGTTGGATAATGATTTAATGGGTTTTATTTTGGTTTAAGGGTTAGGGACCAAATATGTAGATACTGAAAATCTCAGGGACCAAAGTTGCCATTTCTCAAAAGTTAAATCCAAGGGACCAATCTTGCCAATTAAAAATAATCCAAGGGCCATTTGTGTCATTTCGGTATTTTTGGGGTTGACTTTGACTTTTCTTGATCAAATGCACCATCGTTGTCGAGTCAGTCCAAAAATGCTCGTTTTCGCTCCGTTTTCAATCATTTGTACCTGAAACATGTAAAAACACAAAACCAAGGATATCTGCAATATATTCGGGTGTTTTTGGTCGTTTTTGTGTCTTTTATGGGTGTAAAATTATGAGTATTTACACACTCATCAATCCCCCACACTAAGCTATTGCTAGTCCCTAGCAATCCGATCATATGAAGTAATGAAAGGAATCAAGTATACCCCGTTTCGACTTTTTATTTAATGCGAGAAATTTAAACTTAGAACAAAATAGATAGCATGCTTGATTCTCAAAAATGGTATCATGGAACGGGATTCACACAAAATGGGTGTCTCCAGGGAATTGAAATCGCCATCCTCTTTTTATACTCCCAACTAAGCTTAAACTCAATGTGCAAACGTTTTTGTAAAATGCTAACACTACTTATACTAATAATATATGTAAGTCGAGACTTAACTTTTCACTCCCACATTTATTTAAGTTAGGTGAATGTGCTTGATTTTCAAAATTTTGATCACAAAAATCGACGTTTTTATAAAACTTTGACTAATACTAGTTGAAAGATAGATTTAAAATTCACAACAAGCAAGTTTCAAAATATATTGCATTTTGCAATATCATTCCATTTTATTTTATTTTTTCATCATTTTTCATTTTTCATTTTTCAATTTTTTTTTTTTTTTTTTTTTTTTTACTTGTGCAACATAAACTAACGGAGTTTCACGGGATCCAAGACCTTAAACCTTCCTGGAATAAAGGATCCAAGGGCCGTTACAACGGAGAGTTCCAAGACCTTAACGCCTTTCAGAATTAAGGGTCCAAGGGCCGGTGTAAGAGGGTAGCCAAGACCTAAACGCCTTCCGAAAATAAGGATCCAAGGGCCGATCTTGAACCTTAGCTTTTTAGCACATTTATTTATTACTTAACTTTTTGCAACTTTCAAGCAACGTCTCACTTTCATTTTGCATTATTCTGACATATGCTTGTTCCGAAGTTTAAATAATTCTTTGAACTAGTATTTTTCAAAATCGTATGAAAAAAATGATTTTGTGTGTTCAAATGTTTGAAAAATAAGCACTTATTAAGTCAGATTAGGAGCTACTGGGAGGAAAGGCCATAGATTACTTGTATAAGCTCTTAAAGAAAGCCAACTATTCTACGCTTAGCATTTTCATTTGCACAAATCATAAAAACTTAGTCTAAACGTTAAGGAAGCAGCTAGATCAACACTCTAGCAGAGTCAGGATTCCCTTTGTTCTAACCTAATCAAGACTAAACACACTTTTATTGATGACGTTTTTTTTTTTTTTTTTTTTTTTTAATGACAAAAAATTTTAAAATTTTGGTCAAAACGGGGGTACTAGGGCACTAGAAGGTACATATGTGACAAAATTCGGGAGAATCCCCCCCCCCCCCACTTAGAATTGAATATTGCCCTCAATATTCAAAGTACCGGCTATTATGCCGACACTTAGAACGTAAAAAGGTAATATCACTAGCCAAGTGTGGAACAGAAATCTCAATTTTTCACAAAAAAGATTAAAAAGATATCCCTAGATAATCGTTAGCAAAAGGATAGGATATTGGGCGGCTGGATTGAAAACAGGCGCGACAATCATCACTATCCAAGGGAAACCTGAAAATCAGAGCAAACAACACACAAAAGGCAAGCACAGTGGGACTCCCCCACACTTAGTTGTTAGAAAATAGAGAGAAGTCAGAAACATGGGCGTTTACCCATGCAATGCTAATGTTTTTGTTAACCGAGTCGCTAGCTTGACTCGACCCCGAATTCATTTGTCCATGGGGAAGCAAGTGGAAGAAACAATCTCCATCGGACTTTCATTCAATGTGTTTGGATAAACACTTGAACATCAAAAAGTTCCACACCGATGAGATAAACCCGCGGTATTTTTAATAGTGAAAACTATTAAGGACGATACCGGGGTCAAAGATGGTGTCCTCATTCCCGAAGGAGAAAAGGGAAAGAGAGATCACACCATATGTGATGAAGAAAAGCAAGATTTTTATGATTATCATTAAAAACTCTTCATCATCAAAGGCCATATCGTCTTCAACGGGAGGGAGGGTCGGGATAAAATCTTCAAGAACTAAATCCTTAAGATCAATAACATCTCCCCCCACACTTAAGTCATTCTCAATCTCGAAATAAAAATGATCAAATTCCGGCTGAGAGAGTTCACCGGAGAACTCTTCAAAGATAACCGGATCATTTTTATCAAAGAGAAATGAGTCATACTCGGGAAGAGAGGTACAAGCATGAGAAGTGGTACTGCCACTACTCGTCTCTTCCAAAAGATCGATATCAAAAGAAAAGGCTTCATAAGCCGGGAGAGAAAAATCAGAATGAGAAGTGGGATTGCCACTACTCTCTTTAGCCGTATCAAAGATGAAACTTTCATATTCGGGAACAAGATCCTCGAGCTCAAGCTCCGGAGGATCTGACGGCTTATTTTCAAAAACAACTTCCTTTGGGGGGAGGGAAAATAATGGTTCATCAATCATCATTTTTTCTAATAACGGAGCATCTCCCCCCGGATCACCATCGGGCTCAACAATTTCCGGCGAAATTGGAGCATCAAATAAGAACATCTCGAGCTCTTCCATATAGATATCACTTCCCTCAATCGGAGGAGAAGTAATGGAAGAGTCGGATAAGATTGGTGCAGAAATAGGAGTGGAATTTTTAGTTCCATCCATAGAATCAACAATCTCGATACGACAAACCGATTCCGAAGATGGGACAAGTGGTGTGCTCTTAGAGCTAGCAATATCCACCACTTCCGTTGTGGTCTCCGGATCTTGTTCATCGTAATCAAAAACACTTTTTACTTCCCCAACACATTTCTCAAACCATTTGCTTGTGCCAGGGGTAATTTTCATTGATTTAAGCTCAGCACGTTTTTCTGAAGAACTCTTAACCTCGAATCTTGAAAGTATCGAATCACTTCTTTCGGAAGCAATTACGATATTAGATTTTTGATTAACCGTAGCAATGGTGCTTTTGGTTAGAGGTTTAGAGTTCTGATTGATGTTAAACGTGACTTCTTCATTTTCAACACGAATGGTTAACTCTTCAGCATATACATCAATGAGAGCACGGCTCGTCCTTAAGAAAGTGATGCGTGGTTTTGCAACCTTACAACAGGTTTTACCTCTCGAGGGATCTCAAGAGGCTTACAACCCCACCAGGCAGTGTACCTGACCGATGTAGTATAGTGTAGTGGTAAGTACGGGGGATTGATCGTTCTCCACAGGGAATAGTGTTCGTTAGGTATGAAAGACTACTCTAATAGGTCTAAGGGTGAGAGAAGATTCTTTTTATGTTTTTTTTATATTTTTATGAAAGCAAGTAAAATCTCGGGTTTGAAAGAGTGGGCGGAATTAGTTGCTAGTCAACTAACCCAAATTACTACGAATGCAAATAAAATAAAATAACAAAAATGAAAATGTTGGTGAAAACTTATGTGGAGGGAAATGTGTTTACTTAGATTTCCTTACTCCCTAACTATCTTTTACCGGTTGATTAGTGTGTATTAGTTGCGTGGATGACGGGTGTATTCCTTAATACCATTCGTGGGGTGGCGTACGTACTTCCCCAACTCTACAAGCTCCTACTTCACTCCTATGTCGAGCCGGCTAGGAAGCTCCTAACATGGGATCACTAGAATTCGCTTGTGCATTAAATACAACCATAAAAACCTTTAGTACGCATTGGTTCATGTTTCTTAAGACGTTCAAGCAAGTTACCGAATAGGAAGTTAGCCAGTTTTCTTAAGCCTAACATAGATAAACAATCATCCAATACAACTAACAACACACTAATAACCAATAATCAATAGCTAGGTTTCATTAGATCTAAGCAAACACAAGATAAATCTAGCCTAACATGTTAAACAAAAGACAAGAACAAGATAAAATCAAACAACACATAGACATATTGAATGATTAATTGATAACTTATCTTCAATGTAACATGGAAGATCTCAAGGCAAAAAGCCTTGAAAGAGCTGCCAAATTCGTCCTAGGGTTTTCACACACAAAGTTCCCCAAATAAGTTCCACCCTAATGACAAAGAATTGCAAAACTATATATAGATTTTTAGATCTGACGGCGTCACGTTATGGAGTGTGACGCCGTCACCTCACCGCTTTTAGGGTTCCCGGATGACCTTCTTGACGCCGTCCCTCTTTAGCTCTCCAAAATCCGTTCTGGCCTATCAAGGCTTGACGCCCTCAGACTATGAACGTGACGCCGTCCCTCTTTGAATTATAACGTGACGACCTTGATCAAATTAAAGGGTGACGCCGTCAGAATTTCCATGCAATTTCTCTGGCTTATCATGAGTAAATTTCACATCCACCACTTTTGCCAAGCCATGACGCCGTCCAGGGTTAATCCTGACGCCGTCAAAGGTAACTTCCAGCATGATTTTGAGACTTTGTCGTTT
Source organism: Artemisia tridentata subsp. tridentata (assembly GCA_021014915.2). Lineage (NCBI taxonomy): Eukaryota > Viridiplantae > Streptophyta > Magnoliopsida > Asterales > Asteraceae > Artemisia > Artemisia tridentata. The sequence goes on along the minus strand of CP139506.1, from coordinate 316,953,590 downwards.
TCTTCACTTTTATGCTCCAAAAACGTCCAAAATGCCTCCTTTTCCAGATTTCTTCTCAAAAGTACCTAAAATGACAAAAGGAACGATTTAGGGCAATATTTGATCAAATAAATACGATTTAGGGCTTAAATGACCCCTTAAAAGCGGTACACTTTTCGCTTCATCAAATACCCTTACACTTGAGATTTGCTTGTCCTCAAGCAAATGCGCTTTTATTCTAATCAAAATACAAGTTAGGGGTCATTTAACGCTAACATAAAAGTAATTACAACAAATATTCATTCCACTTTAATCATAATAAGCACGGAGATTATAAACTAGCACCTCACAAGTAGTGTTTAGATACTCACATCTCTCAAGTGTCATCAAAATAAATCTCATAAATGAAAACGGATAATATCTCTCACTACCTGTCATAGCAAATAGATTACCATAGGCTTGGGAAAGGATCGAAAACCTCCTCCACTAGGCGTAAGCACCTAAGATAAACTATCAAAGAGGGCTTTTACATGGGTTATAACATTAGGTGTAGGGAAAAGGAAAACACGGTTTTGTTGGATAAAGGATATTTTACTGGTGGCGAGTTAAAGATCTTGATCAATTACATGTACTATACAATGTTGCTAAGCCAAGACTCGACTCGATTTAAGCTAATGAAAGAAAATAACAAAAACATAAAATAAACATAAAATGAAACGGGATGGTAGTCCGTATGTTTTTTCTCTTTTTCTTTTTCTCATTTTTTTTTGTATTTTTCTTGATTTTTTCGATTTTTTTTTTTTTTTTTTTTTTTTTTTTTTTTTTTTTTTTGCATACACTCTTGCCCTACCATCCAAAATAATACATCATAGGGGCGTTGCATCCCCTTACACTTGAACTTTTACATAACTTTACAAAAAACTATTCTAATGACTCGAATTAAGATAATTGAAAAACTTGGAGTACTTTTAAAATATTTAGCACATATGGGGGTAATAAATGATGTTTTTCCCCATTACTCCATTACACTAGTACTTTACCCATGAGTCCCCAATCATCCCAAAACAATATGTACAAGGATATGACTCGACTTAGCAACCATGTAATCAATTAGATAATTAACTTGGGTTTAAACAAATGTTGTAACAATAATGCACTAAAGATGAGTGCATACAAGGTAGGCTAAGGCGATTTGGGTGTACATTTAAGTGGGGTGTAAACAAATTCTTCCTTTAAGTAAAATGCTTAAAGGTAGAAACGAAAAGATAGGCTCTGAGGGGTATACTAGGGGTATCGTGTACTAAAATTGAGTACAACGCAAAGGGTGTGGGAGAATTACTTGACCAATGTAGCCAACGTAATTATAACAAAAACACAGGTGTAAAACAATGGGTTAATCCTAATGCCTCTTATCATGTAGTAAATCTAACTACACGAATGTAGTCTCACTTGTGGCCTCGGAATGGTCCTAACGCAAGTTCTAGAATCTAAGTGCTACCGGTACACACATCATAGCATAAATGCTTTTCCTACCAATTCTAGGGGCGAACCTCACATATTTGGGGTGGAAAATTTTTAGTGGTACGGTTTTTTTTTTTTTTTTTGTGCTAGTCATATAACTCCTATCCGTGAGACGCTCATTAAGATCAAAGTTTCACTCCTATATGTTGTAAAAAATTTTAAATTTGGCACTAAAATTACCCTAACAGGTATTTATCTCAGTTTTATTACACATCTACTATTAAACAAACAAAAATCAAGCGTAATAGCATTCTCTAATCGTACTTTTACCCCCCCCCCCTTACACTTAAGATGAACATTGTCCCCAATGTTCAAATAACAAGATGTAAAAGCATAAAGTAAAAGAATGAAATCAAATACTCCCCTGATTTGCTCGATGGATAATGAAGTAACACGGTTAGATCTTCTTCCAAGGTAATGTTGAAGCTCCATGACTAATGCATCGCCAAAAGCTTGATTCCACATACATTTCCTTGTCCAAAATAACCTGTTAAACCTGAGAAAACAAACACGAAAACCTGCATAACAACGGCGGGATAAATCTATATATAAGGATATAATGCTTGTGGAATGATAATTTTGCAGATTCCTGGAGATTATAAGTTGGAGATTTAATAAAAACTTTTCATGAAAACAAAACTTTCAAAAATTTCTGAAAATTAAATCTGACGCCGTCAGGTTATAAACCCTGACGCCGTCAGAAATGACCTGACAAAATTCTCATGTTAAGTTTCCGGAAAATTTCTGGAAAAACCTTTACCTTACTTCCTGGAAATCCTGCAAAACATCATTATGACTCGATACAAGCATTTGACTCAAACAAATACTAATATGTATGTTAATTTAATATTATTATGATTCATGTTCATTTGTTCTAATAAACCGATTTGACTTTCCCTTACACTTATCTTTTGCAAAATACCTTTATATGTAGTTAAGACGAAGTTAAAAACAAAATAAAGCATTTTCACAATTTAGTTTTGAACATGAATCAATAATAATAAAAATTAAACATACATACGGAAGCAAATAAAATCAAACAAACAAATAAATAAACACACAAAGCAAATAAATAAAGCTCGGGTTGCCTCCTAAGAAGCGCTTTTCTTTATTAACGAGTCTTGTAGCTAGACTCAAAGTCACGGGTTCTACGTTTTTCCGTTTTGCATAAAAAATATGGTTTTAAAGCTTTGTATCACTCTTTCATCCCACTTGTATTCCGGACCTAAGGCCAAACACATCGAATACTTAACTCTAGCCCTTCCTTGGTTATTGTTATCAACCTCGAGTGTTGGGATATTATCGACATCCAAGCCCTTAATGCCCTTAAATTTTGGTTCGAACTTAGAGAAATGAGACACATTATGGGGCATCAGGTACTTGATGCATCCTATTTCGCTGGAGAATGTCACACTACCTTCATCCTTATCATAAATTGCTTGGGACGTTCTTATGAAGGGTTCTCCTAAAACTATCTCGCCTAAATACGGGTCTATAATCCCCCTTATATCTTCTAGGATCACAAAATCACATTGGTAAACGAAATCTCCGATAAAGACGTGTAAACCACTTGCTAAACCTACAAAATTGCACATCTGATTGGGGTCATACGGGTCTTGTCTAGGGTTCAGCTCATTGCTCATGATCCAGTTATAGTAAAGCCTAGACATGAAATTCATTGGTGCCTTGAGATCAATATAGGTATGCTCCCTAAACATGTGACCAATCATGCATGGAACCTTCACATTAAAATAACCCCCCTTTCTAATCCATGGGTACTTACGATTTTTAGCGGGGCAAGGACATTTAAAGATAAACTTATGGTGACTTAATCCTTCTAGAATTGGTGAGGAATTGTGAACTAACCTTAAGTCATCTCTAAGCTCAATCTCACTACTCGTGCTAAGGCGGGCGAGTCTCTTCTCTCTATCAATTAACTCATTAAGCTCATTGAATGCCTTAATCTCCCTATCCATAGTGACGAACCAATTACGAACAAACACACAAAGAAAGTAGATAGACTAAAGAAAATCCTAGAAAAATAAAATAAAAATCTCACTAGAAAGGAATCTAGTGAGTAGACCTATAAAGTAAAAAATTCAACCTAAACAATAACTATTCCCCGGCAGCGGCGCCAAAAACTTGATGCGTGGTTTTGCAACCTTACAACAGGTTTTACCTCTCGAGGGATCTCAAGAGGCTTACAACCCCACCAGGCAGTGTACCTGACCGATGTAGTATAGTGTAGTGGTAAGTACGGGGGATTGATCGTTCTCCACAGGGAATAGTGTTCGTTAGGTATGAAAGACTACTCTAATAGGTCTAAGGGTGAGAGAAGATTCTTTTTATGTTTTTTTTATATTTTTATGAAAGCAAGTAAAATCTCGGGTTTGAAAGAGTGGGCGGAATTAGTTGCTAGTCAACTAACCCAAATTACTACGAATGCAAATAAAATAAAATAACAAAAATGAAAATGTTGGTGAAAACTTATGTGGAGGGAAATGTGTTTACTTAGATTTCCTTACTCCCTAACTATCTTTTACCGGTTGATTAGTGTGTATTAGTTGCGTGGATGACGGGTGTATTCCTTAATACCATTCGTGGGGTGGCGTACGTACTTCCCCAACTCTACAAGCTCCTACTTCACTCCTATGTCGAGCTGGCTAGGAAGCTCCTAACATGGGATCACTAGAATTCGCTTGTGCATTAAATACAACCATAAAAACCTTTAGTACGCATTGGTTCATGTTTCTTAAGACGTTCAAGCAAGTTACCGAATAGGAAGTTAGCCTGTTTTCTTAAGCCTAACATAGATAAACAATCATCCAATACAACTAACAACACACTAATAACCAATAATCAATAGCTAGGTTTCATTAGATCTAAGCAAACACAAGATAAATCTAGCCTAACATGTTAAACAAAAGACAAGAACAAGATAAAATCAAACAACACATAGACATATTGAATGATTAATTGATAACTTATCTTCAATGTAACATGGAAGATCTCAAGGCAAAAAGCCTTGAAAGAGCTGCCAAATTCGTCCTAGGGTTTTCACACACAAAGTTCCCCAAATAAGTTTCACCCTAATGACAAAGAATTGCAAAACTATATATAGATTTTTAGATCTGACGGCGTCACGTTATGGAGTGTGACGCCGTCACCTCACCGCTTTTAGGGTTCCCGGATGACCTTCTTGACGCCGTCCCTCTTTAGCTCTCCAAAATCCGTTCTGGCCTATCAAGGCTTGACGCCCTCAGACTATGAACGTGACGCCGTCCCTCTTTGAATTATAACGTGACGACCTTGATCAAATTAAAGGGTGACGCCGTCAGAATTTCCATGCAATTTCTCTGGCTTATCATGAGTAAATTTCACATCCACCACTTTTGCCAAGCCATGACGCCGTCCAGGGTTAATCCTGACGCCGTCAAAGGTAACTTCCAACATGATTTTGAGACTTTGTCGTTTTCTTCACTTTTATGCTCCAAAAACGTCCAAAATGCCTCCTTTTCCAGATTTCTTCTCAAAAGTACCTAAAATGACAAAAGGAACGATTTAGGGCAATATTTGATCAAATAAATACGATTTAGGGCTTAAATGACCCCTTAAAAGCGGTACACTTTTCGCTTCATCAGAAAGCTCTACCCAAAATGAGGGGAACTCTAGGATCAGCATCAAAGTCTACCACAACAAAATCAGTAGGAAAGTGGAACTTTCCTACTTTCACAACAACATCCTCGGCTATTCCAAGTGGACGCGTTATAGTACGGTCCGCTAGCTCGAGTGTCATGCAAGTGGATGTAAGCTCGGGAAGAGATAATTTCTTCCATACCGAGAGTGGCATAAGGTTAATGCTTGCGCCAAGATCGGCCAAGGCAGAGCATTGAACCATCCCCGAGAAATCACATGGGATTAAAAACTTGCCGGGGTCTCCGAGCTTTTCGGGAAGCTTTTTGAGGAGAACTGCCGAGCATTGCTCATTAAGCGGGGTCTTTGCCATCTCAGTCAACTTATCTTTGTTGCTTAGCAAACTTTTTAGTGTAGATGCAAACTTGGGCATAAGAACGAGAGCATCGGCGAAGCTTATATCAAAATGCAACTCATTGAAAATTTGGAAGAATTTTTCCATTTGTTGATTGGTTTTTTCTTTAAGCTTCTGATCATTAAGCCTCGAAGGATATGGAATCGAGGGCTTAGGATTGGTCTTCGGAACATCGGGTTCCGGAATTTGAGTTTGGTCGACCGGCGGTTGGACGTGTGCGGTACTTTGTGAACTTGAAGAATGCACTTTGTCCGTTGTCACCTCGGTCTCAATTTCAACTACCTTGGGAGGAAGAGAAGAAGAGGTAGTCGGAATTTTGGGTCCTTTGTATTGGACACCACTCCTTGTTGTGATCGCCTTCACATCGCCCCTCGGGTTAGCGATCGTGGTGCTAGGAAGAGTTCCTGAGCCCGAGGGTCGATCATTTAAAGACTTTCTAATCTCATTTATTTGGGTGGCCATCAACCGATTGGTTTCATCTTGGGATTTCATGAATTGTTTCAACAATTCCTCCGTGGACGTTTGATTTTGGTTAAAACCTTGGTTTTGATTGAAATTTTGTCCTCGGTTTTGAACATTCCCGGATTTTGGTTGAAATTTCCCTGATTTTGAACTCGGTTTTGATTACCTTGGTTTTGGAAACCTTGATTTTGAGAACCTTGGAAACCTTGGTTCATTCGGTTTTGGTTTTGATTGAATTGGGCATTTCGGTTTTGCCCATTTGGATTTTGAGAGTTGAAACCGGGTGGTCCAAGAAAATTGTTGGAACGATAGCTGAGAAGATTACGGTCTCCTTGGGGTTGGTAAGTGTTACCTCCCTGATTATAGGATCCCGAAGCAGCATAAACGCTCTCTTGAGTGTTGCCACCGGTGGCTGGATACTCAAAATATGGGTGTGGACCACCACATGTTTCACAGCTTTGACTGACCACATTGACTTGATGATTATTGTTATTTTGAATCTGATTTTGATGTATTCTCAAGACAGCGGTGGACAAATCATCCATCCTTTTAGTGAGTGCGGTAATATCGGGTGAAGAGTCCGTAGTGATAGATTTAGTTGACTCGGTCCTCTCGGCAGAGGAATCCCAATAATTGTGGTGGGCAGTCATATTTTCAATTAAATCTTGGCACTCTTCGGGTCGCCTTTTCATAAAGGTACCACCGGCCGCAGCATTGATCGTGTCACGATGTCTTAATGTTAAACCATTATAGAATGTGTCTATAATGGTAACAAGCAACATATTATGATTAGGACATCGATCAATGGATAGCTTATAACGTTCCCAAGCTTCGAATAAAGATTCATCGGGAAGCTGGCGGAAGTTGCTTATATCATTCCTTAACTTCGTCACCATCGATGGTGGGAAATATTTCGCCAAGAATTTTGAAGTCATTTCATCGAAACTATGAATTGAATTCTTGGGAAGACAATCAAACCAAGCGGTGGCATGATGCGTCAATGAATAAGGAAAAAGATATAAGCGAAGGGCGTCATCGGTGACCCCTTGTTGTTTCATACTTTGGGTTACCGTGATGAATTTATCGAGATGCTTGTTTGCATCTTCACCAGGCAAACCATGAAATTGGCACGAAGTTTGGACTTGTTGGATCATATGATGTTTAAGTCCAAAATCCGCGGCTTGGATGTTGACGGGAGCAATAGGTCCGCCCCGTCCTTGCATGGTTGGTTGGCACAACTCCTCCATCGTTCGGAGATCGGGAGCTGGCACATTATCATGATTCCCACCCGTGTTATTATCGTCAGCCATATCTTCAACGTCTTGAAAATCAAGACGTCGACCTCGACGAATAATTCTCTCGGGATCAGAAATTGGTGAAAGAAGATTTGGTGAAGAAGCACGGGTGCTCATACACCACAAAGAAACAAAAGTTTAAAAAGAAAACCAAATTTGAGAATGAAAATATTTTTGGATTTTTGGATATTAACACCATATTTTTGGGATCGATTCGTCAATCAAAATTCGTTTCTCACAAAACTACTCGCAGAGTGGCGGAGAAGCAAAGGTCCGCTCGAAAGCTGATTAAAAACCCGCCTCTTTCGGTTCGTCAATTTAATGTCAAACCATCCTTAAACCACTTGTATAGGTTGTAATTTTGAGATATTCCGAAAATAATTAACTCACGATTTGTTTTGTTGGATCTTTTTTGGTTTACAACACTTTCAATAAAGTGAGGATATATTATTTATTTATTTGGTTTTGTAAACACTTTAGAAAAAGTGTTTGTGGTGGGTGTTTTTTTTTTTTTTTTTTTTTTTTTTTTTTTAAGAAAATATTCACAAATTTACTATAAACCTTCACAAAGATGATTTATAAAACACGAACCAACAAACGAGATTTTAAAATTCGCTACAGCCCTCCCCGGCAGCGGCGCCAAAATTTGATCGATTAAAATCAATACATGTTTTTTTTTTTTTTTTTTTTCCAAGGAAACACAAGTGAAGTATGTGTGACCCGGTTCGTTATCCCCGATGAGAGTTGAATGGAATTTGTGAGATCGGGTTTGTGAATCGTGTTTGAGATATAAAAATTTGAGAGATTTTGGATTTGGATTACAACTACGGAAACAATAAACAGGCTAGGAAATTTAAAAAAAAAAAAAATTACAACTAAAAACAATTAACGTAATTAAAACGTAAACGTGATAAACTAAAACATGAAATCTACGAAATATAAATCCTACGGGTATCAAATTAATTTTCCTAAAACTTAAATTACAAAAGAAAATTTTGAAAAAAGAATTTTATTTTTTTTGACTTTTTAATTATTTATTACGAATTAAAAACTAATTAAACTAAATTAAATTATTAAAAATACTAAAACTGTTTATAAAAATCTGGAAATTTCTGAGTAAATACTTTGAGATGTACTAAATCTAAGAAAAATAATTCTGAGGAAACAACTTTTCAAAATAAGCAGAAAATAAGCAGTACAGTGTAATAAGCTAAGATGAGAAAAACAAAATTAAATAAAAAGTACTGAAAATGTTAAATAACTAAAGACCTAGGGCAGATGGTAAACGTGTGGTGTTGTTCCCTAAGTGACCAGGGTTCGAATCCCACTTCTGTCCCTTTTTTAACTCTTTTTTTTTTTTTTTTTTTTTTTTTTTTGACTTTTCTTTTAATAAAAATTGCTAAATCTAATAATTATAAGAGACTTTTGAAAAGGGAATAATTTTAGAACTAAGCAATAAGCTGAGGAAAAGCTGTGAGGTTTATCAGTATTACAAAGAGAATTTAAAGAAGAAAATGTGAAAGTGAAAAGCTAATTAAACTATCCAAAAGCTAAAATCTGAGGACAAAATAAGTTACTAGGGACTAAATGCAGTCAAGGTAAGCTATCTAAACCTCAAAGTGCTAACCTAATAAGCAGAAAAATAAAAAAAAGAATAAGCAGTCAAGACTGCTAAATGGTGCAGGACAGACCAAGGTTCATTGAGGCTACTTTGAGCTTATCTAAGGGCTATTAAACATCAAGCTATGCTACTGAAAACTCAGATATATCAAGGTCTAGTACCAAAGATCATGTAAAGCAGACACCAAGCTAATTATAGCTTATTAGAAGCTTATAAGGAACCTGGAAAAAGCAATGCAGACTGCTATTGGTGAAGGTCTGTGCAGATTTGGGAATAAGGGCCTAAAACACTTCAAACCTAAATTGAATTCAACCAACTTTTTTAGCATACACTAAATGAACAAAGATGCACACAAAACTGCAAGATCAAGCACTCAAACTGCTTATCTTAAGGATAAGCAGTTATGATTGGTATAGTACCTATAAACTGCCAAGTTCACCACAAATCTCCACAAAGCTTCAACTAAGCTCAACTCCTACTGATTACAATAAACCTAAGCTAACTCACACCTGATCCAAAGTACCCACAAATGCCATTTAACAGTAAACACTAAATTTCACCCATTTTGACCCATGTTGACAGTTAACCCAAACATTCACTCTAAACTGTTTTTTGCTATTTTTTTACTTTTAAGACTAACTGAACTGAGCAACTAATTCTACCTAACTAACATCATTAAATAAGCAGAAAAAAATAAGAACAAGCAATAATAAGCAGTAAATAATCTGAACTATTTTTTGGGTTTTAAGAATAATATGAACTAACAACTGAAATTATATTAAATAAAGAGTAAATTACAACTGGAAAACTTAGAAAATTACAAAGTACCTTAAGAAAAATGCTAAAAATAAACCTGCCTTTTAGGCTACAATTGATCTCCTATTTATACTAAGAAAAATAAAATTAAAATCTTGTACGATGTGTTACTTCTGTGAGAGAAAGTAGTGGGAAACTTCATCTGTGCTTCTTTGAATCATCTTCCACCCTTGGATTAAAGTAACATTGATCATGGCCGTTAAATTAGGTTTTGGCGCCCAAACCTTCACATGGATTGCCAACGTGGATGGTATCTCGTGAATGGTATCTAGGAGATGGTGAAGAGGGGAGCTTTTGAGGAGGGGAGGTGGAGTGTAGCAGGTAAAAGTGGGAGATGGTGAATGGTTTGGCGGGTAATAGGGTGAAGAAGAAATAGTTGACTGAGTATATACTCAGTGTTTAGCTAAAACACTTTGGCCGGGTTAGGGTTGTTTTATTTTGGGCTTTGGGTTGTGTGTGGTGATGGGCTGGTATGGATTGGGTTTATTGGTGGGTTAAGTTAAGGGTTGGGTTGATGTTGGGTTTATTTAGTGATGGGTTGGATAATGATTTAATGGGTTTTATTTTGGTTTAAGGGTTAGGGACCAAATATGTAGATACTGAAAATCTCAGGGACCAAAGTTGCCATTTCTCAAAAGTTAAATCCAAGGGACCAATCTTGCCAATTAAAAATAATCCAAGGGCCGGTCCAAATATGCTCGTTTTCGCTCCGTTTTCAATCCTTTGTACCTGAAACATGTAAAAACACAAAACCAAGGATATCTGTAATATATTCGGGTGTTTTTGGTCGTTTTTGTGTCTTTTATGGGTGTAAAATGATGAGTATTTACACACTCATCACCACCAGGGCAAAGGTTGATAAAGCCTCTAAGCACGTTAAGCGTGGGCTCATAACCATAGGCTTTGCATACGACAATGTAGGTGGTTAGTTTGGCTAAGCCGAATGGGTTCAACCTGGAAATATGTACTTGATAATACTGTAAAAATTCTAAGATTAGTGGATGAATAGGAATCCTAAAGTTGGATTCTGTAAAAGCATGAACATATAACCCAACATACCCAGTTGGAGTGTCAAAAATACTTTGGTTTTTGTTTGGGAGTATCACTTTATACTTTTTTAGTATGGGATATTTTTCAAAAAAATCCGCCAAAGCCTGTTCTGATAAGGTACACTTTTGTTCCCTAATGATTCTTTTTGCCGCCATACTCATCTTGTATTTGTAGCAATAAGAACGAAGAGGGATAATTACCTTAAATCTCTGAAGAAGCACAAAGCACAGTATTGTGTATGTGTATTTTGGGTGCAAAGAAAAAGTATGATCAGGTAGGGATTAGAAAGAGTTTATGCATATCTATTGACAATTTACCCTGACCGTCCACGTGTACTCATAGTTTGAGTAGTATACGGATTTCAAACTGTTTTTTCAATTTTGAAAAGAAGTTTGAAGATACCGATATAGTAGCTGCTGCAGCCTAGGGTGTAGTAGTTGGAGAATTATTAGCCGCATTTATTGCGCAGAATTTGTTTAAACACTTATCTTCATTTCGTCCGAATTTGTGATAAATGGGATAGAGTGTAGCATGTTTTTTGAGTCGAATGCAATTTATACTCGTACGTATATATCACTTTCGACTGGGGGGCTTGATGATGTACCCTCCTAACGGGTCGAAGGACTCCCCTTCGAGCCTGTAGAAAGCCCTCCCTTCGGAGGCCCAGGTTAATCTTCTAACACGTTTCATTGGCGTAAAACCATTCGCCTGCGAACTGGTTACCATGTGGGAATCCGCCAATCGAAGCCCTAAGCCCTTCGGGGTATTCCTGACGAAGGGACTAGCACGAAGGACCATCCTGACCTGGTCAAACCTACGTCTCCTCTATCCCTTGGCTTTCCCGCCAAAACAGAGATCGTGGGCTACAAAGCCCTAGCGGTTACCACTTTCCATGGGACGCCCCCATGATCTCCGAACTATGTGCAACCGCCCACTATGCCCTATTTCTCCCCTATAAATAGCATAGTCGGGCCAAAAACTAAGTAAGTTAACTTCACTCTCTAAATTTACGACCTACATTACCATTACACATACTTACTCGCACGCCGGAGGTGGTTCGCAGGGTCCAACCCCTGCGCAATCACTTAACGTAGTGTCTTCGTATTTCTTATTTTCAGGTTAAGAACAAGCTTGGCGCAATCTCAACACCCCATTATTCCTTTGATCACCATCGAAGGCTTGGTTGGCAATTATTTGTTATATCAGGTAACCATTCATTGGTACTTAGTTAGGTCATTGATTATCTTCACCCTGTTCTGTGCTCACGATTACCAACAATATTGACATCGTTCGAAATTTTAAATAAACCGTGAAAAATACTCGATGTAATACCTTATTTTAGTGTGAAAACTCAAGATGATGTCATTATGGACACATTTACTTTGCATAACTACATATGTAATAATGATAAAGAAGACATCATGTTTACTACAGTTGAGCAACATCCTAGTTACATACCACTTGATGTTTATGACCATGAAACAAACACCGAAAAACTCTCCAATGGAACATCTAATCATATGCAACGAATCTGTAATGATATTGCTACATCTATATAGAATGCACAATATTGATGACTATTACGAGCATGTTATCTTAAAAATATTACATTTATTATTTATAAAAAGGAAAATTCTCAAAGTATACCAGTTGCCTTATGACTCATAATTTTCTAGATCATTTTTTTTTGGCGAGCTTAAAATAGACCGGTTGCATTGGCAACTTGTACTACCCAACCATGTGTCGTCATGTGCCCGACATGATTGTACGAAAGTTGGGCAACTCAAACCAGTTGCCCAATTGTTATACCAAAGTAGACTAGTTGCCCTATGACTCATCACCTCATAATAAGTAAAGTCACACTTGTCACTTACTGGTTTGAGTTGCCCAACATGGCAGTTACCCACGGTCTAGTTTCAGCTCACCCCAAAAAATGATCTAAAAAGTGATGTGCCCTAGTGCAATTGGTCTACTTCAGAAATTTTCCCTTTATAAAATGAGTTTTTTGGTTTTATGTTATCCATTTTGTTTCTAACTAGACATGTTTTTCTATAACATCTTACACATTATAGGTACAACTTACAAACTATCTTATAAAACACTTTCATAGAAAAAAAAGGGCGGCTGTAACTAGGGGTGTAAATTTGAATTCGGGTTATTCGGGTCAACTCGAGTTACTCGGGTCAAAATTTGAATTCGGGTTATTCGGTTCAACTCTAGTAACCCGAATACTAAATAGGGTCGTGTATCGGGTTGAAAATGTTTGACTAACTTGGATTTGGATTGACCCATTTGACTAGAATTAAGGTTTTTTTTTTTTTTTTAATATATCATTTTGTAAATTATCTATATAAATTAGAACCGATAGGCAACTTTACGACTATTTTATTCATATTCGGGTTGACTCGAACCCGAATTGACCCGAACCGACTAATCCGAGTTCAAATAGGGTTGAGTATGAGTATGTTATTGTTACCCTTGACCCGGCTTTTGACCCGACCCGAATTGACCCGAACCCGACCAACCCGACGGACACCCTATATGTAACTGACGCATATCACCTAGTTTGTTTCTACAAAAACAAGGACTTAAATGTCATAACAACAATCTAAAGGTAGTAAAATTAACGAAATAAAAATGACTAAAACACAATTTCACGCCCCCAATACACCCCGGACTCTTTTAAAAAAAAAAAACCTTTGTGTTTGTTGTTCATCAAGAAACCCCCTATTACCCACCACAAATCAAACCAATCAAAGATGGGTCGTGAAGCATCAATATCATTAGACGGAGTACGAGACAAGAACATAATGCAATTGAAAAAACTGAATTCGGTTTTGTTTCCTGTTAGATATAATGATAAGTATTATGCTGATGCTCTTGCCTCCAATGAATTTACCAAATTAGGTATCATCTTTTTTATTGCTTAATATATATATATTTTTATATATATATATATATATATATATATATATATATATATATATATATATATATATATATATATATTTTTTTTTTTTTATAAATTTGTTGGGTTTGTGTTTTTTATCAAGGTTATAATGATGGATTTTAGGTTTTTAAGGTTGATTGTTTTAATGTTTTTTTTTTTATTACATTTGGTGATTTATGTTAATCCTAGGACTTTATGAAATGCAGAATTGAATGATTTTGTTATGTGTATTGATATACAGTAGGTTTTGTGGCCTATTAGTCGTTTTTTTGTATATAAGTGGTAAAGATTCTGATAACAATGACTTTCGCACAAGAGTGAATGTATGTAATATTTTGTCAGCGTTTTTAGATAACGAAAAATGTGAATTTTTTTGAAGAGAATGGCATGTCTAAAATCCTTGTTGGAAATTATAGCATTTTATATGTATTGATTGTTATAATGCTTAATGTGATTACTCGTAGTATAGAAGGACAACCAATATGCAGATGGTCTTGCTTCTGTTAAATTATCGGGTTTGCTTATTTATGGAATGTCTGTTTGCGTCGAAATATGTGATAGTTTGTTCACATTTCGTAGATTTGGGGTTATATAATTTCATACAGGTTTAAGAATGAAATGTCTCAGCATTTTTCTCAACTGTTATTATAATCTTGCAGACAGCTTTTATTAAAGCTAATAATCTGAATAGGAGCGAGTTCTGAATCGGCTGTTATGCTTAAGTTTTAGGGGGTCTACATAAAATCTTTATCTGCCTTTTGTATATGCTTCTTGGGGAGCACAAACACTAAGATTCAATGTCAAGAAACATAACATCACGGAACATGACATCACCCCTAAATAAGTTGTTCTATCTGAAACATTTTGAATGTCTATTTTTGGTTTTGAAAAATGGCACACACTGGTCCCTGCACCATGTCTCATTTTTGGGTTCAGACTTCAGAGCATACTTCTGTTACACCTCATGTCTGCTGCGATTTATATAATATTGCAGAATTGGGTTGATATTGAAACTAAAAGCTTAGGGCGCGTTTAGTTGGAGTAAATATTTTCTAGTTTTCTCTCTCTGGTTTTGTAAGAATTTGGAGGGGTTTTTCTCCACAGAAAAGTTAAAAATATAGAAAACGCGTTTAGATAATCATGTATTTTGTATTTATTATTATTATTTTTATTATTATTATTTTGAAGAGGGAATGTAGGGGTTTTTGGTTACAAAGGGAACCAGGAAAACGTTAAAAATGTGTTTTGCAATTTTCTTTGATAGGCTAGGAAATAGAAATTTCCAGAATAAACCCAAATGAATTTGATTTTCGTTTTTCTTGTTCGTACAATTTATTTATTTTTAATAACAAGGGTGTTTTCCTCCGACTAAACTCACAACTAATATATATATATATATATATTTTAATGATTGTTGTTGTGTATATCTTCTTATCAAGACCGCAATGACATTGCACTACACGTTTTTTCAGTTTTTGAACTTTAAGCATATAATTTACTTGTTCGTTCCATTTATAAACTCCTTGCTGGTCTTTTGAACATGAATAAACCCTTTGAACACTAAATAAGTTACCGTCGGCATATTTCAAGATTCTGGAAGCTCTCGGTGTATGAATTGAATGTTCAGAAAGTTGCATGTTTCTAGCTTA
Organism: Artemisia tridentata subsp. tridentata; assembly: GCA_021014915.2. Classification (NCBI taxonomy): domain Eukaryota; kingdom Viridiplantae; phylum Streptophyta; class Magnoliopsida; order Asterales; family Asteraceae; genus Artemisia; species Artemisia tridentata. Next base: position 316,938,199 of record CP139506.1, on the reverse strand, counting down.
CAAGTCATTAAACGTTTAGAACATTGCATGTTCCAGCTCATGATGCTTAAATTTTCTCTAAGTTTGCTTGTTTTTCCTCTTTACTTCTTCAGCATATTACAATGATATCTGTGTTGGCTCGATTGCATGTCGGCTTGAGAAGAAGGAAGGTGGGGCTGTTCGTGTATACATAATGACATTAGGTGTTTTAGCACCATATCGCGGCTATGGTATTGGTGAGTATCCTAAATCTTCTCAAATCTGGTATACAAGTGCCGTAATTTTCTATCTAAAACTAAGTTAGCTACATTAATGGGGTGTTTGGCATTGGACTTGAAAGTGATTGTGTTATATGTAATAATTAATAATTATTATAATGATTATCAGTCTTAACAAAAACGGGCTGCTGAAGAGAGTTTCTGGATGGACCTAGTTCGCCGATCACTTTCAAAACCCAACGCCAAACACCCCCTTAGGTTCCAAATACAGCTGTTTTGATTATTATAAACTGGCCTTACTTGACCACAGAAGTCAAAAGAGCACATCAGATTTTTGAAACGCCAAACTTCTAAAAATACAGAATCTAGATTTTATCATCAATATAAACCTTCATGATTTTTAATATGTAATTTTGATATTGTTGCAGGTACAAAGCTTCTAAATCATGTTATTGATCTAAGCGGCAAGCAGAACATCAGTGAGATTTATCTGCATGTGCAGACAAACAATGAAGATGCCATAACCTTCTACAAGAAATTCGGGTTTGAAATTACCGAAACAATCAAAAACTACTACACGAAAATTACTCCACCAGACTGCTATGTCGTTACAAAATACATTGAGCAGCCTCAATCCAAGAAATAGATGGATTTGACAGGTAGGATCAAGAGCTGGATTTGAGATTGTGCCAATTGGACGCTAATTTTTGTTATAAGATTTTATGGATACTAATTGCTACTGTGCTAGTATCCAGTTTATTATGTTTTCGAGGCTCATTTGTTTCTTGATCTTGTTTTTGTAGACTGATGAATTTTATCATCTGTAAGAATGATACATTGTTCAAAGTTAAGAATTTAAAGCTTAGTTTATTTATTGAAGTGGATGTTTGGATGGGTGCTTATAACTTTCCAGGATCATGATCGTGTAGCTAGTTATGAACATTGCGATCTGGCAAACTATATTTGGATATAGAATAGGTGCAACATTTTTGTGATATACAGCAAGATGAAATTGCATGATCAAATATACATAGATCAACATCGACCTTATTGGTATACATGACAACATATACGAACTCTAATTACATATACTTCGTGACAATAGCGAACATGTAAGCAGACTATTTACAGATGTTCACCACCCTATCTTATGGTTGCTTCTTTAGTATGCCACCCCACCTTTAAAGTTATCTCCATCGTGAAGAACAGATTCCGTAAGCCAATAACCATCCCAAAATCCCCCGACTCTGCGCCAAAAGCCATCAACAAAAACATGCTGACAAACAAATGCACAATTCCAAACACATTTCAATTACGAGTAGTAATATAAACATACCTGAACCATGGTAAACTGAAATGTTTCTTCTTCATCAGGCCGAGTTCCTCGTATCCAAACCCTCTGCTTGTAACGATTCTAAATCACATTCCACAAAAGTAGATTTAGAATAGACCAATTTTTTTTTTTACTAAAACAACATTGTTAGTGTGAAGTATTAGTTTAACCTCCTCGACGTTTAGAGTGCTTAAGATCTTTCTCTCCTTGTGATTTAGTAGCACTCGGTATGTTGAATGGTGGAAAATTCTTCTAAACCGCTCAAACTGCATGCCCAACAAACATGTGAACACCAGTAGTACAACATTAACCACAACAGGTTGCATATTAGTTACTGACCTGTCCTAGATCAAAAGAAGGCCCGAAATACAGAGACCTTTCAAATGGGTCAAATCCAGCAAACTGCAGTTCATGACAAAGGTCTAACATAAGGACCCGCGGGTAGTAAAAAGGATGATTTAACATAAAAAGACAGAAGTACCCTATACATGACTTCAACCCCATAATCTGGACGTGGTTGGTCATTGTACATCAATGCATCAAGTTGGTATTGTACACATTCTTCTGCATTATACTACATCCATGGATTTAAGTGAATTGACATCATTGCAATTAACCGATAAACAATTATTAGATTCAGTGAGTAGTCTGTTAGTTAGAATGTTACACTTAATCTTGGTCCGAAAGGTCTTTTCCTGCGAGATTCCAGCCTGCAAGATTAAAACATCACCAATGAACACAAAGAAGTTGTAACCAGAGTGCAACTTTGCCAAGAAGTTACCATTTACTAAATGCATTAATAGAATGACCCTATATCTAATCTTTAAAGTGCTCCAGGTCATCAAGTTTGTTTTTGATGTTAACATGTAAATTGGCCTTGCGCGACGAGTGATTTACTTTCTGAACCACTGTATTGGTTTCTCATTGCAAATACACTATCATTCACTTGCGAATAAGAAAATTAAATTAACACGATCAGTTTTTTGCATTGATTGTCAGAATTTGTCTAAAACACTGATCTGTGCAACTAGAGTGTTTTTTGTGGCATTAACAATAGCAATGGTTAGTTTGAAACAGAAAAGCAACTATGACTGTTAACGAACCGGATTCACCTTTTTTTAAAGCAATGGAAGTTTGTAAAGTGGGTTCTTTCACAGCCTGTACACACCTTTATAATAAATAAACACTGTTTCTGTTGTTTCCACTTAGATAGATTGCACTATTGCGTATCCTCACATAAAGCACTCCCAATCATATATAACATCAAGTGTAGAGTCTGATTAAAATTGTCAAAAAAGAAAACCCGCCGCTATGTCACCCATATGGAATTTAGGCCTACCTAATCAAATGTAGCTGTAAACCACAACCTAATAATTCAAGATAGTAATATCAACTCGATGGTACTGGGATGCAGGTTGATCACTTGTTCTTGTCTTTTCTTCGATTTTACATTCATGTACTCAAAGGGTGTTTGGATGAGCTTATTTAACTCGCATATGAAGTCAATTACAATTGGAAAAGCTCGTAACCCACTTTTCCGGCTTATGAGCTTATTAACTTGTGTTTATAAGCTTTTCTAAATTCAAATAAGCGCATATATAAGCCAACAAAATTAGCTCATCCAAACACCTCCCTCATTTACAACTCCGAAGTACAATAATATATGATTGCAACGTTCCTTTCAAACCAAATATATCTTGAAGACTTAATCAAATACACACTTCACAATAATTAGTTCACTTAACTAACTACTAGCACACAACTATATTTACTAGCTTAAATATTTTATAAAGAAATGACCAGAACACCTAAACATGCATGACATCATCTAGTCTATCCAGCTAAGGGTTTCACTGTTTCACAAACCAATAAAACACTGATACACAAGTCTAAGCACAAAATTAAGAAGGGACCGAGGGGGTTGTGGCCCCCAAACTTTTTTGACATTATATACATTTTATACCTTTTTATATATGGTTTTAGTCATTTTTAAGTATAAATTTTTTGAGTATAATATTAATATATATCAGCCCCTAAAATAAATATTTTTCAAGTTGGTCCTCCACCAACAACGTTTAAGTTCCGTCCATGCTCTCAATCATTTCTCTATTCTATATACGACTGTATATACACTAAAACTATGATTGACTAAACCAAAATTAAGGATCATAACATTAAATTATTAATTGTAATGATTGAAAATTGATAATAAAAAAGTAGAGGGTACCAATCGATTGAAAGAAAATCAGGAACATCAGAAGAAGAAGAAGAAGAAGCTCTGAAGCGTGATTTTGTGTTGTTGGAATTGAAGGTTTTGGAGAACAGCGATGATGATGATGATGACAATCCTAACGACATCATTTTTTGAATGGCCGTTATTCTGTTGTTAGTTTAGGAAGTACAGAACTCTTTCTAAGACCAGAAGGCAAGGAAACACTAAATTCATTTTACCTCATCCACCTCAGCTTACTCTTAGAGCACTCCCTGCAATAACTCATATTTAAATTTTAACATATTGTCACGTCAGCTTTAACACACTCACCTTTAACTCAGCTTTAATACACCCAATCATAACTCAGCTTTAACACAACTTAACTCACTTTTATATCAAATATTTTCAAATTCAACCCCTAAATTTATAAATACTTCATTTTTTAAAAACATAACATTACATACTTATTAAAAAAACATAACATTACATACTTAATAAAAAAAATTACAACGAAATTTAAAAAAAAAAAAAAAAAAAAAAAAAAAACAACGACATAAAAATATATAAAAAAAAAAAAAAATCTACAACATAAAAATAAACACAATCCTAAATCTATTGAGGAGGTTGGAGGTTGTATTTTTGCTTGATTCAATCTTTTTCTTTGTTGATCCAATACACCACGTCTGGATCTTTTTCTTTAGGGGGCAAAACCGATTTTTTTTTTACCAAATGCACCCTTAACGCAACGTTAAGGGTTTAACGTGGTCCCTTAACGCTGCGTTAACGTATGGATGTTCCAAAGCTTAACGTGCCTTTAACACACCCTTAGTCACTTTAACGCAAGTTTAACGTGGCTTTAACGCTCTCGTTAGGAGTGCTCTTATAAACTTCCCTCACACCCACTCACTTATTTGTGGACAAGGAACCACTATATTCACCTTAATTCCTATTTTTTTTAATACTTACAAAATTAAAAACGTAGACATAAAAATATAAAAACGTAAACGTTCAAATTTGAAAACACAACGTACGAAATTAAAATGTTGCATAAACTTCTTGAAATAAAAATAGTACATAGATTTAAAACATTACATAAACATTAAATAAACATTACATAAAATACGATACGATACGAAATACATAAACATATCCTAATCTAAATGCTCCCCGCATGCAGAATCATACGAAGGAGACATATACCCAGGAAATTCCTCAATGAACGCCGCCCGTTCTGCTTCTTCCTACCTGAGTTTCTCATCCCACTCTTGTTGAAGCCTTGCTTGTTCTGTCTTAAAGCCTCTTCGCCAACCATAATATCATAATGCCGGCTTGCAGTTAAGCCATGCTCATCAACTGCCTCGTCTGCATAACCTAGCCCAAATTGAGTCAGCTGAGGTTGATAATGTTGTTGCTCAATAAATCCTTGTGCATCAGATGAAGTTGATGCTCCTAGCCCAAGTTGATTCATTTGTTGTGATACAGAACCAACAATTTTGTTTTCCTCATAACATCAACAGATTTTGTTCCTGATTTGGTCCTATATCTTTGAAACACACCCCCAAAACGTGTCACTAATGGTGTCGTCTTTCTTGGCTTCGTCACTCAAAAATTGGTCAATCACAGCTTGTCTTTCTGCAGAAATGTCTTTGCATTGCGCGTATCGTTCTCTAAAACATTGTTTCTTTGCTTTTGCGAGATCAAACTAATTGATAACGTCGACAATAGCCTTTTGTCGAGCCGCATCCTCTTTATCACATTGTTTTTGAATGTACACTTGCATTTCTTTGACGGAATGTGAGAGACGACAAGCCATATTAGAAGTTTAGATGATTTCTTAATGTTAGTATAAAATAGTGGAGTTGTGTTTAAAAAATGGTAAAGTAGTGGTTTAAAAAATAATGAATTTGTGGGTATTTATAAGTAAAAATGGGGTATTGTGTATCTTTTATTTATTTTTTTTATGCATGCAACGGTTACATTTTATGATGGGGCCCACGATATTTGCAAATAAAACTAGGTGAACCGGTCACCTTTGTTTCCCTTGTAAACCACAACTAACGCGTGAGTATTTCATAGGTCAGGAGATTCGCGTGTGACTAACAAGTCACCTTACACAACTCGCGCCTTTGGCGAGTAGTCTAATGTAATGATAAATGTTGTGCCACAACACTACTTTATATGTTTTGTCATAATCTCATTGTTTTCTTCTTTTTCTTTTTTTCTATGTTACGAACAAAAATAGAAGAAAAAATAAAATGAGATTAATAAAAAGTATTTTTAATCACACATTTTATATAAAAGGAAAAACTTTGACTGATGGATATATCTTTTGTAGGTGCATCTGAAACATGTTTAGCTAGTTTAATAATTGTATGAGTGTGTTTAGCGAAAGTAGCCGTAGCTTCACCAGCTTTGTTTATATTACAAAAAAAATTTGTAATATAGTTTTAGTTATAAATTGTAAGTGTAAAATGATGTAAATGAACTTTTAGGCATTGAAGAAAAAAACTAACAAACAACACGAAATTTAGTGAAAAATAATTATTTAAAAAAAAAAAAAAAAAAAGAAAAAAAAAAAAGAAAAAGGCCTTGTGAAATAAGTGGTGAAAAAATTGTTACTACTTAAAGCTCTTAGCACTAAAGCCTTGTTTGTTTAACATTTTGAATAAATTATTTTTAAATAAAAGATTACTTATGTGAAGACTTTTAATCTTATGGATCTATATTTTCCACCATATTTTTCAATTAAGTTATAAACAAACATTTTTAGATAATTTTTTGAAATAAGTTTTTACTTGTATTAAGACAATTAAATCAAATTCAAACACCGGACAAGTTTTATCAATTTAAACTGAATTTTAAGATAACTATACTATAAAAGTTTATAAAACTTGTAAAACCGTAATCAAACGTGATAACTTTGATCGCCATTGTGTCCTCCGTTTTTGCTTTCTACATCTCATAGTTCTCTTTTATGCTAAAGACGAGAAGTGTTCCTGCTAAAATTTGCAAAAGAAATATGACGAGAATTAATGATCTAGTGTACATTTGAGCAGCTTATATATATATATATATATATATATATATATATATATATATATATATATAGGGTAAAGTTAAAATAAAAAGACAAATATCCATACATTACGTAAAAAGAATATTTTTAAAAAAAAAGTTCATGAAAAAATCAAAAAAAAAATTCCACAAGATCAGGTATGTTGGTGCATAAAACTTTTGTAAAATAAGTTTTTCTAATTTTGAGTTTTTATACGTTATTTTTAATGAGCAAAAAAAGAATTTTGATGTGCAAAAAAAAAATTTGATGCACAAAAAATTTAACTTGTTTTAGTTTGATGCGCAACGTTATTTTGATGAAAAAAGTCAAAAGAAGTTGGGTACAAAAACGAATTTTTGATGAAAAAAAAAACGATTTAATGCACAAACGTATATTTTCATAATTTTTTTTCGGAAAAAATATCCACTTTTAGAAAAACTTCCTTCACAACTTTTTCATGCACCAACATACCCGATCTTGATATATATATATATATATATATATATATATATATATATATATATATATATATATATATATATATATAATTTTAGAACGGCTGGTTAGTGACTCGAGCACACAGTGACATCCAATTGGGCAGTATGCAAACCTCGAACCTTCTCCTTAAAGGATAAACCCCACTCATGCAAGCCTCGAACCTTCTCCTTAGGGGATAAACCCCACTCATGCTTCTATTTATTTTCGCCCCTGAAAGTCTATAGTGAGACTCGAACCTGAGACTACCCTTCATGGCCAACTGAGCTATCCCAGTTGGTTAGCAGCTTATACATAATTGATCTACAGTTATTGTCGATGTCAAACAAAAATATTTAACACTGACCGCATTTACATTTTGGTATGTCGATCTTAAAGACAAAAACAATTGTACACGTTGCATTTTGGTATGTCTTCAGACAATTTTACACATGATATGAGATGAGATCAAGAGTAAATTGCAAAAATGGTCCTTGTGGTTTGGCCAAATTGCACGTTTCGTCTTTGTGGTTCATAAGTGCAAAGATCGTCTTTATTTTGCATTGTTACGTGCACTTTTGGTCCTCCATCATTGCAAAAATCGTCCTTATGATTTGCCAAATTTCACTGTTGAAGGACCAAAAGTGCACGTAACAGTGCAAAATAAGAACGATCTTTGCACTTATTGAACCACAAGGACGAAACGTGTAATTTGGCCAAACCACAAAGACGATTTTTGCAATTTACTCTTAGATCAATAAAGATTACTTTTTTTCTAAAGAATAAATGGGTGAATAATAGCCATTTATTTTTTTGGTATGTTTGACAAAACTAACTGTAAGTTGTACGTTATGAGCTGTTAACTGTAAGATGTAAGCTGTTAACATGAGCTACAAGCTGTATCTTTTTTTCAATAAGAGTGTTTGGTAAGTTAGCTATTAAATGTAATTATAAGATGTAAAATGACATAAAAAGAGATATTTATAACTGTAAACAAATGTTTGGAGGGTATATCAGTAATTTAAAGTTTTAACAGCTCTAAGATGTTTAAAAAACTTCATGAATCAACTTTTCATTTAAGAGCTACTTGTCTGAAATAAAAGATTGAAGTTAATGTATTCAAACGGAGCTACTTATTTTAAAAGAGATTATTTTTGTAACAAAAAGCTAACAGCTCCCCAAAAAGTTCCTACCAAACAGGCTCTTTATAAAAATAAAAAGAAAAACTCATTTTTAATCTTTTTTTTAAACAACATATCTTTCAAATGGTAAATCTTCAAGCTACAAAAAAATACACTATCGCGACGAGAATATTTTTCTCTTTCAGTAGACGGCTACTTTCATATACTTTCGACCATTTTTTAGTGTTGAAATTTCCGCCCAGAAAAATCACACGTGATATGTAAAATCACTTTGTGATTTTTTATTTTAAAAATCATGTGTGATTGCATAAATCACATGTGATTTTAGCCGGCTCGTAATGCCAGGTGGGAGACCAAGTTAAAAAAATAATAATAATAAAGTAATAAATCACATGTGATTTTTCTAGGCAGAAATTTTGCAAAAAAGAAAAATCGTCAAAAGTACATAGAAGTGCATATCTATAAAAAAGATAAATTAATTCTCGTCACGATTATATAATTTATTTCGTGTAATGATTAACGGTATGCAAGATATTTTAATTTAAGAAAAAAATGAAAATGAGTTTTTTTATTTGATAAAAGAATGGATGGTCATCATCCACCCATTTATTCTTTAGAAAAAAATGTGTTTTGTAATGAAATCGAACTTTTGTCGAAATGATATAGTGTAGTAAATACTACCTCCGTCCCATATTAATTGTTCAGTCTGACTTTTTGTTTGTGTTATATTATTTTTCTTCAACTTTAATCTTCAGTATGACTTTTTATTTGTGCTATATAATATTTGATTAAAATTATACTAATGAAAATAAATTTAAAATACAATTCATTCATATATTTTTCATCAAGTATTATACAACACAAACAAAAAAATTTAGAGTAAACTGCAAAAAATGTCCCTGAACTTTCCAAAAAATGCAAAAAATGTCCTAAAAAAAAACTACAAGAAATGTCCCTAACGTTTCATTTTTCTGCAAGAATGGCCCCTGAAGAGTTACTGTAGTTGCAAATTCAGTATTTTGGCTAACGCTCGTTAGGAAATCCAGTTAGTTAGTCCTCACGTGCGTTGCACGTGAGGGTAATTTCGTCAATCCACTTTTCCCGCTTTTATCACCCTTCAGCTACCTCTCAGACACGAATATTGACGAGGACATTTTTTGCAAATAACATAAGTCGTGTATAACACATTAACAGTATCAAATTACACACACAAAACAAATTCTATCTTCTTTCAACCGATCAAATCACACACCCACAAGGCCACAAACACATACCATCGGAACTTAGCAGGTGTGCAAAATCAAACAACACACATACCAGGTAATAGTATTTACTGATTTTTACTTCATTCAAACGTTATTTGTGTTAATCTTAATCGTTAATGCAGTCAAAATGTATGGGAATCAATTTGTTTGCGCGGTGGACAGTCCTAAACATGTTTTGGATAAGTTTGTAAGTTAACACCATATATGAATTAACTGTTATTTCTCTAAGATACTAGTTTTAAGAAATTGACAATGCTTAAAAATTAATTTTGATATACAGGAACTGCATAATGATTACGTCTTAGGAGGTTCCTATCATGGGAATCGTTATATTTACTTAGTTAACTGTAGGGGGATTAGATGGAGAGTTAGTTTAAGAAGAGTCTCAGAATAAGTGTGTGTTGTTGAGGGAGCAAGGTGGAATAATTTTGTCATGCACAACATCACCTGTTCGGATGTTGCTTACATTCATTTTATAGAAGAGGGTGAGGCTGTATTTTCTGTAAGTTGCTACAGTGAGGATGGGGAGGAGTTTCATAATTATGAGCCCGAAAGTGCTCAGTTTTGGAGATGTTTAGTGCCAGTAACAGACACATCTCTGCTTATGCAGTTGTTGCTGAAAGATTTTCTGAAATATCTTAATGGTCCAACCCCTACTGACTATGTGGTCGTTACCACTAACACGACTGAGTACAATGTTAGGGTGGAAAGTGAACATCTCTATGATCGATACGTGCACTCCTTCCTGTTTGGATGTGGTTGGTTGAGACTGGTCCAAGACTTGAATATGAAACCTGGTCAGTTGATGGTGTTCACACTGTTCATGACCAAGAAGAAAGGGCATTATACAGAAAGATGACTGCAACTTTCTGGAGAGATGGGCGACTTGTAAGTGTATTGAAACTTTGCTAATTTGTTAAATTGTTACGCTTAATGTTAGTGTGGATCAGTGGATGTTGGTTTATTGATAATTGGAGAGAAAATATTATGGAGGGAAAAACTTTTGTATTTCACATTAAATGAAAATGGGTACAAATGAGAGTTTATATACAAACTGAAATTTAAAGTTAAAGTAATGCTACGCTACAATTACAATGAGATTACAAACTAAATTGTTACGCTTAATGTTAATGTACGACTAATAAACAATACAAACTAAACATTTCTTATTTATTAAAGTCTCTATGAAACCCTAAATTATTGTAACAGCAATTATAAATAACTAAAACCTAAAAATACTAAAGTACAACCCATTTAAGCTAATGTACAAGCTTCTAAAGCACAGAAACCCTAAATTCACTATAACTCCTGATACAAACCCTAAACTCACAAAACTATGATTTTTTTGTAATAAAATCACAAACCCTAATTAATATATAATATTTTTACAAAATATAAATGTACAAGTTTTACAAGCCAAGGTACAAGTCATTTATACATAACAACATAATATATATATATATATATATATATATATATATATATATATATAAAATCACATTATAAACCTCAGTGTACTCATTATAAAGCACATTATGCAAGTCTTTTATACACAAACCTTAAAAATAAATTTCTTAAACTTACTAAATATAAGTACAAGTCCCTAAACCTAATGAGTGTCTAATGCATAGGAACCTAAAATCTCATTTATATACTTTTAAACCTAATAAAATTAACATATAATTAAACTAACATAAGAAAACCCTAAAAATATAATTTCAATATTTCTTAAACATTAGTACAACCATATTAAGCTCATGGTACAACCCTTCAAAGCACAACATGATTCCTTTTCCTTTTTATGTACAAATCGACCTATATAATAAACTTACAAGCCCTAATTATTTTTCTATCCAACAAATACCTAAACAAAACCCTAAACTAACTTAGTTATCTCACTTAAACCCTAATGTACAATATTTCATACTATAGGTACCACCTTATAAAGCCATTCGATCCATTTAACACTAACTTAGCTCGATCATAACTAAATCTTAACCAAACCATTTCCTTATTTAAATCTAAACAAGTCTTACATCATACAAGTCCTTCTAAGATCCAAATCCTCCCACATCATCTTGTTTCTTAAATATTTATACAAGTCAAGGTTGGTAAGTAGCTTGTATGGTTAGGAATTAAACCACATCATCACCATCATACACCACCTTACGCCATCCTCCCCCTTCCATACATGTGTCCTTCACTACATCACCATTTCTCCCTCACTCTTAACAAGATGACTAGAAGAACCTTGAACCTTAAAAACCCTAGCTCCCTTCTCTTTATATATATCGACCTACATTTCCTTCTTTTCCCTCACCACAATTCGAACACACCAAAAAAGCAACCCACTCATTATCCTACTGATCAAAAAGCCTAAATAGAAGCTAGGAAGAAGATCTTAGGAAGCCTAGGAGGGGAGAAACCTTGGCATTCATTCGCTAATCCAAATTTGTCCAAAAACCCTAGAATCGAGCAAACCAGCAAGTAAGTATATCTAGTCTTTTTTACCTTTTTATGTAAACTTAAAAACTCTTAAAACATGTCACTAAATAATCCCTAATAGCTAGTTAGTTCAAAAACTCTTGCTTTCTTTTCTTTTTCTTTTTGTCGAGTAAAACCAAACCCACCCTATATATATTTATTTCACAAATCAAATCAAGAGGCCATAAGATACATAAGAGATATATTAGATATGTCTAAAATTATGTTAACAAGCATTAAAATGTATGGCGTGAATAAGAAAATCGAAAACCAAATCTTTTTCCTTTTCAGTTTCTTTGTCGAGTAAGTGTTCCAAACACCCAACTTTGGACATTTGTTTCGACCCTCAAACAGTCCCAATAAAATCCGAATTTTGGCCATATTAAAGACCACCCAGCTGGCTATTAGTAGGAAAAATAACATCGTAAAAACCTAGCCTTGCCTCGCTTTTATTCGAGTTCTTTTCAGCCTTGTCGCAAAACTGAAGTTGCGCACCCTTTTTTAATTTATTTCGAGCTTATACGCTCAAATCATAAGCTAATAAGCCATAAATAAGACGTTTACAAACTGATAATAACATGTACAAAGGAGTCGTAGCAAGTCGTGTCTTTTCCCGAAACTTAGAACGCGTTAAAATGGAAAAAGGATGTCGAATGATATAACAAAGGTGCTTTGAGGGCCAAATCTGCCAAGACTCCAACTAATTTTATAACTAGGGCCAAAAACTAAATTCGACCTAAGGTTTAAGGGAAAACTTGCAAACTTTGAAAGTTGGAGTTTTATTGGGCCAAAAGTGTAAATAATCCAAAGTTATTAAAACAAGGACTAATTTTGCCAACGACTTATAGATGAGGGTATAAATTGTCATTTTTGAAACTACAGGGGTAAAAACTGTCGTTTCACCAAAGTTCAAGGGTAAAAATTGTCATTTTATGAAAGTTTAGGGGTAAAAATGTGTCATTTTACGAAAGTTCAGGGGTATAAACTGTCAATATATGAAACTATAAGGGTAAAAAGCATAACATTATATAATTATTATTAGAAATATATTTTAAGTATATTTATAATAAAAACTAATAAACAAAATACCTTTATTTCAATAACGAACAAACGGAAACATAAAAATGAAAAATACAGATAAAATCTTATCCAACTTTTGAAGAGACTTCATGTTGTCTCAATTAAACATTTATTCGATAACCAAAAACGTTACCAAAACAAATATTAAAACTGATATATATATTGGAATACGATAACTGAAACTTGACATACCAACCTAGGTCGCGTGCCGGAGACGTTTATCAACTCTATTTAATTTTGTTTTCCATCCAGACTGCTAAGGTGAGTTCATAGTCCCACTTTTTATACATTTTCCAAACTTGTGGGGAGATACATGCTACAAAATCGAACACAAGTATTTTTCTGTATGCTTTCCTGATTAATATTGCCTAAGTTACCTATTGCCTAAAAGACCTCCCATTATGGACCATTAATCACTTTCGGGTGTGAGCGCGAATATAATGAATAGATCTATTCGGTTTGACAACCCCTTTGTGTTACCGTAACGTGACCAAATGCATTTTATTTGAGATCAATAAAGAGACCGGCAATCTCCTACTTGGAGGCAAAATTACTGCATTTAATTATGCAGTAATATGCATCATTAGTTTATAACTATGATAGTAAACCTGTTAACGTTTTGCGTGTCATGAGACTTAGGGCAATATATTAAACTGCAATATTACTGATTTACTTTCTACTTAGCTTGTGTTCAACTGATTATAACTTTAAACGCTATGGATTCACTCAACCTTTGTGTTGACTTTTTAACATGTTTTATCTCAGGTAATTAGAAGCTGGATTTGGCACGGAGTGGCTGTGGACTTTCTTTTTATAAAAAGAGTGTCCACTTTGTTATCATTCAATGAATAATGTAACTTTTATAACGTATTTCGAAACTTCCCGCTAGGACCTATATTATGTACTCTGATTTAAATAAATGAATGACAACAATTTTATTTAAAACGTCTCTTTTCGAGTCGTTTTCTATTTTCATGACTGTGATACTTGAAGTAATACCCCAACTTGTATTCCGCTACGTATATAAAAAACGGGGGTGTTTCAGATTGGTATAAGAGCTCATGGTTGTAGAGAACCAAATATTTTCAAACATTGGACTATAACTACACTTTCAAAACAAATGATTTTACACTATACTATTTCACGCCCTACGTGCCTGCATATTACCGTACTCAAAACATTACTTATTAGGATTATTTTTCACTAATATTTATATACTTGATATTTATTTTCACACACTTGATTATTTCACCTTTATTTTCACTCCCTTAATATTATTAATTACTTATAATTACTATTTACGGGTTATTACAGTACCATGTCCCCCAAAACACCTGATATTAATGAAACTACCCTCTGTACTACTTGCACATCACCTACCCACTCACCTCCACGTCAGAAACTTAGGAGAACTACATCAGATGAAGAGTTGATTGGTTGTTCGACAATGTTTGAGGTTGGACAGAATTCACACCAAGAAACAATTCGGAAAGATGTTTAGTCAAACTCTCCACTACTTGACACTCCAGATTCCCCAATACCAGACATCCCAAATGACGTATCTACACCTAATTCCCCTGACCATAATTTAAACCCTCGTGATTCAATATGGACCCTTCTTTATCAACACGCTCACACCTTAGACATTCACACTGAACAGCTGGAAGGGTTACAACCATTACGTTTCGAATGGTACGACCGTAACCTTGACACTCTGTTCAGAAGAGCCGATGCCGAAAGACGAGCAGTGTTCGACTTAGGAATAAAGATTGATAAGATGAAGGATACTTACAACCAGGAATTTAGAAGTTTAGATTCCAGAATCCGCAGTTCGAGAAGAGAACACGGTCAGACACATGGTAGAGTGGAAGATATTGAAAGGACCCTATGGATGGCCAGAGATACGGCAAGAAACCAGAGTCAGAAGATTTTCGCCTTAGAAGCCATGTTGGCCAACCAAATGAGGATGTATCAGGAATTTCAGGAACGTTTCTCAGAAATGAAAGCTACACAACTGAAACTTGAGACTGAAGTTAAGCATTTACGTCTAGGACGTAACTGATCTTAAATTCACTTGTATCATTGTTGTGCCCACTAAACCAAAAAGTTTTTGGTTAGTGTTTCCTGTATTATCCAATAAATTTGAAACTTTCAGAATTTATAATTGACTTTTAAATCTATAACAATTTCCTTTTGTTATATATTTTGTTGTAAATAAATTCTTTCTATTATGCCCTACTGTGATGCTATGCATGCATGTAATGATTTCTCATGAACACATGCAAAATCCCACCATTTGTTACTCTCCTTAATAGACAAATGGCTCCACTTGAAACGCAATAAAAGTCACTTTCCCTTTCCTCCGAACCTACTCTGATTTAAATAAATGAATGATAACAATTTTATTTAAAACGTCTATTTTCGAGTTGTTTTCTATTTTCATGACTGTGATACTTGAAGTAATACCCCAACTTATATTCCGCTGCGTATATAAAAAACGGGGGGTTTTACAGTTGCCCCCTTATTTTTAGAGCTCCTGCAAGTGAGCTTAAAAGACCAAACACAGGTGAAAGAATAACAAATGTTGTACTGGGTCTTGGAGCAAAGGTGGGTTGCTCAAGTAAGAAAAGGATGGAGTGGTATGTGCCTGCCCCCAAGAAGCTCTAGGCTTAAGAAGCTCAAGTCTTATTTAGGGTTAACTGTTATGTATCTTTTGGTTACCAGTGAAATATATTTTGGTGAGGTCTTTTGGGGTCTGTCCAAAGCCTCATTGTTTTATTGTATACTTTTGTAGGATCTGAATTTGGTGTTATTGTCCAATGTGTTTTTAAATCTTACCCATGCAATGGCAAAGTAAAACAAGTTCTAACCCATTTGTCAACTGCAATGTGTTTCCAAAATCTTACCCATTTGTTCAAACTTAAAAAGGAGTACCAACTCATTTGTCCATTGCAATGTGTCTCCAAATGTTACACATGTTTATCTAAAACTAAACATCTCATATCATTTGTTGACTTTAGTAGTCAACCAATTGAGTTTCAACATAAACATAACCATTTGTGTACCTGCATACCATTCATTGACTTTAGTAGTCAACCAATAAGTAAAACACCAAATTAAAATGTCAAATGTGCTAAACATATGTAACAACACATGAGTAACACCAAATACTGTGTGCCAAACACAGGTGATGCATACATAACCCAACTTGTTCATAAACATACACATGTGACACAAATTACCACTAGACACAACACTAAAATGTTATTCAACCTACATAAATTAAATTGTTCCAAAACATGCCATCCAAAGCATTAAGATAAACAAAATAAACAGAACAACCTTCACCATTTCCTTGTTATGACCTTGAGCATTCCCTCCTCACTTGGAATCAACCTCCTTATCTGCTTCTATTGCCTACACTTGGAATCAACCTCCTTATCTGCTTCTATTGCCTTCTCATCCTTGTCAGCTGGATCCAACTTTCTTCTCTTCTTTTCTATACCAGAGGTCACACTGGCAGATGAATCAACTGTAGCTGGAGCTTCCATGTCTGCCCTTTCTAAACTATCTTCAGCATCTGCTGTTGGAGCTTCATTAGCAACTACTACAGCTTCATCTCTGAGTTCATTGTGTAGAAAAGCCACATTCTGAATAACAAATTCTAACTCTGCATACAACATATAAATCTCTGCATCTTGATAAGGTCCATAGGCTGCTTGATCATCCAACCAATCAACTTCAATTTCTTTCTAGACAAAATCATCCTCTTTGCCTGTCTCCAACTCACCTTCCTTAGCATACAACAAATCAATATGTGCCTCTTGAATCAAAAAATCAATCTCTGCCTCTTGAATAGGTCCATAGTATGCTTGCTCATCCAGACAATCCTCTTTGTTGATGCAAATAACGTCTAAAAACATTATTTCTATCTTTCGATACCTCTACGTTTTGATGATAACAAAATGCAAAAACACTTTACGTCAAAATTAACGCAAACAAGTTTTTAGTCGAAATATCCCGTTTCTACGTAAATACTCTAGGTAAGAACAATCAAATTTACAACTTGACAAATGATCAAAGAAGTGAATTTGTGTTTCAAACTTCACATTTTTAATGTGACAAAATATTTTTTCAAAAATACATTTTACAAATTATTTTTGAATTATAAAGAAATTTTTAATTGGAAAAATAAGTCTAAAATTCCCAACAGCTATTTTCCCCCCAAATCAGCTCCAAATTTTCGCAAATAAACTTTCACCACTAGAAACAAAAATTGGAGCGTCCTTGTCTGGGATGGTACCATGGTACCACTAAATTTAGTGGTACCGTCGGGTATTTAGTGGTACCGTCGGGTATTTAGTGGTACCGTCCATGCATAACGGACATATTCCTTTTGCCTATAAATACCAGTCCATTTCACAGCTTTTAGGCATCCTTTCTCACACAAAACTTTCTGAGTTTAGTTCCCCATTCACACTTACATCTCCTTGATCATTTAGATAGTTTTCTTTTGTTTAAAGAGTGATTCTTTCATCCAACCAAAGATCACCTTCATTCCTCCATTAGTCCAAGAGAAGAACACAAAGTATCAAGAAGATACAAGGTGTTAGAGTCATTGTATAGTGCACTTGCATTACTTGTAGTTTACTTGTTGTATCTTGACATACATCAAGTTGTCATTGTCTTGTTTAGTCATCTTGTGTGGATCATTGTGATCGTGTAGAGATCGTGTGGATCTTGTGTTGATTGTGTAGAGAGTGTTTAGATCAAGTGGATCTAAAGTAGAGTGTGTGGATCGTGTGACTAGTAAGGATCGTGTGGATCGTGAGTGAGATTGGTACTAGCTAGATTAGTACTCGACATTTATCTTAGTGTCAGAAATTGTGATAAGCGACGTTGTCCGATTTTCTCCGCCTGAAGGGAGCTTGTTGACATAGTGCTTAGAACTCTCGAGTTGGGTACTCGGGGAGTGGAGTAGGGCGAAGAAGAGCTTCGTTACCAAACCAGTATAAATTTCGTTGTCTCGGTTTGATCTTTCCATCTCTACTCTTTATATTTATTGTTTAGACTTGATAGTATAGATAAGTGTTCATATTGGTGTTGGTTGATTTCACAAAAGAATTGAATCTAAGTTTTTCACAAAGAAACTTTTATAACTAAGGAAAATAAATCGGTAAAACTATTCAACCCCCCCTTCTAGTTTTCCACAATTGGTACCAGAGCCACGTCAGGCAAGATTTTAAAATAAACTGTGTTTTAAAACTTGAATCGATCAATGGATTTCGACAAATATTAAGAAGGGCAATTTACGCAAAGACCACCACTTTTTGAAAACGATTATTTTATCTACTGGAAAACAAGATTCAAAACGTATGTGAAATCAAAAGACATTGATCTTTGGCATGTTATTACCGAGGGTGACTTTAAACCTGTTGAAAAGAATCCGGTAACTAAAAAGGATGAAATTATTACTTATGATCAACAAAGTGATAATCTTAAAAGAAAACTAGCTAAAAATAATGAGGCTAAAATGATGATTTACAATGCTTTGCCGAAAAAAGAATTTGAAAGAATTTTTAAGTGTAATACGGTAAAAGATATTTGGAAAACTTTGTTAGTCACCAATCAAGGTAATAATCAAGTCAAGGAAAACAAGATTGATCTTCTTGTGCAACAATATGAACAATTTTCCATTCCGAAAGATGAAACTATAGATAATGTTTTTGCTAGATTTAATACTATTATTACTAGTCTTAAAGCTCTTGATGAAGGTTACTCTAGCAAGAACTATGTTAGGAAGTTTCTTAGGGCTCTACATCCCAAATGGAGAGCAAAGGTCACCGCCATTGAAGAGTCAAAGAACTTGGCGACATTATCACTTGATGAACTTATAGAAAACTTGAAAGTTCATGAAATGATAATCTAGAAAGACTCCGACATAGTCGAAGGCAAAAGTGAGAAAGCTAGATCTCTAGCATTGAAAGCCAAGAAGGAATCTAGTGATGAGGAAAGTTCGGATTCCGATAGTGAAGACGAAGAGTATGCATTAGCAGTTAGAGATTTTAATAAGTTATTTAAAAGATGAGGTAGATTTGTAAGACAACCTCGTGATGAAAAGAAGTCATTCCAAAAGAACTGGGATGACAAGAAAGGAAAGAGTGATAGAAAATGCTTTAGATGCGGAGATCCAAACCATCTCATCGGAGAATGTCCTAAACCACCTAGAACCAAGAACCAAAGAGCACTTGTAGGAGGTTCTTGGAGTGATAGCGATGAGGAAGAAGAGGAGAAGCCCAATGATGAAACATGTCTTATGGCTCAACCGTCAAATGAGGTACATTCCAACTCCTCTTACTATAGTGATGATAATTCGTCAATCGATGATAATATATTATATGATGAATATAGTAAATTATATGAAGTAAGTTCTAAAATCATAACTAGAAACAAAACACTAAAAGCAACTTTGCATAAACTCGAAACGGAAATTTTAGAACTAAAAGACCAAGTCAAAAGACTTGAGAAAAGGAAAGAATGTGATATTGGATGCGAATCATGCCATAATCTTATGTTAGAAAATGTAGAACTTAGGAAAAATGTGTTAAAGATCATTAAGTTCGAAAAAGGAACAAAAGCACTAGATGACATGTTAGATAATATTAGATATAGTGAGCATGTCGGTGCGGGTCTAGGTTTTAATCCAAATGAAGCTTCGACAAGTAAAACAAAATAAGTAAAATTTGTCAAACCCACAAGTTATGTCGAAACAGAGGATGGTACCATTAAAGGTACATACGGAACCACTAAAATGAGTGGTACTGTGGTACCGTCTGGTGCAAAAGACAGAACTGAGTCGAGTCTGAAAAATAACTTAAGTCCTAAAAAAAGTCACATAGTAGTTAACAATGTTAAAATACCTGTTGCTAGTAAAAAGGAGGTCAACAGTTTTTACAAACCTTTGTCAACCCCCGGGCTTGGCTTTGTAAAACCCTGATACTAGATCAAAGACTCCTCCACCTAGAAAAACAAATGTTCCTAAACCTCGGTCAAGAACTCCTCAACCGAGAATTAACTTTAGAAGACAAAGTTATCCAAGTAACTATCCAGTAACTTGGAATAACCTTCAACAACGAAGTTACTTGCCATGGGAAATTTGTCCTTCGTTCCAACATCCTAACCAAATGCATGGGATGTGTAACACTAACAACGTTGGACCCATGAGATATTGGAGACCAAATGTTTTAGTCTTTGTCTTATTCAATAGATATGCTTGAGAATCGACTTGGAGCCTGACAAATAGGTCAAGAATAGTGAGTGCACTAATCGCATTACGGAAAATCCAAGTTTATTCTCATCTTACAAAGAATACAACGAAGGTAATGTCACATTTACTAGTTAAAGGGCAACATCACAGGCGAAGGTACGATCTCTCAATACTCCCTCGCTATTAGATATGTTGAGCATGTTGATAACTTAGGATCTAACTTAGTTAACAAAAATTTAATGGACGTGAAAAGTGCATCCCTAAATGGTTTTATTAACGAGGAGGTATATGTAGTACAACCTCAGGAATTCGTTGACCTCTAAAAACCAAATCATGTTTATAAACTCAAGAAAGCGCACTATGATCTTAAACAAGCCCCCAAAGCTTGGTATGACAGATTAAAGGTCTTCTTGCTTAAACATGAATATACCATGGGAATGGTTGATAAGACACTTTTCACGAAGAAATGAAATTCACATCTCATCATTGCTCAAATATATGTCGACGACATCTTATTAGGCTCAACTTGTCTAGAAATGTGCGATGATCTTTCAAAGATCATGCGTGACAAGTTTGAGATGAGCATGATGGGTGAATTAAATTTCTTCCTTGGTCTACAAATAAAAAAAATGGAAGATAGTATCTTCTTTAATCTATATATAACAAAATATCTAAGAAGCTTAGCTTGTAAAAATCTAAACCTATAAAAACGCCCATGTCCGCGGAAACGAAACTCATGAGAGACGATGAAGGTAAGTACGCGGATAGAACTAAGTATAGGGGCATGATAGGTAGTTTACTCTACCTAACGACAAGTAGGCCCGATATCATGTTTAGTGTCTGCCTTTGTGCTCGCTTCCAAGAGGATCCCAAAACCTCTCACCTTGAAGCGGTTAAGCGTATCTTCTGATACATTAAAGGCACTATACACTTGGGATTGTACTATTCCAAGGGGACTGGTGTAGAAACTATTGTCTTTGCTGACTCTGATCATGCGGGAGATTATGTGGATCAAAAAAAAGTACGAGTGGTGTTTGTACCTTCATGGGTTGTTGTCTAACTTCTTGGTTCTCCAAGAAACAAACGGCTCTTGCTATCTCCACGACTGAAGCCGAATACGTAAGCGCCAGAAAGGCATGTCAACAAGCACTATGGATGAAACAAGCTCTAATCAACTACGACATCCATCTCGACGAGATTCCGATTAAGTGCGACAACAAAGGTGCAATTGACTTGAGCAAGAACCCCGAGCAACACTCGCGTACGAAACACTTTGAAATACGTCATCACCTCCTTCGCAATAATGTCCAAAAAGAAAACATTTATATCGAAAAAGTTCCCTTACAAGACAACATCGCCGACATACTAACCAAACCTCTCAAACGCGAATCCTTCTATTATCTACGTCTAGGTCTAGGAATGATGGAACACATGCCGTGAATTTCATAATTTACATGTGTTCAAGAACATCTTCCGAATATCGTCTAATGACTATCTAATATTTCATTGGAAATATTAAAGTCATCTCTCGTATTCCTCTAATGACTACTTACGTATTTCCTAAGAAATATTAAAGTCATCTCTTATTGTCTAGTCTCGTTCATCTTACAAAAAGAATTTATTAAGTATAAATTCTATCCTCATGTCAAAAATTCTCACTAAAACAGCGAGACTTATTCGTCAAAAATCAAAATGGGACAAAAATTCGTCCTAGCAGGCCACGACACCACTAAATTTAGTGGTACCGTGGTACCGTGTGTCTAACAGAGCCCGTTTTCTTTCCCTTTTCCCTCACTATTCACATTCAAACACTCCTCATTCCTGCAAACGCTGTCAAACCGAAAAACCACAACCAAAATTCAATTCAACCATTCAAAAATCAAATCGAGGCATTAGATTTCAAGATAATCAACCACTACATCTTTCTTAACATTAATTGTAAGTCAATTAACTCTAATTTTTTAAAATTTTAAGTCTAGGGTTTGTTCATATACATAAAATCGAATTGGGGCTTTTCAATTTAGATTGAAGTTTTATGCAATTAGAACTAGGATTAGACAATGTATAACTAACATGATTCCGTAAACATAGAATTTACATAAACCCACTTATATTGCATATTTTGGTCCGAATTTTATTATCAAAATTCGAATTAGATTAATTATTTTTGGTGAAATCATGTCTAGGATGCTTGAAATTGTATTAGGAGTCATTAACATTCAAGCTTTTCAACTTTAAGAATTTTGGAGCCAAGATGGTGCACTTGCCAAACACCCCAATTCTTTTGTTTTCGAAAAATTTCACGAAACTAGGATCATGAAACATTTTTTGTGCATTGTCGATACAAACTAAATACGTTTTCTCATGCATACATGATCTCGCGAATATGGGCTAAATTACATAACTAATATGTAATTTTCGACATATTTGTTAGAGCAAAAGTGAAGTTAGGAGCGTTTGGGTAATCTCATTAATTTTTATGTTACAATCGAGATTACCGCACCTTTAAATTGTCTGCATATAGGCACACACTAGGGACGTGTACATCAATAATACAAAAGTTAACATATATATACCTATATATTTTTGTAGGTAACAATGCCTCGTAATGATTACCAAGACACCAAATCCTACATTTCTTCACTAATCGATGATCCAAACATTCGTGTCGAGCAAAAAGCGTATTTACAAAAAGTCCAACATCGACACATACACGAAGGTCGTGTAGTCGATGGTTACTTTGCTCCATTGGATGGCATCGATGTATGCTTTCCAATAATCGACTTTGATTGTTTATACAAAATAAATGATCAAATTTGTCCCCATTTCATTCTTGAGTTCTATAGTCGTGTTCGTACCTTCAATGATCTTGAGGGTAATATTTTTCTAGATTTTTGGATTCAAAATGAAAATATCATTTTGTCCATTCCCGAGTTTGGTAATATTCTTGGAGTTCCCGTTCAAGGTCAATTTGCTTACATAGAAGACCACTCTTTAGAGTCTCTTTTCTATCATTTAGAAAATGAAGGTCCATACCTAACCGAAATTCCCGATACACAAACCATAAAGCAATATGTTCAAACCCTTCGAGTCACCAACACGTACCAAAAACGTGATGGTTCAATAGTCTACCTCGAACCAAACAAAATCTACCTCAAAGAAATCCTTCCCGATCTAAAAAATTAGAAACTCCTTCTTCGTGAGAATGTCTTGTCTCTTGCGGGCAACCGGGATCATGTTCCGGTAAGTCTAGCCCATATGATCTATTGTCTTAGTATCGAGACTCCATACAATCTCGCGTACTACATGGCAAAAAGAATTGCCAACATTCATGGTCGGTCTAATAAGCTCATGCCATACGGTATGTTGCTTACTCGTCTCTTTCGTTGGGTCATGGCTAATCATCCACACCTCGAAAATGTCGACTACTACCTTGTCAATCCTATTATGAAACCTCTTGGTGGACCACAACGTTGCACAAAGTAACGTAGTGACAAAGGGTCAAAATGTGGTCGTAAATCCACCTCCGATGCCACTTCCTCCTCCTTTCATCATGGATCTTCATCACAACCCATTAATAGTGATGATGATGAAGTGAATGAAGAAGGAACTTCTCGTGCTCGTACTCCCTCACCCGATAAATACCTCCGTAATCTTGACACATCCACCTTCACTCCAACAACTGACCTTCCCTACAATAACACTAACTTAAGCTCTGTCATGCGAAGGCAAACTACGATGTATAATCGACAAGTGTCAATGCACGAGCAAACGGTCGGGGCGTTCAAGTCATTTGGGAAGGCAATCAAGGGTCTCGGCAAACAAATCAAGAAGTTAGGGAGGTCGAGAGATTGAACAATATTTAACTACTACTTAATTAGTATTATAAGATCAAGTATTACTCAAGTAACTTTCATGGGATTTTGGCTACGGACTTATGACATTAACAAACTAGTTTTACTATAACTTACGTTAACTAACTTGTCATAGTTAGTTTCGGGTGTGTCATTCAATTTTACCACCCTACGATGTTTAATCAAGTATAATCCTTGGTTAAATTTAGCTTATTTGCATTATTTAGTTTTTGTTTTCCTACATGCATCTTTATTGCATAATCTAGATGATCATGTTGCTAGCTTGTTTGCATGCTTAATAGTAAGCTAAATTTAGCTAATCACATGTTTTTGTTTAATGCTATATGTAGCTATAGTTATGAAATTCATGTGATTATTCTTTAGTGAATTGAGGCAATAGGATTTGCTGCAAATAGTACCCCTAGGATTACCCATTTAGGCAGCCTAAATCTTGCAGAAATGGAAAAATCGTCACCAGCAGATCACGACACCACTAAATTTAGTGGTACCGTGTGTGATTTAGTGGTACCGTCCCCTAGAAACACGATTTTCCCTGTTTGCTTTCACTTTTTGACTTCTTTTCCCTTAGATTCTGCCAACATTAGCTGATTCCAACACTTATCAAATCCCTAAACTCATCACACCTTATCACACTTAGCATCCTACAACCTTTTGCATACTCTTGACTTGGCTATTTAAGCACTTCTCATGCACTCATTCTCCTAACCACCAATCACTCATCACAAACTTACCATGTCTTCCACCAATGCAACCACCTCATACAAAGCCAAGAAACCAAGACTTAACATCAAAGCACCAAAGGAGATACTTTTCATTGATCTAACACTGGATGATGATGAGGACCTTCATACACCACTACCTTCCCCCAACTCAACTTCATCTATCTCTATACCATTTGCTCCTTCCAAAACCATTTCCACTAAGCCAACTTCATCCTCCTCATCCACGATTAGGACAACAACACCCTTACTACCACCTAGTCCACCTCAACCTTTGGCATTGACATTCACTTTGTCACCAACAACTCAACTTGAACTTGTTTACAACACGTCATCATCTTTCGCTTCTCCATACCCACAACCACTTATGGGTCACCCCATTCTCTACCCACTTGAACCATATAGCCTTAGTTTTCCATGTTGTCACCCAACCGCAACCTCATCATTAACCTTAGAGATGATTTGGGTCTTATGTTCTCCTATTTAGAACACCTCTTGACACCACCACAAGGACCTATCATACCACCTCCTCCACCAACAAATAGCCCAAACAACTAAACATTATCATGTTTAGTTTTCTAAAATAAATGCTTAGGATCCCTTTTGGACTAGAAGCAAATCTTAGGGCCTCTCAAGTCACTAAAGATTATTATGTGCTTCTTGTAGTTTTAATTTTCTTGTCCTTATGTTGTACTCACATCTTATGTGTGATCATTTCTTATCTATTAATGCATGGGCTTGTGTTATGGTTGGATTGTTTTTATTTTTATTTTTAGGCTACTTAGCCTCCTTGTTTATGGTTGGATATTTGTCTAGGTTGCTACATGTTAGATATTGTATATGTGTCATCTAAATTTGTTTTGTAGCAAGAACCATTGCTCGATTCCTTGGTGCCCTCCAAACAAGGGGGAGTATACATCAAGGGGGAGCCTTTGCGATCTTTTTGCTTCGACAAAAAGGGGGAGAAATACGATATAAACTCATATTAAAAACTTGTTAAAATTAATCTTTCACCTAAAATGAGTTTATGTTTTGTCATCATCAAAAAGGGGGAGATGGTTATTGCAAATAATGTCTGAAAACGTTATTTCTATCTTTCGATACCTCTACGTTTTGATGATAACAAAGTGTAAAAACACTTTACGTCAAAATTAACGTAAACAAGTTTTTAGTCGAAATATCCCGTTTCTACGTAAATCACTCTAGGTAAGAACAAACAAATTTACAACTTGACAAATGATCAAAGAAGTGAATTTGTGTTTCAAACTTCACATTTTTAATGTGACAAAATATTTTTTCAAAAATACATTTTACAAATTATTTTTGAATTATAAAGAAAATTTTTAATTGGAAAAATAAGTCTAAATTTCCCAACAGCTATTTTTCCCCTCATATCAGCTCCAAACTTCCTCAAATAAACTTTCACCACTAAAAACAGAAATTGAAGCATCCTTGTCTGGGACGGTACCACTAAATTTAGTGGTATCGTCGGGTATTTAGTGGTACTGGCCATGCATAACGGACATATTTCTTTTGCCTATAAATACCAGTCCATTTCACAGCTTTTAGGCATCCTTTCTCACACAAAACTTTCTGAGTTTAGTTCCTCATTCACACTTACATCTCCTTGATCATTTAGATAGTTTTCTTTTGTTTAAAGAGTGATTCTTTCATCCAACCAAAGAGCACCTTCAATCCTCTATTAGTCCAAGAGAAGAACACAAAGTGTCAAGAAGATACAAGGTGTTAGAGTCATTGTGTAGTGCACTTGCTTTACTTGTAGCTTATTTGTTGTATCTTGACATACATCAAGTTGTCATTGTCTTGTTTAGTCATCTTGTGTGGATCATTGTGATCGTGTAGAGATCGTGTGGATCTTATGTTGATTGTGTAGAGAGTGTTTAGATCAAGTGGATCTAAAGTAGAGTGTGTGGATCGTGTGACTAGTAAGGATCGCGTGGATCGTGAGTGAGATTGGTACTAGCTAGATTAGTACTCAACATTTAGCTTAGTGTCAGAAATTGTGATAAGCGACGTTGTACGGTTTTCTCCGCCTGAAGGGAGCTTGTTGACATAGTGCTTAGAACTCTCGAGTTGGGTACTCGGGGAGTGGAGTAGGGCGAAGAAGAGCTTCATTACCGAACTACTATAAATCTCGTTGTCTCGGTTTGATATTTCCATCTCTACTATTTATATTTATTGTTTAGACTTGATAGTATAGATAAGTGCTCATATTGGTGTTGGTTGATTTTACAAAAGAATTGAATTTAAGTTTTTCACAAAGAAACTTTTATAACTAACGAAAATAAATCGATAAAACTATTCAACCCCCCTTCTAGTTTTTCACACTCTTCAATTACTATGTGGAAGAAATCAGCCTTTTTCCCTGTTTTCAACTCACCTTCCAAACCCTGTACAAGTTCAAGTTCACCCATACCCTTTCCAACATCCTCTTGACTAACTTTCTCTTTTTCGTTGTCAACAGTTTGATTCATATCTGCCACATCCTCTTTTTGACTGTCCCCAGTTTTTTTGCTTAGCTTCTCCTTCATTTTCTCATACCCATCATTTAAGATGAATTCCATTTCAAACAAGATCTTTTTGAACTCGTACTCACCATTCAACCTTTTTGCCCTTATTTTATTCTTCCCTTCATCAGACCATGGTGTTGGAATAACAATCTCATCATCATCCAGATCTACGAAAAAACAATTCTCATCATCACTGCATCCAGCCTTACTAGATGAAGCATGAGTTGAAGTATCATCATGTTTTCCCTCCTTTCCTATTTCAGTAGCACCATGCCACTCTAGCAAACACAACTCACTAGCTTTCTCAGATTCTTTAACGACATCACCATCCTCTATATCTTCAATCAGAACACCTTTACCACAACTATTCCTCATTTACAACAAATGCTCCTCGACTGATGAAATACCTTCTTCAATATAAACCTCTATTTCCTTAAATCGAGGCACGTATTTAAACATTTGCACAACATCTTTTACACTCATCAGTGGGACCAACCCATCATCCAAAGATTTTCCAGGGATCCTAAAATGTGAGAACAGAGTACTATCCCCTAATCCTAGCTCGTCTAACATCCCAACAAACTGCTAAATGCATAAATAGTCAACATCAATCAGGTCAACATAGGCTATATGTCCAAATAGATATCTTCGGTTTGGTGGATTTGTGAAGAGACCATTGTGGTGAATTTTCAGAGTGAACAGTGTACCATTCGAATCTGGTTAGAAAAACAAATAACAACTTAAAAGTATGGAAATCACATATCCTACAATGTACACATGCATGTTCGAATAAGAAAAACAAATGACAACTTGAAACACTTAAGCTTACCGTAAATAGCATCAAGCTCATGTGTTGGAAACTCAGGAGTTCGAATCTGCAAAAGTGGAGAAACTACTACCATGGTATTGTTTTGTGGGTGAGTGATTTGATCGGTTGAAAGAAGATAGAATGTGTTTGTGTGTGTGATTTGATCGTGTTAAAGTGTTATACACGACTAAGTTTATGTGCAAAAATGTCCTCGACGATTATCGTGCTTGGGGTGGTAGCAGGTGTGTGTTAAAGGCGGGAACAGTGGATTGACGAAATTACCCTCACGTGCAACGCACGTGAGAAGAAACTAACGGGATTTTCTAACGAGCGTTAGCCAAAATACTGAATTTGCAACTACAGTAACTCTTCACGGGCCATTCTTGCAGAAAAATGAAACGTTAGGGACATTTCTTGCAGTTCTTTTTTAGGACATTTTTTTGCATTTTTCAGAAAGTTCAGAGACATTTTTTGCAGTTTACTAAAAAATTTAAGGTCAAAGTTGAAGATGAAATATTACAAAAAGTCAAAATGGACAATTAATATGAGACGGAGGGAGTAGTAATTGTACACGTCACATACATTGGGCTTGAGGCCATGGACCGTATACAAACAATATACACGACACATAATAATATAAGTCCACTAATATATTCTTAATCAGCATAATTCTTGTCTAGCGACAATAATCTTATGAGAGTTTTTATTTTAACCTATAAAAGACGATATGAGTTTATCAATAAGTCTTTGTGTTTCCTTATCAACATTGGGAGTTAACGTGTGAATGAATTGTTGAACAATCGAACTCCACTGTTGGAAGATTTTGTTGATGGAACCAGTAAGTTTGTCAAACAATCGTTCTTTTTCGATGACTCATTCTGGAAAATTTAGATTTGGAGATGTACTATCGTAACAAACAAAACGAAAAAATTTGGTGTAAGTTGAATAATAATTATATTACGTGTCATGATCTGATAAAAAAAAAGGTTCACATGGTCGTGGTGCATGCATGTAACTTTTCTCTTTTTATTTTGCGTAATTTTAAAGTTGAATATAGTTTCCAATTCTAAGTGCATGTGCATGGCTACTTGATGGTTATTAACTTATTATGACAATGGATAAGGTTACGCATATAAGACGCCGTGGGGCGTGGATTAATAGCGGTAATTCTGATCGTTGTTATTTTAGTGTCGCATTATTAGTTTCTTTATCTAAGAAGGTTTTTGTGGCCATATTAGTTTTGTTTACACTTAACATGAATTAAACTTAAAATCTCTTACAACAGTCATAAGTATTTTTTACTCCCTCCGTTTTATATTAAGTGTCCACTTTGACTTTTTTGAGTCTTTTTTATTCAACTTTGACCATAAATATTTTTATTTGTGCTATATAATACTTGATGAAAATTATACAAATGAAAATACATTTAAAACACAATCCATTCATATATTTTGCATCAAGTATTATATAACACAACTAATAGAATTTAAGGTCAAAGTTGAACAAAAAATACCTTAAAAATTTAAAATAAACACTTAATATGGGACGGAGGTAAAATCACTCCTAATTGGCTACATTATATCCTTATCTTTCACACTTTCTCATTACTTTACCTTAGTCAGAGTTATTGGCAGAGCTACGCGGAAACAAAGAGGGATTGTGGCCTCCTCACAATTTTGTCACCTAGTATATTTTTTAATAATTTTCATGTAGTAAATTTTCTTTTTACATTTTGGCCCTTCTACTTCATACAACTTTTGTTTCTGGCCCTCCTACAATAAACTGTCAAGCTCTGCCAATGGTCAGATAATGTTACGTTTACGTATGCTTTACCAAACAGAAAAACACACTTACAAAAAACATTTCTTGATGGGGGGACAAGAATTGGGACTAAGAGCTTAAGGGATTTTAAAAGAAGTATATGGAGCAACACGAGCAAAACAAGGGTCTAAGTGCAAATTAAAATGTTTTGCCCCTCCGCTTCTTAAGGCGCCGCATTTTTACTGGTTAAAATGCTTTGCGCCCTCTTCTTGAGACGCGCATTTTACCAATTCGCAGAAAGTCCGAATTTTTTTATTATTTGTTTAATTATGACAGTTTATTTATTTTTAATTACGATTTTTTATTTTTTATTTTGATTAGTTATCTTTTTCTCAAAGATAACTTTCACCTATAAATATAAGATTTAGGTTTTATTGTAAGGTAATCATTTGTCTTGATTATTAATAAATTACATGTTTTTAAGAGTTTATGTCTTGTTAGGGTTTTATTTCATGAAAGTTTCATCTTGGTACATCAACTTTTAGGTTAGAGTTTAAGAAATTCATTTCCACGTCTTACGTCATTCCTTCTCGCCGATGGCATGGACTCTTCTCCAACATTACAAAATTTTAATATTTTTCTTTTTGGGAGATAAAATTATAAATTACAAGATATTTTCTCTTAACTTAATGAAAGTTGTTGTTATAAAATTCAGTATTTGTAAAGTTATTGTCACGAAAAGTTACATACCTAAATTTTTATATTTACCGGCAACGCAACCAAATTAAACTAGTTGCGGATAATGGAAGGAATGTTATTTTTGATTTTTTTGACGTAGAATTTCGAAGTTTCAAATCATGTTGACAAAAGATAACATTATTCGTATTTACTACAGTACTATTTAGGTTTTTCATGGCCGGAAGTGGGGCCATCAATGCACGACAACACGTGGGTTTGACCGGTAAAGGATGGCAGCCATACCCTACCAGCTCATTCCATATGTTTTACTAGTATTTTACTTCTCTTTTTCTTTAAACAAAATTCCATATGATAATCTAGGAGAGAGAGGTGTATGAGGGGCTTTGCAAGCATGTTTCAAGTTCATGTAAACTATTCAAGTTCAAAGTAAAATGTTTCAAGATTTCAAAGTTAGCAGTTAAGATCTCACGTTTAGTTCAAGGAAAGAAGACAGGTTCATGTGTTTTGTTTAGTAGTCCAAGTCCAATATGTATGTTTCATTAGTTCTGTATTCTCATCTCAATTATCATATGTATCATCATCAACGGGATATTCTTAATCTCCAAAATCAATACATATTCTTGTCTATGCCAAAACAAATCAAAAAAGCGAAAATTACCAAAAGATTTTGTTAGAGGAGTGTGTTACAAAACAAAGACTACTTTTTGATAGATTACAAATTTGGACTAACAACTCATGAACATTTAGGGAGGTCACGAGTGAAAGGTGTTCGGCTATTATTTGTTCTGGTTTCACTGCTTGACAAAATACCGAAATAATTATAATAAAAGGGTAAAATGGTGTGCCCCCTGTGTAAGAACTCGTGTAAAAAAAAAAAGGTTTTGGGTCGCGAGTTGCTTTTGGGTTTTTTATTTAATTAACTTTCATATGTTAAACTTTGTTAAAAGCAATAAAATAGCTATGTACTTTACGAAATTGTCCGTCTAAAACCATTTACTTTTTTATTACGTTACTTCACCAACGAACTTGTTTGTTTTGTGACAATATCAGCAAGGTTACCGGATTAATTTCCACGTCATTATTTTTTTTAATTACATGTGTATAATAAAATCTGACTGTATTACCCCATTTTTTTAGTTTACCCGACCCACCTTTGTGTTGCCCCCTTTTTTTTACCAATTTATTACCCGAATCATTAAAAAACACTACACTTTATCATTAGCCACCATTCACCATCCCCGTCATCAATTTACAAACCCTAAATCCTTATCAATTTACAAACCATAAAAAGCAGCCCCAATTTACAAACTTTTGAAAATGTCTTCATCTTCCTACAATTCAAACACTTATGAACCCGTTCCAAATATGTGTAAATGTGAACTTCCTTTGATGAGACTCAGTTCATGGACCCCTGCAAATCCTGCAAGACGATTTCTTGTCTTCCCCAACAGATACGTAAGTTCTTTTCAAAATGTAATTTTTTATTATTATTATTATTATTTATTATTATTATTATTTTGTATTTGCTACTGAATTTTTTCTTACTTTCAGAAAACTAGAATAAGGAATTGTAGATATTGGGATTGATATGATCCAGAGTTAGAGAATTCATGGTATAAAGGACACTTGTATAAGATGTATGAAGTTTTAAATCTAACTCAAAGACAAGAAATAGCAGATGAGTTAACAAGCCAAGAAGAGCTTGTTGTCCTTCAAGCTGAATATGCTAACCTTTAAGTTGAACTCAAAAAAGGTCAAAAGAACGCAGTTGTCATGATCTTTGTTGCTTTCTATTAGTTTGTGTTTGTAATGAAGTAGGGCTAGTGGAGTAGTGGTTATGGAAGGCATTTGTAATGAAGTTGGGTTTATTTTGTGTAATCAAATGTATGTCTTGGATGAAATGTAATGAAGATTGGTTTCTTTTATGTAATAAGATGTTATTATGTTGCTGCACATGACACAAATACTGCACTAACTGCACTAACACATGATACACATGACACAAATACTGCACTAACACATGACACAAACATGGTTTGTCAATTTGATGCTCCAATTGGCTATTTTATGGTCTTTACATGACACAAACATTGTCTGTACATCACACATGCTTTGATGCTGCACATAACAAAAACTACCTTTTTCTTAGGAACTACCTTTTTCTTAGTACCTTTTTTACCCTGTTTTCCCTTACTTACAGTAGTCTTTACTCTATGCGGCATTACCCTATTCTTGTTACCTTTTTTACCAGCACATCTGCCCTTTTCAACATTTCTACCACAATAAGCCAACATGCATCTCCAATCATTTTTCATAAACCAAAGCTGATAACAATTGGCTACACCATAATTTATCAATGCCATTTTCAACTGATAAGAGTTCTCAAACCTCATTCCTAGAATTGGTTCCATCTTATCCCAAAGGATGTTAGGGTTAAAGGCAGGATAAACTACTCCTTCTTTCACCTTATAAACAGGATCTATTTCATTCTCATTAGGATCTTCTTTAGGTGTTTCATGAATAACAGGCATTCTTTGTTCAGCATAGCATCTAAAAACATTCCTAGAACTGCAATGGTCATTCAGGAATGGGTCTTGTGTAGTAATATTCTTAATGAAAACAAATTCATCACCCTCAGACTGAAAGTCCACATAATCTACCCCTTCACAATCATCACTAGAATAATTGTCATCACTAGAGTCTATAATAATTTGCTCTTCAGTTTCGTTTAACTTACACATTTACATAATATCATAATCTAAGAGCTCCACATACATATCAATCATATTCCCATTCTCATAACCAACAATCAACATCTCTACAATATCTTGGTCAATCTTAATTTCCTTTAATCCTAAAGTCAACTTAGTATCAGTCTTAAAATAATACAACCTTTTAAAGGAACCATGTGGAACTAACCTTTTCACGATTTCCAATAGATTATCATACGACATCTCATCAAAATTTGTATCTGTGAGTTCTCTCATATCACCTTGAGCGTATCTCAAAGGGTTTGAAATAAAAATCCCATCATATCTTAAATAAACAGTGAAAACGCTCTTCTTTGCCTTCTTCTTTTTTGGTTCACCTGAGAGTTAGGGTTTTGAAAAAAAATAGGGTTTCTCAAAGATAGATCTAAAATGGACAATTAGTGATAAGTAAACAAAAATTATACCTTTAGTCATGAGGATAATTGCTCACTGTTGTTTCATTAATCAAGACAGTAAAATTAGGGTTTGTGTTAGTGAGTGGGAATTGTGTGTGGTTATTTTGTGTTAGTGTGTGTATTTAATCAGTTAAGTGTATAGTGGAAAAACAAGTTGGAATATAAATTATATATGTGGATATTATATATAAAAAAAGAGTGGATATTGCCTACGTGGAAAAAAAATGTTACAGTCCCGGTAGCCGGTTACCATGCTGGCGAAGTCGTAAAAACAAATGTAAGGTTATTGGTGAAGTAGGGTAATAAAAAAGTAAATGGTTCTAGACAGACAAATTCGGAAAGTACGTGGCTATTTTACGGTTTTTACCCGTTAAACTTTGTGTTTCTTGTTAAAAAAATTTAAAAATGATTATTTGACAACTTTGGACACTATTTAGTTTATGTAAGTCTTATATATATCTGTATTTGTTAGTGGATTTGCATTCTCCTTAAAGTGAGCTTCGCGACGAACTAAAAAGTATCTAAAATGAGGTTAGTATGAACGAGATATTGTGTCTCAAAGTGAGTCACTTGAAACACAAAATGTGTTGCAAAAATGATTATTTACAAACTTTGGACAGTATTTAAAGTATGCATATGTTGTAAATATGTGTGGTGGTTAGTCGATTTGAGTTCTCCTTGAATAGAGCTTTGCAACGAAATAAAGATTGTCCAAAATGGAGTTAATATGAATGAGAAATCGTGTCTCAAAGTGAGTCACTTGAAACACAAAATGAATTTTAATTTAGAGGTTAGGGTTTATTTTTTTTATGGTTTTGAAACACTAAAGCATGCGAATTACCTTACATATCGATAAACGCTAAAAATTAAAGCATAGGAATTACATTCAAAAATGCCAAACTGGTTTAAACTACTCCAAACCAAGTTTATCCATGTCATTATAAAGCTCGTGAAGTATTGCAGATGACTCAACTATGTAGTTCTCGGGATGCCTTTCCATCTCTAGTGTTACCTCTAGTATGTGTATCTTTGCCTTTAGTGTCTTTGTCTTTTCAGCCAAGAACTTACAATTTAAGCATTTTCCCTTTGCAGGTGTCAGTGCAGATCTAGAAGGTCTTGGAGAAGAACTTGGAGGTGTTGAAGGTCCAGGAGAAGAACTTGGACGAAGCCTGATGTCATCCCTCCATATAAAAAATCCACATGCATGATCTTCTGTTCTTGGCTGTAACACCCCCAAATTTGGTACATCGGAAGACTTTACAAGCTTTGGAGTGCTAAAGGGATTGGTACACAACACAAGCATAAGAAAAACGGAAATACTTTATCCATTGTATAAAACATTTCAAACCAAATATTTAAGGTTTACATTTATCCCAAAAGTATGTAGGTAAGCCCAAAATAAAACAAAGCGATAGGTCCCACAAAGTTTATCAGAGTTCCAATTAATCCTTCAACCATGCTCATTTGCCAAGCCTCCAAACAAGAAATTTTCCAAAATTACCAATCTTACGTACCTGAGAAAACATGCTAAAAGGGTCAGCTAACGCTGGTGAGTTCATAGGGTTAACGGTAAATATAATAGTGGACCATGATAAGTAGTTTGCTACACTGGACTAAGTTAAATATAAGTTTCCAAATCCACAAAACCACAAACGCAAGTAAACCGGCATCATTATGATAGAACACAGGAGTTCTCTCTCATAGTGATGGTAACAGTAGGGCCCTAGGTGTGTATTTGACCTTAGCCAGGCAACACGTTATAGCAAATCGTAACCAGGTTATTTGCTACCCTGGTCTAAGACAAA
The DNA here is from genome assembly GCA_021014915.2 of Artemisia tridentata subsp. tridentata. Classification (NCBI taxonomy): domain Eukaryota; kingdom Viridiplantae; phylum Streptophyta; class Magnoliopsida; order Asterales; family Asteraceae; genus Artemisia; species Artemisia tridentata. Next base: position 316,902,326 of record CP139506.1, on the reverse strand, counting down.
TATCTGTTGTATATATCTAACCTTATCCAGTTAACACGTTATAGCAAACCAAAAAGTAACAGTTAGGTCCATATAAAATGGTTGACCATGTTTTCTCACCCCAAGTTTCGAATACAGTATATGAGTAAAAGTGAGGCTATGAACTTACCACCGTTAGCTGACCCTTTTAGCATGTTTTCTTAGGTACGTAAGATTGGTCATTTTGGAAAATTTCTTGTTTGGAGGCTTGGCAAATGGGCATGGTTGAAGGATCAATTGGAACTCTGATAAACTTTGTGGGACCTATTGCTATGTTTTATTTTGGGCTTACCCACATACTTTTGGGATAAATGTAAACCTTGAATATTTGGTTTGAAATGTTTTATACAACGAATAACATATTTCTGTTTTTCTTATGCTTGTGTTTTGTACCAATCCCCGTAGCACCCCGAAGCTTGTAAAGTCTTCCGCTGTACCAAATTTGGGGGTGTTACATTGGCTGTTACATAGTAAATAAAACATAAGAAATTTCTTTTTTACAACAAATTATTTATATATTACATAAATGAAAAAAAGTTTTGAAAGTTCACCTTTGAATAAAGACATGCATAGTATTGTCTACCATAACTTTGAGGTTTACATGATCTTCGCAGCACTATATCTCCTTTTTTACAATGACACATAAAAGGTTGATCATATCGTTCCATCTAGTGGCGGGTGATTGAGGTGGTGGTGAATGTGATGGTAGTTGTGAGGATAAGAGTGTGTAATGTGTTGGTTGGTGTTTGTGAGGATAAGAGTATGTAAGTGTTTGTGAGGATAAGATCAGTTTTTATATTAAAAAAAAATACCATGTGATTGAGTAGTAATATCAATGCAAGAAAATAGCAAATTATTTGTCAAATCATGTCATATTTCATGTAAAATTTTAAGCTTTCACGACATTGTCATTGAGTAATTTTATCAATGTCAGAAAAAATCAAATGATTTGTCTAATTATGTCATATTTCGTGTAAAATTTTAAGCTTTCACGTAATTGTCATTGAGTAGTCATATTCATGTTAGTACTTAAAATAGAATTGTCATAGACCTATCCTTTCCATATTTTGTACAAATTGTTTTAATTTTTTTACACACTATAAATATTACTCCGTTTTAATCAATTCTCACACAACTCTGCCTACAAAAAACACATACTGTTTATCAAAACCACATTCTCTATAGCCAAAAATCTAATGGCTTGTTCTCTCCCACATACCATCGAAGAAATCAAATCGTATGTTTAGAAACAATATGAAGAAGAGGATGCCGCTCGTCAGCAAGCTATTATCGAAGTAACCAAGTTGTTTGAGCAAGCAAGGGTGGCTAAAGAAGATCTAAGAAAAGCATATGTGGAATGCAAATACATTCGACAAGAAAAACGTGTTGTGATTAACAAGTTTTTGGAAGATGAAGGTTGGAAAGATTACGAGATTAGTAGTAAGTTGTGGAATGTGTTCAAAAAGTATGAGATAATATCAGTCACAAAGTTAGATGGATGCACAAAGAGAACAAATAAGACAGACGTGTTTATCTTTTCATGTAATGTGTTTTAGTTTCCGAATTGTTGTTTAAGTTTCGTATGTTTTTTATTTTTCGTAATGTAGCTTGTATTTTAATTTGAATGAATGAAATTAGGTTTGTTTGAAATAATGGAAAAAAGGTGGGTCCTAAAAGCCGACATTGGCGTGACTTTCTGATGTGGTTCTTGATTACATATTATGCTGTTATTTGGTTAGATTAGATAGAATAACACAAAATTCATTCAAACATTGTTTACATTTATCATATAATGAACACAAACTTAAAGCATACGTGACACATATTGAGTGATATCATTGTTAATATGTACGATTCTTTCATATCGCTTGATGACGTTCAACTTCTTTAGCATCTTCGTTTTCAAAGTGGTCGTTGAAATACATACTAGCATTCAAATGGAATTTATTACAAGATACATAACGTACATACTTTTTCAGCAAACTTTGAGTTACATACCAAAGAAGTTAAACCGACTATTAGAACCATGAGTGTTTTGATCATTTAGATGCTGAGAGGCGTATTATTCACAACTTGATACGGGTATTGATGATCATTTTGTTGATGAATTGGTTGCGATGGGTATGGGTTGTAACTATGAAAATTTTGATCATGTGGTTGAGAATGGTTGAATGAAGGTTGTCTTTGACCTTGCTCATATGGTTGCGATGGGTATGTGTTTTGATCATATGGTTGCGATGGGTATGGGTTGTAGCCGTAATCAAGTCTTGTACGCCGAATGCGTTGGGTGAGCTAATAGCCACACTCAAAGACCCCCCGGGTAAACTTTCTTGTACAATTCATCACAAAGTCCTTACAGAAGGGGTTACAGAAAGTCTATCATCCTAGGATGTTGGGTTTTATAGATTTGATCATACAAAACATGAAGAATGAAACATGAAGGACTTAAAATGACAAGAAGGGAAACTACAAAAAGATGGAGGATTTAGAAGATTCTTAGAAGAATATTTAGTTTCCTTATTGTATTAGGAAATGTTTCCTTGTAAACCTAGATGATCTCTGTTATATAAACACCCCAACCCGACAAGGGTAAAGATGTCACGCAAATGGTTTCATATCAGATATAACAAAGCATACATTCAAAAGTAATACAAAGATTCTCAAAGGTTATAATAGAAATATTGAAATTTCAAGGTTACAAAAGCGAATACAAATTCTAACAATAGAATAACTTCTAATCATCTCTAAGTCGAAACTATCACGTCTTCTAAGTCCAATAGTCTCTTCACTCGTACCCATCTTCCAACTAAAACCTGCCGCACACGAAAAGAAACGTGCGGCTGAGCTTAAAAAGCCCAGTGAACAGATACATAATACAAGCAAAGATAATGAAACAGAAACTGGTGAAGCATTGGAAACATCATAAGGTATAATTAGAGTAAAAGAGTAATAAAGGAAATATAGGATAGTCATCTACCACGAGCCCATAACTCAAAGTCATAATCTCAAAGTCAACATCTCAAAATCATAGTCTCACAATCAGAGGGGATACCTCTCAGGCAACCAGATAATGTGAGGGGTGTCCTCATGTATCAAAAAGGGGTGGAGTAGCTAGCTCCCATAAATGTGAAAGGCATGTAAAGCACACAGTACCAGTCACCTCAAAGTCATACTCAAAGTCATAGTTAAATCCACTAAACATATAAGCCTAGGATTGCAATCCATACGCCCCCACTCAAAGTCAACTCAAAGTCATAATCTCAAAATCATAGTAGCCATGGCAGATCATATAAAAGGGGACGGCGTGAGAAATCACTCCCCCACACAGGAGTCATGCCAGTGGTGCAATCACAGACATGGCCAGGTTACCTTCCTGGCTAGGTAACATAAAATAAATGGCTCGGGTATCAAACTAAGAGTCAGGTCTCAATATCATGAAAAAGGTTCATCTCAAAGTCATAATCAGAAGTATATCTCAAAGTCATGTCAAAGGTATCTCAAAGTCATATGAAAAGGTTCATATCAAAAGGTTCATGAAAAATGTTCATGGCAAAAGAAAGCATGGCCAAGGTTCATGTCAAAAGGATCATGGCAAAAGGGTTCATGTCAAAAGGTTCATAGCTCAACATCAAAATATAGGTGGTAAGACACCCTTTCTTAAAAGGGTAGAGTATCCGTACCTTATGACGAAGCACAAAAGACAATCACAGAAATAGGAACGGCTCAAGGTCTCTCCTTCTTCACACCTAAAGGAGTAGAAGGGAATTACTAATCATTCTTAATTAACTGACTTTCCGTTTTAAGTAACTTTCCATTTTTAGTAACTTTCCATACTTGGTAACTTTCCATATTTGGTAAGTTTCATCTTTTAGAAAGTTTCCATATTTAGAAAGTTGGATCAACATACTTAGTTAAATCATTATTTCTGGAATTAGGGTACCTTTTATCACATCTGCATATTAGGTCCTTAAGAAATCACAATTTACACTTTACACCCTTTAGTTTCAAAAGTTACACTTTAGACCCTTAACTTATCAAAGTTCCACTATGGTCACTTATTTTATCATATTATAAGAATGTATCCTCAATTTTACAGAATTTACACAATAGGTCCCTCTAGTTTACAAAGTTACATATTTAGTCCTTTAATTTATAATTTCAACTTTAAATTAATAACAATTACATATTAACCCATTAAATCACCAAATTAACACATAACCCTTTGAATACATTAATTTACCCAAAACAGCAACAACTTTCCAGAAATGACAAGTTTAGTCCCCCATTTTAATTATTTTATAATTCGAATTAATATAAAACCCTAAAAACATTTTAACCCTCTAAAATACAAAAATGACATTGGACTCCTTCCTTTTATATTTTTTTTTCCCAGCAAGTACATGATCTATATTAAGTTTTAAAACTGACCCACAAGTTTTAGAATTTACAAAACCTACCCTAAACTTTTAAATACCATACGGTAACACTTTTATTTACACAAAATCAAACCCTAACCTTCCTCAATCATTTATAATCATTCCTTCATCATATACATAATTTATTATTCCATGAACAAGCCCTAAAATGCCCAAGACCAGATCGTAACTTTTTATGCCCTTTTTATACGCTTTTAGTTTTAAACCTTAATAACAAAATAAATTCATAAAACACATATTTAGGCCATGACAAATCTTCTAATCATTTTTCCAGACTTCATATGAATATAATATACGAAAATAAAATATATATACAATCCTCATAATTCGTTTAGTATTTTATACCATTTACGTATTGTTTTAATGATTTAAACCCAAATAATTACATAATACATGAATGGATCGAATTATATATTTTTCTTGATGTTCTTAACATGTAAAAGGGTCTGAGAAAAATACCAAATCGAATTTTGGACGTGTAGAACAAGTCGTATGATTTATTTTATACGCGATAGCCAAAATACGCCAAAAATCACCACGGCTTCAAAAACGATCTAAAAATCATGAAATCAATTTTCGCAGGTCACATATGATGTGAGGAACACTAGAAAAATAAAGAACGAATTTTTGGATGGTCGAATGAAGAAAAACGATTTATACCTATTTATGCTTGTCGCGATAAGGAAAAATTCACCAAGGACGAACCAACCAACGAACACCTCCACAATAATTTTTCTTAGGCTCTTTAGATGATGCTTAATCACAGAAAATTGAGTTTGGGATTTTAGGTGGATCGAATGGAGCTAGGTGAATTAATTTGTGTGTGTTTATCCAATCGGCTATTAGGGTTTTGAAAGGAATTGTGTGTGATTGATATAAACTATGAATTGGCTGGTCAAAGGGGGGTAAATGGACATAAATTTCGGCCATAAAGGCTGAATTAAGTTGTGGTTTTAATTTGATTTTAATTTCCTTAATTGTATCATAATTTCAAATTTTAAAAAAACATTAAAAACACCTTTAATATACACGGTTCAATGTTAGGGGCATTTTAGTCATTTTCTCACTTGTACAAATGTTAACTCAAGTTCTCAAAATTATTTGGATCATACTTTGTGCATTGCCAAAAGTTTGGGATTCATTTGATACTTATTAAGCTCTTAATTTAGTTTTTAATTCTCAGGGGCAATTTGGTCATTTTGCACGTTTTTAGATTTTAGGTGCTACAACTTCTTCCCCTCTAAAAGAAAAATTTCGTCCTCGAAATTTGAAGTCGCAAAGTTAAACGACGTCGTGGCAAATCGCAAAGGATCATCAAAACATTCTCACGTTCGAGCGGTTTCTTCTAAAAAGAATTTTCAAACCAAGTAGTTTCTCATGACTCGAATCAAAACAAGGTGGGTTCACATTTCTCAGAAAGGGACACAATTAGGTTGATTCAGAACAAAAGGTCCATACCACATAAAATGAACTATAGGTGAGTCTTCAGGAAGTTCATATGAGATACAAACGAGAATTCAATTCCAATGATAACGTACCAATATACGGATGATAATCGAATTTCTAGAAAGAGGTAAAAACAATACGTAGGGTTTACATCGAATTGATTAGGCAGATTAGGTGAGAGTACATCAAATTGTAGCAACCATGAGGTGATGCAATTGTATAACTCTTTAGCTTTTCAAATAGTTTCGGCTTCAAAAGAGCCTTCCAAAGATGTTCTCATAACAAACAGGTCTTGTTTTTCTCAGAATCCAAGATGTCATGTCATACTCATAGCAGATAACAATGAACAGTTTCAACGAATGCGAAACGTATAGCAGAACATAGGCATATTCTCATATAATAACAGATCGGATCCATACGGACAGAAAGCATATAAATAGATATTGTCAACTGGCAGAGGGCTCTATAAAAGAATTTAAGATCATTATCGGAAGTGCAGAGATCAGCAAAACGCTCGTCGAGTATCCAAACGTATCAAGTAGCGTATCAAAGACAGCAATTTAACTGGATAGGTAGAATGAATCCAAAGTCTAACTAATCGCGAACAATCCAACTGAGATTCAATTTCTAAACTTCTTAGGTACTTCCAAAGATATCCTATGCCCACGATGAGTGCACGTTATATGGTGTAAGTATTATCACGTTGATCAGGCGTCATAATACTAGCACCACATAAGTATGCCCTTATGATGGTCATACTTTATCTCAAGTCGTAATTAAAACCACCTATCTTAATCCACCTAGTACTTCTATAGTCATCAACGATCAACTAAAATCGAATGCCAAAGTCCAAAGACAAAACAAAACTATTCGCACGAGTATCAAAATCCCAGATTTCCAACTAACATGAGGTACGCCGTTACTAACATCATATCTTCCATCATTATCCAAATTCTCTTAAACCGGTTATCATCGAACATACGAAATATAAGCACAACTGATATGCTTCTCGAGAACTTAGATCATAAGAGAATCTTTTAACGATATGGCGAAGCTTAATAGAGTCAACCAAAACGAAATTTAGTCGCCAAGAATTTCGGTCTGAACAGAATCAATTCTTCCAAACATGAAAGGTCTGTTTCACAACTCCGCTCATTCAACACATTCAATCTCTTCAAGACCTGTTAATCTGTCTTCGGTTGTCCAACAATCGGAAAGTGAAACCAAAATCGGGAACTTGTGTCTAGGTCGTCAAGCCTCCTGCAGTTCTTCTTGAATGCGATGGAGTAGTGTGAATTTCTGGTACGATCTTCAATCTCTTCGTCATCCAGTCTGCTTCCGCTCTCAATTCATCTTAGTACAACCAAGATGAATAGGGAAGTGAGACTGCATGTCTTCATCAGCTCCAGGTTTGCCGTCTTGACTAAACTTCTTCTTCTGCATCGCCAACACTTCTGTCTTGAAAAGGAAAGTCTTCACTCTTCAGGGTAGTCGCCGTTGTTGTTAACTCCAGATCAGGCAAAGAACACCGTTGTCTCAACAAACATCAATCTCTCAGAATACACAGATGATCGTCAAATTTCTAACAAGGTGCAAAAATGGTTTTCATGTCCTTCCTCGCCTCTGAATGTACCATTAAGTCATACCATGACCAATTGCCTAAGTACTTACGAGAAAACATCTTTTATCAAGTCCATGAAACAGTCAGAGCTTTAGCTAATACCATTAGCGTAACTAACCGTCATAGTAGTCGATTACGAATATGGTGGTCGATCACAAGAATAGACTCAATTCATCAGTAGGAAACTTCGCGCTCTGAATTTAAAACAAAACACATAGTCGTTCCAGGATGGAGGAATATTGGCTCCTAACAGTAATACGCTTCAGCTTCCACACATATCTCCAGTTACTATCCTTATTCATCACGAACGAACTAAAACATGCCCAGAAGATATACTTAAGTAAACTCACTTCTTGGTCTTCGGTTGCTGCTCTTCTCGGTTGCTCCAATCAAATGATATGATCCGAAAGACATCTCCGTTTAGTGACTAGTAATCTCTCGTTGTCATGTCAAATCCTACTTCATGCTCCGATGGAAGAATTTTGGTGGTTCATCAGGAATCAAATTCAAAAGTCCAGGATGCTAAACAAGGTTCAATCCAATGTTCATGTTCAGGGAGTTCAAGCGCCAAAGCTTCTAAGATAAGGTTTAGTCGTTGAAATACGAAATGGTTTCTAGGAAAACTTCAGTACTCGAAACAACATATCTTCAAGGGATGCCAAAACAAATGCGGAAAGTTAAGGTTCTGGCTTATATAGCTGAGATGAGTCCTAACAGACTTACAAAGGTGAAGCACACATCGCACAAAATTTATCTCAAACATTACTCAAATCTTATTCGGAAAAATTTTTTCATAATTCAACTGAGTTCGCGAAACATTAATGCCATAAGGAATTCGAAATAGAATTCTAAACAATACAGCTACTAGACTCCTAACTCCATGCTTAGATTGGTTTACTTGCAGTAGATTCCACGTCTGAATCCTCCTCATCTTCCTCGCTGATCCATCCGTTCCGGTTCCCTTCTGGCTGGGGAAGTGGCTGGCTTGCAAAACCCCCATAGTTGTATCTTCCTTCATCTTCCATGCGGTCCACAAATCCGTACAAATTTTGAGGTTCAACTCGTACCACTCCTCCTTCTTCTGAAAACCTGGGGCCTCTTTCCTGGTATCTACTAACAATGTCCTCTTCATCTGTTATTTCTGCCCCGTGCAGCTGTTCTTCCGTCCCACTTATATTCATGATGGTCCTCCTTTCTCCGATCCGGCTCGACCACATCCTAGTGGGGATCAATATCCTCTTGGCAATCATCCTTAATTTTCCGGTCCTCTTTCGACCGATGGCGAACCTAGTTGTCCAACGATATCTGGGGCGTGCTGGAGGTGCCATGCTGAAAATGACATAAACGATACTAGGTATTAGAATTCGGTAGGTGTCAAAATTTACTCGAAACTCCAGAAATTTACGTAAATATCATCGAATGAGCGATCGGTCAAAATTAATCCTCCAATCAAGCAGATCGGCATCGCAAATCTTATTATTCGGAAATGAGATGAGAATATTCTTGTATTCGTAGTTATGAATTACAAGACTTTCCGCAAGGACATGGATGGGTGAAACAAACTCAAATAGGATCAGGAGATTCATAGTTACTTATCAAAACAAACGACAAATAACAAAACATATCCGGTACATCATTGCCATGGAGGTTCTCGAAATGCCTGAAGAGGCATCAAAGTGTTTAATCAAAAGAATCAGAGTGAAATGTGGGTCATGCCATTTTATGAAATTCTCAATGTCTTCAAGATTTAATCAGGTTCAAAACTTAGGTGGTGCAAAACATAAGCTTTCGCTTTCCAAAAGTGATATCAACAGGATCTAACCAAAAGTAAGGCACGAATCAGAGTGATGCGGAAGCAAGATACTTAAACAAAGGCCTTATAGTCTACCCATTCCTCACCGGACAAAACTTAGGTTCCTATAGGGAAGTCCTAAAGCAAATCTTCAAAGGTTGTCCTACGAGCGCCTACAGGGAAAACTTAGTGGTCCTAACTTACACAGGCCAAGGGTAAATGTATTACGAATCGCAGCCTGTCTCTCTGATACCATAATTGTAACACCCCAACCCGACAAGGGTAAAGATGTCACGCAAATGGTTTCATATCAGATATAACAAAGCATACATTCAAAAGTAATACAAAGATTCTCAAAGGTTACAATAGAAATATTGAAATTTCAAGGTTACAAAAGCGAATACAAATTCTAACAATAGAATAACTTCTAATCATCTCTAAGTCGAAACTATCACGTCTTCTAAGTCCAATAGTCTCTTCACTCGTACCCATCTTCCAACTAAAACCTGCCGCACACGAAAAGAAACGTGCGGCTGAGCTTAAAAAGCCCAGTGAACAGATACATAATACAAGCAAAGATAATGAAACAGAAACTGGTGAAGCATTGGAAACATCATAAGGTATAATTAGAGTAAAAGAGTAATAAAGGAAATATAGGATAGTCATCTACCACGAGCCCATAACTCAAAGTCATAATCTCAAAGTCAACATCTCAAAATCATAGTCTCACAATCAGAGGGGATACCTCTCAGGCAACCAGATAATGTGAGGGGTGTCCTCATGTATCAAAAAGGGGTGGAGTAGCTAGCTCCCATAAATGTGAAAGGCATGTAAAGCACACAGTACCAGTCACCTCAAAGTCATACTCAAAGTCATAGTTAAATCCACTAAACATATAAGCCTAGGATTGCAATCCATACGCCCCACTCAAAGTCAACTCAAAGTCATAATCTCAAAATCATAGTAGCCATGGCAGATCATATAAAAGGGGACGGCGTGAGAAATCACTCCCCCACACAGGAGTCATGCCAGTGGTGCAATCACAGACATGGCCAGGTTACCTTCCTGGCTAGGTAACATAAAATAAATGGCTCGGGTATCAAACTAAGAGTCAGGTCTCAATATCATGAAAAAGGTTCATCTCAAAGTCATAATCAGAAGTATATCTCAAAGTCATGTCAAAGGTATCTCAAAGTCATATGAAAAGGTTCATATCAAAAGGTTCATGAAAAATGTTCATGGCAAAAGAAAGCATGGCCAAGGTTCATGTCAAAAGGATCATGGCAAAAGGGTTCATGTCAAAAGGTTCATAGCTCAACATCAAAATATAGGTGGTAAGACACCCTTTCTTAAAAGGGTAGAGTATCCGTACCTTATGACGAAGCACAAAAGACAATCACAGAAATAGGAACGGCTCAAGGTCTCTCCTTCTTCACACCTAAAGGAGTAGAAGGGAATTACTAATCATTCTTAATTAACTGACTTTCCATTTTAAGTAACTTTCCATTTTTAGTAACTTTCCATATTTGGTAACTTTCCATATTTGGTAAGTTTCATCTTTTAGAAAGTTTCCATATTTAGAAAGTTGGATCAACATACTTAGTTAAATCATTATTTCTGGAATTAGGGTACCTTTTATCACATCTGCATATTAGGTCCTTAAGAAATCACAATTTACACTTTACACCCTTTAGTTTCAAAAGTTACACTTTAGACCCTTAACTTATCAAAGTTCCACTATGGTCACTTATTTTATCATATTATAAGAATGTATCCTCAATTTTACAGAATTTACACAATAGGTCCCTCTAGTTTACAAAGTTACATATTTAGTCCTTTAATTTATAATTTCAACTTTAAATTAATAACAATTACATATTAACCCATTAAATCACCAAATTAACACATAACCCTTTGAATACATTAATTTACCCAAAACAGCAACAACTTTCCAGAAATGACAAGTTTAGTCCCCCATTTTAATTATTTTATAATTCGAATTAATATAAAACCCTAAAAACATTTTAACCCTCTAAAATACAAAAATGACATTGGACTCCTTCCTTTTATATTTTTTTTTCCAGCAAGTACATGATCTATATTAAGTTTTAAAACTGACCCACAAGTTTTAGAATTTACAAAACCTACCCTAAACTTTTAAATACCATACGGTAACACTTTTATTTACACAAAATCAAACCCTAACCTTCCTCAATCATTTATAATCATTCCTTCATCATATACATCATTTATTATTCCATGAACAAGCCCTAAAATGCCCAAGACCAGATCGTAACTTTTTATGCCCTTTTTATACGCTTTTAGTTTTAAACCTTAATAACAAAATAAATTCATAAAACACATATTTAGGCCATGACAAATCTTCTAATCATTTTTCCAGACTTCATATGAATATAATATACGAAAATAAAATATATATACAATCCTCATAATTCGTTTAGTATTTTATACCATTTACGTATTGTTTTAATGATTTAAACCCAAATAATTACATAATACATGAATGGATCGAATTATATATTTTTCTTGATGTTCTTAACATGTAAAAGGGTCTGAGAAAAATACCAAATCGAATTTTGGACGTGTAGAACAAGTCGTATGATTTATTTTATACGCGATAGCCAAAATACGCCAAAAATCACCACGGCTTCAAAAACGATCTAAAAATCATGAAATCAATTTTCGCAGGTCACATATGATGTGAGGAACACTAGAAAAATAAAGAACGAATTTTTGGATGGTCGAATGAAGAAAAACGATTTATACCTATTTATGCTTGTCGCGATAAGGAAAAATTCACCAAGGACGAACCAACCAACGAACACCTCCACAATAATTTTTCTTAGGCTCTTTAGATGATGCTTAATCACAGAAAATTGAGTTTGGGATTTTAGGTGGATCGAATGGAGCTAGGTGAATTAATTTGTGTGTGTTTATCCAATCGGCTATTAGGGTTTTGAAAGGAATTGTGTGTGATTGATATAAACTATGAATTGGCTGGTCAAAGGGGGGTAAATGGACATAAATTTCGGCCATAAAGGCTGAATTAAGTTGTGGTTTTAATTTGATTTTAATTTCCTTAATTGTATCATAATTTCAAATTTTAAAAAAACATTAAAAACACCTTTAATATACACGGTTCAATGTTAGGGGCATTTTAGTCATTTTCTCACTTGTACAAATGTTAACTCAAGTTCTCAAAATTATTTGGATCATACTTTGTGCATTGCCAAAAGTTTGGGATTCATTTGATACTTATTAAGCTCTTAATTTAGTTTTTAATTCTCAGGGGCAATTTGGTCATTTTGCACGTTTTTAGATTTTAGGTGCTACAATCTCTATTATATAAAGAGACATTAGGTCATTAGTTTATGTGTGCACCAATTATAATGTAGTCGATTACTAAAGTATGTGTTCTAGGCGTGTGTTCTTGTAAACGCCTAGATAGTAGGTTTAGTGTTTGCTTTACACTTCAAGGTCAAGTCTTGATCCCTGTTACAAGGTGTGTAACACGTTCTACCTTGATCAAGTAGAATTTGAGTGTATAGGAGATTGTAAAACCTTGTTGATAATAACAATTGATTATTTATTGAATATTCCGCCTTTGTTATTATTTGTCCTAGATTAGACCTAACACTAAACACTCAAGAAGCCTTTATAGATTTGATGATACAAAACATGAAGAATGAAACATGAAGGACTTAAAACGACAAGAAGGGAAACTACAAAAAGATTGAGGATTTAGAAGATTCTTAGAAGAATATTTAGTTTCCTTATTGTATTAGGAATGTTTTCCTTGTAAACCTAGATGATCTCTATTATATAAAGAGACATTTGGTCATTAGTTTAGGTGTGCACAAATTATAATGTAGTCGATTACTAAAGTGTGTGTTCTAGGCGTATGTTCTTGTAAACGCCTAGATAGTAGGTTTAGTGTTTGTTTTACACTTCAAGGTCAAGTATTGACCCCTGTTACAAGGTGTGTAACACGTTCTACCTTGATCAAGTAGAATTGGAGTGTATAGGAGATTGTAAAACCTTGTTGATAATAACAATTGATTCTTTATTGAATATTCCGCCTTTGTTATTATTTGTCCTAGATTAGACCTAACAAGTCTAGAGCTATAAAGTTCCATCAGGTGGTATCAGAGCTCAGGGAGCTCATGATCTAGGGATTCACAAGGTTTTTAGTCGAAGAACGAAGAAGAAAATCGATTTTGGTTTTATTTTCGTAACTTTCTGTAGTGCTATTTTTAAAAGGTGATATCTCATTCGTTAACCGTTGGATCTTAACGAAATTTTTACTGGAGGTTCTCTATATATCAAGGTATATTCTCACTTGAGGAATCTTTGAGCTGAGCTGTCAATTAAAAGATATAAATTGTCGAAGTCTGCTGCAGAAAAAGGTTGTAGTAAGTCGAATTTTTGTTATAAAACAGGTTAGTGACACTAAAAAGTGTCACTAAAGACTAAAAAGGACGACTATGATTCGGTTTCAGGTCTACTGGTTTATGTGAAGAATAAACGCAAGATTGAGGGCAAAACCTAATATGGAATTTGATCATAACATGGATGCTCGTCTTTCTGTTTGATGATGCATCTATGAAAAACAAGAAGTACTGATTAATGAACCAAGCATGGAAGGACTGAGCTAGGTTGATTAATGCTGCTCTCACATCAGTTAATGCTGGTTCTCCATATTAGTACTGCTTATTGAATGTTTAAGCTGCCCATGGGAACTTACTGTTGTTCATTAACTGAAGTTAGTGCTGCTGAGTTGTTTTATCAGTTAGTGCTGCTCGTTATAGAACTTAATACTGCTCGACGTTATGAGTTAGTGCTGCTGAGTTGTTTTAGTTAATATTGCTATTGACTGGTTAGTACTGCTTTCACATTTTTAGTGCTGCTCGATGACTGTTACTACTGCCAATGATATTAGTGCTGCCAGTTATTCGGTTAGTGCTGCTTCAGTAAGTTAGTGCTTCTTGTTTTTCTTTAATATTGCTTCATATGATTATTAATGCTGCTATGCATATAGTGATGCTGTCACGACAAGGATGATTGTTGAAAGTTATGGTAAAGTCGAATAATAGTTATTGCTATTGGTAGTGTTTCTATTACTTGGTATGATTTGTGATGCAAAAAGTTAATACATGGAATAACACATCAATGGAAAAGGGTCGACACATGGTTTCTGATTTGGAGTATTATTTGGAAGGTCGACAACTGATGCAAAGTTTCTGCTGCTAGAGGTGTCTGATAAATACTTAATGCTGTTTGTTTTATTCGATATCGGACAAGACATGTCTGGTTCTTAGCTGATGTATATGATTTCGGACAGAAGTGGAATGCTTTTTGGTACTTGGCAGGATATGTATTCGGTCAGAATACATGGTGAGTTAAATGATTGGATTACACACACAGAATGGTTATTTGGTTCACACACACAAGAAGTTTGATTTTTGGTTTATTTGTTCTTTAAAGATTAAAAAGGTTCGTTTTTGGATTTATTGACAAGTGATTACGAAGAGAAATTGTTTATCTCTTATTTAAGATTGAAGTGAAGTTTCACGAAGGCGTTTACTTATTTCATCATCAATATTCCTAGCTAGTGATTGGTGACTTGCTTGTTTATATATGGTTTATGATTGGGACTTGGTTTATCTAGTTTTCATAGGTCAAGGGGTGGATGGACGAAGACCTAGTTAACTATCACTTAAAGGAGATACATTGTAGTACTCAGTGTCACACGATGAAGTCGATGTGGATAAATTCAAAAAGGTTTAGAGATTTGATACACCACAACTCTCTATATCATTTTCAATTAATAATAGTGCAAGCTTAAGTAACAAGTTTGGGATATTTTACTTTGGTTTCAAGTTTGGTATATCAAGTTTTCTTCATTAGTGATCATTACAAGGAGCCTACAGATTTGAAGAATCATGAAGATGATTAACACATTGGTTTCAGGGGAAGCTTATTCTTATGATGTGTTTAATCATTTGATGTTCATGCACCACTCAAGTGGAAGTTTTTGATTCTTACTACTGTTGATCATTATTGCTACTCCTAGTTGGAGTTTCTACTGTTTTGGATTCATTTTTCTTATATATGCGTCATGGAGGGCAATTTGAAACATTGGAAGGCTTGGATTAAGAGTATGGTATTGGTTTGTAGTGGTCAAGATCATATTTGAATACGTTCCCTATTTGATTATAACAAAAAGGGGAAGAGATGTTGTGGTGGCATGGCATGGATTAAGGGGAAGACAAGATTGTTTCATTCATGGTGAGATTTAATTATCTCAACTTCTTTACTACATCTAAGGAAGTTCGTACAAGGACGTGTTTGTTTTGTCATCATCAAATAGGGGAAGATTGTTGGGTTTTATAGATTTGATGATACAAAACATGAAGAATGAAACATGAAGGACTTAAAACGACAAGAAGGGAAACTACAAAAAGATGGAGGATTTAGAAGATTCTTACAAGAATATTTAGTTTCCTTATTGTATTAGGAATGTTTTCCTTGTAAACCTAGATGATCACTATTATATAAAGAGACATTAGGTCATTAATTTATGTGTGCACAAATTATAATGTAGTCGATTACTAAAGTGTGTGTTCTAGGCATGTGTTCTTGTAAACGCATAGATAGTAGGTTTAGTGTTTGTTTTACACTTCAAGGTCAAGTATTGATCCCTGTTACAAGGTGTGTAACATGTTCTACCTTGATCAAGTAGAATTGGAGTGTGTAGGAGATTGTAAAACCTTGTTGATAATAACAATTGATTCTTTATTGAATATTCCGCCTTTGTTATTATTTGTCCTAGATTAGACCTAACAAGTCTAGAGCTATAACGTTCCTTATTGTTGGGTTTTAAAGGCTTCTTGAGTTACTGCTACTTTCATGATGTTAAGACTGATCAGGGATTACAAGAAAAATATTACAAGTCATTACTTCTGCTAGTTATGATGGTTAATGCTGCTTATGGAAGTTAAGACTGCTAGAGTAAATTAAGACTGCTGACAGACTTCAAGGAAAACTATTCTAAGTAGTTAATGCTGCTAGAAGGAAACTTAGTACTGCTGGTACTAAGTTAATGCTGCTGAAGTTTTAATGCTGCTAGAACAAAAAGTTAGTGCTGCTGATGCATTATTAGTGTTGCTAGAGTATTAGAGTCGGTTATTATGTATAGTATGTCTAGATAAGTATAGAAAAGATTCTATTAAGATTTATATTGTATAGCAAGTAATTGTAAGCCGACTAGGATTCCTTAGTCTATAAAAGGAGGTCCTAGGGCATAGAGATTTATAACGATTCTTACGATTCTTTTATATACTTCAAGGTTGTAAACCCTAATACTTTTGAGTATTCGTATTATTAATAATATTGAAGTGTTTTGTTTGATATTCATTGTTTACTGATAATTCAATATTAAGTTCTTCTTAAGATCAAATACAAGATTCCGCATTGTGTTTGATATACTTCAAGACAGTTTCTATACTTAGTTGTTTTAGATTTATTTAAGATAACTAAACCTTTACAAGCTAAGGGATTCAATCAAGTATATTGCTGGGATCAACAAGTGGTATCAGAGCTTGTGATCTAGAAGCTGTGATCAAGAAGAACCAGTTTAAACTCAAGACTGTTCTGATCTTACTGAAGACATGGAGTCAGAATCTACACACATGATTACTGCATCAAAGGTGCCAATGCTCAAGTCTTGAGAGTATGAGCTATGGAGAATGAGAATAGAGAAGTATATTCAGATGGTTGATTATTCTATGTGGGAGGTTATAGAGACTGGCAATTCTTTACCTAAAACAGAAACTTCTGCTGATGGTGTTGTCATTACCTTGCCTATTAAAACTGCTGAAAACAAGGCACAAAGAAGACTGGAAGTTAAGGCAAGAAGCACTCTCATGATGGGCATTCCTAATGACCATCAGTTGACTTTCAATCACATCAAGGATGCTAAATTGTTGTTAGAAGCTATTGAGAAAAGGTTTGGAGGGAATGATGCTACCAAGAAGACTACGAAGAACCTTTTGAAGCAACAATATGAGAATTTTGCTACTCCAAGTTCTGAGAATCTTGATCAGACCTTTGACAGACTTCAGAAACTTATTAGTCAACTAGCACTTGTGGAAGTCTCAATTCCTCAAGAAGATATAAATCAAAAGTTTCTAAGAAGCTTGTCACCAGAGTGGAATACACATATTGTGGTATGGAGAAACAATGCTGATCTTGATATAATGAGTTTAGATGATCTGTATAACAATCTTAAAGTTTATGAACCTGAAGTCAAATGGTTATCTAGCTCATCTTCAAGCACACAAAACTTAGCTTTTATGTCCTCCTCCAATAATAGTTCTAGCAGTACTAATGAAGCATTTAATACAGCTCGCTGGCACATAAGTTAATGTTGCTGGGTCTACAACCCTTGATAACTTGAGTGATGCTGTTATCTATGCTTTCTTAGCTGGTTAATCTACTAGTCCTCAGATTATGCATGAAGATTTGGAACAGATTCATCCAGATGATCTTGAAGCGATGGACTTGAAGTGGCAGATGGCAATGTTGACAATGAGGGCAAGGAGATTTTTGAAGAAGACAGGAAGAAACCTCAAGGTCAATGGGCAGGATAACATGGGTTTTGATAAATCCAAGATTGAATGCTACAACTGTCACAGGAAGGGAAATTTTTCAAGGGAATGCAGGGCACCAAGGAGCCAAGACTACAAGAATGGAGAGAGCTGAAGGAAAGCTGTGTCTGAGGAACCTAAGACTTCTACAGCTTTGGTGTCTTGTGATGGTTTGGGTGGATATGATTGGAGTGATCAAGCAGCTGAAGGACCAAACTTTGCACTTATGGCTTACTCTTCTTCATCAAGTTCTGATTCTGAGGTATCTAATGTTTCTGGTTGTTCTTATAAATCTTGTTTAGATACTATTGAGGAACTTAAGTCTAGGAATGAAAAACTAATAGAAGATGTAAAGATTTTAAAGTTAGATAATTTAGGCTATAAATTAGGCTTAAAATCTGTTGAGGAAAGACTTGAATTTTTTAAACAGAATGACTCAGAATATGTAGAGAAAGTTAATGTTCTTGAAGGTAAGCTTTATGTTAAAGAGAATGTCATTAAAGAACTTACTAAAAGGTTAGAAAAGGCTCAAAAAGAAAAAGATGCAGCTTATCACGAAAAAGAAAAACATCAAGTTAAGGTAAATAAGCTTGAATTTGCATCTGAAAGTGTAAATAAGACAATTGAGTGTCAAATGATAAGGAGAGGTAGTGGTATAGGTTATAATGTAGTTCTACCCTCAATAACAGGAAAGTATGTACCTCATATACCTGAATTGTCTTGTTTAGTTGAGTCTATTGCTAAGCCTTTAGGAGAGAATAGTAAGTCTAATGAGGAGAAACCTAAGGTTGAAAAGAAATATTCTGATGCACCTATCATTGAAGATTGGGTGTCTGATGATGATGAGGAACAGGTGAAGACTAAACCTAAGGTTGAAAGTATAACAGTTAAACCTAGTGTTGAATAAGTTAAGTTTGTCAAACCTAGTTTTAGTGATAAGGTGTCTAGGAAAATTGTTGAATACACTGAGCAACCTAGGGAGTACACTAACAGGCCTAGAGGTAACCAGAGGAATTGGAATAACATGATGTCACAAAGATTAGGCAGTGACTTTGTGATGTTTAACAAGGCTTGTTATCACTGTGGTAGTTTTGAGCATTTAAGGGAAAATTGTTCTTACTTTCAAAAGCCTGTTTGGAACTATGCTATGAGGGTGAATCATCAAAGTTTTTCTAAAAATACTCACCCACATGCTAAAAGAAACATGGTTCCAACAGCAGTACAAATGAGATATGGTTTAGTATCAGTTAATAGTGTCAAACAAAATGTTTCTAAACTAGCAGTAGTAACTAATACTGCTAGATCAGTTAGCTAACTCAAAAAGAACAGTGAATGGTGCAAAACAATTGTCAAAGTTTTCGAATAAATCACATTCAACTGTAAAAAGGCCCATTCAAAAGAATACAACAATTAGTGCTGCTAAGGCAAAAGCAGTAGTTTATACTGCTAAGCCAAAAGCAATAACTGATACTGTTTTGGGAAATCATTTTTATGCTGTTAAGGCCTCAACTTGTTGGGTCTGGAAACCAAAAGTTAAAGTTTTAGATCATGTTTCCAGACACAGCAGTGCATCCATAGTTTTAAAGAGGTATGATTATGTTGATGCACAAGGCAGATCCAAGTCAATAATGGCTTGGGTCCCCAAAATGAACTGATTTTCTTACTTTATGTGCAGGGCAATCCACAGGTGGAATTGATGGAGGATATGTGCAGGGCAATCCACAGGTGGAATTAGAAGATAAAGGAGTATTTGACAGTGGATGCTCAAGGCACATGACTAGAAACATGTCCTATAGTTTGAAGCAATTGATGGAGGATATGTTGCTTTTGGGAGTAATTTCAAAGGAGGAAAAATCACAGGCAAAGGAACAATAAAAACTGATAAATTAGATTTTGATAATGTCTACTTTGTAAAAGTGCTTAAGTTTAATCTCTTTAGTGTCTCACAAATGTGTCACAAAAAGAATAGTGTTCTTTTTACTGACACTGAATGTTTTGTCTTATCTCCTGACTTTAAGTTGGCTGATGAAAGTCATGTTTTGCTTAAAGTTCCTGGAACAGACAACATATATAGTGTTGATTTAAAGAATATGGTTCCCAAAGGAGGTTTGACTTGTCTCTTAGCAAAGGCC
Source organism: Artemisia tridentata subsp. tridentata (assembly GCA_021014915.2). Lineage (NCBI taxonomy): Eukaryota > Viridiplantae > Streptophyta > Magnoliopsida > Asterales > Asteraceae > Artemisia > Artemisia tridentata. The sequence goes on along the minus strand of CP139506.1, from coordinate 316,882,212 downwards.
ACATCTGATGAATCTAAGCTTTGGCATAGAAGGCTTGGACATTTAAATTTCAAAACAATGAATAAATTGGTTAAGGGAAACCTTGTAAGAGGGTTACCTTCAAAAGTTTTTGAAAATACTAAAATCTGTGTTGCTTGTCAGAAGGGAAAACAACACAGAGCTTCTTGTAAAACCAAAGCAGTGAACTCTATAAATCAGCCATTACGTATGTTGCACATGGATTTATTTGGACCAACATTTGTGAAAAGTTTGATGAAAAAGATGTATTTCCTAGTTGTCACAGATGATTATAGTAGGTTTACTTGGGTTTTCTTTTTAACAACTAAGGATGAAACTAGTAGCATTCTTAAGGCTTTCATAACCAAGATAGAAAACCTAGTTAACCATAAGGTTAAAGTGTTAAGATGCGACAATGGAACTGAGTTCAAGAATAGGGATATGAACCAGTTTTATGAGTTGAAAGGTATTGAGAGACAGTATAGTATAGCTAGAACTCCTCAACAAAATGGAGTTGCTGAGAGGAGGAATAAGACACTTATTGAGGCTGCTAGAACAATGTTAGCTGATTCTAAATTACCTACTACTTTTTGGGCTGAAGTAGTTAATACTGCTTGCTATATGCAGAATAGAAGTAAAGTAGTTAAGCCTCATAACAAGACCCCTTATGAACTTTTTACATGGTAGAAAACCATTGCTAGATTTCTTAAGATCATTTGGGTGTCCTGTTACTATCTTGAATACCATAGATCACCTAGGCACGTTTGATGGCAAGGCTGATGAAGGTTTCTTTGTTGGATACTCAAAGAATAGCAAAACTTTTAGAGTATTCAATAGTAGGACCAGGAAAGTAGAAGAGAACTTGCATGTTAGGTTTAGTGAGAGTATACCTAATGTTGCAGGGAGTGGATCAAACTGGCTGTTTAATATTGATTCACTAACCAAGACTATGAATTATGAGCTAGTTGTTGTAGGTACAAAGTCTAACAATTTTGAAGGTACAAAAGCAAGTAATGATGCAGGTCAAGCTGGTAAGGGGACAAGACCTGGCAAAGATTATTTTTTGCCGCCTATTTGGACTGCTGATCTACCTTTCTCAACCCAAGAGTCAAAGAGTTCACAAGAAGATGATCTTGCTGAAGATCCAAAAGATGATAAAGAAGATGGTGTAAAATCTTCTAATGATGATAAAGTGGTTAATGAAGAAAAGCAGTGTAACACCCCCATCTGAGAATGGGTCAAATGTCACATTTATGGCGTCAAACAGAACATACGCAAGCGGAAGACTTTAATAATACAATGTTTACAAAGGTATTCTAAGGAAAAGATAAAGTACTAAATCTGAACATTACAACTTCCATACTAAAATACAAACCAAGTCCAAAAGGAAAAACTCTAAATGCATCTCTAATCCATAGGAAGCAATCAAGGTGTTCCACTAAGAGCTCCTAAGCACTCAACACTCGAATCCCAGCCTCCCTCTTAGAACCTGCAGCATGAAAGGAAATGCTGCTGAGCTTAAAAAGCCTAGTGAACAGATATATACAAATAGATAACTAAAGAAAAAGAATAACTGAAATGAAATCATAAGGATTTGCTGGATAAAAATGATATAAGTCACAATAAGTAGTAAAATAAACGGATAAGTGAAACGGAACCACGAGAACCTGCTGAACGAGATATCAATGAAATATGGGATATATGATAATGGAATCAAAGCATAACAAGGAATATGAAATGGATAACAATCATAACAAGGAAATGCCCAAGTAACAAACAGATATCATATCATAGCAAATTGTACATAGGAGTTGCAGACTCCAAAAGTACAAGTGTGAAGTGGGGTGTATGACACACACACAATCCATTAACTAAATAACTGAACTAAACGAAGTACCTAGGATGCATCCATACGCTCCCTGCAAAACAGATATACATATACAAATTCGAGACTGTGCATACGTACGTTAATATAATAATAATAAATATGGCGGCCATGGTTGCTATATAGCATAAGTGGGAACGCTGTGGACTAAAACCCACCTCCACAGATAGTGTCAATACCATTGGTGCATCAATGGCACAACCATGGACTCCCCATGACTGGCTACAAATATGGGCAACATAATAGGTATAGTACACGCAATATAATGATAAGGGATAATTATAAATTATTCAACTCAGATAATAGCTATATGGATAGAATATAGCATGAAAAGAATAATCAAACAAATAATTAAACAAATACAGATCAAAGCATAACAAATATCAGGAAATAATGAGTCATGAGAAATCCTTAAGGATTTAGTAGAACCAGATTATGTAATTATGAAAATCATTTAAATGTTGTTTTCATGAAAGTATTCTTTTAAAAACCGTTTTCATAAGAGTCATTAAGCCTTCATATAAATAGTGGTGTCGCGTCGGTTTCATAGAAATCATTTAAAAAAAATACTATTTCTCAAAACCATCATTAAGATATATATTCAAAAAAGTTTTTCATACAAGTCATAATATATAATGGATTACAAAATATCAAAGGATTTGGATATTGAAGTCATAGAAGATAATGAACGAATCATATCACACAAAACAACCAAACGAATATAAAATGGATCATAATCATAATATTAAACATCATGGAATCAAGTCATGAGGTACCCTTACCGAGAAAGGGCGGAATATTTGTACCTTAACGCGTATGAAAGGAAAGAAAATGAATGAATGAACACAAGGAAACAACATCGCGCCTCTTCATATGATCTACACGAAATAAGGATCACTTAATACTTATATGTTCATTTCATAAGTTACAAATGGTTTTTAAGATACAACAAATGAACTCCAGATACTCTCCCAATTTTTCCTGGTGTTCCCACATGAGTTAAGTAGTTACTCAAATTTTTGTAGATTTTATTAATAAGTGTAAGTACCCCTTTCAAATTCATCTTTCCAGACCTACCCAGAAAAATAACTGCACAGACACCCAGAAAGTTTACCCTTGACTAACTCATTTCGACCTTTCAGAAAAATCCATAAAAATTTCAGTAATTCATATACAACTTAAAAATTATCCCTGTGAAATGAGACCTCTTAATTCCTTATGGTTTTAAAACTAAAAATCATAAACACCAACTGATTTGGAGACATCCAAAATGCAGTTTTGACACTTAACCTTGTAAAAATCAAAAGACCATCATCCCGACCTCTAATAGCTATAAAACTTAATATCCAGAGTTTACACATCCTAAACTAAATTTTAGACTTAAAAATCAGGTTAAAGCTCATTGTTATCATCACATTAGACTCTCTTGAACCCGACTCAATTTCTGGACAGCATAGAAGGCGAGGCAGAAAACGACCTAAGCTTAACCAAACCGATACCACGACCCTTAGACCTTATTCAATTCAGGTTTTAACAAGGTTTAACACATTATACAACCATCCGTTTAACACACGCACAAGTGTACACATGACAACAAATTAACGAGACCCTTTATAGGTTTAACGAGGCAAAACAAGTCCTATGTCTAATCCCGTTTAGATCTGATTGTACACACATGTTTCATAGGTTTACTTAGCCATTAACACACATGTTTATCACCCTACATGTCGACTCACAACTCACACACCCAAACACAATAATAACAACATAAAACAAATCCACATAAAATCACAACAATGCCCTAGCCATCGATGGTATACATATTAGGGTTTCTAGATTTTTAGGATCATTAAACGTGTATTTAATGGTTTTATTTAGGGTTCGAAAGTCAGATTAGGGTTTTATATATGTTGGGTCGAATCACCACAGCAATTATGGGTCGAAAAGAGCATAACCATGGGTCAATCAAACAGCAAGTATGTGTCGAATTAAGACAGAACTACAGGTCGATTATACAAGGTTTTAATCAAGTTAGATTGTTATTTCATGTGGCGATTATGCATGGTTTACAGATTAACGAGTAGCCCTTATTTCAAACGGATCTTACGATCATCAAAACATGATACTGATTAGGTTTAGATGATATTTATGTCGTATGAATCAAGAGGATGACGAAGGAGAGGACGTATGATGTACCTTGCCTGTTTAACGAGACATGGAAAAGAACATAACACGAATATCCCAAGTCGAGTATCACCACAGCAACGATCAGAATCGACCTTCAAACCCTTGAGTCTTGAGAGAGAAGATGAATCACCAGGAACTTTGTGTTAACTGAATTTTTTGTGTCGTATACTGAAAGTGAGAGGGAAAAAAAGAAAGGCCGTATAATATATGATTAGGAAAAACGTGTGTTTATATTTGGGAATAAATAAATACCGATTATTGTGTTTAATGTGATTGTCGTGAATCAAGGCTAGAAGAGGGAAATTTCATTTATTTGGAGATTTAATGAGTTCTTATCATCTTGTAGTCTTGAGTCGTGTGGTGTGTAGACCAACTAAGCATGTTTCAAATTTTGGTTATTTTGCTAACTTAGGTTAATCCCATATAATGAATAATTATTATATAACGTATAGTTTTAGGTCTTTTATTAATTATTACATAACTTAGGAAAAATTCAAATTCGACGTAAAATTGTGAATTCAGAATTTAGGGTTTTACAACTCTTCCCTTCTAAAAAGAAAATTTCGTCCTCGAAATTAAAATGAAATGATTAACGGAAACGTACCAGATTACAAAAGGAAATGGAAGCGATTTTAACAAATGGAAAGGTTGTTTCTCATGACTCGATCCTGACGATCCAAAATAGCCTCAGGCTCTCTCAACAGAACAAATCATAACAAATCTGATCCAACGGATTCGAAACCACATGCGACGGATGGTAACTGAGATATCTCAAATGAGATACATGAACTGAAGCATGATATGAACATGCGATAAATACGGAGGCAATGCTAAATGGTAGGAATTTTCACAATCCTATTCAAAAATTTTGACGAATCAAGGAAACGTGCAAACGATCAAAGTAATTATCAAATTATCGAACGTGTAAAATGCATAAGGACAAGGGTAGAATAACCGTAATGATAAAAACGAAGTTAAGGACTAATGAATCACTGAATAAATCTCTATCTATGTTAGGACGTCTAACCCTTCAGTACGGAGATACCCCAAGAACACACGACCCACGGTCTAAATTTCCAAGTTCCTTTACCACAGTAACTATCCTTCCAGTCACTAAGATCAACTCCGGATCTTCAATAAGCAGCTATCTAACCCCCTTCCAATAAAAGATGTTCTATACTTCCATCCCTACCAAAGTACAGGATCCTAACATATCCTCTAAAGTCCGAATAGTTCCTTCATTCCGTCCATTTATCTGAGGGTGAAAAGAAATCTTAACTTGAGTCTGATTCCTCAAGCCTTCTGTAGTTCTCCCTGGAACTGTGAAGTGAAATGCGAACCTCCTAGCGATGTCACAACGATGGTTTCATATCAGAACAAACACAAGCATTTGACATTAATAATACAATAGAATTTAAGGGTTACAAAGGAAAATCTGAAACTACAAGGCTACAATTCAATATCTTCTACGTCTAATTTAAAGTTCTTCAAGTCATCTTCAATAGCTAATAAAGTCTTCTAATGCCCAAGTACTCTCCACTCAAACCCAGCTTCCAAACTAAAACCTGCCGCAGGAAAAGGAAATGCTGCTGAGCTACGAAAGCTCAGTGAACAGATATAACGATGACAAAGCAGTAATAAAGGGTAGTGAAGTAAATGGAATAATACAAGGTGTAACAAGAGTAGGAAGGAAAATGAAAAGGTTATCTAGAAATGGTTACAATAGATAGGTGTAAAGGAAACCATAAACCACCACAAGCCCAAGTCAAATCAAGTCAAGTCAAGTGTCAAATCAAGCATAGGTTATAGGGTAACAATAACAGTAATCCACTACGAGCCCAGAACATATCAAATCAAGTAAACAAGTATACATGTATACGGAGGGGTGACCTCGGTATACCAAGTATAATATGAGGGGATACCTCCAAGGGTTGGAGTCATGAGCTCCCAAGAGTGAATGATGTGTATCGCACACACCCATCATGTCACTAAACAATACAAGTAAATCAAGTCATGTACAATACAAATCTAGGATGCATCCATACGCCCCTGTAGGCTGCCACAATGTCTTCATCTACGTGTACAAGTCAAATATCAAGTCAATGGCAGGGACGGGATAGGTCATCACTTTCCTACCCAAAAGTCAAGTCATTGGTGCATCAATGACAAGGACATGAAACCCTCATGCCTAGTATGGATCATAGTCTCAAACTGTGGGTCAAGGTCAAGGTCAAGTATCAAGTGTACAAGTCAAGTTCAAGTTTCAAGTTACATATCCATGGGTTCAATTCACATGGTCAAGACAAGAGATTGTAGCAAATATTCATAGTAAAGGTTCAATCTAAAAGTTCATTTGAAAACAATCCTTTTAAAATAGTTTTTCATTAAAGAATCTTTTAAAATGGTTTTTCATAACGATAGTATTTTAAAATGGTTTTCATAAAATAGTCCTTAAAATAGTTTTCAATAAGATAGTTTTAAAAATGGTTTTCTTAAAACATTTTCATAAATAAATAAAAAGGTTTTCTCATCCCGCTAAAATCTCAAGTATATCAAGGTTCAAGTCAAGGTGTATGGCAAGATTCATATCAAAGTTCATAGCAGGGTTCAAGAAAAAGGTTCAAGGCAAGGGTTCAAAACAAAGGTTCAAATCTAAGGTTCACTATACAAGGGAAAACATAGCAATGGCTTTGGGGAATCCTAAACGAATCAAAACAAGAGATCAAGATAACGAAGGCACCTTACAAGAAGGGCAGAATATATGTACCTTATTCAACAGCAAAACAAACCAGAAATATGGATCGAAAGACAAAGGATCACTCCCGCGTTACGGAACCTATACGAATTAAATATCAAATATTACTTTAAGTTCAAATGAATTTTAGTATGCTTTCCATTTTATTAACTTCCTTACTTTCGAAATTTCCCGTTTTAGTAAGTTAGCAAAATTAGTCCTTTATTGTTAATGTTACTATTTAGTTAAATTAATTATTTAAAGTGACACCTTGTATGGGTTAGGACTTATTGTGAATATGAAGTAGGTGTAGGGTCTTAAAGTGTTTAAGTAGTAAAGTATTGGTGAACTATGAAAAATAGTGGAAACATGTAAGCTACTTTATGTGGTACAATCTACTCCTTTCTAACTCACCCTACTGATTTGATAATTCGACCTATGACCAAAAAGGAAGAAGAAATATGACCATGCATGTAATTTACTCTTTGTTTTTGACTCACTATCAACACCACCTACAAGCAACCAAAGCAGTAAGCACTCTAATTTTTATCCATTCGACCCTCTCAAAAACGCAGGATACCAGCCCCTTTTTCACACTAAAATACACGCATAAATTTCACAGTTTAGTTCGACACATAACAGCCACACGACACCCTATTGTTTTGCTTAAATACCGATCACAACCCACACACGACATGCCTTGTTTCTTTTCTTTTTAGTTATATGCTTTAGGTTACTAACTGCTAGACATCAAAGCATAGACCAGATTGAGCAGCTTACAAGTAAACAACTCGAAATTCTGGTTCAGCACAACATCGTATAGTTAATATATTTAATGATGTAGTCATACTAGCTTTAGTTTAAAGAGATATATATAGCCATCTTGTAAGGATACAGGTGCATGATAGATGAATATTAACATGATCATGATTCTAAAGATTAGGGTATGTAGGGTTTTATCAAAAGTGTTATTTTATGTGGAGGTTTTATAATTTTAAGTAACATGTTTTCTTAGCTAATGTGTTTTATCAATCGATAAGAACATCAAGAACAAGAAACAACAAGACTAGGATTGAACAAGGTTTTAAGAGTTACCCTTGAAGTGCGATAGAGGAGAATGAAGAACAAAAGGATCGAACTGCCTCAAAAAAAACAGCCGAAACCTTTAGCTAAACCTAGCTTCGAACACCCTTTTCAAAACCCACGAACAAAGACACCACGAGTACGAACAACACACGTCTACGATCACCGCTCAAAGCTACACACGAACCTCCTTTTGCTAGATCACGAACGAACAGCAGAAACAAAAAGGGTAGCAGCAGAACAGGTCGAAGGTTTTAGAGGAGCTTTAGGGTTTTTGTGAAGTAATAAAAAGAAAATAAAGGATCGGTATATATGTATGATTATAAGACCGACTTTTGTGATTGAGCTAAACATGGGTAGGACCTATCTTAGGAGGATTGTGATATCTTTTAGAATCATGTATATCTTTTCTTTTTTTCATTCCTTACTAGCCGAATATATTGAATTTGTCACAAGGGCATGTCAAATTTATGTAGAACTTTGTGTAGGGAATATATTTGTTTGTGATTTTTTTTTTTAAATTTTATGCTAGAGTTTTATTAGTTGAATTATTAGGTAATTTAAGATTTAATTATTTTAGATTATGTACGAATAATATGTCTTTTATATAATTTATATGTTCTTTAAAATATAAAAAAAAAATTAGAGGGGTATTTTGGTCATTTCGGATTACGTAAATTTTAGGGTTTTACAACTCTTCCCCTCTAAAAAAAAATTTTATCCTCGAAATTTGCAAGGAAACGGAAAGGCAATAGAATGGAAACTCATACGGAATGCAAACAAGATTTTAAATCAATTTAACTGTATCAACAGTAGAGAGTTCTACAAGAGCTCAAGATTTATAACTGAAATCAACAGAACGCAAAACGAGAGTCTAAACTTGTCCAGACATCTAATGAACAAGGGCAGAGTATACTAACAGGTAGGATGAACCTAAAGTCTCACTAATTACGGATAGTCCATCGGGGATCAAATTCTAAACTTCGTAGATACTTCCCAAGATATCCTATGGCCACAATGAGGGCACGTTATATGGTGTAAGTATTATCACGCTCATAATACCAGCACCACACAAATATGCCTTCATGATGATCATACTTTATCTCAAGTCGCAACAATAACCTATCTTAATCCACCTAGTACTTCTAAAGTCTCAGAGGTCAACAAAAGCAATGTCATAGCAACGCACGAATCAGAGTAATGCGGAAACACTAATACTTAAACCAATGCCTTATAGTCTACCCATTCCTCACTGGTCAAAACTTAAGTTCATACCAAGAAATCCTAAAGCAAGTCCTCAAGGTGTCCTCCTATGTTCTTACAGTGGAAGCCTAATGGTCCTAAATGCACAGGACAGGGTAATGTATTACAAATCGTCAACCTGTGCTCTGATACCATAATTGTAACACCCCGTCCCGACAAGGGCAGAGATGTCACAACGATGGTTTCATATCAGAACAAACACAAGCATTTGACATTAATAATACAATAGAATTTAATGGTTACAAAGGAAAATCTGAAACTACAAGGCTACAATTCAATATCTTCTACGTCTAATTTAAAGTTCTTCAAGTCATCTTCAATAGCTAATAAAGTCTTCTAATGCCCAAGTACTCTCCACTCAAACCCAGCTTCCAAACTAAAACCTGCCGCAGGAAAAGGAAATGCGGCTGAGCTACGAAAGCTCAGTGAACAGATATAACGATGACAAAGCAGTAATAAAGGGTAGTAAAGTAAATGGAATAATACAAGGTGTAACAAGAGTAGGAAGGAAAATGAAAAGGTTATCAAGAAATGGTTACAATAGATAGGTGTAAAGGATACCATAAACCACCACAAGCCCAAGTCAAATCAAGTCAAGTCAAGTGTCAAATCAAGCATAGGTTATAGGGTAACAATAACAGTAATCCACTACGAGCCCAGAACATATCAAATCAAGTAAACAAGTATACATGTATACGGAGGGGTGACCTCGGTATACCAAGTATAATATGAGGGGATACCTTCAAGGGTTGGAGTCATGAGCCCCCAAGAGTGAATGACGTGTATCGCACACACCCATCATGTCACTAAACAATACAAGTAAATCAAGTCAAGTCCAGTACAAATCTAGGATGCATCCATACGCCCCTGTAGGCTGCCACAATGTCTTCATCTACGTGTACAAGTCAAATATCAAGTCAATGGCAGGGACGGGATAGGTCATCACTTTCCTACCCAAAAGTCAAGTCATTAGTGCATCAATGACAAGGACATGAAACCCTCATGCCTAGTATGGCTCATAGTCTCAAACTGTGGGTCAAGGTCAAGGTCAAGTATCAAGTGTACAAGTCAAGTTCAAGTTTCAAGTTACATATCAATGGGTTCAATTCACATGGTCAAGACAAGAGATCGTAGCAAATGTTCATAGTAAAGGTTCAATCTAAAAGTTCATTTGAAAACAATCCTTTTAAAATAGTTTTTCATTAAAGAATCTTTTAAAATGGTTTTTCATAACGATAGTATTTTAAAATGGTTTTCATAAAATAGTCCTTAAAATAGTTTTCAATAAGATAGTTTTAAAAATGGTTTTCTTAAAACATTTTCATAAACAAATAAAAAGGTTTTCTCATCCCGCTAAAATCTCAAGTATATCAAGGTTCAAGTCAAGGTGTATGGCAAGATTCATATCAAAGTTCATAGCAGGGTTCAAGGCAAGGTTCAAGAAAAAGGTTCAAGGCAAGGGTTCAAAACAAAGGTTCAAATCTAAGGTTCACTATACAAGGGAAAACATAGCAATGGCTTTGGGGAATCCTAAACGAATCAAAACAAGAGATCAAGATAACGAAGGCACCTTACAAGAAGGGCAGAATATCTGTACCTTATTCAACAGCAAAACAAACCAGAAATATGGATCGAAAGACAAAGGATCACTCCCGCGTTACGGAACCTATACGAATTAAATATCAAATATTACTTTAAGTTCAAATGAATTTTTAGTATGCTTTCCATTTTATTAACTTCCTTACTTTCGAAATTTCCCGTTTTAGTAAGTTAGCAAAATTAGTCCTTTATTGTTAATGTTACTATTTAGTTAAATTAATTATTTAAAGTGACACCTTGTATGGGTTAGGACTTATTATGAATATGAAGTAGGTGTAGGGTCTTAAAGTGTTTAAGTAGTAAAGTATTGGTGAACTATGAAAAATAGTGGAAACATGTAAGCTACTTTATGTGGTACAATCTACTCCTTTCCAACTCACCCTACTGATTTGATAATTCGACCTATGACTAAAAAGGAAGAAGAAATATGACCATGCATGTAATTTACTCTTTGTTTTTGACTCACTATCAACACCACCTACAAGCAACCAAAGCAGTAAGCACTCTAATTTTTATCCATTCGACCCTCTCAAAAACGCAGGATACCAGCCCCTTTTTCACACTAAAATACACGCATAAATTTCACAGTTTAGTTCGACACATAACAGCCACACGACACCCTATTGTTTTGCTTAAATACCGATCACAACCCACACACGACATGCCTTGTTTCTTTTCTTTTTAGTTATATGCTTTAGGTTACTAACTGCTAGACATCAAAGCATAGACCAGATTGAGCAGCTTACAAGTAAACAACTCGAAATTCTGGTTCAGCACAACATCGTATAGTTAATATATTTAATGATGTAGTCATACTAGCTTTAGTTTAAAGAGATATATGTAGCCATCTTGTAAGGATACAGGTGCATGATAGATGAATATTAACATGATCATGATCATATGATCATGATTCTAAAGATTAGGGTAAGTAGGGTTTTATCAAAAGTGTTATTTTATGTGGAGGTTTTATAATTTTAAGTAACATGTTTTCTTAGCTAATGTGTTTTATCAATCGATAAGAACATCAAGAACAAGAAACAACAAGAGTAGGATTGAACAAGGTTTTAAGAGTTACCCTTGAAGTGCGATAGAGGAGAATGAAGAACAAAAGGATCGAACTGCCTCAAAAAAAATGGCCGAAACCTTTAGCTAAACCTAGCTTCGAACACCCTTTTCAAAACCCACGAACAAAGACACCACGAGTACGAACAACACACGTCTACGATCACCGCTCAAAGCTACACACGAACCTCCTTTTGCTAGATCACGAACGAACAGCAGAAACAAAAAGGGTAGCAGCAGAACAGGTCGAAGGTTTTAGAGGAGCTTTAGGGTTTTTGTGAAGTAATAAAAAGAAAATAAAGGATCGGTATATATGTATGATTATAAGACCGAATTTTATGATTGAGCTAAACATGGGTAGGACCTATCTTAGGAGGATTGTGATATCTTTTAGAATCATGTATATCTTTTCCTTTTTTCATTCCTTACTAGCCGAATATATTGAATTTTTCACAAGGGCATGTCAAATTTATTTAGAACTTTGTGTAGGGAATATATTTGTTTGTGATTTTTTTTTTTAAATTTTATGCTAGAGTTTTATTAGTTGAATTATTAGGTAATTTAAGATTTAATTATTTTAGATTATGTACGAATAATATGTCTTTTATATAATTTATATGTTCTTTAAAATATAAAAAAAAAAATTAGTGGGGTACTTTGGTCATTTCGGATTACGTAAATTTTAGGGTTTTATCCCTACCAAAGTACAGGATCCTAACATATCCTCTAAAGTCCGAATAGTTCCTTCATTCCGTCCATTTATCTGAGGGTGAAAAGAAATCTTAACTTGAGTCTGATTCCTCAAGCCTTCTGTAGTTCTCCCTGGAACTGTGAAGTGAAATGCGAACCTCTTACACGATCACTGCTTCTAACTCTAAGTTATGTGTTGGATATTCCACCTCATACGGTTCTAGTTGTCTTGATGCATAAGCAATATCTTTCCCGTGCTGCACAAGTGTATAACCAAGTCTCTTCTTGAAATCATTCCCAAAATTGGTACCCACCTAGAAGCTAATTCCTGCTTCAGCTCTTAAAACTCAGTTCTCGTTCCTCATCCCAACTAAACTTCTCCTCTCTTCTTATACGCTTCATCAACGATAACGTCAGTCGTGAACATCTTCCAAAATCCTTCTACAAGACTCAAAGGTTCTAACCCTAGTAACTGTCGTCGGTCTAGACCATTTAGTGATAATCACAATCTTCACAGGATCCAAAATGATACCATCTGCTAAGAACGTCTCTTGTCCCAACCACAATATCATCCTTCGAGAATTTTGTTTAAAGCTTCTTCTAACGCAACATTTCTAACACAATACAAAAATGATCCTCATGTTTCTACTTCGTCTCTGAATACACCAAGATGTCATGCTATGACAAATTTGTCCCAGTACTCACGAAAGACATGATTTATCAAGTCTATAAATAGTCTGAGCATTAGCCAATACTGTTGGCAATCATTAACACTCGTAGTAGCCGTAACGAATACGAAGGCAGTTCTAGGAATATCTTCAAGCCATAAATCCATTTAAAGGAAAACTTCGCATCCTAAAATTGATCAGATACATCGTCGATTCGAGGTAGTGGATAACGGTTTCTAACAGTAATACGGTTCAGCTTCCAGAAGTCAACACATAATCTCCTACTACTATCCTTCCTCTTTACGAATAAAACCGGGGTAGTCCACGGAGGTGTACTCGGACAATTAAAACCTATTACAAGTTGTTCCTTCAGTTCTTCCCATCTAAATGGTGTCATTCAATATGGAGTTTCAGATTCAGGCCAAACGTCGTTCCATACAGATAGAGTTAAGTCTCATCAGACCTTACTGTTCCGGCACTTCTCAAGATATCCTATGCTCCCAATAAGTTCAAGTTATATGATGTTTATATTATCACGTTGATCAGGCGTCATAATACTTGCATCATATAATCATGCCTTTATTGGTATCATATTCCACCTCGAGTTCGTGACTAAACAATCTCTTAGTACCATGTCATATCAACTTCACATTCTGGTGGAAATCTTGGTGGTTCGTTCAGGAATTACATCGAGAAAATTCAGATTTCAAAATGACTCTCAAAGGAAGATCCATCCAACGGTGTATTAAATAGGTGCTAGAAAAACCTTCACAACCGCGAAGAATAATGTACGAGTTTTCAGGGTAGTAATGATAACAACGGTTAATCAGTCGGAAATCATGGTAAGGAATTCAGGATTGTTCAAAACGCCAAAGGTGAGACGTATAGAATGATAGTAGTTAGCATCTTGATGCTCAGTCATCCACTCCATACCAGAATAACAACGAAATCGCACACTTCCAAAGGAATAATTTAGCAGAATGAATCTTATTATCAAAATGAAATGGAAAATTTCCTATACTCGTGGTTAATAACGACCAGATTTCTCATAGGAACGGAAATGGTTAAAGCATAACCTAATAGTGTAGAGGGGACCCTAATATGCTTAACAAAAGCAAAGGAAATCACCGAATGTGTTAAACACATCATGGTCATTAGAATCCTCAGAATGGTTGAAGAGGCATCTAAATGATTAACAAATGAATCTGAGGTTAAGGTCGGAATCAGAAAATAAAACTCATATAGTGTAAGGCATAACCATAAAATTCTTAAGGCATTCTAAACTTACTTGGTCACTAAACTCATGCTGAGCAATATGATAAGTTTCCTAAATCTCCAGAAAGAATGCTCTTAAAGGGCTTAACTAAAAAGTAGGGGCACGAATCAGAGTGATGCGGAAGCAATATATCTAACAAATGTCTTATCACATAATCTACCCAATCCTCACCGGTCATATCTTAAGTTCTTCCAGAGTGGAAATCCTAAGGAAAATTCTCAAAGGTTGTTTCATCAGCTCCTATAGTGCAAACCTAAGGGCCTAATATTCACAGGTCATGATTTTATGTACTACAAGTCGAAGCCTTTGCTCTGATACCATAATTGTAACACCCCCATCCGAGAACGGGTCAAATGTCACATTTATGGCATCAAACAGAACGTACGCAAGCGCAAGACTTTAATAATACAATGTTTACAAAGGTATTCTAAGGAAAAGATAAAGTACTAAATCTTAACATTACAACTTCCATACTAAAATACAAACTAAGTCCAAAAGGAAAAACTCTAAATGCATCTCTAATCCATGGGAAGCTATCAAGGTGTTCCATTAAGAACTCCTAAGCACTCAACACTCGAATCCCAGCCTCCCTCTTAGAACCTGCCGCAGGAAAAGAAAATGCGGCTGAGCTTAAAAAGCCCAGTGAACAGATATTTACAAATGGATAACTAAAGCAAAAGAATAACTGAAATGAAATCATAAGGATCTACTGGATAAAAATGATATAAGTCACAATAAGTAGTAAAATGAACGGATAAGTGAAACGGAACCACGAGAACCTGCTGAACGAGATATTAATAAAATATGGGATATATGATAATGGAATCAAAGCATAACAAGGAATATGAAACGGATAACAATCATAACAAGGAAATGGCCAAGTAACAAACATATATCATATCATAGCAAATTGTGCATAGGAGCTGCAGACTCAAATAGTACTAGTGTGAAATGGGGTGTATGGCACACACACAATCCATTCACTAAATAACTGAACTAAACAAAGTACCTAGGATGCATCCATACGCTCCCTGCAAAACAGATATACATATACAAGTTTGAGACTATGCATACGTACGTTAATATAATAATAATAAATATGGCGGCCATGGTTGCTATATAGCATAAGTGGGAACGCTGTGGACTAAAACCCACCTCCACAGATAGTGTCAATACCATTGGTGCATCAATGGCACGGCCATGGACTCCCCATGACTGGCTACAAATATGGGCAACATAATAGGCATAGTACACGCAATATAATGATAAGGGATAATTATAAATTATCCAACTCAGATAATAGCTATATGGATAGAATATAGCATGAAACGAATAATCAAACAAATAACTAAACAAATATGGATCAAAGCATAACAAATATCAGGAAATAATGAGTCATGATAAATCCTTAAGGATATAGTAGAACCAGATTATGTAATTATGAAAATCATTTAAATGTTGTTTTCAATAAAGTATTCTTTTAAAAACCGTTATCATAAGAGTCATTAAGCCTTCATATAAATAGTGGTGTCGCCTCGGTTTCATAGAAATCATTTAAAAAAAATAGTATTTCTCAAAACCATCATTAAGATATATATTCAAAAAGGTTTTTAATACAAGTCATAATATCTATTGGATTACAAAATATCAAAGGATTCGGATACTGAAGTCATAGAAGATAACGAACGAATCATATCACACAAAACAACCAAACGAATATCAAATGGATCATAATCATAATATTAAACATCAAGGAATCAAGTCGTGAGGTACCCTTACCGAGAAAGGGCGGAATATTTGTACCTTAACGCGTATGAAAGAAAAGCAAACGAATGAATGAACACAAGAAAACAACATCGCACCTCTTCATATGATCTACACGAAATAAGGATCACTTAATACTTAAATGTTCATTTCATAAGTTACAAATGGTTTTCAATGAATTTTACTTATAGTTATACTCATAACTTATTTTAGGTTTATTTTACAAATCTGGGTCAATTTCTTACAAATTTTAAGACACATCAAATGAACTCCAGATACTCTCCCAATTTTTCCTGGGGTTCCCACATGAGTTAAGTAGTTACTCAAATTTTTTTAGATTTTATTAATAAGTGTAAGTACCCCTTTCAAATTCATCTTTCCAGACCTACCCAGAAAAATAACTGCACAGACACCCAGAAAGTTTGCCCTTGACTAACTCATTTCGACCTTTCAGAAAAATCCATAAAAATTTCAGTAATTCATATACAACTTAGAAATTATCCATGTGAAATGAGACCTCTTAATTACTTATGGTTTTAAAACTAAAAATCAAAAACACCAACTGATTTGGAGACATCCAAAATGCAGTTTTGACACTTAGGTGCTGTTTGTTTATTCAGACATTTTATGTCTGAATCTGAATACCACGTCTGAATCTGAATTAGTGGTTCAAAAGTCTGAATCTGAATTATTTTAGTCTGTTTATTTTTATAAAGTATCTGAATAAACAAAAAACAATCCTTTTCGCTATAAAACAAACCAAAAGACCCTCCATTCATGATTATTAATAAAAAATCAAGACCAAGATGAGGAGATAAGGATTGAAAAGAAGTAGGTGTAAAGTTTAAGCTTTTCAGATGTAATCAGACATATTCAAATGTCTGAATGAATCAGACCCTATTCAGATGTATTCAGACTTCAGATGTCTGAATAAACAAACAGTCTGAATCTGAAAATGTCTGACCGAATCAGACTTCAGACGTATTCAGATCTGAATGAGCCGAAACAAACACAACCTTAATCTTGTAAAAATCAAAAGACCATCCTCCCGACCTCTAATAGCTATAAAACTTAATATCCAGAGAGTACACATCCTAAACTAAATTTTAGACTTAAAAATCAGGTTAAAGCTCATTGTTATCATCACATTAGACTCTCTTGAACCCGACTCAATTTCTGGACAGCATAGAAGGCGAGACAGAAAACGACCTAAGCTTAACCAAACCGATACCACGACCCTTAGACCTTATTCAATTCAGGTTTTAACAAGTTTTAAGACATTATACAACCATCCATTTAACACACGCACAAGTGTACACATGACAACAAATTAACGAGACCCTTTATAGGTTTAACGAGGCAAAACAAGTCCTATGTCTAATCCCTTTTAGATCTGATTGTACACACATGTTTCATAGGTTTACTTAGCCATTAACACACATGTTTATCACCCTACATGTCGACTCACAACTCACACACCTAAACACAACAATAACAACACAAAACAAATCCACATAAAATCACAACAATGCCCTAGCCCTCGATGGTATACATATTAGGGTTTCCAGATTTTTAGGCTCATTAAACGTGTATTTAATGGTTTTATTTAGGGTTCGAAAGTCATATATTAGGGTTTTATATACGTTGGGTCGAATCACCACAGCAATTAAGGGTCGAAAAGAGCATAACCATGGGTCGATCAAACAGCAAGTATGTGTCGAATTAAGACAGAACTACAGGTCGATTATACAAGGTTTTAATCAAGTTAGATTGTTATTTCATGTGGCGATTATGCATGGTTTACAGATTAAAGAGTATACCTTATTTCAAACAGATCTTACGATCATCAAAACATGATACTGATTAGGTTTAGATGATATTTATGTCGTATGAATCAAGAGGATGACAAAGGAGAAGACGTATGATATACCTTGCCTGTTTAACGAGACATGGAAAAGAACATAACACGAATATCCCAAGTCGAGTATCACTACAGCAACGATCAGAATCGACCTTCAAACCCTTGAGTCTTGAGAGAGAAGATGAATCACCAGGAACTTTGTGTTAACTGAATTTTTTGTGTCGTATACTGAAAGTAGGAGGGAAAAAAAGAAAGGCCGTATAATATAGGATTAGGAAAAACGTGTGTTTATATTTGGGAACAAATAAATACCGATTATTGTGTTTAATGTGATTGTCGTGAATCAAGGCTAGAAAGGGGCAATTTCATTTATTTGGAGATTTAATGAGTTCTTATCATCTTGTAGTCTTGATTCGTGTGGTGTGTAGACCAACTAAGCATGTTACAAATTTTAGTTATTTTGCTAACTTAGGTTGATCTCATAAAATGAATAATTATTATATAACGTATAGTTTTAGGTCTTTTATTAATTATTACATAACTTAGGAAAAATTCAAATTAGACGTAAAATTGTGAATTCAGAATTTAGGGTTTTACAAGCAGACTGATGAACAAGAAAAGGATGATGTATCAGATAATGCTGCCAATGAAGATATTAATACTAGCAGTACTAACTCTGTTAATACTGCTAAGCCAATTGTTAATGTTGCTGACAAGGAAGGCATATCTTTTGATGATGATGACTATCCAGATGATCCAAACATGCCTCCATTGGAAGAAATATATCCTGATACAGATGATGATGTACTTGGTGCAGAGGCTGACTTAACCAATATAGAAGATGTAGTTCCTGTTAGTCCTATTCCAACTGTAAGAATTCACAAGAATCATCCTAAGGAACAAATCATTGGAGAGCCAAAATATGTTGTTCAAACAAGAAGAATGATAAAGGATTTGAAGGAACAACGTTTCTTTGCTAGATCCCTTCATTAAAGAAACAGTCACAAAGACCTTCAAAACTGTTTGTTTGCTTGTCTTCTATCACAAATAGAACACAAGAATGCTCATAAAGCATTACAGGATCCAAGCTGGGTGGAATCTATGCAAGAAGAGCTTCTACAATTTAAGCTTCGAGAAGTTTGGATTATGGTAGATTTGCCTAATGGGAAGAGGGCAATTGGTACTAAGTGGGTTTTCAAATGCAAAAAGGATGAAAGAGGCATTGTGATTAGAAACAAGGCAAGGTTAGTAGCTTAAGGATACACTCAAGAAGAAGGTATTGATTATGATGAACTTTTTGCTCTAGTTGCAAGAATTGAAGCTATAAGGTTATTCATGGCTTATGCTTCATAAAAAGACTTTGTAGTGTATCAAATGGATGTGAAAAGTGCTTTTCTGTATGGGACTATTGAAGAAGAAGTATATGTCTCACAACCACCTGGTTTTGAAGATCCTAATTTTCCTGACAAGGTTTACAAGGAGGAGAAGGCAATATATGGTTTACATCAAGCTCCCAGAGCTTGGTATGACACATTGTCAACATACTTCTTGAACAATGGTTTTTGTAGAGGGAAAATTGATAAAACTTTGTTTATCAGAAGACACAAAGATGATATCTTGTTAGTTCAAGTTTATGTTGATGATATTATCTTTGGATCAACAAACAAGGTTTTATGTGTTTAATTTGAAAAGCTAATACATGAAAGATTTCAGATGAGTTCAATGGGTGAACTTACATTCTTCTTAGGGTTACAAGTTAAGCGAAAGAATGATGGCATATTTATCAGTCAAGATAAGTATGTGGCTGAAATTTTAAAGAAGTTTGGGTTTACTGATGTGAAGCCTGCAAAGACAACTATGGAAACTTCCAAGCCTCTGCTCAAAGATGAAGATGGTGAAGAAGTTGATGTTCATTTATATAGATCAATGATTGGCTCATTGATGTATCTTACAGCTTCAAGACCTGACATTATGTTTGCAGTGTGTGCCTGTGCAAGATATCAAGTCATACCAAAAGTTTCACATCTTAATGCTGTGAAAAGAATTTTTAGATATTTGAAAGGTCAACCCAAATTGGGCCTTTGGTATCCAAAAGATTAACCTTTTAACTTGGTTGTATACACTGATAGTGACTATGCTGAAGCTAGCTTGGATAGAAAATCAACAACAGGAGGTTGTCAATTTCTAGGGTGCAGGTTAATTTCATGGCAGTGCAAGAAACAAACTGTGGTTGCAAATTCCACAACAGAAGCTGAGTATGTGGCTGCTTCAAGTTGCTGTAGACAAGTGCTCTGGATTCAGAATCAATTACTGGATTATGGGTACAATTTTATGCATACAAAAATATATATTGATAATGGCAGTACTATGTGCATTATTAGAAATCCTGTTTATCACTCAAAAATAAAACATATTGAGATAAGACATCATTTTATAGGAGATTGTTATGAAAAGAAGTTAATTCAAATTGTTAAAATCCATACTAATAATAATGTTGCAGATTTGCGCACAAAAGCTTTTGATGTGGGTAGATTTCAATTTTTGGTTGTCAGTATTGGAATGATAAATCTTTGAAAATTCTTATCTCTTTGTGTTTTCATAAAGTTTTGAAAGAATTAGTACTGTTATTAGGTCAATAAATTGTTTCTGCTGCTAAGTATACTTAATGTTGCTAGTTTACTTAGTATTGCTGTGTTAATGCTGCCAGTTATACTTAGAACTGATATGTATAATTGATGATGTGATTATTGTTCATTGTGTTATGTTTGTGGTTTTGTGTTTTTGGGACTAATCTTTTGCAGGATAAGCTGAGAAAAGTGATAGAGTGCTGATTACTAAGCTGTTAGGAGTGGAAATTGAGTTTATGCTGCTAGGCATAAGTTAGTGTTGCTAAGCCTAACTTAGTGCTGCTAGGTTTCTGCTACTATGTTTGAGAGTGTAGGGTACTGTTTTATAAATATGAACGATTAAGGGCTTATATTCTTCAATCATTCACACAAGTGTTTTTATCCGATCAAAACTCTCTCAAACATAAACCCTAATTCCTTTTTATCCATTAATTGCAAATCCCAGCAAAACTCTACCAAAATTTTTCAAAATTCACAATGTCGACTCTATCTTTTGCAGACCAACATAACATGATTGCATTTTTGAAAAAACCCAGAGAAAGTGAAGGTTGTACTGAAATCATAGATTTTCTTAATGCTACTCATATAAGTATGCATTAACAGTAAATCCTACCATATATATTTCCAACATCAAACAGTTTTGGGCTACTGCTAAGGTCAAAACTATTGATGAGGAAGTACAGATACATGCCCTTGTGGATGGGCAGAAGATTATCATTACTGAGGCTTCTGTTAGGGATGTTCTTCATCTAGCAGATGCTGAAGGTATTGAAAATCTTTCAAATTCTACAATTTTTGAAAACCTTGCACTGATGGGGTATGAAAGGCAAAATAATTCTTTAAAATTTTCAAAAGGTGCCTTCTCTCCATAGTGGAAATTCTTAATACACACTATCTTACAGTGTCTTAGTCCAAAGACTACTTGTTGGAATGAGTTCAGTAGTAATATGGCTTCTGCCATTATCTGCTTGGCTCAAAATCAAAGATTCAATTTTTCAAAATTAATTTTTGATAGTGTGGTTAAGGGCTTGGATAGTTCTTCAAACAAATACTACTTATATCCAAGGTTTTTGCAACTTCTTATGGACAAACAATTTACAAATAAAAAGGTTCATAACAAGGTTTATCCTGCTCTCTCTCATACTAAAAAGATTTTTGCTAACATGAAGAGAGATGGAAAGGGTTTTTCAGGCATAGTTACTCCATTGTTTCAAACAATATTGGAACTAGGTCAAACTCAGGGTGAAGGTTCAGCAATCCCAGCTGATACCCATCACACACCCATAATTTTACCATCCACATCCACAACTCAAAAGACCTATACCCGTAGGTTCACCAAAAAGGGCACTCAGCTACCTCAGGCTAGTGCTAGTATGGTTGCAGATGAGGCTGTGCATGAGGAGAGGGGTCACAGTTTAGAAAGGGCTCCCACTACTACTGCTAGCTTAGAAATAGAGCAGGACAGTGGTAACATATGTAAGACCCGATCTAAGGCAACTTCTAATGAATCCAGTTCCCATGGAACTGATTCAGGTGAAGGTCCCAGCCAACCGGATAATATGGGGGGTATAGATGCTCAGGCTAGGTCTGAGGCTATGCCTAATTCACCCAATGATGCACCACTCGGGAGAGGTAACACACTCCGAAGTGCTGAGGGTAGTATTGAACTTATAAATGAATTGATGGCTACTTGTACTAAACTGTCAGAACAGGTTTTTGACCTTCAACAAACAGCTGCTTCTCAAGGGGATGAAATTAAAATGCTGAAGAGAAGAGTTAGGTTTCTAGAAGGGGTACAAAGGTCAAGAACCTACAAGCCTAAAAGACTGAAAAAGGTGGGTACAGTTCAAAGGGTTGAATCTTCTAGTTCTGCAGATGTTCTCAAGGTGTTAAGAGAGGATGCTCCCAAACAAGGGGAGGGAATGAGAGCATGGTTGCAGGGGAGGATACTGAATTTGATGCTGCTATGGGTGATGATGTTAATGTTGCTGAAGTACCAGTTAGTGCTGCTAATTTAAAACTTAATGTTGCTGGTACAGAAACAGTTTCTGCTGCTAGTGAAGATGTTATGGATGATGAAACTGTTTTAGCTCAAGCCATAATTGAATTGAAGACATCAAAACCACCAGGTAAAGGCATTGTCATTCAAGAACCCATATCAACAACACCCACACAATCACAACCACCTTCACAGGGCAAAGGCAAGGGAATTCTAATTGAAGAACCTATGGAGAAATCTCTTTCAAAGACAAAGCAAATGCTCTTAGATGAAGAAATAGCCAGAAAACAACAAGAAGAGTATGATGCTGAAGATAAAAGAATAAGAGAAGAAAGAGAAAGGAAGGCTAGAGAAGAAGAAGAAGCTAGCCTTGCAGAAATAAATTCCTAGGATGACATCTAAGCAAAGTGTGAAGCAGATCACATGTTAGCCCAGAGAATGTGGCAAGATGAACAGGAAGAGCTGTCCTTAGAAGAAAAATCAAAGCTCTTCATGGAATTCTTGGCCAAGAGAAATAAGTTCCTTGCTCAGAAGAGGACTGAAGCAAAGAGGAACCAACCACCCACCAAAGCTGAACAAAGAAAAGTAATATGTGGATACCTGAAAAACATGGATAATTGGAAGCCTAGTCAATTGAAGAATCTCAGTTTTGAAAAGATAAAAGATTAGTTTGACAAGGTATTCAAGAGGGTAAATACTTTCATTGCTATGAATGAAGATGAGGTGGTAAGAGGTTCTAAGAGAATAGGAGATGATATAGAACCTGATAGCAGCAAGAAGCAGAGAATTGATGAGCAGACAAAAGAATATACTGATGATGACCAAGGTACAGAAGAAGATACTAAGCAATATATAACAGTGGTTCCTGATGATGATGAAGAGCCAACTATTGCTGTTGTACCTTTGGCTACAAAACTTCCAGATATTGTTGGTTGGAGAATATATAAAGAGGGCATAAAGAAAATAGTATATGAAATCAAAAGAGCTGATGGAAAGTTTTATATATTTTTCAGGTTTAATCAGATGTTAAGAAGCTTTAACAGAGAGGATTTGGAGACTCTTTGGAAGCTTGTTAAGGAAAAGTATGGACCAACAAGACCATTGAAGCAACCAGTGTCTGATCTAGATTATGTTTTGTGGGGAGATTTGAAGAATATCTTTGAACCTCATGTAGAAGGTGATAAGCTGGAGGTTGATAGATACATGTGGACTTCATGAGTTGACAATGGATGCTATGCATATCTACATGTTGGTTGAAAAGAAGTATCCACTCACAAAGACAACATTAGGAAATATGCTTGAAAGTAGGCTTCAAATGGAATATGGAATGAATGAAAGTATGGCAGATGAGCTTATTTGGTTTATTATAAGACTGAAGAATGAACAATGAAGTGTTTGGAAGCATCCTCCTGGTGAAGGTTCAAGCTTAGATTGAAACTTGATGATTTTAAGGGAAAATATCAAGTTTAGGGGAGGATTGTTGGGTTTTAAAGGCTTCTTGAGTTACTGTTGCTTTCATGATGCTAAGACTACTCAGGGATTACAAGAAAAATATTACAAGTCATTACTGCTGCTAGTTATGATGGTTAATGCTGCTTATGGAAGTTAAGACTGCTAGAGTAAATTAAGACTGCTGACAGACTTCAAGGAAAATATTCTAAGTAGTTAATGTTGCTAGAAGGAAACTTAGTACTACTAGTACTAAGTTAATGTTGCTGAAGTTTTAATGTTGCTAGACCAAAAAGTTAGTGCTGCTGATGCATTATTAGTGTTGCTAGAGTATTAGAGTCGGTTATTATGTATAGTATGTCTAGATAAGTATAGAAAAGATTCTATTAAGATTTATCTTGTATAGAAAGTAATTATAAGCCGACTAGGACTCCTTAGTCTATAAAAGGAGGTCCTAGGGCATATAGATTTATAATGATTCTTATGATTCTTTTATATACTTCAAGGTTGTAAACCCTAATACTTTTGAGTATTTTAATAATATTGAAGTGTTTTGTTTGATATTCATTATTTACTGATAATTCAATATTAAGTTCTTCTTAAGATCAAATACAAGATTCCGCATTGTGTTTGATATACTTCAAGACAGTTTCTATACTTAGTTGTTTTAGATTTATCTAAGATAACTAAACCTTTACAATCTAAGGGATTCGATCAAGTATATGGCTGGGATCAACATAGGAGATGTTTTGATACTTCGTAATGTGTTGGTGTTTTCCCCTAAACCATTAGCCCATTATCTTAACATTACACTGAGAAACATGGTTAAGGTTTTCCACAAGGATATTGTTTTGAGTTTATGAATGCTTACGTTTTTTTTTCATACGTTTACGTTTTATATTTCCTATGTAGTGTTTTTATTTTATTAATAAAAGTTTTGGTTTTTAATAAAATAAGTTGTCGTTTAGTTTATGACATATGTACTGATATGAAAACTCCATGACAATTACGTGATAAAATAAATTTTACACCAAATATGTAATACCTGAAATTCTATAACATGTAAAATGACCAAATTGCCCTGGGAATTTAAATCTAAATAAAACATATGTAAAACATCAAATAAATTCCAAACTTCTAGCAATGAACAAGTTATGATCCCAAATATTTTTAACAACACCATTTAACATTTATACAAGCCACGAAATTACTAAAATACCCTTGGGCGCCAAATAGAGTTAATTTCAAATTTCATGATTTAATTAAGGTAATTAAATGGAATTAAAAGTCATTAAGATAGAAAATTAAAGCAATTAAATTACTTGACTAAATTTCCGAAAATCATGGCCCATTTCCCCCCCCCTAATGTCGGCATTAGCCTTTTATTTAGCCAATCCACCTTTTCTTTTCTAAACCCTATTTCCGATTGAATCAATAACACACACAAAAAATCACCACTCATCCATACGAAATTCTGGAGACCAAACACCAATTTTTCTGAGTTCATCACACTACTAGGAAGCCAAGAAAATTTCCCATTCGAATTTTGAAGGCCTGGTTAATTTATTGTCGAATTTTATTCATATACAAGGTATGATTCGTTAAAATTCATACGACCCTCCATAAATTCATTTTCTATTTTTCTTGAGTTCCTTACATCATATATGATCTGTGAACATTGGTTTCAAGGTTTTTAGAGTCGCGGTCTGCTCTGTGGAAATTTGGAGTCGTTTTTATCCTAATCGAGAAGAGTGAATTCCTTCAACTCGTTCTGGTCGTTCTAAAATTATCTGGTATTTTCCTCATGTTATATTCATCCTATAAGTCACAAATAAAATAATAAAAATGAACCATGCATGGTATACGAATTATTTGAGAATTAAACCCTAAAAACATGTTAAAACCCTAATTAATTAGAAACGATTTTATGGGCTGCATGGATAATTTTTATGGGATCTATATGAATCATATAAACATCAGAAAAATATGATCTTGAATGGTTATAGCTTAAATTCGTGTTTTTGGGATTTAATTGTTTATCGAGTTTTGCGTTAAAATGGAAACGGGGACCAAAAATATGTGGCGATCGATTTAGGGTCCATGCTTGATAAAATCTGAATATTAATGAGTAATAATGATGTTGTAATGATTACAAAATGATTGGGTCGATTAGGGTTTTGGTTTTGATAATATTTGGTGTTAACGATTTGATAAATAAATTAAAAGGGGGTGTTTTGTCAATATTAAAACTTGTGGACTATTTTTGTCATGTTATATAGATCGAGGATAATATGTAAAAATTATATCATGAAGGGCTTGTTTGTAAAATTGGCGAGATAATGAATTTATTTGTAAATATTGGATCGAAATGGAAATTAAATAAAGAGAGGGACTAAATATGTAATTTCTGGAAACTTGAGGTCATTTTGAGTAAATTATGATGTTAAGATGGTTCGGTGTAAGTTTGGATAATTATGGGGGCTAATATGTAATTATTTGGAATTTATGAATTAATAAATATGTTTTATAATTATAGGGACTAAAATTGTAAATATGTGAAACTAATGGGTTAAACCGTATCATACATGAAATTTAAGGGTATATTCTGTAATTAAATTAATATAAGGGCTAGTGGTGTAATTAAGAATGATATATGGATTAAATGGTAAATTATGTAACTTTAGGGTTTAATTTGTAACTTTTATAAATAAAGGGGTTAAAGTGTAAAGTATGGAACTTAATGGGCTAAAGTGGTAATTCTGTATAAATGGGGTATTTAAATAAGTAACTTATGATATTTTCATTCTAGACCTTTAATTTGATATATTTACAATTAAAACCCTAAACTTTGTAAACTTGTCATATCTAACCCTAAACTTTTATAACTTGCTAAAGTCAACCCTAATTCCATAATGATACTAAATTAATGACTTAACTAAATCATAATACTTAAATCTTACTCATTATAGAAATTTGCTAATTTTGGAAACTTACTAAATAAGGAAACTTTCTAAAAATGGAAACCTGCTAAAAATAGAAAGTTACTTAATATGGAAATGGGATCTTTAGTAATCATGTCTTTACTCCTCTAGGTGTGAAGAGGGAGTAGTCCTGTGCTTTTGATCATCTTATCCCGTATTTTCCTTTGTCAGCAATAAGGTACAGATATTCTGCCCTTCTTTAATAAGGTGCCTTCGTCTCATTTCTGATTTCTGATTCACTGCCATGTTCTTTGATTCTGTGAACCTTTGACATTGACCTACTGATACTGAACCTTTCTTATATTGAACCTACTGATATTGACCCTTCTGTTACTGAACCATCTGATATGAACTTTCTGATATACTGAAATGGATATTGACCTTTGAAACTAAACTGAATACTGAATACTGATACTTGACCACTGACCCACAGTTTGATACTACGAGCCACTCACTAGGCATGAGGGTTTCATGTCCATGTCAGTCGATGCACCGATGGCATGACTCTAGGGCAGGAGAGTGATGACCTGTCCCGTCCCTTTTCTGTATTTTATTTGGTGTGTTGGGAGTTATGGCCACCAGGGGCGTATGGATGCATCCTAGATTTGTTTCTGTATTATGTTCATGTTATGATATGTTATGATATGCATGGTGACTGATGGTGTGTGCGATACACGTCTTTCACAATTCTGGGAGCTGATCACTCCATATTTCTGATTTCTGGGATTAGTGAGAGGAACATCTCTCTGCATGGCGGTATGATTATGATTTCATGTTCATGTTTCTGGGCTCGTAGAGGATTACTGTTTTCCATGCACTTTATAGACTTATGACCTTTACCTTTCATTACTGACACCCTATGACATGATACTGGACTTATCTCTGTACTGGGCTTGGTATGTTTGTGCTTGATGGGATCTTTTGATTACTTCACCATTACTCATGATACTATCCATACTTTCTGATATCTCTGTATAACCCTCATATTTCTTCTCATCTATTATTACATCATGTACGATTCCTTCCATCTTCCCTATTTCATTATTATTGTTTGTTACCGTTATATCTGTTCACTGAGCTCGTGTAGCTCAGCCGCGTTTCTTTTCCCGCGGCAGGTATTTAAGCTAGGAGCTGGGGTATGGCTTTTGGGAAGAGTGCAGCTGAGTGAAGCTTTGTTTTTAGTTGGATTATTTCACCATTTGGATTTTGTTATGTACTTCATCATTTCTGTCTTATCTTTGTATTTAAGTCATGTTGACTTATTGTTGGATTATGTATTTGACTTCCGCCATTTTTGGGTTATGGATACTATGTTGTTCTGATATGAAACCATGTACTTGTGACATCTCTACCCTTGTCGGGTCGGGGTGTTACGTGATAAAATAAATTTTACACCAAATATGACATAATTTGACAATTCAGTTGCTTTGTACTGACGTTGTTATGGCAGTCAACCTTGTGACGTGAATGCTTTGAGCATCTACTTTTTATGTGTATCTTTATAAGGATGTAATGTGGCACATTTTCTTACACTTTCATTGACAAGCATATTTACAACATATACATATTTTAAATATTGTTCAAAGCTTGCAAATAATTATTTTTGCAACACATTTTGTGTTTCAAGTGACTCACTTTGAGACACAACATCCCGTTCACATCAACTTCATTTTGGACACTATTTAGTTCGTTGCGAAGCTCACTTTAAGGAGAACGCAAATTCATTAACAAACATAAATATATATAAGATTTACATAAATTAAATAGTATCCAAAGTTATCAAATGATCATTTTTAAGAAATTTTTAACAAGAAACACAAAGCTTAGCATATGAAAGTTAATTAAATAAAAAAACCCAAAAGCAACTCGTGACCTAAGCCCTTTTTTACGCGATTTCTTACAAGAGGGGCCCACCATTTTACCCTTTTATTATAATTGTTTCGGTATTTTGTCAAGCAGTGGGACCAGAACAAATAATAGCCGAACACCTATCACTCGTGACCTCCTCCCTTAAATGTTTACGAGTCGTCAGTTCAAATTTGTAATCCGTCAAAAAGTAGTTTTGGTTTTGCAACACACTCCTCTAACAATCTCTTTAGGTAATGTTCGCATACAAAAATCCATATCTTTTACAACATTTGAGTTTGTACATAGTGTACGCAAATTTTGACCAATGGAATATAGTAATGATACATCTACAAAGAGTTTACAAAATTATATTCACACAATGACCTAACAATCATATATAGAGGGGAGTATGAATCTAGTGAGAAGAATAATTCAAATGAGAAGAGTGAGAAGAAATTGTAGCTACATATTTCAAATAAAGAAAGAAAAATAATAGGGAGATACATCTATTTTTATGGGTGCATCTAATATTTGTGGTTGTGGTTTCTTCTAATTCTTCTCATCTTAATTATATTTCTCATTTGATCCTACCTCATATAGAGGGTAAGAAACTAAGAAAAAGATATATTATAATACATTACGATTGAATCATTACACTTGCCAAATCATTATGTGAATGTAGCATTGCTCTACGGAGTAAGTAGTAACTTGATTATATTAATTTATTTTATACACCTGGATTATGTGAAGTAAACCAATCTTTTTCAAAAGGGAGAGATTATTCCCACCGTCTAGATTACAAGTGGCACCCCCTAACATTTTTCAATTTTTTTTTTTATCTTTTTTTATTTTTATAATTTTTTTTATATTAACAACTATAAATCTGAAAGTACGGAACATAAAATATAAAGTTTAATAAGTCAAAAGCTTAAAACTGACAGAAAACACGGAACACAAACTGATAAAAAACTGTGTTGTACTGTAAACTGGGGGACAAAATGAATCTTTTTGTACCTTTACCCCCTTATGTCACATCAAAACATATTAATCGTACAGTTGTGTTAGTTTCTTGTATCATCATATACATCTAAACATATTAATTGTACAGTTGTAATGAGTGAATCTTGAAAAAAAAGAATAACTTCTTTTACAACTGTTACTCATAGAAATGCTGATTAGTCACATCGGTGCACGCTAAATGAAACACGTAAGTTGGTAATGAAAAAAGAGTGATGAAATGAAATGGAAATGAGAATATGGCCATATTCTCGTATAGTGGTAAAACGATATTTATCCCGAGTGTATATATTTATCTGGAATAAATAAATTTGAGTATAAAATGCAAAACCACAAACCCTAAAGGTTTGTGGAAATTGGTCGACCCCTAAGGGGGGAAGTTTGATACCTTGTCAAACTTGTATATTTAAGGATAATAACCTAAGGACTTCTAATGCAATTAGGATTGTCTTTGTTTTACGATAAATACAAAAACAACCTAAACTAGAAATCATTTTAATCCTTTAAACACTAACTCTCTATCTCTTCCTTTCCTCGATCAGTCGATCGAACGAAAGGGTTCGAAAACCCTAAAGTCGACCAATCGACTTACTAGTCAACTTTTCCAAGTTGACTTGATACCCGATTTAGTACGCTCCAACTTGCATAGGTTCGTAGTCGTAATTCTACCAGTGCAGTACCGTTCTATACATGACGTAACTCAAGTGGTGATCCTTCCCAAGAAACCCTAAAAGTTTATTTTTGCATCAAGATCAAGAAGAAGGTGATTCCGTGTAAACCCAAAAGGTTTGGGTGCTTACGTTACTTCAGGATCAAGTAAGTAACCCTAAACTAGAAATCAATTTAATCCTCTAAACACTAACTCTCTATCTCTTCCTTTCCTCGATCAGTCGATCGAACGAAAGGGTTCGAAAACCCTAAAGTCGACCAATCGAGTTACTAGTCAACTTTTCCAAGTCGACTTGATACCCGATTTAGTACGCTCCAACTTGCATAGGTTCGTAGTCGTAATTCTACCAGTGCAGTACCGTTCTATACATGACGCAACTCAAGTGGTGATCCTTCCCAAGAAACCCTAAAGAGTTGATTTTTGCATCAAGATCAAGAAGAAGGCGATTCCGTGTAAACCCAAAAGGTTTGGGTGCTTACGTTACTTCAGGATCAAGTAACCCTAAACACGTTTCATACATGTTAAATTAGGTTATATCACTGATTAGGATATCTTTCTATCAAGGGATTGGTCACCATGGCCTTATGTGTTTATTTTCCGTTGTGCATGTTTTATAGGTCATGCGTGTAACCACCAATACCATACAAATCTATCTTATGATAACATATGTTCATACGAGTTTAACAAGGTTGTGACCCATTACGAGACATAAGAGCATGTAAAGAGTTCGCTTGTCCAAGTGAGGTGTGGAATTCAATTTACATGTCGATAGGGTTTTCAGGCACTTAAGGTTTCTAGGTAAAAGCCGGCAAACACAATTGTTTGTAGTAGTTATTATTCCTTACATGTCACGCTCTGATTGGTGTAGACAAGAAAGTGGAAGACATGCAACATGTAAGAGCAAAACGCTGAAGGACACATGTCATTCTTGTCTCCTACGAGAAACCAACAATACATGTCATCATAAGGGTCGTTGGATCAATCTAAAACACTAAAGTGTGTAAACAAATAAAACAAATATAAACATTGTACAACTATGTAAGCATAAAGTGAAGTGTATAAATCAAAAACATGCGTGTACAAATCAATTCCCTATCCATAGGAGTGGAAGGACATTTCTCAAATATTGGATAACTTTTTCTTCATCATTTCACACACA
This sequence comes from Artemisia tridentata subsp. tridentata, assembly GCA_021014915.2. Lineage (NCBI taxonomy): Eukaryota > Viridiplantae > Streptophyta > Magnoliopsida > Asterales > Asteraceae > Artemisia > Artemisia tridentata. The sequence goes on along the minus strand of CP139506.1, from coordinate 316,850,393 downwards.
CTTGAGTTCACACATACACCATCATGTTAATTCATCTCTTTGTCCATACTAAGCATTACCTCAACTTTAGATAACAAATCTTATATCGAGATTCTTTCCATCGTGTTAAACTTAACATATGATCAAAACTAAATCCTATAACACATAGTTTACATACCATACATAAACCCTTTTGATTTGCCACTTAAACTAAGCCTAAGATGCTCATAATATTTGAGTAACAGATTCAACGCTATATTACATTATGAATAAAACTCCCCACGATAATTCTTTACCCAATAGAAAACAAGATATGAAAATAATGGATTAATATTCTGCCTTAGATTTGTTTAATAATATAGAAGAATACTCGCGCAAAGCGACGATGTATAGCGGCAAATAATTATACTTGTAAAATCGTGATTCTGATTCAACCCTTGATGCAAAGCATGTGTTTTTAGAAATACAAAGCGTGTGTTTTTAAATTTAATATAGTATGTATTTTGAAAAGTTGTCAAGTTTAGAATTGATTAAGAAAAGACATAATTTAAGTTGCAAAGTTTTTGAAAAAGTTGCCAGGCTGAAACAGTAATTTTGGCAAACTATATTTAATTTAAGTTTCAAGATTCAAGATTTAAAAAAAAAATACATAAACTCTTTATAAATAGTAGTACATTACATTTGGTTATACTTATGTCATAATATCTATGCATATAGTACCGGATAGGGATCCTCTCAAGTTAACGTTTCTTGATTGTCATGTTAAACCAATTTAAAACTAAGTGAAAGCCTTGAGACCGCATTAATCACCGACACATCAGCGCTATCTCAGCTTTCTCTCTTTACGACAAACTTCATCACCAACTTAGGATCCGTTTGGTTTGTTAGTGTAATTGGATTTAGATTCGGATTTGAATTAAGATTTGAAGTTGGATTTGATTAGGTATAACTTTTAGGAAAAAGTAAGAGAAAGAAAATATATAAATATTATAATATTATTTATTTTAAAATTTTGTTTGATTTTTAAAATAACAAATATAGGTATAAAAAATGGGTGTTGATACTTACACCACATAAATTGATGCACAAACCACAATATCACATCACTAATGCATATGTTACAACACAGTTTGTGCATAATTGTGGTGTGTGCATCAATTTATGTGATGTAAGTATCAACACCTATAAAAAAAATAGGAGATTTAAGCTAGAAGTGAGGAAGGCCAATTTACATTGAAAGAAGACAAAACATAAGTGAGATAGGTTTTATGGAATCCATATATTTGACCTTGATGATACTGTTTGAAATTCATAAATTTCAACCAAATAATTGATTTGGTTAATCGTTCAGTCCAAACCTAGTGAAACCCGTATATCAGACGGGCCTTTAGCATAAAACAACTTCACCACCAAAACATACTTCACTTAAACACATATATATATCCCACCAAAAAAAAAACACATACACAAAAACACAAAAACACACACTCAAGACTCGGTCGTCCACAAAACCAAGTCTATTTTGCATGTTGAGAACGCGTGCTATGGGGGCACTCCAATATGGAAGAACGCGTCTTGCAATTGCCACTTTGGACGAAGAATGCGTCTTCTTTGTGCTATTACACATGGTCTAAGAGAAGAAAATAATAAAATGAGACCACCATTTATTGAAACAAATGACTTGTTATTTTAGTTCTCTCACAATATCATTCATATTAAAAAAACATAGGAAAGTCTCAATCCTATTTATCATTTTCATTTCAAATATTATGTTTGTCGCATTTTAACATTTATAGTGTATCTTTTGAAAACGATGCAACACAAGTAATTTAATCATAAAACGTGTTCTCGTTAGAAATTTATATGTAACCAACAAATAAGAGCACCTGGTATGGGCTCGTTGTCTCTTCGCCGAAATGACGTGGAGGCCTCACCGTGGCTTGCCACAATACCTCCCAAACTCGCAACCACTCGCCACACGTGCCCTCCTCGTCTGCACGCCGAGCTTAAATTTATGACATTGAGCCGTTTGTAGGTCCCGTTTTTCAAATCAAACGGTAATATTACCGTTTACCTTAAAAAAATAATAATAAAAAAAATAAAAATAATAATAAAATAAAATAAAATAAAATAAAAAAAAAAAAAAAAAAAAAAAAACCTTAGCCCACTTTGTTTACACACTATAAAAACCATATCATTATACACTATTTTTCCACACAATTCTTAACAAAAAAAAATTACCAATACTCTCAATATCTCAACATACAAAAAAAATGACGCAAAATCCAAACGATGGCGGATATTTTACGAATCTTCTCACGTCAAACCAACAACAATACGGGAGTTCTTCAAACCCGTATACCCCATCGTCACAAAATGCTAACTCCTCGTCGCCACAAATTCCTACATATGGGACGCAATTGACTCCCGAGGCAATTTACCAAAACCAACAGTTTGCGTTTCAAGGATTCGCAAATTACCCCCAACAACGATTTCCGGCACCACAGTTTTTTAACCCGTCGCAACCTTCAACGTTTCCTCAATCTCAACCACAACAACACCTTGATTCACAACCATCAGATTCACAATTCAAAGTACCACAACCCCGTGAACCGTCCAAATCGCGAGGAAAAAAAACGATGGCCAAAAAATAAAAAAAAGTTGTGAATTTGGACGCGGACGATGAAGATGACATGGAGGATCTGACGCATGTGAATACTCGTTGGTCCAAGGAAGAAGAGAAGCTGCATGCGGAAATTTGGGTCGAAATTTCCCAAGACAAAGATATCGGAAATGACCATTCCGATGACTTCTTTTGGAACCAGATTCTGGAAATGTTCAACTGTCAATCTGTCCGTGAGCGTCGTACCAAAAATATGCTCACCGGTAAATGGACAAGGGTTAACGGTGATTGTCAAAAATTCAACGGTGTCTACAAACATTTGCAGCGTAGAAGCGGTGAAAATGACAATGATCATATGATCATATATGTTCACGTGTGGGATATTTTAAAAAAGTACCCCAAATGGGATGTGGAGGAACCGATTGACATTTCATGTCTCGAGGATATTTTTGGTCCTGACAAACGTCCTTGTCCCGACGACGCCTACAAAGCGCGAGCTTCAAAGAAAACCAAGTCGACAGATACGTCGAGCGCGGCGAGCTCCGAGGGAGTCAAACGAGTTCTTTTTCGGGACAATTATCAGAAAAATATTCGCAAAAAGCCGACATTCAAATGGCCGCGTACGAGGCGAGGAGACAGAAGGAAGTGAAGACCTTAGAGATGGAGGAGATAAAGTTTCTCATGATTGATCTCAACCAGACCACACCGGCTAAAGCCGCTATCATTCGCAAGAGACATGAACATATCATGAAGAAATTTCAAAGCGACGAATAAAATGCTTAAGTTTCGTATTATTAATATGTGTTGTATCGTTATTTTAAGTCCCGTATCGTTTTTTTTTTCCGTATCATTATTTTAAGTTGTGTCTAATTTTAATATGTTGTAATGTATTTTTATTTTTAATGAAATAAATTTAGTTTATTTGAAAATTTGAATAAAAAAATAAAATAGGAAGTGGTGAGACCAAAATGAGTAATTTGTGGTTAGTTGTGATAAGGGAGTTGTAGAAGGGGGTTTGTCACGATGATGTGGCATCCCATGAGACCCAAATGAGTAGAAAAAACTACTCACGATACCCGCTGCTCTAACTAAAATGAAATGAAGAAAAAAAAAAAATCTCGTCTACTTTCTAGATCCCTTTTCAACCCAACCAACTTTTATGTTTGGTACAAATTCAAATCTACTGCAAAAATATTCTCACTTTATTCCAACTAACACATTGACATATCCAAGATGCCACAAACCCACATCATAAATAATTGATGTACTTGAATTATTACTACTTTCATTTCACCCCAAAAAAACACATTTTGAACCAAAATCCAATTTGACAACCACAAAATAGCAAAGACTTTCTATTTAAACAAATTTAAAAACACCCAAGCCACCCCCCTCACATTTTCCCAACTCATCATTCTCTCCGTCCACATTTCATTATTCAGGTTAGTATCCTATTCTGGCTATCTTTTTAATCCCATTTTTATACAAAATTGAATCATAAAGATTGTTAATGTTAGTGAAATAAATCATTGGTATTGCTTAATTTTATGAAATATTATGTTGGTCAGTGTTAATTTAGCATTTTATACATTTATTTATTTTTTATTATACTAAATTATGCTAAATTGGATCATAAATTTAAGGAAAATAAATCATGGGTATTGCTTAAATTGATGAATTATTATGTTGTGGGTCAGTGTTAATTTAGTATTTTACACCTTAACTTTTTTTTTAACTTTTTTTTTTTTTTTTAATATTAAATTATGCAATATTGGATCATAAAGATAGCAAATTTATAAAAAATGAATAATGGGTATTGCTTAATTTGATATTATGTGGGTCAGTGTTAATTCAGCATTTTACAGCTTGATTTGTTTTAATTATGTAAATCTTGTTTTGCAGGAAATAGCCCTATTATTGGATCTTGATTTAGGGTTACACAAGATCTGATCTTGATTTTGTGTATTCTGAATATATTGTTGGATTTAATTTGTGGGTTTTGATTTTTAAGTTGTGGGGTGTGAAAATGAGTGAAGTTACAGAGGTTAAACCCTTGATTTCACAGTCCACGTCTGCGAAATTGCCTGATTTTAAGAAATCGATTAAGCTTAAGTATGTTAAGTTAGGGTATCATTATCTTATAACACATGGAATGTACTTGTTTTTATCACCATTAGTTGTTGTGCTTGCTGCACAATTGTCTACGTTTTCGCTCGAAGACGTTTATGTACTTTGGGATCATCTTAGGTTCAATCTGATATCAGTCGTTGTATGTTCAACCCTTTTGGTGTTTTTTACAACCCTTTATTTTTTAACCCGTCCACAACCCGTTTACCTAGTGAACTTTTCGTGTTATAAGCCTGAGGAAGAGAGGAAATGTACTAGACAGATTTTTATGGATAGATCAACTGCGACAGGTTCGTTTACTGGACAGAGTCTTGAGTTTCAAAAAAAGATTCTTGAAAGGTCGGGTCTTGGTGAGTCAACTTATCTCCCTGAAGCAGTTCTTAGGGTCCCACCGAACCCATGTATGGCAGAAGCGAGAAAAGAAGCTGAACTTGTGATGTTTGGTGCAATTGATGAGCTTTTGGAGAAAACAGGTGTCAAACCGAAAGATATTGGGATTTTGGTAGTGAATTGTAGTTTGTTTAACCCGACACCTTCTTTGGCTTCGATGATTGTTAATCACTATAAACTTAGAGGTAATATTCTAAGTTTTAATCTTGGTGGAATGGGTTGTAGTGCTGGTTTAATCGCTATTGATCTTGCTAAAGATCTTCTCCAAGTCAACCCCAATTCGTATGCTTTAGTGATGAGTATGGAAAACATTACATTGAATTGGTATTTTGGAAATGAAAGATCTATGCTCGTGTCGAATTGCTTGTTCCGAATGGGTGGTGCTGCAATTTTGCTCTCGAACAAAACCTCTGACCGAAGAAGGTCAAAGTATCAATTAGTCCACACGATGAGAACACACAAAGGTTCAGATGAAAAGTGTTTTTCATGTGTCACTCAATTAGAAGATCCAGTTGGGAAAGTTGGAGTTGCACTGTCAAAAGATCTAATGGGAGTAGCTGGTGACGCTTTGAAGACCAACATCACCACTTTAGGACCGCTTGTGTTGCCCATGTCAGAACAGTTACTTTTCTTTGCAACTTTAGTTGGTAAAAAGCTATTTAGAATGAAGATTAAGCCATATATTCCAGATTTCAAGCTAGCGTTTGAGCATTTTTGCATTCATGCTGGTGGGAGAGCGGTTCTTGATGAAATTGAAAAGAATTTGCAGCTTACAGACTGGCATATGGAGCCATCAAGAATGACACTTAACCGATTTGGTAACACTTCAAGTAGCTCACCATGGTATGAGTTGGCGTATTCAGAAGCTAAAGGGAGAATCAAGAAAGGAGATAGAGCGTGGCAAATAGCTTTTGGGTCGGGTTTCAAGTGCAACAGTGCAGTTTGGAAGGCGTTAAAGACTATTAATCCTGCTAAAGAGAAGAACCCGTGGATGAGTGAGATTGATAATTTTCCTGTAGATGTTCCAAAGTTTTCTGCTTTAAGCTAGATTTAAATCTTTATTTATTTTTTTCTTTTGATCTTTAAGATTATTCATGGGACCTGTTTAATGTTTAAAATTAGAAGGCTATGATTTTCTTTTTTCTTGTTTGTACTGGGAATACTATGTCTTCTTTATCAAGAGATGTTATACTTTTTGAGAACGTCTTTAGAACTTTGTCTTGTGGTTCACAATTTACAAGCATGGTTTATGCAAATTTCATGGCGCCGTCTGGTTGCTTATCTATTTCTTGATGTATTTTGCACATTTTAGTAAGAGTACGTGGGTAGGAATGTTTTTTCTGTGTATAGATCAGTAGCTGACGATGAGAAAACTAGTGTAAAGATAGTGGCAGTTTTATGTAGATCTTAGACTGATATGCTAGCGATGTGCAATGCTTTCTAAGTTAGGGAATCCTTGTTTTCTTGTTGTCACTATGAAGGTGCAGCTTCAGTGGAAACCTTTGTCTGGTCTAGTTATATGATAAAAAGACCAGTAAATTTCTATATGCAGAGTAAGTGTATAACCATCATAACTAATAAGATCCAGATGATAAATTAATTATTCTTATCTTAATTTCTTAGTTATTACTAGTAGTCTAGTAGTAGTAATTAACAGAATCTTGCTTTTGGGAATACATTAAATGGATGTTGGCACATCTTAATTCCTGAATCAATAATTGCAAGTTGTGATCAAAGAACTTTTGCGAAACAGTCGAAATATTATTATTTAAGTAAAACTTAGGCATATGATATCAAGCCAATGCCAACTCCATACAGTCACCAAATATCGCAGATGACATTGCGTGAGTAAATCCACAAACTTTCACCCATAGGTCTTTTGTGCTAGAAGGTATGTACTACCATTGACTAATAAATCCGTGTGGCTACACCCGTCTTAGTTTTTAGACTTTTGGCTATATCTATATGCCTGAAATATTAGCTGGGGGTGCTATTTGCTACCAGTTGAGTTAAGGGTAAAAGGTTGGTTGTCCGAAGCCACAAGTCATTCCTAACATATACCAATCAAGACTAATTGATCATGAGTTGCCACCATGTTGAGCATAATGTATGGAATTATTTAATTACAGCCATATAATTCATAACTTAATTAACTAATAGTAGTAGTTTAATAAAGTTATAATCTTATACTAAACGAGATGGGATCCTTTAGAAAGTGAATAAAATTAAAAATGCTAGAAAGTCACTCACAATGTGACAAGTGTCCACCACCCACTCCCTCTTTTTTTTTCTTATTAAATTTGGTTAGGGGGCATTTTGGTCATTTTAACCCTTTTTTTTATTCCACACTAAAACTTTAAACGTAAATAACTTTCAAACGATAAACTTTTATGAAAAACCGATTTCACCATAATTTTTAAAAATATAATTCTCTTCAATTTGATATGCATTATGATATATGAATCGCAATTTTTTTTTCAACTTTTTAAGTGGGTGTTGATTTTCTTGAAATTTTCGCCATTTTCAGCTCTAATTTTGCCTAGTTTAAAGGCCGAATTTTGCAAAACTTAAAACAAGAAAGTTGTATCTTTTTTGCCATTCTTTACCCATAAATTTGAATCACTTAAATCCGATATAATATGAATGAGATATCGCACGTTAAAGATGAACAATAACTGATGAACGTTATCAAAAATTGAGGAACCAAAACTGATGAACCAATAGTTGATGAACCAAAACACATAACAAGGATCAATAATTGATGAACCAAAAACACATAATACCAGGATAATAATTGATGAACAAAAAAAAATAACGCATCACAATAACTGATGAACCAATAATTGATGAACCAAAACACATAACAAGGGTCAATAATTGATGAACCAAAAACACATAATACCATGATAATAATTGATGAACCAAAAAAATAAAGCGTCACAATAACTGATGAACCAATAGTTGATGAACCAAAACACATAACAAGGGTCAATAATTGATGAACCAAAAACACATAATACCATGATAATAACTGATGAACCAAAAAAAATAACGCATCACAATAACTGATGAACCAATAATTGATGAACCAAAACACATAACAAGGGTCAATAATTGATGAACCAAAAACACATAATAACAGGATAATAATTGATGAACCAAAAAAAAAAAATAACGCATCACAATAACTGATGAACCAATAATTGATGAACCAAAACACATAACAAGGGTCAATAATTGATGAACCAAAAACACATAATACCATGATAATAACTGATGAACCAAAAAAAATAACGCATCACAATAACTGATGAACCAAAACACATAACAAGGGTCAATGATTGATGAGCCAAAAAACACATAATACCATGATAATAACTGATTAACCAAAAAAAATAACGCATCACAATAACTGATGAACCAATAATTGATGAACAAAACACATAACAAGGGTCAATAATTGATGAACCAAAAACACATAATAACAGGATAATAATTGATGAACCAAAAAAAAAATAACGCATCACAATAACTGATGAACCAATAATTGATGAACCAAAACACATAACAAGGGTCAATAATTGATGAACCAAAAACACATAATAACAGGATAATAACTGATGAACCAAAAAAATAAAGCGTCACAATAACTGATGAACCAATAGTTAATGAACCAAAACATATAACAAGGGTCAATAATTGATGAACCAAAAACACATAATACCATGATATTAACTGATGAACCAAAAAAAATAACGCATCACAATAACTGATGAACCAATAATTAGTTGGGAGGTATGAAAAAGGCATGGTTGCCACTAAAAAATGGTTGGGAGGTATGAAAAAAGTATGAATGAGGTGGAATGATATTATTGGTGGGTTGGGAGGTATGGTATTTTTTCAGTGGCATGACTGCCACCACCCTTAGGATTTTGGCCTAGAACATTATTGATGTTTACTGCTAACGATGTATGCCATGCTAATTCAATGAGGGTTGACCATTGACAAAAATATGTAACTGTTACTCAAACTTCATTGTTTGAGTTATTGATGTTTACTTCTGTTAAAATGGTACAAAACAACAGCTATAATCACCCAACCAACCACCCCTTGGTGATAATCTTTTATTATAACAATAAACACTTGAAGGTTTGTTCCCAACACGGATGCAAACCAATACAATACAAAGAAACAATAGATTGTCCCTCTAATAGGTGCAATCAGTACATATAAACTCAAACTCTAAGAACAACTCAAAATACCAAACTAAACAAGATCAATATGATCTATAAACCAGAAACTGAAACAATGAGACTAACAACTAAACTAAGAGAGCTTTTGATCGTATTCTTTTGAGAGGATAAAAGATAATGAAACAGCTGAGCCATGAGTCCATATATAGGCTACAATGTTTCAACTTAAACCCTGCACAAACAGACACTTAACAAACACCACTCATAGTTATATTATTAGAAACAAAGCATAGAATAATTGCATAACAACCCCTGAACATTCAGCTGTTTGCTAAAAAAGAATATAAGACTTTCAACAACTTCATTGTTTTTAGGTTATTCTATACAAACACCCCTAATATCCTATACACACAACCCTTTATGCATTAGCAGTGTTGTATGGTGTGTATCACCGGTGTATTTTTTGTACTTTTTTTTGTACTTTTTGTACTATAAGGGTGTTGCTATAGCAACCCCCATTGTTTTTGTGCTTTAGAGGTTTGTACAAGTGGTTATAATAGATGTGCTATTTAAAAATTTGTATCATGAATGTCTTCGTATGTTTGAGGAGAAAAGATTGTTGTGTGCATGTAGTATGAATGTCTTCGTATTGTTTTGTTCAACTTTGCTTGGTTTATATTATTCAAGTCCATGCTTCAAAAGTGTAGTGGACCTTCACTTGTTTTGAATTGTTTTATTTGTTGTTTTTTTATAGTAGATTGCTTGGGTTGTACAATGGGTTTTACTAATTATATTTTTCATTATGGGTGTGTTTTAGGAATAATACTACGTAGTTGTAATTTGTAAATGTTGACCATTAATCCATTATAGATGTATGTGTTGGTTGATTGGTTTGTACTTTGTACAACATGCTTAGATAGTTGTATAATGGTCCCGTTTGGTTTGCGGAATCTTCAGGATTCTGATGGAATTGAAATCTGATTTCATTCCATAACGTGTTTGGTTGACAGATTCAAGGAATTCAGAATCTAAATTCCATTCCTTAATGTGTTTGGTTGGCAAATGAAATGGAATGAAAATCCTTTAAAATTCTATATGTGTGGAATTCAACATTTCATAGCAAAATGAGAGGAATGTTTACAATTCAATGGAATTCCGTTGTGTTTATCTTAAAAAATCAGTTATTATTATTATTATTATTGTTATTATTATTATTATTATTATTATTATTATTATTATTATAAACATCAATTTATTAGAAACACATAGTATTTACATGAAATTAGTGGGGAGCCGTGAAACTATCTGAGCACCCACTCCTCTAGCTATAGCAAAGCTAATCCTACTGAAGATATGAATAGCAGCACGCGCCCCAATGTCTTGAGTCATAGAGAACTTTTGAATCCGCTTTAGTAAGGTCACTGCATCCTTCTCAAGTTCCCCAAAAGAGGAGAATGAGAAGGGGAGAAACCCATATCCAATATCCGCACACTTAGCCTCATACTTGATGCGTTTAAGTTGTGCGGCATCAATCACCACACGACCCGGCACAAAATCAACCATACCAGTCTGCGTCAAGGGCGACGACCCTGTCAAATCCACAAAGCCCGATGTCAGCTGGACGTAAGGGTTTGTCCCTTTCTCCACAAAGCCCGATGTCAACTTCTTTACGAGCCAAAATCCCTGACTGAGAACAGATGTCAACAAGAGTATCACGCACCACGTTATGCCGGTGTTTAATACCAATAATACCAACGCACGATACAACATGGTCCCCATAAATATCTCCCGTAAACACCTTGGAACAAGCTGAGCACGGCACCTGAACAGTAAATAGGGGGACACCAGGCCAATAGCATAAAACACATCGATAGGTCCTAGCATTCATAGTCTGTCCCAACCCAGATATCGGAACCACCCTAAGCCAGTCTGAAGTATATTTAATAAATAATGTTCAGTTTATCAATTCTAAACTAAAATAAAATTTTAAATATTTTAACATAATATGTTTTTTTTCCATTTCATTTTTTTCCAACCAAACACGCGTTAGTTTTTACAAATTTCAATTCATTCAAATTCCTTAAAATCCTACGGATTCCAATTCATTAACATTCCAGTTCCTTAAAATTCCAATTCCATAGACAAATTCAAATTCCATCAAAAACATTCTGCGAACCAAACGAGCCATAGTTTTTACTTTAGGAATGTTTTACTCACATTTAATGTAGGGGTTCTACTATGGTAACACCCCCTAAGGGGCTATACATTTTAACACCCCTATGGGGTTGTACCTTTTGTACCTTTTCTGTACTTTTTGTCTTATTATGTCTTTTTGTCTTTTTTTTTTTTTTTTTTTTTTTGTCTAAGTTTTTTTTTCTAAGTTTTTTATTGTCTAAGTTTAATTTATTTTATTTTATTTATTTTTTTATTTTTTTTTGTCTAAGTTTTTTTGTTTAAGGTTTTTTTTTTCCTTTAGTTTTTTTTTTCTTTCTTTATAATGGTACAAGTTTTTTTTTTTTTTTTTTTTTTTTTTTTTTTTTTTTTTTTTTTTTGCCCTGTTCAAGTTTTTGTCCAAAGAGGGGAAAAGCTGTCAAAGTTTTTTTTTTCCAGACATTCACGGGCTATACTGTTGAAGCGACCTTTTGATTCTTTTTCTTTTGATTATAAACCCGAGCTTCCCAACATGCAGTTTCACAAACAAGCAGTTTTAACAAGCACTTTCACAACAATCACAAAGCACTTTCACAACAATCACAAAGCAGTTTCACAATAAGCACTTTCAAATAAGCAGTTTCACAATAAGCAGTTTCACTTAAAAGCAGATTCACAATAAGCAGTTTCACTTAAAAGCAGTTTCACAACATCAGTTTCACAACAAGCAATTTCACAACAAAAGCAGTTTCACAACAACAAGCAGTTTCAAAGAAGCAGTTTCACAACAAGCAATATCAAATAAGCAGTTTCACAACATCAGTTTCACAACAAGCAGTTTTACAACAAGCAATTTCACAACAAAAGCAGTTTCACAACAAGCAGTTTCACAACAAAACCAGTTCTACGATGAATCCATCACCGTTCTAAACGGACGAGGTATCATTTAACGCTATTACTTTCAAAATTTAAATGATTTGCTTATTTAAGTAGTTTCAAATAAGCAGTTAAACATAAGATGGCTCAGATTTTTTTCTACACATATGGCTGCAAATTTGAAGGTTGCAAAAGGTTTGCCGTCCGTTCGGTTATGCCACGCAAATTATCGACAGGTTTTTTTTTTTTTTTTTAAATCATCATAGCCATCAAAACTGCTTTTAGATCATAAACTGCAAATTTGAAGGTTGCAAAAGGTTTGCCGTCCATTCAGTTAAACATAAGCAGTTAAACAAAATAATCCTTACTGATTTATGTTGTAAATAACTGTTTGTATTATTTAAATTAATTCTTTGTCCAGGTGAAACAAAATAATCATTTGTGTCGATGTCAGAGAGGATTCATTGAGAGAGGATATCCCGTAAAGAAGCTAGTTATGGTCAACCGTATTACGCATGTCCTCTTTCAGTGGTAAGTAATCATACGTTTGCTTAGTTATGTAAATTATTTGTTTGTTAATAATACATTTCTTATTATTTTCTTAACATGTAACAGCCAGGAACAGATGACTATGGGTGTCGGTACTTTATGTGGAAGGATGCGTTTCAAAAGAAGCACTTTAGTCAAGCCTCTTCTTCAACGCAGTGCTCAAACTGCGTTGCTAAAGATAATAAAATTGACAAGCAAGCTTATAAGATTGACCAGCTTGAAACAAGAAACAAGATGTTAGTTTCTCAAAACAAGTTGTTGATGACAAGAAATAAGACGCTCGAGACATCACTGGAATTGGCAAGGAATCCTGAGGATCACGCATGTCAGTCGGGTGCAATGCTCCATGAGCTTTTAGATAACATTAATAATCTTCACATGTAGTAGGTGTTTTTATTAAATAATGTGTTATCGTTCTTGTTTAATTGAATAATAACAGTTGTTTTGTTTAATGTGTTAACGTTAACGTGTTATTGTTTAATGTGTAATTATTTAATGTGTTAACGTGTAGTTGTTTAATGTGTTAACGTTAACGTGTACAAAATAACATTACACAAAAAAAATAAACATTACACACAAAATAAACATTACAAAAAAAATAACACACAAAATAAACATTAGTTTCAAAAAAAAAAAAAAAAAAAAAAAGGACGGCAGCCCCCACTAGGGGGTGCCTCCTTTGTAAAAATAGGGAGTGCTTGGTTATAACGTCCGTTAATGTAGGAAATGAACTTCCTCGATTGTCTTTTTAATGATTTAATTATCATAAGGTCTTAGAATTTCAATATTTAATTAGCAATCATTACTTCATTACTGTTTTCAATATTATATAGGTCATTGCACAATTTAAATCCAATTGGTTCTTCTTTTTTTTTTAAAGGGAATTACCCCGGTAAATATATAACCAACAAAAAATGTTAAGTAAAAATGGAATGTGGCAGAGAGACCACATTAACCTCAAGCAAAAAGCTTGATAAACTAGTGTTCATGACAGGCCATAAACACAACAACCTAGCTAAATTACAAATCAACTAACTAGGAATAAAAACAAGAATAAACTTGTAACCAGCGAACATCCCGCTTCCACCCGTAAGCACGAAGGGAGCAAAGCGACCCAGGAAGTTTGCCTCCTTAAAAACCCTTTCCAATAAAAAACCCAGTGGGAAAACCTTGGAGTAGGGAAAAAGAGTACAACCCTTACCTGGCACTCCCCTCATGAACAAGACTAGCAAATAAAGAACATCCATCAGGGCGTCAAGCTAGTATCAATAATCACCGATCCAGGTAGCCTCCATGTATCTAAAATCCTTCTAATCTGTATAGAGTTCTTCGTAAACCGAAATGAGAGGATCTTCAATCGAACGGTGGTAACAATATCATCAAACACCTGAATATATGACTTTAGCCTCTTCTTAAAAAGCCTCGAATTACGCTCACGCCATATAGAATAGCAAGTAGCAGCAAGAAGAAGACGAGAAATCACACTACTAGCAGAACCTCCTTTAGACAAAGGTATAAGACATGCAACAGCATCCTCCAATCTGGGTGGAATATTATCCATACCACATAACGCACGAACTCTCGTCCACACCTGTAAAGAAAAAGGGCACTCAAAAAAGAGGTGAGTATGAGAGTCAGGTTGATTATCACAGAATAGACAACGAAGCAGGTTCAAGTCAGTAGAAGGACCGACATCCCATTGCCTCAGTCTATCTTGTGTTTTCAGCTTATAATTAACGACAAGCCACATATTGAATGCATGTTTCGGGATACACTGAGGGAACCACACAACATGAAACCACGGGACCAGATTAGCATTCATACGAATCGAATCCCAAACACGAGAAATAGTGAACGGTTTGAAATCTCCATTAGGCAGTCTCCAAACCAGCTCATCATCAACACCATCAATTAATGTGGGCGAATTGATAAGCAAAAGATCAGGAATCCTATCAATCCACTCCATAGGCCATCTCCAAGCGCCCTCAATGAGAAGATCACATACGGAATCAGTAAGAGAAAACCCAGAACGAGATATATCCCTAGCACTCAGAAAACTCCTAAGAGGGCTCAAAGTACACCAATTATCAAACCATATAGACGCCCTCTTACCATTACGGACATGGAACCAGAAAGATGGCCGAATAATCGGACGAACCAAAAGCAATTTCCTCCAGCCCCAACTCATATCACCCGTGCAAGGAACATCCCAGAAACTTCTACCACGAAGTTTATAAGAATGAATCCATTTAACCCATAAGGATTCTTTATGAGTCAAAATACTGTAAATGTGTTTAGCCATAAGTGCCACATTGAACTCATGAAGGCTACGAATACCAAGACCACCCTCCTCTTTAGGTTTACAAATATCCTCCCACGCCACCTTAGCCTTACCCTTTTTCATATCACCTTGACACCATAAAAACCCACGCATGAGTTGTTCAATATCATGGATGACACGAACAGGAAGGATAAAGACAGAAGCCCAGTATATATGCATAGATGATAAGACAGATATAATGAGCTGTAAACGACCAGCCATAGATAAAAATTTATTCTTCCAATCAGCAATCCTATTTTGAACCCTTTCCACTAAAACCTTACAATCCCGATACAACAACCTAGAAGATATAAGGGGGACACCCAAATACTTAACAGGGAGAGTACCTTCATTAAAAGATAAAGAATTCAAAATAGACAACTTCACCTGGTTCGGAACATGACAAAAGAAGGTCGTGCTCTTAGGAATACTCGGAACCAGACCCGACACTTCCTTAAACTCATTCAAAGCATCCATAACCACACTGGCTGAAATAACATCCCCATGAGTAAAAATAAAAAGATCATCAGCAAAGCACAAGTTAACAATTTTCTGCCTATCACATAAGTTGTGGTACTGGAAATCATTCGACTGCTCCACTCTTTGCTGCATTAAAAGCGTTAAAACTTCCATAACAAGAGTAAATAGATAAGGGGACATTGGATCACCTTGGCGAAGACCCCTTTTGCCCCGAAACCAACCATAAATATCACCATTAATGCATATGGAATACGAGACACTAGTAACACATGTCATAATCCATGAGACCATCTTGGTGTGAAACCCAAATCCAATCAGAATGGTCTCAAGAAAACGCCAATCCACGGTATCATAAGCCTTCTGAATATCAATCTTAAAAGCACATCTAGGCGGTCCACGAGGACGGTGATAATTATGCATTAATTCTTGTGTAAGGAGAATATTATCCGAAATATTACGCCCCGGAACAAACGCCGACTGATTAATGCTAACAACATCCCCAAGACCCTCTTTAATACGATTAGTAATGATTTTACTAATGCATTTATAAAGAACATTGCAACAAGAGATAGGTCTGAAATCATTTACCTTGGAAGGAGTGGAGACTTTAGGAACAAGAGCAATAATAGTATGATTGAGTTCCTTAAGAAGTTTCCCATTGGTAAAGAAATCCCGAATCGCCAAACAAACATCATTACCGACAATATCCCATGCCTTCTTAAAAAAGGCAGCCGTGAAACCATCAGGACCCGGGGCCTTGTTATCTCCAATAGAAAACATAGCGTCGTTAATTTCCTTATTAGTTACATCCCTCACCATCCAATCAGCCTTACCCGAATTAATAGAAGAAGAGAATACCAATCGATCAGAGAGCTGAATGGTATTACCTTCTACACCAAGGAAATTCTCATAGTGTTGCACGAAAACATTTGGAACCTCATTACCTTGGTGCATAATATTGTTTGCATCTGTAACAAGCTCAATACGACTCCTATGATTTCGACTCTTAACAATATTATGGAAATAAGATGAGTTAGAATCACCCTCACGGAGCCAATCAACTTTTGCCTTTTGTTTCAAAAAGCGTTCTTCATCCAATAAAGCATTTCTAAAAGCCTCAAGATAAACAGCCTCCTCTTCCCGTAACACGGGATTATTAGGGTCCTTATCAAGAGACTTTTGAACTTCATCTAATTCAACACGAAGATTATTAACACGAGCATGAAGATTACCTTGCTCTTTAAGGAGCTTACGAATGGAAGATTTCAGACCCTTAAGCCTTTTAACCACCTTGAACATATTGTGCCCTTGAACTTCATTGCTCCAACCTTGACTGACTACATCCAAAAACCCTTGTTTATGCGTTAGGAAGTTAAAGAATTTAAACGGCTTTGGCTTCTTCTTAGTTAACGTGGGAATTCTAAGAACACATGGAGAATGATCAGAAATACGATAAGGTTGAAATATAGCAAACGATCCCGGAAAATCATCACTAAATTTAACATTACCCATAACACGATCAAGCTTTTTCAAAATACCATTACCACCCTTCGGTTTCTGGTTCCAAGTAAAATGCAAACCCGACGAATTAAGATCCATGACTTCAATATTTTTAACACAGTCTTTAAACTCAGTCATAGCAATAGTAGGCTCGTAACCACCACCAGATTTATCTTCCAAAAACAAAGAAGCATTGAAATCACCCAAAAGCACCCACGGTTTGTCACGCATAAGACTACTATGAACCTCTAAATCATGCCAAAGCACACGACGATCAATATAGTAGTTGTGAGCATAAACAAATGAAACAAAGAAAGCTTTATTATCAGCCTTAATATTGACCTGCACATGCATAACCTGGTTAGTTTGAGACATAATCAAAACATCAATGATAGCATCATCCCAACCAAGAATAATACGAGATCCCTTATCACATAGACTCCCATTAGAAGTCCACTTCCAAGTACGGTACACTTTAGCACAAGTATCATACACACAAGACGCATCAACATGAGATTCCAAAATAGCACATAAACATAGATTATTCTCATTGACCACCTGACGAACCTCTTTTTGTTTAGGGGAGCGGTTCAGTCCCCTAATGTTCCAAGAAGCAACACTAAACATTAGAACCCCTCAAATCAGGAGTGCTTGCCCCTGTAGTGTTAGTGTGATTCATGGAAGTAGAAGCCATAAAACCCGCTGTTTCGCCATAGTCATGTAATATATCATCATCTCCAGTACCCACCGGATTTAAAGCATCAACAAAACCATCAAACTCCTCATTAAAAACAGCAAATGAGTTAGTAAGCTGGATACCATTATCCTTAGTCAATTTAGCATCATTCGTACTTGTGTTCCCTTCTGGACGAGGACCAGGATTAAACTTTCTAGTATTGGAATTACTAGTATTAGATTAGCTAGTGGTAGGAGCCGCTTTTGAAGTAGTAGTATTCGAGACATTAGACTTAGTAGGATTAGTAGTACCTTTAGGCTTATAAACAAACTTCTGACCCACTCTTGTTCCACCTGTTGGAGCACCACTCTTACCATTAGTACGCTTACTTCCAACAGTTTGAAACCCATCAGCATCCTTTCCCACCACATTAGGAGTAGCAGCAGCTTTCTTAGGGCATTGCTCACATGTATGACCAAAAAGTTTGCATGTATCACAACGTGGGGGCTTCCACTCATACTCCACCTTTATGGTTTCTTTTGTATAACCCATCCCATTCATTAAAGGAACACCAATCGTAAGACTGTTTTTCAACTCATTTTCAGATTTAACTTCAATCAGTGCACGCGCAAAACTACAACGGCCCCACGATTCTAAACACATAGTAGTAGTAAACGAATCAAGCATAATAGGATTACCTATTTTCGTGGCAATAAGACTAAGACCATCCTCTTAAAAAACCGCCATTGGAACATCATGGAGCTTAACCCAAACAGGGACACTAGTTAAGTCCTCTTTCAATAAGTTTGTATTCATGGTCCAAGGTTTCAATATAATAGGGATATTACGAATCATCCACGGCCCCTCCTCAAGCACATCCTCTAACCCCTTTTTCGTATCAAACTTGAAAAAGAAAAATCCCTTTGAGTTCATCATCACCCTTTTAATACCAAACTTTGCCCATGTGGTACGTGCATAATATTCCACGACGGGGAAAGCAACCCGTTTACCTATAAAGTAACCATAAAGTGTGTTGTCAAAACGGTTACTAATTTCTTCAACAACCTGTAATGGAATAGTAAGCTCCACATCCTCCATAACATTTTCAGTTTCCAGAGGTCTAAAGTTTGCCTTCGTCTTCTTTGTATTGGAACTGGTGGCATTAGCATACGAAACAGGAGTAGTAGGAGCTTTCGTAGGCTGTGAACCCTCTTGTGGACCATATGTTTTATTAGCATCAGTATGGAGTGTACCTGTTTGTGAATCACTCAACTTAAACTTCCCAGCATTCGAAGCAACACGAATTCCATCATCATCAGGTATATTAGCAAACTCATCCAACACAACTTGCTCATCTTGCGAGGCAAAGGATGGGCCAAAAGCAGAAGATCCTCCAAACCCAGGTAGAGGAACAGTAGGGTACGATTCAGACTGTGGTTCAGTAGCAGGTTGAGGAACAGTAGGGTACGATTCAGACTGTGGTTCAGTAGCAGCAGCTTCGCTAACAACTCTCTCCATATCTGCCAAACATGGTTGAGCATTTTCACAAACACTTACCATACAACTCTTATCACTTCCTGCTACCACCTCCTTTTCTCCCAATTCCACATTACAACCCACTTTAGTACTGTGAATCGGCTTATTATTTAGAGCACACACAGAATCTTTAAATCGAGAAGGAGTTTTCGTTCTGCGTTTTGACCGCATAGTAGACATGACTCAGTGAATTAACATCAAAAAATGGGGGGTTTTGAAAATTGGGGGTTTTGAAAATGGAGATATGTCATTGCACAATCTAAATCCAATTGGTTCTTTGATAACATTGGTTTAGATTCAGCTTCATTAAGTAGTGTCACATGTATTCATTCCTTGTATCGGGTTTTTTCAAGATCCGCAAAAGAGTTTTAGTGCATTTTAATGTAGGTGTTTCTTACGAAAGTGAATGCAGTCAAGATAAATGTATTATCACTTGAACAATGTACTGATATGAGAAATGATTTGAGTGCTAAAAGTATGCATATATTAAAACCAGCCTATTTACCTACCTAAAACGTTAGAATTAGTGAAAATGGGTCTCGAGACCAATGTCAGATGCTTATTTACGTTCGGTTTGGAACACCAAAGTAACAAATAAGTTCGGTGGGAAATTTAACCAATGTTAGGTGTTTCCATTCGTTGTTTTAGATGAAGTCATGTACTAACTAAAGTCTTCTTATATGAATGAAATGCAACACCAGTGAAACATACAAAATTAAGAATCTCATATGGATCTAAATTAGTAACAATGAAAAGTCTATTATACTGTTCTTTGTGAAAATTCTATATGCTAACATTCTAAAAGGTAAAATAAAAGGCTAGATTTTTAAGGTGGGTTCGAAACTTGTATGTATCACAAGTTAGCCCATGATGTAGTTCAAACGTGTAAGGCTATAAGCCCATTCTTTTACTGTTGTTGACTGCTACAAAGCCCATGTACCATCTGCATATGATATATATTTATTGATTCTCGTATTTTGTTATTTGTAATTAAATGTTCGAGTCGGGCGACGGTCGGCCGCGTTGCGGCCTCGCGGGTTTTTTGCGGGTTTTGTTGGGAAAACTATTTCGTTAATAATGGTGCAAGTTTCATAATTTTTCTGGGCCGTTTGGTACGAAAAATAATGAAAGAAAAAAACAAAAAACAAAAGAAAAAAAAAAAAAAAAAAAAAAAGGCCGGCTACTGTAGCAGCCTAAAAAAAAGTTACTATTCATGGAACGGCGGAAAAATTATTTCGTTAATAATGGCGCAAGTTTTATAATTTTTCGGGGCCAAAAGACAAATATATTGATTTCGATAAAGTATTGCATATTTATACTCGTTTTGTTGGGAAAATTATTTCGTTAATAATGGCGCAAGTTTCATAATTTTTCTAGGCCGTTTGGTACGAAAAATAATGAAAAAAAAAAAAAAAAAAAAAAAAAAAAAAAAAAAAGGGCCGGTACTGTAGCCCTACAGTAGCAGGCCCAAAAAAAAACCCGGTACTGTAGCACTGTTCACTGAGCGATGTCGTTTGGCATGCTCTATAATATATATATATAATGTTCGAATACGAGATATACAAACGACAAAGAACTATATTTTATTTTACAAAAATAACATAAATGAGTGGTACGACCCCGCTGCGTTGCGGCGGAGTTATTCGTAAGTGCATTTGATAAAGCCAAAGCGGATGAACTTCCTTTTCCACTACCCGTCATATCTTCTCCTAAAAGCAGTCTCACAAAACTTTCCCTCTTCTGTTTCATCTACAAAATAAAATAACAAACAGAATATTAAAATATGTTCGTCACCTTTGTTATTCCACAAAAGGGAAAACTTCACGCAAATGTAACCAACTCTTAAAAGTGTTCCAATTAAGTCACTCAAACTTTTTTTGTCTTAATTAAATCACTCAACTTTGTAAGGGTGTTCCAATACTAGATAATTGACCTCTTTAATAGGTAAACATGCTTAACTTACTTGCATCATTAGTCCTTATACTAACGGACGTTAGTCCTTTTGCACTTAAATTACATAAATAGTCCCTGTCGTTACGCTAAATTGCGTCCAACGTCCAAATAATTTTTTTTTCAAAATTAATTTTTTTACAAAAACTAAAAAAAAATTTCGAAATTAATTTTTTATTTTCAAAAAATTTTTTTAGAAAAATTACTGTTTTTTTCAGAAATTAATTTTTTTAGAAAAATATTTTTTTTTCCGAAATTAATTTCTAAAAAAAAATTATTTTTTCTAAAAAATTTAATTTTTCTAAAAAAAAATTTTCGAAATTTTTTTTTAGAAATTAATTTCGGAAAAAAAAATATTTTTCTAAAAAAAGTTAATTTCGGAAAAAAACATTAATTTTTCTAAAAAATTTCGGAAAATAAAAAATTAATTTTTCTAAAAAAATTAATTTTGAACAAAAATTTTTAATTTTTGTAAAAAAATTAATTTTGAAAAAAAAATTATTTGGACGTTGGACGCAATTTAGCGTAACGACAGAGACTATTTATGTAATTTAGGTGCAAAAGGACTAACGTCCGTTAGTATAAGGACTAACGATGCAAGTAAGTTAAGCATGTTTACCTTTTAAAGAGGTCAATTATCTAATATTGGAACACCCTCACAAAGTTGAGTGATTTAATTGAGACAAAAAATGTTTGAGTGACTTAATTGGAACACTTTTAAGAGTTGGTTACATTTGTGTGAAGTTTTCCCTTCCACAAAATAACATAAAACCATAGAAAATATGCCGGACTCGGAAATCGGAGTCAAATTATTCTAGTATTTTGAGATAAAAGAAATGGACAAACCTCTTTTGCCACGTCCTCATCCCATCACTTGGTTATCACAACTGCTACTGTGATACGGAACCTGACAGAAAACACAACACACGTAAATGTCAAGCCACACATAATATAACAATTACTCAAATATAGCTAACGAAGTATTTGATTGTCCGTGTAGACCTAATTGGTACCATTTATCGGGTAACATTACAGAATGGGTAGCTTTATATTATGGATCGAAACAGGAATGGGTCGTGTCTGGTTGACCTGAAGCACCTTATGCCAATAGTCTGAATATATAGTGTGTCAAATATGATCACCAAAATTGTATAAGTATAGAATAATTAGGATTTCTGAGTAATAAGGCCTAAGGAGTTGAAAATATCCTTAAGAAGGAAACTTTCTACCCATTTGACTCATTTAGTTTAACTAAATGTTTTATACTACCCTTAATTGCTTCCTTCATATGTAAATGGGTTTACGTTAAACATTACCTGATGACCACTTAGCTACTTAATGTTATTGTTACTGTTGCAGTACATGGCGGATAATTACCCAGGGAGCGACCCTTCGCATGGAGTAAATCATGAGGCACTCAAGGTACTTGACATGTTTTATAAAATATAACATAATGTCGTTAAGTTGTCATATGTTACCAGCTAACCCCTAATTACACACTCTGGCTGGGAAAAAAACATATCAAAAAGTGATTAAACTTTGGAGACTGCTCGCACTCGCATGCTACTTTTTACTATGAGGTTGATGTGGTCAGTTAGATGTGAGACGATTTGGGTTCACTAACAGTCTAAAAGGCCTAATTTTTAGTTCTAAACCGTGAAAAATATAACTCACCAACATGATTTGTGGGTTATCGAGCAGCAAGATGGTTGGGTTCATAAATAGAGCACGTGCCAAAGCAATTCCCATTCTCCAACCACCAGATAAGTAGTTGGTCTTCTTTGCTTGCATCTACTCGTTAAAACCAAGACCATAAAAAATCTCAGCTGCACGTTTTCCAGCAATAGATGTATCCATAGCATCGCTCATAGATACGATCGAGTGCTTCACCACCAACATCATCCTAAATCCACAACCAATGTAAGATAACACTTAACAATATAATATATGCTACCAATTATGTGGAAACCGTAGAGGGGGGGTGAATACGTTTCCATTTAAAAACTTAAAACTTTTGTATCAAACTCCCGATCAAGTGTGACGTAATATGAAAAGTGTCAACTATGATTATATAGCATCTAGAGATGAATATAGTAAACTACAACATATGCACAATCAAACCATGGAACATACATAATCAATCACGACATAAGCAACTAGCCACAAAAACATATACGCAATGCAAATATAAAAATAAAGCGATAACGAATGAAATGAAAGTAAAGAGATAAGTAAGAAGGCGCAAACCGGACACGGTGATTTATAGTGGTTCGGTTACGAAGCTCCTCTTCGCCCTACTCCACTCCCCGAGTACCCAACTCGAGAGTTACTTCACTAATCAACAAACTCCCTTCAGGCGGAGAAAACCGTACACGTCGCTTAACTTGTTTTCCGACACTAAGCTAGATGTCGAGTGCTAATCTTAGCTAGCACCAATCTACCACGATCTACCCGATCTACACGTTGCTTATCCTATTTCCGACACTAAGCTAGATGTCGAGTGCTAATCTTAGCTAGCACCAATCTACCACGATCTACCCGATCTACCCTTGATCCACATGATCAATCACACAAGCCCAATGGCTTCAAGAGATCTTCACTATCTCTTAAGATCACAATGATCTTGACTCACTCTCTCACAAAAGAAAATTAATCTTGATGTATGCTATGATACAATCAAGAGTGTAACCAATGTTACAAGACCTAACAACTACAACTCTTGTATCTTCTTGGATACCTTGAGTTCTTCTCTTGCAAATGAAGAGGAATGATAACACATTGTATCTACTTGGATACTTTGTGTTCTTCTCTTGCTAATCAAGAGGGATGACAACACTTTGTATCTACTTGGATACTTTGTGTTCTTCTCTTGCTAATCAAGAGGAATGAAGAGGATCACTTGAATGGAGGATTGGATCACTCTTAAACAAACTAAGACTCTCCAAATGATCAAAGAAAGTCATCTAAGTGAGGAGGGATTAGACCAGAGAAAAAGGACTGGAAAAATCAAGTTGGAAGTGTGAAATGGTCCACTATTTATATGCAAAGAAAAATCTAGCCGTTACGTACGGACGGCTCCGTTAAATACCCTACGGCTCCGTTAACTTTAACGGAACCGTGGAGCCGTCGGTGTCGAAAACGCTCCAGACACTCCAAATTTTATCTTTTAGTGGTGAAGGTTTATTTGGAGAAGTTTGGAGCTATTTTGGGGGGGAAAATAGCTGTTACTAATTCAAAATAATTTGAAATGATTTTTCCAAATAAAACATTTCTTTTTAATTCAAAAATAATTTGTAAAATGTATTTTTGAAAAATGTTTTGTCACATTTATAAAAATGTGAAGTTTAGAAAAATATAATCCTTTGATCATTTGTCAAGTAGTAGATTTGTTTGTCCATACCTTGAGTGATTTACGTCGGGATGGAAATCTACGACTTTGTTGAAGCATACTTGAGGCGTCGAGAGATGTTGATGTAAGTATGCATTGATGATTTGTGTTTACAAGTAACTTGCACATTTTACGTTATGTATTACAAGTTACATGTTTGTCATTATTAAAACCGAAGAAATCGTTTAGTTTAAATATCGTAATATTTGCACTAACAATCTCCCCCTTTTTGATGATGACAAATATGTAAACCGTAACACATAGTAAAATGTAAAAGTTACATGTTTACACTCCCCTTCTCCCCCTTTTGTCGAATCAAAAAGGTAGTTGCCTTGAGCGCTCCCTACTCCCCTTTATTGAACTACATTCCTTTCTCCCCAGAAAGGCGAGTTTGCATCATCCCAGTGAAGCCTTCTATCACCACTTGTGAAGACGACTCCATGCTATGTATTCAAATACTCCCGAGCTCCCCCTAGCTCAATGTTCCCCTATGGTGACTTAATCCCCTTGTTTATTTACCTTAGTATCTAGCGGATCCATGGATCAAATTCTTACAAAGGCTTTTCCTACATCAAGGGTTAGCTTCGTGCAGCATAATATATAACAGTATAGGAGCAACATTATAGGGATAGAATACACATAGCAAGACATGCATGGGTTAAACTATGTTAACACGTAAGTGTCACAACCCGACCAAAAACCTAAGGTGTAATTGTTCAATCAATCACACTAGTCAAGAACGAGATTCGTTCATTGACTGACGCACTAAATGACTTATTCCAAGTTTGTCATTGGGAAGGAAAGTTCTAACTTTTGAACAACATAATCATCTACCTAAGATGATTGATGTTAAGGATAGTATGTTGATAAGACATACTCTAAATGATTACTATTATGACAAGTCGTGCCATAAAGTAGACTCGATAGAGGTTATACCTAAATGATTCCATAAGGTGGGAGAGTGTTGGTTGTGGTGACAACAAGGACAACTTGGGTTATGTGGTTGTAGGGGATAAATAATGGGATGACCCATTAGTGGTTGTGGTGATGGTGATAGTGATAAGGATGATGTGTTAGTGCCAAGTTCAAAAGGTGATGTAGGTGACAAGGTTAGTGTGAGAGCTAAAGGTTGTGGTGATGGTGATGGTGATAAGGATGATGTGTTAGTGCCAAGTCCAAAGGGGTTGATGGTGATAGGGTTAGTGTGATAGCTAAAGGTTGTGATGGACTTGGTGGAGGTAAGGGTGTAGGAATCCTAAAGGTGGAGGATGATGATGATGTGGTTGGAGATGTTGGTTTTGCCCTTTGAGGAAATGTGGAAAGGATGGTTTAGGTTAATATATCGTTTGCACTGACAATAAGATGCATGATATATTTAAAAAGGGAAAAAGAAAAGGTGCATGTGATCCTAACAGGATTGTTGGTGGATATCTCTACCGGGGTTAAGGTAACGAAGTTCTAGGTTTCTAGGTTGGATGATCCTAGTTGTGTGTTAGAGATAATTTGGTGCATGAACGGTTTCGTGTGTTTGTGAGGATTGAAGGTTGTTGAACTAACTGTCACTTATCCAAAGTGAGGAGTAGTTGTAAGGTTTGAGTGTGATGAATTGAAGGTTATAAGGTTTGAGTGTGATGATCTATGGGTTAAAGGTTCTTAGACTAACTATCACTGTCAAGAGTGAAGTGTAGCTAAAAGGGTTGAGTGTGATGATGATGTTAATGTGAGGTTTAAAGGTGAGATGCAAGATAAGCTTGCAATGGTGAGGCCTTATATAGGCAAGAGTTGTGGGATTCAAACTAAAGTTGGTGTTAGAGTCCTATGGTGTAGTGAGGGAATCCTAGGGTGTATGTGAGTTTGCAAAATTTTGCAGGTTTGGGGTTAGGAATGCAGGGATCAGGAGGGAACAGTGAAAATTCGTCAAGCATAGGCACGGTACCACTAAATATCACACGGTACCGTTAAATTTAACGGTACCGTGACCTGGAAATCAAGAATTTTCCTGTGTAGCCTAGTTCTGGGCAGCTAAAGGGAAGTTTCCTAGGGAATAAGAACCACATTTGTGTGTTCTTGAGAGTGTTTGGTGAAAGACTATATGAGTGTGTTTTCGCTCCCCCTTAATCTATGACCATCCGGACAAGATGCAAAAGATAAAGAGGAAAACAAACGTTGACGGAAGCGATGAGCTTAGTAACGTCATGACAAGTGGTGGATAGCATACGATAAACTTCACCTTTGAAGTCACGTAGCTCTTCTCAATCATTGTGAATATTCAAAGAATATTATGATGAGGCATGTGATCACGTGGAGATATCCTAAGGGTTAAGAAGATAAAATCTTCAAGGTTGTGATGTTAGTGATAAGGTTCTAGTGGGGTTATCTATGTTGATGAAGAAGGGTTATCTCAACGTATCCTAGCGGTTCTTCATTTGAAGTGTGTGGAGGATGAGTGGGATGCGGAAGCATTGGTAGTGTTTAGTACCATACGGAAGTGAAAGGGAAGAAGGCTTAGGAATCAGAAGATAGATACAATCTGTTCTGATAGGATACGGTTCTGGTTCAAGACTACATCGAGTGGGTTTCGATAGTGTTTTTGAAACAGTGAGAATAAACTGTCTCAGCAGACAACGGTCCAACGATACCGTTAAAATTAACGATACTGTCCCCTATTAAAGAGTACCGTGACCTGCTGAGGTCAGTTTTGACCCAGAATTAGATTTCTGACAAAGAAATTTCACATATGTTGTGATTTTTCTGGACCTTAGATTAAAAGAATTTATACCGAATAAATTCCTTTATGAATGAATCCACCGGGATTCGATGAACGTTTGTCGAGAATGAGAAATGACATTTAATTGCATTTCGCAAATTAAATAAACTTTAAATACTTCGGATGAAATATTTAAGTTGTCATTGGAGTTTAAGAGGATTTTACGAATAAATCTTCGCTGATTAAGGAAGATTTTTCGACATGAGGAGAGAATTTATACCTAATAAATTCTTTGACCGGTACTGGACGAGAAGAAATGACTTTTATATTTCCGAGGAAATACATAGGTAGTCATTAGAGCGATGTGAAAGATGACTTAATATTTCCAGTGAAATATTTAAATAGTCATAAGTTTTATGGAAAATGTTCCATCATTCCTAGACCTAGACGGAGATGGTAAGGGGATTCTCGGTTGAGAGGTTTGGTTGATTTAAGGATTTCTATGTGCTTCGCACGTGAGTGTTTCATGGGGTTTTGAAAGATGTAAAGCTAGGCCTATGGTGCTGATTTGCAGCAGGGTTTGGGATCTTAAGACGTGTATATTCACACGAGGATGAAAGGAACTACTAATTACTTATATAGTAACTCGTGAGTCCTTTGGATGAGCGTTTTAACATATGTTGTTAAAAGGCTTGAGTATGATGTTTCGGATATGACATTTAACAATTGCGATCACAAGTTAAACTTACTTGAATATTTCGGATGAAATATTTAAGTTGTCAACCCTACTCCGAGTTCTACTAGGTTTGTTCCTAACCTTCCCATGACAAAAGGATGTATTACTTGGAAGAAGACAAAGTGATGACTGGGGAATTAGGGTAACTTCGCGACTACTTTGACCTATGGGTTTTGACACTAGTGTATGGCTCTGTGACTTCTAAGGGTTCATAGTGATGGGCATACCTAATTACTAATGTGTCAAAAGGACATAGTGTGGGTGCAAACTTTACAAGTAAATCATGTAAAATGCACATAAGGAATAAATGCAAGCATCATGTAAAACATGATAATCATTTAGCATTTAAGATCATGAAGACATGTAACCATATCTTACGAGAACATGTTATCATTTTGAAACACGTATGTGGGATGCAAGAAATCTAGGTTTGCTAAAGCAGATCCTAATTACTACTTGTTCAAGATGACATCCTAATGGGAGATAAAGTTCACCGATGTAAACTATCTCTAGTCAAATGTAGGAATGAAATTTTTTCAAGTTAGAGAATGAGTATGAGACTATCACTAGTGGTGCTCAATTAAGGCTAAACACGACCATTTTTACGGGTTATACACGAACCCAACTTCTCTCCTGGAAGCAATTCAACCGTTAGGTCAAATTGAATTTCTAGTGCGATAGGTTCTCCAGTAGTCATTCTCATGTTAGAAAATTTTGAATTCCTATATTTTCCTATTGAAGTGTAGCAAAGATGATATTAGCTTACTTCGCTAATACATGGCCTAATATGACTCAATTAACCATACTTTGAAAGTCGGTTAAGAGAATGACATGTCTTACACAACTCCTAACAAAGGCAAGCGAAATGTTTTAATTTCGTGTTTGAGATTCAGAGGTTATTTGATGAAGGTGGTGTATTTTATAATCTCTTGGACATCATCTTTGTTTGTTGAGTTGTTACATGTTATTTTAACATGATTTGGTTTCCTAGAACCAAGAGACACTCTAATGTGATACAATGTAGAACCTACTACATTGTGTGTGTTTCAAGAATGCTCATTTGCATAACTTGAGGAAAGAATCTAGTAGAGGTTACTTACCTCAATAGATTTTGTGAGTGTTTTATTTAAAATGAGACATACTGTTTATTTCAACAAGTATGCTTTTCTAAGAGGAAACTTATCACTCTTAAGAATGCTTTGTGAAACAAGTATTTTAGTGTATGACCAATTTTACTTGTTTATGAAATGACACATGTCATATTAGGTTATTATTCAACTCTAATATCCTATATTTGTTAACAGGATGCAATGTATTCTCTTGTAACATAACCATTCATGTCACAAAGAAAATAAGATGCATAGGATATAAGTTATCCTTTGTCAATCTTTTGATAAGAGAAATACATGTGATATTCTCAAAGATTGATGACTTACATAATAGTTAATAACATATTATGTATGACACTTTTACTAGACATGTGACTTTGAGTGTTGAGTTGTTCATGAGCAAAGTTTACATATGTTGTTTGTTTGCTCTTGTTTGGTTTTACGGAAAGACACATTTACTAATTGCACTGCAATGTAAATTACTTGTATATTTCGGATGAAACATCCAAGTTGTCACTCCTACTTAGTTGTGTATTTTATGCATCTTTTAAACATATTAGTTTAATGTTTGGAACATAACTATTGGACAACAAGACTCAATATGGCATCTTCAACACAAGTGTGAATTATGATCCGATGCATATTATTTTTGTCTTGAGAGGACGTCATTATTTTCATAACAATCGAGTGTGATTGAGTATGTAGATTCAAGATAATATGTTTCATCATGTTTTGATGTTATCTTGAAACAAAACAAATAATGACTCCAATTTCATGTCCACATTCGAAAACTTGTCAATTAGATTCGATGATGATATCAATCATAATTTGAATAATGAATTGATATGTACTCGAAATCTTTCTTGACCCTCACGATCACTCCTTTTTAAAAAGAAAATAAAAATTTAAGGAGTGTGTTCCATTTATTCTAATACTAGTTGTATGTGTGAGGTTAATGACATATTAAGTTACTACTTTGATATTGTCATTTATTTTTATTTGAGAAAAACTATTTATATTATTAAGTATAATACTTTTAGTTTTTCGACACCTCATTAGTATAAAAATAATTATCTTAACTATTTTTATACAACATACGTAAAATACTAAATGTCTAAAACATTTTGTATGCGTGTTAGATCAATTCAAGTTTAATACATTTTCCTTTACTTAAGTACTAATGTATTAGATTGACCTTTTATCTTGTTTAGACAACCCATGGTCAAACAAGACAAAATGATGTAATGTTTTAAAGATCATGTTACGGATTTTATGAAAGTGTTAAGTGTTTTGGGGTGATATACTTTTTACACTTAAACCTTTGGAAAAATAATTGTGTAAGACAATATCTTTCTACACACATGATCTACCAACTTAGTTTCTATTCTTAAGAAAGTTACTAAACCATTTTAAGAACTTGCAACAAATGCAAGACAAATGGTTGATGCCTATATGCAATGCAAACTAATTACTTAATATAGTGCAAGTGATTTAGCATGAGCCTTATAAATGCATAAACCGAAAAACTATAATAAGCAAATAGCAATTTAGCTTAACACACAAAAATACTTATCGTCATTTTGTGTATTATATATAACAATGTATACTAAGCTTGATTTTATTTGACAATGAATTTGTTTCCTCCCCATTTCAAAGATTTTTGCTAAGTCACTTTGAAAACATGTCAAGGTTTAAAAGTTGAATCGCCCTTTTTCAGTTTGACCAAAAATTTATGCAAATTGCATGACCAGAAGACCTTTAGTTGAAAATCAAGGACTTTAACATACTCTCATTTAGAACTAATTCATAAAAATGTTTCTGAAATGAAAGTAGACTCAACATCATTTAAAATGATGGGCGACACGACTCGTACAGACTTATGGTTGATTTTATATGGATTTTTGAAAATGAACCAAAGATGAAAAAAAGACAATCAGATGCATGGCACCGTTAAATGACCCACGGTACCGTTAAATACAAAGGTATCGTGCTATGTTTAATGGTACCGTGGTCTGTTTTCTGATTCAGAACTACATGACTTAATGATTAGTTCTGAAAACATGACCGGACACTTAAAAACTCTATTCGTTTAGTGATTAAAGAAACCTTCAAGCTAGTATGACAAAGTATACTTAACAACAAAACTTGTAAGTATTAGACAACTAATTACTTTTCATATTTCATCAACTTCATAGATAATTTGATACATGGATGGTACTCAATTTTGAAAACCATTTGTTTTAAAAATTTGAGCGACGTGGCTCTGGTACCAATTGTGGAAACCGTAGAGGGGGGTGAATACGTTTCCATTTAAAAACTTAAAACTTTTGTATCAAACTCCCGATCAAGTGTGACGTAATATGAAAAGTGTCAACTATGATTATATAGCATCTAGAGATGAATATAGTAAACTACAACATATGCACAATCAAACCATGGAACATACATAATCAATCACGACATAAGCAACTAGCCACACAAACATATACGCAATGCAAATATAAAAATAAAGCGATAACGAATGAAATGAAAGTAAAGAGATAAGTAAGAAGGCGCAAACCGGACACGGTGATTTATAGTGGTTCGGTCACGAAGCTCCTCTTCGCCCTACTCCACTCCCCGAGTACCCAACTCGAGAGTTACTTCACTAATCAACAAACTCCCTTCAGGCGGAGAAAACCGTACACGTCGCTTAACTTGTTTTCCGACACTAAGCTAGATGTCGAGTGCTAATCTTAGCTAGCACCAATCTACCACGATCTACACGTTGCTTATCCTATTTCCGACACTAAGCTAGATGTCGAGTGCTAATCTTAGCTAGCACCAATCTACCACGATCTACCCGATCTACCCTTGATCCACATGATCAATCACACAAGCCCAATGGCTTCAAGAGATCTTCACTATCTCTTAAGATCACAATGATCTTGACTCACTCTCTCACAAAAGAAAAATAATCTTGATGTATGCTATGATACAATCAAGAGTGTAACAAATGTTACAAGACCTAACAACTACAACTCTTGTATCTTCTTGGATACCTTGAGTTCTTCTCTTGCAAATGAAGAGGAATGATAACACTTTGTATCTACTTGGATACTTTGTGTTCTTCTCTTGCTAATCAAGAGGGATGACAACACTTTGTATCTACTTGGATACTTTGTGTTCTTCTCTTGCTAATCAAGAGGAATGAAGAGGATCACTTGAATGGAGGATTGGATCACTCTTAAACAAACTAAGACTCTCCAAATGATCAAAGAAAGTCATCTAAGTGAGGTGGGATTAGACCAGAGAAAAAGGACTGGAAAAATCAAGTTGGAAGTGTGAAATGGTCCACTATTTATAGGCAAAGAAAAATCTAGCCGTTACGTACGGACGGCTCCGTTAAATACCCTACGGCTCCGTTAACTTTAACGGAACCGTGGAGCCGTCGGTGTCGAAAACGCTCCAGACGCTCCAAATTTTGTCTTTTAGTGGTGAAGGTTTATTTGGGGAAGTTTGGAGCTATTTTGGGGGGAAAAATAGCTGTTACTAATTCAAAATAATTTGAAATGATTTTTCCAAATAAAACATTTCTTTTTAATTCAAAAATAATTTGTAAAATGTATTTTTGAAAAATGTTTTGTCACATTTATAAAAATGTGAAGTTTAGAAAAATATAATCCTTTGATCATTTGTCAAGTAGTAGATTTGTTTGTCCATACCTTGAGTGATTTGCGTCGGGATGGAAATCTACGACTTTGTTGAAGCATACTTGAGGCGTCGAGAGATGTTGATGTAAGTATGCATTGATGATTTGTGTTTACAAGTAACTTGCACATTTTACGTTATGTATTACAAGTTACATGTTTGTCATTATTAAAACCGAAGAAATCTTTTAGTTTAAATATCGTAATATTTGCACTAACAAATTAGATGTAGACTCTACAACTGAATTTTTATAGATGTTCAATACCTGTACAGTTGAGGTAAATAAAGTTGATTTCCCACAGCCATTGAACCCAAGCAAACCGTATCGTTTGTCAAATAAATTCATTATCAATAACGTAGAACCTGGAAGATAAGTCACAAATATATGGTATAAACCTTCCGTAGTTTAGCTCTAGCTCATAATCAACAATGAGATTGTGGCCATGGAATACAATATCTGCAATCATGAATTTAAAGTTGCTTCTTCTTCCATGGCCGAAGAAGTGGTTGCTGATTGGTTCACATTCATTGTATCTGAGATACGACGAATACATTACATGTAAGTCTAGTTACATGAAAAATATAAATGACATTTTAAAGATACAATAATAAAGTCGCTACATTACCGGTATGGCCACAGCGACGCCGCCTGTTTCGTGGAAAAAAAGGGGGAGGCACTCTTTGTGATGTTGTAACTGTAAAAAAGCAGAAAAAAGACATAAGCGTATATGCTAAAATGGCAGTGGCATGAATGTATTCACTCCACTATAGGTATAATGAAAACTTCGTCTCAAACTTTTACCAACAGGCTGCTACAAATCAACAAACAAACACAATCTTTAAAATAGGAACACAAGAAGCGTGCAAAATATAGAATATGAAATACTCACCGTTGTTGGGATAGCTGATTGCAGCGTCCGGTTACCATGAATCTGTGCTTAGTACATGCTGTTTGGATAGCTTATTGCAACGGCTTATTAACCTTGACTCGTGCTTCTTAGTCTTGCCTGGAAAGATTATTTAAGCAGATAATAGACCGTCACCCGTTGATGTTGGGGCTTGAGTACCATAATAGGAATGATACCGAACAAAATTCACGCCGAGCGTTCGTGAAGAATTTACAAACCCAGCCCAAATGCTAACACGGTCGCAAAAGAGATGCCCATATCTTATCCGCTACCCAACCCGTTATTTTGACACCTCTAACTTTGTAAACCCATGGACCGTAAATTGCAACCTATAAAATACCATCAACAACACAAAGACATAGCTACTGTAATGAAAATAATTGAAAGATACATGTCATGATACAACCAATCACGTGAAACAGTCATGGAAATGAAAGTATTTCTCATGACAGATTCTAATATAGAAACCTGCAAAAATAAGTTTTATGTTTTCTAATTTTTTAAATACTGTTCTTTAGTTTTATCATACATACATATTAAAGAGAATAGTGAGGTGGAATCATTCATGTTATAAATCAAAAAATAAGCGGTAACAAATACCCCAAACCATGTCGTTTCTGATAGACAACAACAGCTGCATAAAAACCAAGAAAAATGCTTGCCAACATGGACCCCAACAACGCTCCAACAATAGCAAAAGGCCATAATAAGATTGCGAGACCTGAAAATGGGACACATATACTCTCCAAAAACGGGCCTTCTCGGCCTATACAATCATGAAATAGACGGTGCCATCCCTTTAGCAACATGTATGGGCTTTTCATGGTTGCAAGAACTGTGATCACCGTAAAGTCAACCACGAACCCTAGCAAACCCACCAAAATGGCCACAGGAACATAAACCACCCTGCACGACAACACAAAAATGAGCTATACAACATGAAATCAAGCCTAAGTGACCCATGTTTTCAGCTTCAAGAAGGAAATGTATCTAACTTTATCTCAATTCTCCCCCCTGGAGGGTCTTGTTTCCGGAGATCATCCAGCATTGAGAAGTATGAAGTCAAACTCCACTTGATAGTATCCCATGTTCCGTCCTGTTAACGACATTTCATAAACCTTTAATATACTAAACTGAACAAATAGAGAAAAAAACACAACTCGAAACCTTTTTAGCGATGGCAATTTTATTCTGTTAAAGGGTCGATTTGGGTTGTATTTTCCTTAAAAGGTCAAATAAGTTGAAAGTCACCCAAAGTGTATTCAAACTGCATAAAAAGCTCTCATTTTATATCATACCTTGTACTTCTTCTTTCATTCTATCAATTTCTTCAGTTAACGTGGATGAAAACGATGCCATGGCATGATCATGTTTTGAAGGATTCGACGCCAATATACATAATGATTATAAGTACAGTAGAATACTCACTCTGGGAACATATCCTTGAATGCCAAAAATCACCTTCATCAGTCAATAAAATCCTCGCACAATGTTAACATCATCTCTCATAGATGTACCAT
The DNA here is from genome assembly GCA_021014915.2 of Artemisia tridentata subsp. tridentata. NCBI lineage: Eukaryota > Viridiplantae > Streptophyta > Magnoliopsida > Asterales > Asteraceae > Artemisia > Artemisia tridentata. The sequence goes on along the minus strand of CP139506.1, from coordinate 316,814,985 downwards.
AGATTTGTAGAACACCTACTTTAAACAAATATACAAAAATTAGCAGCATTCTTGTGTGAAAATATCATATAAAATAAAAAGATGAGAAATTTGCTCAAATAGCCTTTATCATAGATTTGTAGTTAGTCTCGATAATACTTGCAATATTGGAGATTCCATAAAGGTATAAACATAGTAAATGTTCAAGAAACAAAAACAAACAAACAAATTGTTCACCTATAAAATAAAAATCCCACTCTTAATGAAGTATAAAATGTTGTATATATAATGCAACGTCTTTTAAGCGACTAATATATATATATAGCCTCTTTGAATGACACATGAGAAAAATTAAATAGCCAATCGAAGTTCTTCAAAGTAGCTGATAAAATTAACTAAAAATGGGTTGAATGAACCACCTACTTTGTACTAATTAGTAAAAAATACTACCTAATATAGCTTCAAAAGATCAATTCTGAACCACCTACTCCTTATATTTCTAAGTGAAAGTTCTTGTAGCATAAGAATCCTATGATATTAAGACTAATACAAAGATCAACTGTCATCTTTCATATTTGTTCTTCGGCGCATAACCTTCAAGTTCCTAGTGCTATTAAGTATCAAGTTATATTTATTAAGGCACTAAAAAAGACTATTAAAAATAGACGAAAACCAATAAATCATAAAACTTAAAAAATATATGAAGCTGAGGATGGAAAAAAACAAACCGATCGTCACGATTGAATAGACATAAAGTTTCGATATTCCCGAAAGTAGCTGCACAGGTAACGGATGAAGTTTTAGTATCCTTTTACCCCTTTACTCAAACTTAAACGAAACAGACTAACATAATGGTCAATTAAAACAAAAGAATGTGCCAAACAACTATTTGAGGTCAAAATGACTGATACAGTTCTGAACGAATCGTGAGACAACCAAGCCTACCAATCAGACATGCATAAAACATCTTGAAACGTAATTTCATAAAAGACCAAAGACATAGATGATATTACCTACTCATTAGCTTATGCAATCACGTCGACCCTATAATCCAAGATATACACTGAATTCCTATGAAAACCCAAAAAAAGATTTAGGGCTTCATTTTTCATAGAAAAACGTAACAATTAAATTAAGAAAATTTATCACAATCTTATTCTATTTCTTTTGCAAAAACAACTAATTCATTAATCTCTTCAGTAAACAAAACAACAAATATAATTTAAGTATTGTACCAAATAAAACCGTACAACCAAAACCACATCACGTACCTCTGCAGATCTGAAACTTTGTTATGATGTGTCTCTAATCTGTCTTCTCATTTGTACATGTATCAAATTCAGGCAGATTTTATCAATTGAGATGAATTCATTGAATGTGTGTGTTTTTTGATTTGTATGTGTGAAGCTGTGTTGGATACATTAATGGAAGAACACGTATCCTCTGAGTGTGATTACGTGTTTTGCTGTCGAATATTATCGGAAAATATGGGGCTTTCAACTAAGAATTGGGCTTTTGCTGGGTTAAGCTAACGGGCCAACAGTTATTAATTTTTTAATCGAAAAGCGGTATTTTTTTAGGGTATGTTTGGCAACAATAGCTGGTGCTGGTGCTGTTGCTGATGCTGAAAAAGATTAAAATTATAGGTTTTTTTTTTTTTTTTTTTTTTTTTTTTTTTTTTTTTTTTTTTTTTTTTTTTTTTGTAGTGATGTTTGGCAAACTAGCTGAAATTGTAAATTAATAGTGTAAAATGACATAATTGGAGATTATTTTGTGAAAAAAAAGTTGTAGCCCCCATAATCTTTCATAAGTTGGTTCAATGAGCTTTTATTTTTGGAGATTATTTTTACTATAATCTTTCATAAGTTGTTCAACCAAACAATGCTACTTTTTAGACAAAAGATTATTTTGTGGAAAAAAAAAGCTGTAAGCCCCATAATCTCTCATAATCTGCGTCACCAAACACAGCCTTAATAGTCACCGTCGCTGTGAATTAATATTTTAGTGAAGCGGTATTTTTTTAATAGTCACTGTCGCTGTGAATTAGTATATTGTATTAATAATTAGCTTGGAACATAGAACATGGAAAACATCGATGTCATGGAATTAATGCCACCAGTCTCAATCTTTTTTTGCAATTTATATTAGGACTAGCTTATAGACCCGTGAAATTCACGGGATTTTAGAGGATTTTTGTATCAAAAAATTAAGTACGTGAATAAAGTAATAAAGAACAATAACCTTAAACGCTATGAAATTTTGTTACAAAGGAATAATAAGTTATAATTGAATGATATTAAAACATACAATGGTTGTAAATATGTATGTAATAAACGTTCACTGCCTCGTGATACTTATGTAGATATCTGTGACATTGTTTTGCAAAAGCGTGATGGACCTTTTGCAACGTATTAACATTTTTCATCCTATGAACCTTGCCTTGCAATAGCCTTTGTTACTCCCAAACATCTTCGTCGGATACTCCTTCCATATTCCTCGGATACTCCCAAACAACCCTTGAAAGTAAAAAAAAAAAAAAAAGTAAACAAAAAATTGTTGGGAGTTATAACACGAAAAAACATGTAATTTGTTTATTGTACATACCTGATCAAAGTGTGATCATAAACCTTGAAGAACTTCTTTATATACAACATTTGTAGTTGTGTTTAATAGGTTACCGTCCGCATCGGAAACAACAATCTTCAAACCTTTTTTGCTTTTGACCCGTGAAAGAGCCACATATAGCTGTCCATGTGTGAAAACAGGACGTGGCAGATACAAACCGACTTTTGAAAGAGATTGACCTTGGCTTTTGTTTATTGTCATTGCGAATGACACTGAAATGGGATATTGTTTCCTCACAATCTTTAGAGGTAAACGTTTATCAGATGGAGTAATTTTCAATCGTGGTATAATTACCTTATTTCCAAAATGTGTTCCATTAATGATTTGTGCTTGAATAGAAGACCGGGATAAGCGTAAAACCTGAAGCCTTGTTCTGTTACACAGTCCATTTGATTGGTCAATATTCCTGAGCAACATTATCGGTACACCAACTTTTAACACCAACCTATGATTTGGAACACCTTAGAACTTTAGTCCATTGATAAAATCTGTTGAGAAAACTGATTCATCGATTGATGTGCCACGGTCTGTTCTATCAATACTATCACAACTAAGGTAAACAACCTCTTCACCTGGAAATGCATGAAGCAAATGGTCGTTTATGCTGTCGACCACTTCATTAGTAGGAGCAAGAATGTCCTTTTCTTGAAAATAGGATGGATCGTCTATGTTATCGAAAAGGTTTGGATAGGTAAAATCAACAATGGATGCTATCGGGTCACAAGAGGCATCTATTAGAATATCTTTGGGTATATCTATTGGAAACTCTCCGTCGTCTGCATCTCCGATCTGCCCGTCTCCTACTTTTAGTATCCATTCGGCAAATTCACGTATCTCATTCACATCTTCAGGCCGACATCCAACAGTTAGCCTCATGTTGGCTGTTAACTTCAGCACCATGTAGTGATCCCACAAATAAGACTGCTTCAATGACGCACTAACAATATCTTGCCGTGAGCCTTTTGGAATAACCGGAAGAATTTGTCTGAAATCACCACCAAACACCACTGTCATTCCACCAAAAGGCGTATCAGAACTGTCAAACCTATTCTTACGCAGGACGTCGCGCAATGACCGATCCAAGGCCTCAAAACAAAGCTTATTTGTCATTGACGCTTCATCCCAAATAATTAGCTTGCATTTCTTTAATAACGATGCAAGATCACTTTGAGGGCAGATGGAACAAGTAGAAGTCTCATCAATATTGATAGGAATATGGAATCGTGAATGAGTAGTCCTGCCACCTGACATCAACAACGATGCAATACCACTTGATGCGACGTTTATTACGATATCACCTTTTCTTCTAATACCAGCAGCAAGGGTTTTCCATAAATATGTCTTCCCAGTACCACCATATCCGTATACAAAATATACACCGCCTTTACCTGAATCAACGGATGTCATGATGGTGTCATATACGCCTTTCTGTTCGATGGTGACATACTGTGTGGTTGGATGCGTTTGATGATGATGGGAGCATCATCACGCAGGGAGTGTTCAAAGGTGCCTGTACTCTGAGGAAGATTCAACTGCCGTTGGAGTGGAATGAACAGAGTAAGATCTGTTTTATTTGCTATTATTAACATTTATTTGTCTGCATTTACCTAATACCCTAAATTATTACGTTTGTATGTTTAAATAGATGACGATAGAATGAAACATATTTGCTACTGGCCATTCCACACCGACCATTATGGAGAGCATAACAGAAGCTTCTACAAAAGCTACGCCCAAATCCAATGCCGGGACAGATTGGTACATGAATTTAATTATTTTTGTATAAATATATTTTGACGGTCTAACATTTGGTTAATACTAACTGCAAATTACAATCCTACAGGCAATCCCTGCTCATTTCCTGGAGAAGCATCCGATGCACAACTACAATTTGGCCATGGTAGTTCACCAGAATTACAGAGATTTCATGAGGGTGAAAATTGAGCCTCACAGAGAGAGACCAAACAGAACCCCTCATGTAAACATGTTCGGAAAGTGGAAGCTGTTAGCAGAAGCCTGTCATTTCCCGTATACGAAGGTGATACGGTTCAAGTATGTGTCTAATGGCGTAGACTTGGATGTGGCAGAAGGTGAAAACCCGCATTACCCGATCTTTCACATATGTTAAACATGTTATTGGTAAGTCCTTCTGGTAGTTCCTGGGTATGGTATTTGATGGTGAACATTTGGTTGTGTTGTGTCTGTATTCTTTTGTCTTGTGGCTGCTTCAAGAACAATGTTTATGGTAACGGTAGTTGTGAACATATGGTTGTGACAATATTTAAGTAAAGTATCTGGTAGTGTTGTGGACTTGATTCCACGTGAACAATCTCGTTGAAAGGTCAGCTTTGTGGTACTGATTCCATATGACATTTGATAATTGTTAACTTCATGATTTTAGAATGAATCAAAACTGTTAGTTATCTTAGATTTGATATGGCTTTCCTTTTTTATGTTGCGTTGACATTATCATCCTGAAATAGATTGGTTTCATTTGTGGTAAGGAAAAATGATGCATTGATATTAACTAAATAATCCATAATAAGTTATAAAGTTTGAAACATAGATAAGACAATAGTGGCTCCTTAATTCCCTAAAATATTTCTTTTGATCACAATGCATATGCTTGTTATTGTTGCTGTCTACATATTCATTGCCAATAACATACATCTTCATTCCTCTCTTGATACCCGGTATTGTTGTCCATTTCTGCGATGTGCGGGTGGTAGTATAAGGATTCCTACAAAATGAATACAAAAATGATTAGTTACATGGAAAGTATCAAGGAGAAGGTCTAATTGAATTCGTGTTTTCAAGAAAAGAAAAAAAAACGCGTTATTGAAAATGAATACAGATTTATAAGATACCCTAGAAGCAATATTTCTGTTCATGATCCTGAAGCATCAACGACCATTTGAAAATATAAAAATGCGTTATTGAAAAAATAAATATACACTTTATCCATCAGAATAAACTCCAAGCTCGTCGGAATGTTTTGTTTCGACCATTCCTTCCATAATCTGTCAATCTTCACACAGATGGTTTGTTTTAAGTTGCTGGCAGTCAAGTCCTTCAACAAAGCAATACCATCAGGAGATACCATTATAAGTTTTTTGGGTGGCACTAACCATGTATTCGATATCAATTCCTTCAAAAAGTAAATAAGTGAATGTACTCAAATTAATAAGGACATAAAAACTAACCGGAAACATAGACATGTACTTTGAGGCATAAACATTCAATAAAACACAAATTAATAAACATACAACTAAGTGAATGATCATTCAAAGTGAAGCAAGTGGCAATTCATAAACATTGAACGATAGAATAGATTCGCAACATATAAAAATGTCAATTTGGTTGGGACTCCCCAACCATACAGATTCATAAAATATTGTCTCAAAATATTTATTCATCAAGACTATTATTCAAAAACATAACTGAAATGCCAGAGACACATTAACTACTCTTTTTCCACCTTGATCTGCACAGCAGGCTTTTTACCATTGGAAGACATGCTTCCATCCAATTCATCGTCGGCAGCACGCTTGTTCTTAACACCAAATTTGTCATGATTTGTTGGCGTGGTGTTGTCATCCGTCTGAGATTCCAAATCCTGGACACATGTTTAACATATGTCAGCACAGAAGAGGCATGTAACATTGAAAAATACAGTTTATTACAATTTAAAAGTAAGTAAACTCACAAATGGTGTGACAACAGGTACACTGACACTTTCGGCTTCATTGTCAGCCTGCAAAAATATATAATTGAATATCTAAGCTAATGCATGTTCTAATCCAGAAGAAAATAAACCAATATGTTGGTAGAAATAAACAGAGGTACTACCTTTAATGGTGTAGCAGAAGCTTCAAGCGATTCAATAATTTGTTGGTCAGAAGACATACGCAAAACATTAAAAATCGGCAACAACTTTGTTGCATTGTACTTATCCATGAACACCTTGAAGGCGTGTTTGGTTCCGATCATACTTGCAATCTCGGGGGGCACAAAACTATCGTCACTCTGTTAAGATGCAAAAAATACATTTTATTAATTTTATCAGACATTTGTTTTACAATATTCATAACTAATATTTTGTAAATGGATCACGTTACCTTGTTGTATTTGTCACACAGCTGGTATGCAGATCTATCCACTATTGGTTGCACTTCATCGTTAAAAAGGGACAAAGAGCATGTCCCAGTTGAATCTTGTACACGTATTTGCACACGGTACCTAACACACAAAATAAATTTTGAAACAATTTATAAAACAGAGAATATGTGAAATAACGTAATTTATATTATTGGATTAGTCAAGAACACTCACTGAGTTTTAAGGGTCGTACAAACAACGACACATTTAGTGCAATACCATTCGGTCTGCCCACCCTTTGGTTTTTGCATTGTTTCAGCTTCGAGATCCACAATATCACTCGTCTTAACAACCTTCTTTTTGCATTTACCACAACCAAGGTACCACCACCCATCTTCTTCAATTATTGCACATCTAGTGCCAACGATGACAGACGGCTCACCCTAAAAGTCAAAATTCACATAGATAAGGATGGTGACCAAGACAGATCCATATTGGATGTTATAAGTTTAATGATTTTTGCACGTCTGTGTTTCAAATTATGTATACATTTCAAAAGAATCCATTATATATTTTGACAACAATTTTAATTCTGATGGATAATGACTTATGTAAGTGGTACCTGTTTAACATCCAATAGTTCGGCAATTTGTCTCAATGGAAATTTGGTTACAAAATCATCCTTCGTAGAGTATCTGGAGGCAGTCAAAATACGTGATGCAGTATGCTCAGACTTCTCCTCTGTCTGGCCACCAAGCAATCTGCGAATGTAAAATTGCGTGATAGGTTATTGTAATTTGAAACACAGACGTGCAAAACTCATAATACTTATAACAAACACTTGACTCGTCCATATTCTCTGTTGACTATTTGTTAGTGTACATTATTCAAACATTGTTGATGTGGTTTTGGGATAAAAAAGTTTTTGCCGTAGTATTCAGTAGTCTTTTAATACTACGTATGGTTTTGCAAACAGATAAACAACTTTAAATATAGGCAAAGGTTGTGAAGATATTAAATGGTGCATATGTGAACGGTTTTTGAATTTTGTACAGACCTTAGCCTAAACTCTTCAACGGCAAAGAAATTGGATGCTGATATACAATCTTTTCCGTTAAAGAGGAATAAGTTTGACCCATTATAGCCATTCTGTACTCCCATTTTTGTGGCAAAAAGGTTTTGCAGACAGATTCAGTAGTCTTTTACTACTACGTATGGTTTTGCAAACAGATAAACAACTACAAATATAGGCAAAGGTCACATGTGATATTAAATGATGCATATAAAGAGGAATAACTTTGACCCATTATGGTTTTTGAATTTTGTGCAGACCTTAGCCTAAACTCATCTTAATCTAAAACGATTTCGGATGCTGATATACTATCTTTTCAGTTAAAGAGGAATAACTTTGTGGCATTATAGATGATATGTACTGCCATTTTTGTGATAAAAAGGTTTTGCAGCCAGATTCAATAGTCTTTTACTACTACGTATAGTTTTGCAAACAGATAAACAACTACAAATATAGGCATAGGTTGTGAAGATATAAAGTGCTGAATATAAACGGTTTTTTAATTTTGTACAGACCTTAGCCTAAACTCCTCAACTTCAGAGAATTCGGATGCTGATATACTATCTTTTCCGTTAAAGAGGAATAACTTTGTGGCATTATAGCCATTTTGTACTCCCATTTTTCCTGTGAAAAAGAAATAATTAGATGGTCAAATGAGATATGATAATTATCATAGATTATGCGATCACACTTCATTAAGAAAGGGAAAGTTACCGTCCCACATCTTCATCATGCCAAGATGAAGAACTGCAATTATCCTGGTATGATCAGGACATTGATTCAAAAAGTCTGAAAACTGCTGAGCAAATTCTCCCCATAGAGTACACCTCATTTCATTATTTCTGCAACGAAAAACAGATCTCGCTTCTTAATATATTTTAAGTGACCATATATTTTTTTGCTAATACATAATCGTTACTTACTGTGCATCAATAAGGGTGAGAGGTTTCTTCTTTCCAGATTTCCCATTCTTATCAAAACAGTCGAGATCATCACAAGCGACAACTTGGCCTATGACATCTGCAAAAGTGAAAAGAAACACAACAAATGTTATACATCATTATTCAATTTGGCTACATGGGTGTTGAGTTTAGAAAAAGACACATCAAACACTTACCAAACTGTCCATCCTCTTCAACAGTAAGATTAGTTATGGTGTTAAATTGACAAAAGTCAAAACCATACATAGATCCAGAAAAGTCAACACACTTTTCAACAATGGCATTCGCTAAGAATGATAGGCGTAGGCCTTTTTTAATAATCCGATACTTTGGTTGTATCTCACCAAGAGAGTAATTTTGTAGAGTGACAGCACTTCCCTCTTGAAACTCATGTTTGAATTGGCTTACCAATTTTTGGCGGATTTGAACTTGAACTCTGGTAGCCTGTTTAAGAGACATATATCATTACGTACTATATATGCAGCCTATAAAAACATACATTATAATCTCTTTTTAATGTAAAAACAGAAACATAATGACTTGCCTGTTCATCCATGACTATAAGCTCCAGATTACTGACATTTTGCTTCCCAAATACAGGCTGCATCCAAGCACGAAGAACACGAACACGAAGTTTAATATTGTCTCTAACAGCAGAAAGATCGTTGATGTACCCATTAACGACCTGAGACATTGTTTTTGCTGATACAGACCTTTTTGTTTGTGAAGAAGGAGATGTACATTTACACCAACATTCATCCACATCTTATAGCAAGGTTCTCTATGAAATTAGGGCAAATTAATTTTTAGAAGCTAATAAATTGATTGATACAATGACACTACAATGAAATCAATCAAACGCTCCTTTCCTAATTTTAAAAAATAAAAAACACTGCTTTCCAAAAATAAAAACAATTTTTCAAAACAACCGAATCATCAAATCCTCAAATCATCAAATAAATAAAAAAGTATATATGCAGCTAATATATGCAGTTCATAAAAAAAAATTAAAAAAAAAAAATAAATTTAAAAAAACTAATTAATAGCTTTTGCACAAGGTATATTAACAACAAAATTGAACATCGCAATATATAGACACTAATATCCCCAATTTTTTAGATGATGAAATATACCCTAAAACCCCTAAATTGTATAATGAAGCAAAAAAAAATCAGAAATATACCCTAAAACATATAAAACTCGAGATTTCAATTGATTTAAATCAATTAAAAGACTAAATTAGTGAGTAAAAACGTAAGAATTCAATTCAATTTTGAAAAAATTAAATCAATTAAAACTTTCGAATTAATTACTTACCAAATTAAGAATCACGCATAATCTGTGTCACCAAACACAGCCTTAATAGTCACCGTCGCTGTGAATTAGTATATTGTATTAATAATTAGCTTGGAACATAGAACATGGAAAACATCGATGTCATGGAATTAATGCCACCAGTCTCAGTCTTTTTTTGCAATTTATATTAGGATAAGGATAAAGTTGTGCATGATATGATTATATATTGTCATTATTGCCAAACATTTATTTTATTTTAATTCAAATGTATAATTATATCATGCAAAACTTTACATCTCATGTTCATTTGAACATGAGAGGATCCACATCCTTTATATTAACTAATTTTATTGACTTGCATATGAAATATGATGTTTCCAAATACACTAATATAAGTAAAAGTAGGAAATATGAGTATTAGCTTCGTACTAATGATTCTCTTTGGCAATTTAAAAAAAAAAAAAAAAAAAAAAAAAAAAAAAAAAACTCACATTTGAAATTTGTAAGTATTTATATAATTCAAACTTTAGTTTCACACATTTTTATATTCAATTATCTAAAGAGACTCAACTAATAGTCCAATAAGTAATTAAAAAGTACTCCCTCCGTCTCAAAATTATTGTCCCCCGACAAAAAATACATTCTTTTATAAAAATGTCACTATCACTATTTTCTCTCTCTTATTTTTTTGCCAAATGACAAGTTTACCCTTAACCAATTAATTAACATTTCTTTAAAGTTTGTAATATTAATTTCAACCAAGGGTAATATAGTAAACTTTACCAAACTCCACTACCTATTCACTTTCTATTTTTGGTATGGGACAATAATTTTGGGACGTCCGAAAAAGGAAAAAGTGACAATAAAATTGGGGCGGAGAGAGTAATAACTTTGTTTCTTGTTGGTCGAAATGGTATTTTGGAGAACATCTATACTCCCTTATAAAGCATGCATATCCCCAACCAAGAACCAACCCTCCAACTTTAAGATTCAGCCACCCATACCTACATCAAAGCCTAAATTTACACACAACAAACCAACATGCAACCCTAAAAAATTACCAAACCAACAAAACAATATAAACCTCCCATACAAAACAATACCCAACAAACACCATCCTCCAATCCCATTTACTTCTACTTCATACTTAAAAAAAAAAAAAAAAAAAAAAAAAAAAAAAAACACACACACAAAAAAAACCGGACTCTTGCACTCTCTCCACATCTCTCCTCTAAAAAAAACTACTCCCTCCGTCCTAATTTTATTGTCACTTATTCCTTTTTCGGACGTCCCAAAATTATTGTCACATACCCAAAATAAAAAGTGAATAGATAGTGGAGTTTTGTAAAATTTACTATATTACCATTGGTTGAAATTAATATTGCAAACTTTAAAGAAGTGTTAATTAATTAGTTAAGGGTAAACTTGTCATTTGGCAAAAAAGTAAGAGAGAGAAAGTAGTGATAGTGACATTTTTCTAAAATAATGTGTTTTTTGTCGGGTGACAATAATTTTGGAACGGAGGGAGTAATACACATCTCACTTTCCACAAAAATCATCACCACACTCACACCACCACCCCCTATCCCCATCGCGCCACCACCCCCCCAACGCACCTCCACCGCGCCACCCACCAACGCACCCAATCGGCACTCAGACCACTCTTATAAACAGTACCGGGACAATCGTGGTTTTTTGTAGATCTATTGTTTTTTTAGATATAAATCTATGTACTTTTGTTTTGTTGATTATAGTTTTTTTTTGATCTTAGTTTTTTTTTAGATCCATACTTTTTTTCTAGGATCATTTTTTTTTGTTAGACTTTATATTTTCTTTAATGGATCTACGTTTTTGTATTTTTTGTTTGCCGACCTCTGCAACCTGTAATACTTTGCGCCCATTTTCGCCGAAACTGTACATTGGTCGCCGAAAAATTTCGCTTACGCCGTAAATGTACATTTGTCGCGAAAGAGTACTTTTTAGATTAGCCGGAAATAATATTTTTCGTTATGTTTTTTTTAGATCTATATGTTTTTTTTTAGATTATTCGGAAATAATATGTTTTTTTTCATTATGTTTTTTTTAGATTAGCCGGAAAACGTTTATTTATAGATCTATATGTTTTTTTAGATTAGCCGCCGGACAACGTATTTGGTCGCCGAAAAGAGGTACTTTTTAGATTAGCCGGAAGTAATATTTTTCGTTATGTTTTTTTAGACCTATAAGTTGGGTTTTTTTTTTTTTTTTTTTTTTTTTTTTTTTTTTTTTTTTTTATTATTATTATTATCAGGAAATAATTTTTTTTCATTATGTTTTTTTTTAGATTAGCCGGAAATAATATTTTTCGTTATGTTTTTTTTAGACCTATATGTTTTTTTTTAGATTATTCGGAAATAATTTTTTTTTTTTTAGATTAGCCGGAAAACGTTTATTTATAGATCTATATGTGTTTTTTTTAGATTAGCCGTCGGAAAACGTACTGCCTCGCCGGAAAAATATTTGCCTCGCCGGAAATTTTTTTGCCTCGCCGGATAACGTACTGGCTCGCCAGAATTTGTAGCTATTGCCGGAAATAGTATGTTTTATTTTCAAAATTGTTGTTAATTTTTCATATGGTGGTTGTTAATATTGATTATGTGAATTGTTGTTAAAGTTTATGGTTTAAATTTTATTTTAAGTTGTGTATTGTTGGTAAATTTTATTATATTTGTTATCTTATTAATTTGTTGAAATTTTAAAATTTTGATAGTTATCTTGAGTAAATTTAAAAGTTTCATTGTTTGTAACGTTTTCAAAATTTGAATTTCATAAAAGTGTTCAATTCTGATTTTCTTAAAAAGGTTATAAATTTCAAGAACTTAAAGAAACGAATTACTAGATTTAAAAGTTTTGAAAATGTTTGAGATTTAATATTTTTTGAATTGCTAGAATGTACCAAAAATAAGTTTTAAATTTTGAGAAATCTTGAATTTTTGAAAATTTTGTTACTTTTGATGAGCTCGAGGCATGTAGATGAAATGGTTAGAATGCTGGAATCTGTGCATGAAATGGTTAGATGGTTTCGTCATTTGGTGGTTTCACTGTTGGTGGTTTTGTTAGAAAGCAAATTCAGAAAAAGTAAATGATAATAGTAGTAAAAAAAAAACCTTGGGAAGTAAAATATAGAGTTGGTGACAAAAGTATATAAAAAGTTAAAAATGACAACTGTAAGTTGACATATATGAGAACCTTAATATAAATTTGAAATTTGACAATTATTCAAAATTTGAAAGTTGTACCTTATGCATTAAACATTTAAAGTTTTAACTACTACATTAACCAGTGAAAATGAAACAATAGGAAAAGTTTAAGACATAAAATTAATAATATTAATGTACATACAAAAACTCACTTATACCCATTTGAGATGACTTTTTTTAATTTTTCTTTAAGCGTCAAATCACTATAAAAACAATTGTACCACAATATGATTTACTGTTTGCTCAAGTACTCGTATTAATCATATTCAAGTCAGACTCTTACTCGGTTAGTCACATCCATCTCTGTGTATTTATTCAAGTTAGCTCCACGGTTATTTGTACAGTGGAAAATTTTCAACCAAATGTTTATACAAGGGTCGATCTAAGCTATTGAAAAAAAAAAAAAAAAAAAAAAAAAAAAAAAAAAATCAAATAATTGAGCTAAAAAATGCTGGTCAAATGGATCAAAAGTCGCCCAAAGTTATTCAAATACTTACGATATATCCAATCAATGTTAGAAAATTTGGATTGCTATTACTTTACGGGACATATGTGAAGCCCACCAAATTATTCTACTTTTTTACTGTAACCGCTCATATACTCAAACGACTTTACAGGCTATCCATCCAATCTTGACTTGCCTTGAAATCTTTTGATATAGAGAAAAGGTGGTGAATTTTAATTGTATTCATGTGTGAAATGATAAATCATTTAATTATATAAATGAAATATCTTTATTTAATTGTATTCATCTGTTAAATGAGTAAAAGATAAAAAGAGTTAATTGCAAAAATCGTCCTTAAAGTTTGGCGAAATTGAAGATTTAGTCCAAATACTGGAAAATTGCAAATATCGTCCTAAAATGAAACTATTTTGCAAAATTTGGTCCCAGCTTTCTAACTCCGTTAACCGGCGTTATCTTTTGTGGCAACGTTAGTCCATTAACCAAACAAGCGTTTGCAACGTTAATCCTTTTACTAACGGCCGTTTTATTTTTCATTTTTGGTCCTTGTGATTATTATTATTATTATTATAAAAATTCGAAAAAACTTATAAAAATTTAAAAATAATTATAAAAATTCGAAAAAATTTATAAAAATTCGAAAAAACTTATAAAAATTCAAAAAATTTATCAAAATTTTTTTATAAACCCTAAACCCTAAAAATTCGAAAAAATTTATAAAAATTCGAATTTTTTTTTATAAATTCGAAAAAATTTATAAAAATCCGAAAATTTTATAAAAATTCAAAATATTTATAAAAATTCGAAAAATTTATAAAAATCCGAAAAAAATTATAAAAAATCAAAATAAGCCATAAGCCGGCTATATAAGCCGAAACAACCCCTTTATAATCATGGATACAACTACTTCTTGTTGCTACTGCTAACTATTGTGATTCCTAGTTTTGCCAAACATACTCTTGGTAGCCCATCATTTTAAACTTATATAAGGGGCACAAATGCCTCATCTCATACGAATTCGAAATTTTTTTTAAAATTCAAAAAATTTATAAAAATTCAAAAAACTTTAAAAATCCGAAAAAATTTTAAAAATCCGAAAAATTCGAAAAAAATTATAAAAATTCTAAAGAATTTATAAAAATTCGAAAAAACTTATAAAAATTCGAAAAACTTATAAAAATCCGAAAAATTCAAAAAAATTTATAAAAATTCTAAAAAATTTATAAAAATTCCAAAAATTTATAAAAAAATTTTGATAAATTTTTTTGAATTTTTATAAGTTTTTTCGAATTTTTATAAATTTTTTAGACTTTTTATAAATTTTTTTGAATTTTTCGGATTTTTATAAGTTTTTCTAATATTAAAAGTTTTTTCGAATTTTTATAGATTTTTTAGAATTTTTATAAATTTTTTCGAATTTTTCGGATTTTTAAAATTTTTTCGGATTTTTAAATTTTTTTTGATTTTTTTAAATTTTTTTTAATTTTTATAAATTTTTTCGAATTTTTATAAATTTTTTTAAAATTTTTATAAGTTTTTTCGAATTTTTATAATAATAATAATAATTGTTGACATAAATAATGCATAAAAACATTATCAATATTTATTCATATCTCTATGTTTTGATGATCACAAAATGTAAACTCATTAAAACATAAACTTATCAAATAAACAAGTATTTAGTTGTAAATATTCATTTCTACAACTTAATCACTTAAGGTATGAATAAACAACTGCTTAATGCATTATATGATCAAATGAACATTTTCTTAATAACTAGTTTTTTTATAAAACATCAAGAACATTTTATATATTTTTGAAAAACATTTTTGGTATTAAATAAAAATGTTTAATCTTTTATAAAAATATGAATTCAAATTTTTAACCAAAATCAGTTAAAATGTTCCAGAAAAACCTTCCCAACAAAAGGACAAAATTGGCCAACGTTCAGTAGGGGCGGCCCCCTTAATTTTACTAGGCGGCCCCCTTAATAATTAAGGGGACCGCCCCGCGTCCAGTAGGCTCCAGCTGTCCAGATTTTTCCCTATAAATACCAGCCTTCCCCTGGATTTTTACTCACCCTTTTGCACTAAAACTTTCTGTTGTAGATCTCATTTCATATCTAACAAAAACCTTTGATCATGTAATCTTAAGCATTGGTTTCCAAGTGATCCAAGCTTCCACCATCCAAGTGCAAAAGAAGAATACTTCTATCAATCAAGATTAGAAGTATTACAACTTAGTATCATCTTGTTACTTAAGTTGTGTGTTTAACAAAGTTTGTAAATCATTCATTCATTTGTATGTAAGGTGTGTGTTGTAGATTAGTGTTGTGTGTAAGTAGTGAAGATGTTGTATAAGTAGTTGTAGTATAGAAGTTGTGAGGTCAAAGTGTAGAAGTTGTGAAGCCGTAGCTTAGAAGACATGAAGTCCTTGTGTTGAAGTCATGAAGCCGTAGCATAGAAGCTGTGAAGCGGTCGTGTTAAAGTTGTGATGTCCTAGTCGTGAAGTCCTAGTGTTGAAGTCGTGAAGCCGTAGCATAGAAGTTGTGTAGCGGTCGTGTTGAAGCCGTGAAGTCCTAGTGGTGAAGTCCTAGTGTTGAAGTCGTGAAGCCGTAGCATAGAGGTTGTGTAGCGGTCATGTTGAAGTCGTGAAGTCTTAAGTCATGAAGACATAGTGTTGAAGTCGTGAAGCCGCATCATAGAGGTTGTGTAGCGGTCGTGTTGAAGTCGTGAAGAAGTCGTGAAGCCGTTGTGAAGAAGTCGTGATTAAGTCGTGTAGAAGTTGTGTTGTGAAGTTGTGAGATTGGTTCTAGCTACGATTAGAACTCGACATTTAGCTTTGTGTCGTTAAACCTGTGTAAGCCAAAGTTGTGTACGGTTTTCTCCGCCATAAGGGAGCTTATTGAAGTTGTGAAGAAAACTCTCGAGCAAGGTGTGCTCGGGGAGTGGAGTAGGGCAAGGAAGGTGTCCTTGTAGCCGAACCACTATAAATCTCTCGTGTCTCGGTTAGATCTTTCCATACCTTATTGATTTCTTTACTTGCATCGTCATTACTTTCATACACATAGGCTTATATAATTGCTAGTATTAATTAGAGGTCAACTTCACATAAAGATCAAATTGAAAATCCATTCAAGAAACCAAAACTTTTACAATCAATTTAAAAGAATACATATATAACTAATAATAAGATTTATGTTTTATTTTTCATAACAAACTAGAATCTAAAGTTTTTAAAAGTATAAAACAAAGGTTTCATAATAAAATTAAAAAGACGTAAAACTATTCAACCCCCCCTTCTAGTTTTCCACAATTGGTATCAAGAGCCACGTCAATCAAGATCTTTAAAATATACTGTATTTTAAAACTTGAATCGATCTATGGAATTCGAAAAATATCTAGAAGGGGAATCTTTGCTAAAACCACCACTATTTGAAAACTATACTTTTCTTGAATGGAAAAATAAATTTGAAACTTATATGAATTCAATTGATCTAGATCTTTGGCATGTCATTTCAATTGGTGATTTTGAAAATCAAACAAAAACGGATTTTGAAAGTCAAATTGATTATTTGAAAACAAAGAATGAAGTAAATAATAAAGCTAAAATAATTATTTATAAAAACATTGCCGAAAGTTGAATATGAAAGAATATTCTTCTGTAAAACGGCAAATGATATTTGGAAAATTTTCTTAAACTTTCATCAAGAAAAATGTCAAGCCAAAGATGAGGATTTTGATCTTGTACATGAATTAGTTATCTTAGAAATTTAATAGATAAACTTTTAGATAAAATAGATACATGTGCTACTAGTTCAAATGTTGTTAATGTAGGTGTTAGCGACGAAGACTACATGAATCAACTCCAAAGTGAACTCAATCCAAAATCATGAAGTGACACAGACGAAGGAGAATATCATGATCCGTACAAGACATGTTCGGGTCAAGCCACTTCGGTTTAAATATGATCATCATCTGAGACATTACGAAGAAAAGCTAGGACGTGAGGTAAGTTCTCTATTTAAAATATCATAAGTAATTACTTCATGCATATAATCTTATTAATGCCTTAGGATATGCTTAGTCTGATAGGTTGCTTTGCCTTTACACTTTAGTTATATTCGTTCTGTGGCTTAATAAACTAGAAACCCTTTAGTTAGCCCCCCTAAGTGTTAGTGAACCAAGCAATCTTCATATTTGGTACTCTTCGATAAGTAAATTTAGGAACTTAATTTCTTCTAAAAAGAGAATGACTACTGGAGAATCTATTGACTAGAAACTCAATTTGACATAACGGTTGAATTGCTTCTATGTGAGAAGTTGGGTGTGTGTAACCCGTAAAAACGGTCGTGTTTAGCCTGAATTGAGCACCACTAGTAATAGTCTCATACTCATTCTCCAACTTGAATACATTATTCTTCCTAAATATACCTAACGATAGTTTACTGTTATGAACTTTGCTTTTCTCTAGAGCTTTTCATTCCTAGATTTATGTCATCTTGCGTATATAAAATTTCTAGATGTTTACTTGCTCCTATGTGATTTGACTGCATGCCTTCGTAATTATTTGTTTAGTTGTTGAATGCATTGTCATTATAATAGCTTTTGTTTTTCTCTAACTACTCTGACATGATGTATTTTTGTATTTAGTCATAATACATGCTTAAATGCCATATGATATGTAGAAAGAGGTAGCACGTGACAATAGACTTGAGCATGAGATCTTTTATAAACCACTATTTTTAAACCTATAATTAATGGGACTTGTTTTTTAAATTTGTAAAAACTTCACATTTTGGAAAAATGATTTTTCAAAAGATTATGACACATTCCTATTAAACATGTTTCACCATCCTACCTTTCTTCCAAACTTGTGTCTATAATTACGTGTTTATCAAAAACCAAAGATTGGAAAAATATGTTTTCTTTCCTCATAAAAACATTTTGAAAACAAAGCCAAAACTATTTCATTAATATATTTTTCACATCCACATAAAACCTACTTTCAAGCATTGTTGAATAATGCCAAAAACATTTCTTTAAATCATGCTTGGTGATCTCATATATGTCATATATACTTGTGTATATGACACTTATAAGTGAACTAAATCAAAAATGAAAAATCATGGTTTACTTATTTAAGATCTCACTTGGTACAAGTCTAAAAGTCCATGCTATCACAACTCCACATTCCCTTGTACATAGATAATCAATAGGATTAATTAACTAGCCTTTTAATCTTCCTAAGTATAATACTATGAATTACATGGTGCTATGTATTATCTTCTTGTCTAATATATGTATATACATGTTATATGCTTAATGAGTAGTTTGCATGTTAGATAAAGTTGCTTAAATAAATATGTTTAGCATATATGAGTTATTAAATCCTAAATTGTCTTGAAAGAAGTTGGACTTGCTTGAAACTAAACCCAAAAAACACAACATTTTCTACAAATTTATGCCAAAAACCCATTTCCAGTAATCTGGAAGTCAGCAGATGGGCGGCCCCCTTAAATACCCAGGCGGCCCCCTTAAAATTAAGGGGACCGGCCCCTATTTAAGGGGACCGGCCATCTGGAGTGACGGATTATTGATTTCTTTTTCAATTTTCAACCCATTTTATCCTATACCTCCCAAAATTCACAAACACATTTTGTCACAAACCACCCACCAAAATTTACCTTCCACAATCACATCATCACTACACCATAAATACCCATTTGGAGGAGGAAGCTTGACATTTACCATAACCCAACAAATGATGTTGTTCAAACTCAACCAACACCTAAACCTCATCCTAATGAACCCTTTCACACACATAACCTATCATCCATATGTCCACCTTCATTCACTCATAATTACCCAAATCCACAAATGTCTCCACCACCAAAAGTGTCACCACCACTTCCACCAAATAACAACCACTCTCCATTATCATCACCTTCCACTCAACACTTGAAGTTAATTGAAGAACTCAAGGAAGCCCATGAGCTTAATGCTCTCCTTGCTTTGCACCTTGCTCAAAGCAACTTAAACCCATCACCATCCATATCACCATCATTACCATCATCACCACATCACTTGAGTCAAATTGAGAAACATGTCAACAATTGTCCTTGTTGCATTTTTTCTCAAAGTCAAACCATCATTACCATCATCACCATCCATCTCACCATCATTACCATCATCACCACATCACTTGAGTCAAATTGAGAAACATGTCAACAATAGTCCTTGTTGCATCTTTCTCCAAAACCAAACCATCACCTTAAATGAGCGTCTCACTTGGATTGAGTATCTTCTCACTAGATCTAATCCAACACCACCACTTGAACAACATCAAAACCCTCATTCAACATGGTCAAGTCCAAGCTCTCCACCTCCAATTCCTCTATCAACACTCTTTCCAATATCCATACACCCAAACTTACAACCCCATGATTCCTCCCAAACTAGTCGTCTTTTATTTCTCTATCACACAAGTCAACCACTTGTGAATGGTCAACCGTAATAAATGATAAAAGGCAAACAGCCTGGGAGAGAATGCAAGTTTACCAAGGAATATAAAATCATATCCTCGGGTCATTATGTCCTGGTGAGGTGTGATATTCTGAATACAACGAATGTGTGTGTTGAAATGATGTGGAATATACAAAAACAGGAATCTGATTGACCAACACTAGGAATGTGAGTAGTCATAGCTCTGTCACAGCTGTATCGTTAAGAAACGTGCAATCAGAAACCTAAAAATGTAAAGATATACAAACGTACGTTTAAATTAAACGCAAACGTACAAAAGGAAATAAAACAAACATTCCCAAAGAGGGAATTTGCATGCCTTAACGGCTTAAATGCAAATTAAAAGAAAATAAAATAAATAACTATATTTACAAAGTTATTATTATAATAATTAGAAAATCTAAAAACCTAAAATGTAAGTTCTATCTAAAAAATGTGAAAGATAATTAAAAATGATTAAAAACGTAAGAAAAACGGTTATCTAAAACTTACGTATACAAAAACTACAAAGAAAACTAAAAACGAGCGTTATATATAAAAATAACGTACGTGTGCAAGTTAAAACGTAAATTTTATGAAATAAAAACACTATGGGGAAGATTATATTTTTTACAGGTTCTATATGATAAAAGAAAATTTTAGAAAAAAGAATTATATTTTTTTGACTTTTATATTTTTTATTATGATTTAATTACTATTATACAAATAAAAATACGAAATAAATACTAACACTAATCTAAAAAATCTGAAAATTTTTATGTAAATACTTTATAACATTACAAAGCTAATAAAAATATAAATGACAAAACAGCTTGTTTAAATAAGCTAATATAAGCTGAAAAAGAAAATAAGCTATAAACGAAAAAGAAAGGTTAAAAGGAATTGGGATGCAAAGAATGACAGAACTGGTGCTCCAGAGCTACTGGGAAGGGGGTGTGGGAGTGTGCATGTTATACTAGCGAGAGGTCTTGAGTTCGAATCCCACACCCCACGCTTTTTGCAACTTTATTTTATTTTTCGATTTTTCTTTTTTCTATATACTTTTTAACTAAATATAAACAACTTTAATAAAGACAAAACTTTTATAATAAGCTTAATTGATTTAAGCTAAATAGGTTAGAATTAATTAGCTTGTTCATACAGTAGGCTATTTACAAGTTTTAAAGATTTAGAAATTTTCTAACTAAGCTAGTTACTAGATATTAAGCTGTAAGCTTTTGGAAAAAGCTAAAAGCTACTAAGTTAAGTATGAATAAGCTAGGGGAGTCAAGAAAAAGCTAAGGTTAAAAGTTTAAAAGCTCACAACAAGCTTGTTGCTTGTTTGGCTGCTGTTATGCAGCCTGCACAGGGCAATATTGGCCGTTTTTGAGGCCTTGTTTAGTGGCTTAAAAGCTTTCTAAAAATTGAACAAAAAATCCCATATGTACACAAGCTGGGTGGGTTTAACTATGAAAAAGAATTAGATTATTAGGGCTTAATATGAGGAAGTTAAAAATTCATCTATGGGCTGCAAAAACCTTAAAAACTAAAAAATATTGTCAGTGTTGGTTTGTGTTGTGTAGTCCAAGTGGGATCAAACCAACTTTGTTTTTTTATGTTTTCTAGTTTATTTAAATGTTAATTTTATACAAGTATAAGATAATGAAACTATGCAAACCAAAGAAATAAGCTGATTCATGACTTATGGCTTATTCAGTGGGCTTATGGCTCACAGTCAACTCATAAGTCCAGAATAAGCTAAAAAAAAAACTTTACAAAAGGAACAAAAGGTAAAATAAGATATACACAAGTCCAGTGCACAAGTATGAACAAGATTTTGGACTGATAAAGTGCACAATGTGTGAGCTTATGGTTTAGACAGTTAAGCTTATTGCTTAACTTGGATGGAATTGAGGCTTGACAGCCTAGAATAAGCTCCACACATGAAACTAAAAGAAAAATAATGTGTAAACAAGTATTATGAACAAATATTAACAAAGTAGTACACTGGGATTGACCAATAAGCTCAATTAAGCTAACAAGCAAACCCAAGGTACTGCTAGTAGTACAAAAGTACTGCTAGTTCATTCTCAGTATATACTGAGAAAGTGGGACAAGTTAAAAGCTTGTAGCAGCCCTAGCAAATAAGCTAGGGCATGGAATTAAAGTACTGGATCATTAAGTTGGGTAGATTAGCTTCACAAAAAACTAAATCACACAATCTCATGATCACTAATGAGCTTTTAGGAGCTGAGGGAAATGGTGTAAATTCACTGAATTCTCAGTGAATTGTTGTGAATGGGCAAACAACTAGCTCCTAATTGGCTTGTCAAATAAGCTCATACAAGCTACAAAAGTAATGATATACTGAGTATGACTGGTTAGCCTCACAAAAAGCTAATAATCACAAGCTCAATCATCAATTGGGGCTTAATGTGAACTTAGGAAAAATCACTCACTTCACTGTTTGCTTCAGTGAAGTAAGTAATATGGGACAAAACGTTGGGGAAAATAAGGAGTCTAATTAAGCTACTAATTGAAAAACAAGTATTCACATAACAACTAGGCCATATGGGCTACACAAAACAAGAATTCACACAAGCTAAATCTAATTAATAAAAAATGTGCAGGCCAATGAAAAACGGGGTAACAAGCCTGCACAGGGCATATATGCAGAAAAAGGAAATTTGACTTTTTACAAAAACACTAATAAGTTGACTAAAATGAATTTAGATCCTATACTACTGACTCAATATGTAATATTATGATATAAGAACATGATATACACAAAGATTAACAACTTATATACACATATGCAAGATTGTGGGATCAAATGACTTCACAGTTAACAGGTAATATAAAATCAAATGTCATTTTGACTATCTACCATATTTTACTGTTTTATCAAAGCTCAAATGAGTTACTTATGACTTATAAATGATACATCAAACAAGAACAACCATTAACAAAGCCCATAACACAGATTAACAATCTAATCCAAACAACCCTTTAATGAACTTAAATTTAGATTTTCATAACAAAAGCCTGTGTAAACCAATTTCATCAAATCCAGGGATCAAAATGTGTCAAATCAGACCCTTTTAAGCATAAACAAGTAGTCACAAATGTTTTAGACCTATGATTATCAAAAACAAGCTTATGGACAGCCAATTTGGAATTCAAAGCATAATTCAAATCCAAAACATAACAACCTAATATTAAGCTATAATAACATTAACAAACAGCAAATAAACATATAAACATGAAAATTAAAGCATATTTAAGACTAGGCTATGAAATGCAAAAATATGGATAAAAAGCTTACAATTGATCAAGACTGAGAACCATAGGACCAAGGAACAAAAACCACTCCTAACTTGTTGTCAACAAGCTAGAAACCAGAAAGGCCATCCAGATTAGCTTCTACCCCTCAGAACTCCTTATTGGGCCACAGGTTGACTTCCATTGACTTTTTCTTGATTTTTTTTAGAACTTTTTGAATTTTATAAACTATAACTGATTAAATGTATCTACAAGCTTTAAAGCTTTGTCAGGAGCTTACATGGCTTATAAAGTCCATTAAACAACTATAATCAACAAGAAATTAAATGAGATGAAATTTAAATGGTACGAATAATAAAGAGATGAAATTTAAAGATTATTCTAATTAAAGCTGTAAATAAGGTTTTGTTACACATTGTCAGTGTTTAACAAACACTTGAAAGCAGTAAATGACATTAATTAAAGAAAGTAGTAAACTTAATTATAACTACGTGACCTAGGCTAATCCAAAGGTGAGTTTTCCTTCTCCTTCTTTCTCTATTTATAGTCCACTGAGCTCTTCACTTGATTCTGATCTTTTCCCACTTCTATTTTGAGCCTTCGGATAACTGAAATGCATCCTAGCCATTGATTGGTATTTTGGCGGGAAAAGTTTTTATTGACAATTGAGGTTGCTTCTGAGGAAATTACGGAGCATTTATTGCTCTTGGAACTTGTGAGAGTTGGTGGAGATAAGATTTAACAGCTGGGGGTGAGGTGGTGGCAAGTGGTGGCAAAACCACCACTGGTTTTGTGACTCAGTGGTGTGGAGGGAAAAAGGGAGGAGAAGGTGGGTTTGACTGGGGTGTTGACCCCGTTTTTATTAATAAAGGGTTGGGCTGGTGTTTTGGTTTGGACTGGATTTTTGGGCTGGGGTTCAAAAGGGTAATGGCTGGGTTCATTTGTTGGGTTTTATTACAAAAAGGGTCCGGATGGTTTTAGTGTTTACAAAGCCCAAGGACCAAAGTTGTCAAATTTGAATTCTTGAGGGACCTGAATTGCCAACATTCCAAACTTCCTTCAAAGTACCAAACCTGCCAATAAACAATATTACAAGGACCAAGGATGATAATTTCACATTTTTAAACACCAAGGACCATTTTTGTAAATTTTAGATTCTTAGGGGTAAAAGTTGCCAAGTTTTGTAAACTTTTATCCAGGGACTATTTTGAACAAGTTTGATTATCCAAGGACTAAAGTTAACTTTTCATTCATTTTAAACCTTCAGGGACTAGTTTTGCCATTTTGTGAAACTTCAGGGACTGAGAACGACAATTGTTGTGAAATTGATCATTTTTCACTTGTTTTTCAATCTTTTGTACCTGAATCACATAAAAAACACATTTTGATGAATTTGTATCATTTTGTGAGTCATTTGTGTGTTTTTGGTCGTTTTTGTGGGTTCAAATTGTATAAAAGATATGTGTAATTAGGCACATATCAAATCCCCATTAATCCAACATTTTTTTTGCCCCCTCTTTACCATCATCCATCCAAAATAATCCAAATTTTCATGTCTCAAGCAAGTCCAATGGATCTCTTAGGCAATTTAAAATTTTCTACTTATTGCATGCTATAAGCAAAATATGTGTTGTATCAATAATTATGCTTTTAACATAATTATTTTCAACTAATGAATGCTTTATTTCTTGTCTTTAATATATGATTGTTATGCTTATTGCTTGTATACTTGATATCATGATATATATACATGCTTGATGATTAATAACATGCTTATTCCGTAATATGTTTTAAATGTATGCATGCGTAATTAACATGTTTATGTCACTATTTAATCATTCTTGATGTACATGATTCAAATGGAGCTTGCTGCAAAAACACCCTAAAAATGACCCTTTTCTGGAAAATTTTCAAATTTGGTCGCCTGGGAAAACATCAGATGGGCGGCCCCCTTAATTCCCTAGGCGGTCCCTTTAATTTTAAGGGGGCCGGCCTACAATTAAGGGGACCGGCCATCTGGGCAGTAAAATTTACTGTTTTCTTTTGCATCTTGCGACCCCTTTTATCTAGCCCAAACCTTACCTAAATCAACCATCACCTCCATCAAACACCCATTTTCATTCACCATGCTATCACCAAAATCATCTCTAAGACACCAAAACTCCATCACCACCACCTCAATGTTAATCCCCAAGTGCACCAAATGCACCATCAAAAACACCCTTTCATCCATCAATAACCACATCAACTCACACCTTTCATCACCACCATCAAGAGCATCAACTCCATCTCCTACTCAAGAACCTCCATTCACCCAACTTGTCATTTCCATATCACCAATAACACCTCTTGATGCTCATTTCTCATCATCACCAATACCACCACATCCACAACCAAACCACCATCTTTGGTCTTAGAGATGAGATACACTACATGTTTTCATCCCTTGAACACATGCTTAACAACCAACCTCCACCACAACCTCCATCATTTTCACCCACTACACTACCACCACCTTCATTCTCACCAAATTAAGCATATGCAATGCTTAATCAAAAATAATTTTTCAAACCATTTTGTGTGCAAGCCCCATGGAAGATCATGTACTCCTAGAATGATTATGTAGATTGCATTACTTACTAGCTAATGTAGGATTTAATATAATATTGGATGGTTGTGTATTGATACACAACATTTTTAATGAATGTCCTTATATGCATGCTTATTTTTGCTATATATATGCTTGTGCTTCTAATATTTTTCTTGCAAGTATTCCATATATCGATTCCTTGGTGCCCTCAAACGAGGGGGAGCACACATCAAGGGGGAGTTCGCGTTCCGACAAATTTTGTCTCTAAAACTTGTCGGCTCAACCTTTTTGATGCTACAAAAAGGGGGAGAAGTAAATATAAACTCACTAAATACTTGTCCAAAAATAACTTTTTGGATTTAATGAGTTTAGGTTTTGTAATCATCAAAAAGGGGGAGATTGTTGACATAAATAATGCCTAAAAACATTATCAATATTTATTCATATCTCTATGTTTTGATGATCACAAAATGTAAACTCATTAAAACATAAACTTATCAAATAAACAAGTATTTAGTTGTAAATATTCATTTCTACAACTTAATCACTTAAGGTATGAATAAACAAGTGCTTAATGCATTATATGATCAAAGGAACATTTTCTTAATAACTAGATTTTTTATAAAACATCAAAAACATTTTATATATTTTTGAAAAACATTTTTGGTATTAAATAAAAATGTTTAATCTTTTATAAAAATATGAATTCAAATTTTTAACCAAAATCAGTTAAAATGTTCCAGAAAAACCTTCCCCATAAAAGGACAAAATTGGCCAACGTTCAGTAGGGGCGGCCCCCTTAATTTTACTAGGCGGCCCCCTTAATAATTAAGGGGACCGCCCCCGCTCCAGTAGGCTCCAGCTGTCCAGATTTTTTCCTATAAATACCAGCCTTCCCCTGGATTTTTACTCACCCTTTTGCACTAAAACTTTCTGTTGTAGATCTCATTTCATATCTTACAAAAACCTTTGATCATGTAATCTTAAGCATTGGTTTCCAAGTGATCCAAGCTTCCACCATCCAAGTGCAAAAGAAGAATACTTCTATCAATCAAGATTAGAAGTATTACAACTTAGTATCATCTTGTTACTTAAGTTGTGTGTTTAACAAAGTTTGTAAATCATTCATTCATTTGTCTGTAAGGTGTGTGTTGTAGATTAGTGTTGTGTGTAAGTAGTGAAGATGTTGTATAAGTAGTTGTGGTATAGAAGTTGTGAGGTCAAAGTGTAGAAGTTGTGAAGCCGTAGCTTAGAAGACATGAAGTCCTTGTGTTGAAGTCATGAAGCCGTAGCATAGAAGCTGTGAAGCGGTCGTGTTAAAGTTGTGATGTCCTAGTCGTGAAGTCCTAGTGTTGAAGTCGTGAAGCCGTAGCATAGAAGTTGTGTAGCGGTCGTGTTGAAGCCGTGAAGTCCTAGTGGTGAAGTCCTAGTGTTGAAGTCGTGAAGCCGTAGCATAGAGGTTGTGTAGCGGTCATGTTGAAGTCGTGAAGTCTTAAGTCATGAAGACATAGTGTTGAAGTCGTGAAGCCGCATCATAGAGGTTGTGTAGCGGTCGTGTTGAAGTCGTGAAGAAGTCGTGAAGCTGTTGTGAAGAAGTCGTGATTAAGTCGTGTAGAAGTTGTGTTGTGAAGTTGTGAGATTGGTTCTAGCTACGATTAGAACTCGACATTTAGCTTTGTGTCGTTAAACCTGTGTAAGCCAAAGTTGTGTACGGTTTTCTCCGCCATAAGGGAGCTTATTGAAGTTGTGAAGAAAACTCTCGAGCAAGGTGTGCTCGGGGAGTGGAGTAGGGCAAGGAAGGTGTCCTTGTAGCCGAACCACTATAAATCTCTCGTGTCTCGGTTAGATCTTTCCATACCTTATTGATTTCTTTACTTGCATCGTCATTACTTTCATACACATAGACTTATATAATTGCTAGTATTAATTAGAGGTCAACTTCACATAAAGATCAAATTGAAAATCCATTCAAGAAACCAAAACTTTTACAATCAATTTAAAAGAATACATATATAACTAATAATAAGATTTATGTTTTATTTTTCATAACAAACTAGAATCTAAAGTTTTTAAAAGTATAAAACAAAGGTTTCATAATAAAATTAAAAAGACGTAAAACTATTCAACCCCCCTTCTAGTTTTCCACAATAATCACAAGGACCAAAAATGAAAAATAAAACGGCCATTAGTAAAAGGACTAACGTTGTAAACGCTTGTTTGGTTAATGGACTAACTTTGCCACAAAAGATAACGCCGGTTAACGGAGTTAGAAAGCTGGGACCAAATTTTGCAAAATAGTTTCATTTTAGGACGATATTTGCAATTTTTCAGTATTTGGACTAAATCTGCAATTTCGCCAAACTTTAAGGACGATTTTTGCAATTAACTCAAGATAAAAAGTTAAAAAGTTAGCCTGGCGGCCTTAAATCATGACTTTCCTTCAACAATCAAATGATTTAAGTCATTTAACCACTAAACACGTGACTGTATTATTTTTAAGAGCAAACTATTAAAGTTCAAAGTTTGCATCAACCACCAATAATTGACACATAAACCATCGTAGCAAAACACTTTACCACACACAAAATGCAATCAAGAAAAAAAAAAGAACACAAACAAATCAACGAATACAAATGTTGTCTAAAACTTTACATTTCCGGCCGGCGCTACACACGGTCACTCGGCTAATAGTTACAATGCATGAACTTATTATTAGTACAATCTTAAAACAATGATATCGGAAAATACAATCACATACATATTCACATTACTGGAAAAACAATGCAACTAGCTATTAGAAAAACTGTTATTCGAAAAACTAGAAACCGCTGCCGCTAGGTGCGGGTACTCGGCTATAAATGTAAATGGCCTTATGATAATCCAAATATGGTAAGTCATGTTAACAAATGTTGAAATATTTGACAACAGAATATATGACGTTTCATTAGAAGCTAGTGAACTCCTTTTAAAAGTATGATAAACTACAGTAATCATTGTATCTCTTTTGCAGAACGATATATGCATGCTAACCTTTCTTTGGCGACGTCTCGGGCATATATCTCTTGTAGGGTACGTGCATATAGTCATCAACTTATAATAGATTAATAGTGCAACATGCGATTAGTGGAAGGAAAAGGAAGCGATCATCAGACAGCCTCTATTAACGATTTGACGACTTCAATCTACAAGTCACATGATTAATGAGAGAGAGCTAAATCGTATAACATTATATTTATAGAATAAGAAGGATTTTAGCCACACATTTCAAATAAAATGAAGCATTTTAAAAGTAAATGTATTTATTTTTGTAGGTGCATTTGAAATGTGTGATTGTTGTTTCTTCTCATTTAATCCTAACTTGAATTTAAATTTTTTAAAGCAATAACCTTCGCTATGTACAATGATCTTCGACTATTGGACCATCATCGCGAGAAACTGTAAACAAGTACGTGACTCCCACTATTACCCACTAAAGTCTCTTCTCATTGGTTGAAATATTCCCTTGACACTTAATTTGGGACATCCCAAGATTTCATTATGGACACTTAATGTGGGACGGAGGGAAACTGTAAACAAGTACGTGACTACCAGAAACAAAAAGCTCTATATTTCAATTACAACTTATGTCACCTTTTACAAATCATGAGAGCTCTTTAAAAAGCATCGTTTTCAAATTTCTGAAAAATTTATACAAGGAATAATTGTAGCAATGTGATAGTAAACTTATCAGGAGACAACAATATTTAAAAGGGGCGTTTGCATCATTTGGATTATTTGAGCCGACGTCTGTTGGAATGTCATTTTTACAAAATGGATCGGACCCTTCATTTATTGTTACTACCCATCCGTTTTGTTTCATCTTCTTAACTACTACGAGTATGATTTTCTTTTCCAAAGCTAATGACATGATAACATAAAATATGCAAGTACAGTGTTTAGTTTTGAATCGTCTCAAAAATAATAGATAAAAATAGATGACTATATCGCACACAAAAAAGATTTCGTTGGAGAGAAGTTGCATGAACATTTAAATGAGATAGAATGTCATGCTAGATCAGGAGGGGCGGACGTGCATGAGGGTCAAAGTATGCACGTGAATCACTACAAAAATCGGGAGAATAGACGACGAAGACGGTCTCGACGACAGGCTGTCGTCGGCATTTATCTCTAAAAGACAAAAAAAAAGCTTGATCGAGACCAGCGTGCGTTGAATTTTTTGTTTGTTAAAATCCCGTTGACATGTCGTCGGGACCATATTGGTCAAACTTGATTTTTCTCCGGCCTCTCAATAATTGCGAATAATTGGGCGGGAATTTGTCCCGCCAAGATGGTACCGACGACGTGGCGTCGGGACCATTTTAATCAAAAAAATTAACGTAATTAGCGTTTGATTAGCGTTAAACGTTATGATTAGTGTTATTGTCCCGACGACATGTCGTTGGGAGGTATTTAGGCCAAATTTGGTCTTCCCCCGCTTGTAAATATTAGCGAATAATTGGGCGGGATTTTTTTCCCGCCAGTTTGGTACCGATGACATGTCGTAGGGATTATTTTTCCGCCTCATTGCACCTTTGTCTCGCCAATTTTTTACTTATATATAACCAATCATCCTCAACTCGGCAAAACGCACATAACCCAAGCGTCAATTCTCACAAAACACACATAACAATGGTTGATTACACGCCGGAAGAGGAGTGCTCAAAGGTTTTATCGTCTCTGTATCTCTTTAATGAAGTTCTTAATACATATGGCGTCGAAATTTATGATGAATATGGTTCTTATAAGAACATTAACCCGTGGATGAGAGACTAGATTCTGGAATGGTTGAGGAAAAAGCCATACTACAGAGAGATGTTGGACGGTGAAGCTGAAAGCATGTTATCAACAAAACTTGATGATCTGGGAAATAGGATAACAAATCTTGAAGCTTTGTTTGAACATTTCATCAAGCAAAAGAATGCAAGGAAGGGAAAAGGTGGTGCAGGTTCAAGCAAAGTTGGAAGTAGCAGCAAAAAAAAATAAAAATGAATGGGCGATGTTTGTTATGGTCTATGTCGTGTGTTTCGTTTGCTTGTCGTCGGCACCCAAAAGAAATCAATTTATAAGTTTTATTATACCGACGTCATGTCGTCGGTATTTTTAAGAGAAATCATTGACTTTCGTTGACCATGGTTGACTTTCGTTGACCTTTATAAATAGTTACCGACGTCATGTCGTCGGTATCTTAAATCAAGTAATTGACTTGTGTTGACTTTTGTTGACCGGTTTAAATACTCACCGACGTCATGTCGTCGGTATATTTACAACATAATTACGCTTAACTAATTATGTGTTTAATTATACATACGGTGCCGACGACATCTATTTCCCAAAACACCAAAATCTTTGACTGAAAAAGCATGTGGGGCCCACGTTGTCTTCGGGCTCTGTCGTCGGGACAATGAATAGCGATGCAGCAATGTCGATAAGTTGGTGGCGACGTCATGTCGTCGGGACGGTTAGATACCATCGTCTTGTCGTCGGGACGGGAAAAAAAAAGTCGTAGCCGATTGTCCTAAACGTACTAGTGAATACTCTATGAGCACTGTGTTTTTTGATAACCTAAACTTAGCCCTTTTTTTATTTCAGTGGCCGGCTGTATGAATACCTAAGCTAACACTTGAAATACATCACAAGTAACTTAAACATAAACTTCAAGTTCTGCTTACAATATGGTTTAGATTATAACTAACACATTGCCCAAATTGGGCTATAGTTTGTAGTCTTAAAAGACAAAACGGAAAAGTAACACATGTCTTGGGGTGTAGGATCACAAACCTTGTGTGAGTTTTATGTAACTAAAAGTATCAAAGATGGACTACATTTTGAGAACTTCAACAAACCCTAAGGGCCCGTTTTCGCGAAATTCAAAATCATGAAATTCCAAATTCTTGAGATCGAGTTATACTTAAAAATACAACGATAACAACAGATCCCGTTAGAGCATAATAAAGGAGCGGTAAGATGTAAACACTCACCCCCTAACCCAAGATTATATTAGACGATAAATATGGCACAAACCCGATTGTAAATAATAGACAATGAATGGGCTAATATTATTCTGCTAATACTCTCCCGTAGTTGGAACGGGATGTATTAGAACATTCAAATTGAACGAAATTCAAGAAATAAGGCACTCGGAACACCCTGGGTGAAGATATCCGCATATTGAAACCTAGACGGAACGAGTAAAACTAGTAGTTGCCCAGAAGCCACATAATCACGAACAAAATGTATATCTATATCAATATGCTTAGTATGCTGGTGCTATACCGGATTAGTAGAAAGGTAAACGACACTGACATTGTCACAGTAAACAATCGTAGGAGTATGCAAAGGAGCATGTAATTCCCCCAAAAGATTACGAATCTAGGCAATTTCAGTGACAACAATAACAACACCCTTATATTCAACCTCTGTACTAGAACGAGATAAAGTAACATGTCGTTTTGCAGATCATGACATTAGATTATCCCTTAGAAAATGCAATACCCGATTAAGAGTACCACGAACATACCGAAAAATTCGCTTCAAAGCAGCAAGATGAGGCTCACAGGGATCATGAATATAAAGACAAACATGTTGAACAACATAAGAAATATACGTTCAGGTGAAAGTAATATACTGAAGACCACCTGCCAAGCTATGATACAAGGTGGAATCAGAAACCGGGTCACCATCAGGACCCAACTTGGATGTAGTATCAACCGGAGTCCTGGAAGGATTGCAATACTGCATGTGCGATCTCTCAAGTATTTCATCAGCATATTTAGATTGCGATAAAAACATGTCCGCTGAGCCGAGATGCCAATGAAATAATTAAGAGAACCAAGATCTGTCATTGAAAACTCGGCATCTAAGGGGCTGATGACCCGCTGTAGAAGATGCTGTAAGAATGATATCATCAACATGTAATAATAAATAAGCAATGTCAGTCCCACGATGAAAAATAAACAGCGGGGAGTCGTTTTGTTGTGCTGAAACCCGAATCTGGTAGCATAAGAGGCAAAGCATTGAAACCAAGCGCTCAGGGATTGCTTAATCCCATATAATGATCGCTGCAAGTGACAAACATAATCAGGGTGAGCGGGATCAACAAACCCTGGAGGTTGATGGATATAAATTGTCTCAGAAAGATGACTATGAAGAAAAAGTATTCTTTACAACCAACTGATGAATAGGCTAAGCATGCAAAACAACAATACTCAAAACAGTACGGATAGTTTTCGATTTAACTACCGGACTATAGGTCTCATCAAGGTCGATTCCTTTTTGCTAACCACGACCATTGGCTACCAAGCGAGCCTTGTACCTGCTGAGGGATCCGTCTGCATTAAACTTATAGATCGCACAATGTTCACATTAGTAGGACAGGGCACAAGCACCCACATACAATTAGTAATTAAAGCATTATATTCCTCTAACATTGCATTTTCCAATTAGTATCACGAATAGCATGAGTATGAGACTTGGGAATCATGAACATAGTGGCGACATTAAGAGACATACGTTTCAAGATGTTTTGAAATACCGGTTTGCACATGTAACCATAGGATGAACGTTATAGACAGGTTTGGGTGATGGTCAAGCCGCGGAATGGACAGTTGCAGGAGTAGAGGTTGGGGTACCATCGAAAGCTGGGCACAAAAACTTTATTGTCTTTGGTAAATTTACGAAGAAAAATTAAGTTTTTGATGATGTTAGGCGTAACCAATATACTATGAAGGTAAAAATGTTTATGAAAGGTATACAAAATACCAAGGTTGCAAAAATCGCGAATCGGTAGTCGGGTAGTCGACCACCTTGTAGCTTGTAATCGGTTTAGGCGGGATTAATCGGTGATTAATCGGATTGGCATTACTGACAAATTTTAGTTATTTCCGGCAAATTTTGTGTATTTCAGGTGAGTTTTAGGTATTTCCAGTAATGTATTTTCTAAAAAACAACTTGTAATAGACTTAAAGAGCTAATATAAATGATCAAAATAAGTTTACAGTGAGTTTTGGGTACTTCCGGCAAGATTTATAGGTTTCTGGCAAGTTTGACCACCATTGACCGCCGTTGATAGCCGTTGACCACAGTTGACCTATTTGTTTGACCCAATTACATAAATCGGCAAGGTCGGTGGCCTTGTAGCACATAATCGGCGATTAATCGGCCTTGTAGACCTTTTTTTGCAACACTGCAAAATACTATGTCCTATGCCAGTTACGGGTATAAATCGACTATTCCTAACAATTAAAGAGACCGTTGAGGTCTACTGAAAAGTGTTGCCGTCAAATAGTGACTACGGAAGCTCCAAATTAACTCATGTAAACATTGTCATCATATTTTTTCAAATAGCATTGATCTGTTGTAAAATCACATTTACTTGTTACAATCATATACGAGGATAAACTCAAATTTGAGACATACAAGTTGTCAAAGAAAGGGTAGATCTGGATTTGGGTCACACACATTATTCCAAAATAAGAATAGATAAGAAAGAGAAGTAGGCCCACATGCAGTCATGCATCCTCTTAAAATTAAACACTTAGGGGGGTCGGAGTGGCAGCGGTTTGGCCCGGCGGTTTCATTCACACCGGCGGTAACACCGCCGCCGGTGTTGATTTTATCCCAAAATTTTTTGAAACACGGTATGAAAGCCCGCTAGCCATAAAATCATTTGATCAACATGTGGGCAAAAAAATAGCCGTTGGAAGGAAAAAAATAGGGTATTTGTGTTGGGCTTGTCCAAGTTTGATCCAAAAGTTGTATGTGGTTTAGTGTATGGGCTGCATGCTTGGCCTCCTACTTGAAATTTTGGGAGTTAGTATAAATGTATAATTGACTAATTGAGTATTAAGCTGAAATTTAATGTAGTTTGTAGTGAAATGTTATGTTTTTAATAAAATGTTTGTGTTTTTAATTAAATTGATTTTAGTTTAATGATTAAAAAAAAATAGGAGGTATGAGATTTTATGGCCGCCAGTGATTTAGGTTGGGAGATATGAAATTTTATGGGTATGAGTTAACTGAAGTTTATTAGTAGAATTTGGGAGGTATCCATACTTCAGAGGCATGACTCATAGTGCACTAAAGCCCAAAGACAACCCATGCTATTGCTGTCTCATTGCATATCTTCTATTTTCCTAATATTAACCTTGGGACCCATAACTTATTACTGGACCATATATCCTCATGCCATGTCTCTTATGAAAACACTCATGTAGTCGTGTCAGTGTGTTACTAGGGATTATGATAATTAGCTGCTATACTTTCTAAAAAGGAAACAATATTGCATTATTTTGTGGTCAATTGAATCTGTTCTACACAATCTAGCCAATTGAGAACTATGATCATGTTGCATGAAATTTTAATATATTGTTCCAAGTATTATAAAGGATTTACATTAAGTTATATTGTTTTACATTATACGGAGTATAAAGTACAAAGTATGGATCGGATGAAACTCACTTCGGGCTCATTCAATATCATCCGACCTGTTCGTACTTCCATATAGTTTCCAAAAAAAAATATATATATAACTATCATTTTACCATGACTAGACGAGTACCCGTGCATAGCAACGGAATTTTATAATGACAGATCGTTTTGTGTTAAAAAAAAGTTTATGGGTTATAAACGAAAAATAATAAAAGTTTGAAGATTTAAGGATTAAAGATAATGTTTTGAAACCCGGTTCGACCCGGGTGGTTCAACCGGTTGAACCGTTCCGGGTCGAAAAACGGGTCGATTTAAACCGAGTCAACCCGACGGGTTGGGTCGAAAACGGATCAAATTAAATCGGGTCAACCCGCCGGGTTTGAAGCGTCCCGGGTCAACCCGGTTTTCGATATGTATTAATAGTTTCCTTTTGAAATATATGTTTTCAACATTTCCTTTTTTAGTTTCAACTTTTCACTTTTTACTTTTTGGTTTTTCCTTTATATATAGTATAGCAGGGTACCCGCGCGTTGCGGCGGCGGGTACCCTGTG
Organism: Artemisia tridentata subsp. tridentata; assembly: GCA_021014915.2. Lineage (NCBI taxonomy): Eukaryota > Viridiplantae > Streptophyta > Magnoliopsida > Asterales > Asteraceae > Artemisia > Artemisia tridentata. The sequence continues at coordinate 316,778,880 of CP139506.1, read as the reverse complement.
ACGATTAACCGGAGAAATAGATCTCGATGAGACCTGATTCACCAGTTTGTATCGGTTTCAACGGGTCCTCTCTGGTTCGTTTTCGGATGGCTTTTATTGGTTAGCCGAACCGGTGGCAACACCGGTTCCCAGTTGAACCCGTTGGTCGGTCCGGTTGTACAATATGAATAAATTATTGTACAGTTTGTTTAAATTGTACATTGTGAAAATTTTATTGTACTTTTTAGTAAGGGGTGTTTTAATTGGTTGTTTTTAATTTGGTAGATATGCTTTTAATTGGTTGTACAATATGAATAAATTATTGTACTTTTAATTAATGAGGTGTTTTAATAAGAGTATTAATTACACTATACATTTATCTCATCTTTGAATTTCAACATTTCACTTCTCAAGGTATGACCATTTTTCTTTTATATGTAATATAGATACGGTACTTTTTTAAAATTTTAATAATGTGCATGTTTTGTTTGTTTTGCAACTATTAGGCTTGGTGTAATGGTTACCAACATCACTATTGTCAACTAAGCGTCACATCATCTTTTCACTTCACTACCAATATCAACGCTAATAAGATGTAATAAGACAATCAACTCCATCACCCTAACATACCCAAATAAACACAAACATACCTGTTAATACAAATATCGTCTAAAAAACCTTATTTATATTTTACGATCTTTGCTATATTTTGTTAACGACAATTATAAACTTTATTTTAGCTAAACACAAATATAGTTAAGTCTTTTACATATATAGTCACAAGTCTTTCTTAAACACAAATTAAACATTACTTAGCTAGTATATATATTTTACAAGTATACTTTTATAAACATGATAATCTAAAATGAAAATATATTTTTACATCATTTCATGCATCATCCTATTCTAAGATTGCATAGCTCTTTAGGATCTTTGAAAAGATATGGTGAATATCTTGTTTTGATTATCACTCCAGATTCCTTGAAAGATATGGTGTATATTTTGGTTAGATTTGATAAAAGATTGTGAAGATTTTTTGTCAGGTACCCGCGGAACCAAAAAGTTACACGGACGGAACCCTCATTTTGGTTCCGTCCCATCCGTGGTTTACTGAGCCTTTGTGCCTATAAATAGCAAGCCACTCCATGTTGTTTAATCATCACTCACATACATAAAACAACATACATTCTCTCATTTATCATTCTCTATATCTAACTCATTCTTATTTCATTTTAGTGAACTTCTTTTAGCAAACAGATCACAACATTACAAGCTTCAACAAAACGTTGCAAGGCTTGTTTGTTTGTCATTGTGTGAATTGTATTTATTCATACATAATTGTTTGTACCAAACCATAATAAACCTCTGATAGTGATCGGTTAGTATTTTAGTCCTCAAAATACATAGTGTGACGGGAGTGGTTGTACCCTTGTAAAAAAACTCGAAATCTGGCTTAGTGTCAGAAATATTGTGTAAGCGACGTGTAAAGGTTTTCTCCGCCGGATAAAGGAGCTTGTTGACTAGTGAAGAAAAATCTCAAGTTGGATACTTGGGGAGTGGAGTAGGGCAAGGAAAAAGAATCCTTGTAGACCGAACCACTATAAATACTCGTGTTGTGCTTTGATCGTTTCTATCTTTCTTGCACTTTACATATTGTTATTTTGTTTGCATATATTAAGTCATTTCACACACAAAGATAACTAAGAAAAAGAAATTAAAAACGGTAAAACTATTCAACCCCCCTTCTAGTTTTCCATAATTGGCATCAAGAGATACGTTACTCAAGATTTTTAAAATTTATTGTATTTTAAAACTTGAAACGATCCATGGATTTTGAAAACTTTAAAGAAGGGCAATCTATGCAAAGACCACCACTTTTTGAAACAAATGGATTTATTTATTGGAAAAGCCGGTTTGAAACATATGTAAAATCAAAAGATATAGATTTATGGTATATAATTATAGAAGGTGATCACAAAGCTATTATAAAAGATATCGCAAGTGGTCGGGATGAGGATACTTCACTTACTCGTCATAGTGATGAGCAAAAGAAGTTAATTGCAAAAAATAATGAAGCAAAAATGATGCTTTACAACACTCTAACTAAAAAGGAATTTGAAAGAGTCTTTATGTACAAAACCGCTAAAGAATTTTGGCAATCTTTAATAATCACTCATCAAGGAAATTCACAAGTCAAGAATAACAAAATTGATCTTCTTGTTCAACAGTATGAACAATTTAGTATTCCTTAAGATGAAATCATTGATAGTGCATTTGCTCGTTTTAATACTATTATTACCACTCTCAAAGCACTTGATGAATCCTTTTGTAGTAAGAACTTTTTCAGAAAATTCCTTAGAGCACTTCATCTAAAATGGAGAGCAAAAGTAACGGCTATTGAAGAATCTAAAGATTTCTCAATGTTATCACTTGACGAGCTAATTGGAAACCTCAAAGTTCATGAAATGGTGATGGTGATGGTGAATGACTCAGAGATTGTTAAAGGCAAAAAGGAAAAAGTCAAGTCTATTGCCATAAAAGCAAGAACGGAGTCAAGCGATGATGAAGAATCTAGCTCGGGAAGTGAAGATGAAGAATATGCCATGGTCGTAAAAGATTTCTAAAAGTTCTTTCGAAGACGGGGAAAGTTCGTAAGACAACCTAGAGACGACACGAAACCTTTCCAAAAAGTTCGTGATGATAAGAAAGGGAAGGGTGAAAGAAAATGCTTTAGATGCGGAGACACAAGCCATCTCATAGGAGATTGTCCAAAGCCACCTAAAAACAAAACTCAAAGAGCTTTTGTGAGTGGTGCTTGGAGTGAAAGCGAAGATGACGACGAGGAACCAAAGAATGACGAAATTGCTCTCCTGGCTCAAGACTCAAATGAGGTACACTCTGACTCATCTTACTCTTCTATTGATGATGATACATTACAAAAAGAATATAACAAATTGTGTGAACTTAGCTTAAAAATCATAAACAAAAATAAGTTTTTAAAAACTAAAAATGTGTTTTTGGAAAATGAAGTTTATGAATTAAAAGAAAAAGCAAAACGTTTAGAAAAGAGTAAGCCATTGACACGGTATGTACATCATGTCAAGAGCTCCGACTTGAAATTGAAAGACTTAAAATCACACAGAATGATCTCATCAAACAAAATTCAAAGGTCAAAAGATTTGATAAGAATATTTGTTGTGTGGATGAAATAATGAAAATCCAGAAATTACCATATGATAAAACTGGACTAGGATTTATGAAATTAGGAGATTTGAGTAGTCTAAAGAAGCAAGCCGAAAAGGAGCAAGAAACTGCTCCAACCACCTCAGGAAGTCACGGACCAGACGGAACCAAAAATTTGGTTCCGTCCGTTGAACCATTTGGTTTCGTGAGTTCCTCAGGTGAACAAAAAGATAGCAAATCGGCTCTTACTGAATTCGTTAAAGTAAAAAAAAAAATCTAAAGTTGTTACAAATGAAACTAAACAAAAACCAGCTATTACATCAGGATTAGGACTTGCTAAAAATGAGTATAGATCCAAAACTACTCAACAAAGGCCTAAAACACCTATTCCCAAACGCCCCTTTCCAAAAAGTAACTACAACGCACAACCCAACTATTATCATAATGGTTGGAATCAAAACTTCACTAGACATTATCAAGCTCCTAACTATATGCCATGGAACTCATATCCACCGTTTCCATACATGAATCAAGTTAATGGGATGTTTAACCAAAATGGACCCATGAGATATTGGGGACCAAATGCTTGAGTTTTTATATAACTTAGGTATGCTTGAAAGTCGGATTGGAACCGGACGAGTGGATAAAAGATAATGGTTGTTCAATGCATATGACGGGAAACAAGAGCCTCTTCTCAACCTACCAAGAATATGATGGAGGTAATGTCACTTTTGGTAGCAAATTGAAAAGCAAAATCATCGGAAAAAGGTACTATCTCTCATGACTCTCTCTCTCTATTGATAATGTTGCTCATGTTGATAATCTAGGATTCAACCTACTTAGTATTAGTCAACTATGCCGTAAAAAGTATAATGTTCTATTTAGTGAAAACGAAAGTAAAATACTAAAAGATGGAATAACCATAGCAAAAGGAGTTTTGAAAAACAACGTTTACGTCATGAAAATTGATAAAACTTCTAGAGATAAACTTTGCTTAACTTCGTTAGATGATTCCTCAAATCTTTGGCATAGACGCTTAGGCCATGCTAATATGAGACTTATCCAATCTCTATCCTCAAAAGATCTCGTTAGGAACTTACCCAAGTTGAAATATGACCAACACTTTTGTGATGCTTGCAAAATTGGAAAACAAGTTCATAGTAGCCATAAGGCTAAAAATATGGTGTCTACATCTAGGTGTCTAGAACTTTTGCATATGGATTTATTTGGTCCATCCGCTATACAAAGTTATGGAGGTAACTTCTACACTTTGGTCATAGTAGATGATTATTCAAGATACACTTGGACAAAGTTTTTGAAAAGTAAAAACGAAGCTTTTGATCAATTTGAAATTCTTAGTAAGAAAATTCAAAACCAACTAGATAGTCGTATTGTGTCAATAAGAACGGATCATGGTCGTGAATTTGATAATGAAACACAATTTGGAAACTTTTGTGATGCCAACGGCATAACACATAATTTTTTGGCTCCTCGTACTCCTCAGTCAAATGGTGTAGTAGAACGCAAAAACTGGACTCTTCAAGAAATGAGTAGAACAATGCTTAATGAACAAAACATACCACAAAATTTTTGGTGTAACGCCGTTGACACTTCAACCTATATTTTAAATAGAGTATTAATTCGACCATTTGTGAACAAAACACCATATAAACTATATAAAGGTAAAAAGCCTACGCTAAGATACTTTTAAGTTTTTGGAAATAAATGTTTTATTTTAAACACTAAGGATTACCTCTCCAAATTTGACCTAAAGTCTTATGAAGGTGTATTTCTTGGATATTCTCAAAATAGCAAAGCTTATATTATTTTAAACAAAGAAACCTTGAGAGTCGAGGAATCGTTAAATGTAATATTTGACGAAAGTCCACCTCCTTCTAAGACATCACCTTTGGTAGATGATGACTTAGTTGAAAGTCAACTTGTTGAAAACAAAGAGAATATAAATAATGACAAGGAAGATGAACTATTAAACAAAGAAATTGTCAATATCAAAGAACCTAAAGGTCATCCATTAGATAGTGTCATAGGAAAAATAAATGAAAGAACCTTAAGATCACAAGTCCAAAATCAAAGCAACTTCTTTTGTTTTGTATCAACCATTGAACCCAAAAATATTAATGAAACTATAAAAGATGAATCTTGGGTCATAGCAATGAAAGAAGAATTAAATCAATTCGTTAGAAATGATGTTTGGACATTAGTACCTCAACCAAAAAGTCAAACAATAATTGGAACAAAATGGGTCTTTCGAAATAAAATGGATGAAAATGGTGTAGTGTCTAGAAACAAAGCTAGGCTAGTAGCACAAGGTTATAATCAACAAGAAGGCATTGACTACGATGAAACTTTTGCTCCGGTTGCTAGGCTCGAGTCTATTAGAATTTTACTTGCATATGCATGTGCAAATGATTTCAAACTTTTTCAAATGGATGTCAAAAGTGCATTTCTAAATGGATTTATAAATGAAGAAGTATATGTCGCACAACCTCCGGGTTTCATCGATTTTGAAAAACCTAATCATGTCTATAAACTTAAAAAGGCTTTATACGGACTTAAGCAAGCACCAAAAGCATGGTATGATCGACTTAAAACATTCTTAGTTGAACATAAGTACACCATGGGTTTAGTAGACAACACTCTCTTCACCAAGAAAAAGGATTCACATATTATTATTGTTCAAATATATGTGGATGACATCATATTCGGATCAACTTGTCAAGAGCTATGTAATGATTTCTCAAAAATCATGCATGACGAGTTTGGAATATTCTTTAACCAATCTAAATACATAAAAGACATGCTTAAGAAATTTGGTCTTGAAGACTCTAAACCTATTAAAACGCCTATGTCTTCGGAAACCAAACTCACCAAGGATGAAGAAGGTGAATCCATAGATAACACTAAATATAGAGGAATGATTGGTAGTCTACTCTATCTCACGGCTAGTAGACCCGACATTATGTTTAGTGTTTGTCTATGTGCTCGCTTTCAAGAGGATCCTAAAACATCACATCTTGAAGCCGTAAAACGAATTTTTAGATACATAAAAGGCACCACACACCTAGGATTATGGTATCCCAAAGGAACGGGAGTTGAAACCATAGTGTATGTCGACTCAGATCATGCCGGTGACTATGTTGATAGAAAAAGTACAAGTGGTATTTGTACTTTTGTTGGACACTGTCTCACCTCATGGTTTTCAAAGAAACAAACGGTTCTTGCCATCTCAACAACTGAAGCCGAATACGTATCAGCAGGAAAAGCATGTCAACAAGCTCTATGGATGAAGCAAGCTCTTATCGACTACGGAATTCAACTTAACGACATCTCTATCCTTTGCGACAACAAAGGAGCTATCGACCTCAGTAAAAATCCAGTTCAACATGCTCGAACTAAACACATTGAAATCTGTCATCATTTCCTTCGAGACAATGTTCAAAAAGGAAACATCTCAATCGAGAAAGTATCCTCAGAAGATAACATTGCCGATATTCTAACTAAACCTCTTAAATGAGAACCATTCAATCTCCTTAGACTTGGACTAGGACTAATGGAACCAAATTTTTAGTTTTAATCTTAGCTTAAACCTTCATTTGTTCAAAACGACAAAACTGACAAAAACATGTTCTGGTCCCAAGGAACCCTTCGACATAATGGACGGAACCCTGAATTTGGTTCCGTCCCATCCGTAGATTCCTAGGGCCAGAAATTAAATAACTTAAACAAACACTCCCTTTCACATAACCAAAACACACAAATGACTCAAACTCATCCCATAACATATCACTCTCAAAATTAATGCATCTCCTTCAACTAATCTCAGCTCAAATCAACATTTTAAGCTTTCTTACTACTTTTCTTCTCTCAATTCTGAGTCTAGGGCTTCTAATTTATGCACAAATCCAAACTTGGGGATTGATTGTACAATAAATTGCACGACCAGGCCTTCGATGATGATCAAATGATTTATGGGGTGTTGCGGTTGCGCCAAGCTTGTCTTTAACCTGAAATAAGAAATACTAAGACACTACATTAAGTGATTGCGCAGGGGTTGGGCCCTGCGAACCACCTCCGGCGTGCGAATAAGTATGTGTTATGATAAGTTGGTAGTAAATTGAGAGAGTTCAGTTAGCATACCATGGTTCTTGCCCGTCTAAGCTATTTATAGGGGAGAAATAGGCTTAGAGAGCACTTTGCACATAAATCGGAGATCATGGGGGCGTCCCATGATTTGTGGTAACCGCTAGGGCTTTGTGACCCACGGTCTCATCCTTGGCGGGAAAGCCTAAGGGAAGAGGGAACGTGGGTGTGACCAGGTCAAGGTGATTCTCCGTTCTAGTTCCTTCGAATGAGATACCCCGAAAGGCTTAGGCTTCGATTGGCGTATTCCCACATGGTAACCACTTCATAGATGAATGGTTTTACGCCAATGAAATGTTTTAGGAGATTAACCTGGGCCTCCGAAGAGAGGGCTTCGCACAGGCTCGAAGGGGAGTCCTTCGACCCGTTCGGAGGGTACATCATCAAGCCCCCCAGTCGAAAGTGATATATACGTACGAGTATAAATTGCATTCGACTCAAAAATCAGCATGAACGATGTCCCTCTCGTTACAAAATCGTGCGGAAGGAAAATAAATTCCTAACTAACTGCGCATTTAATGCAACTTAATCATTATCCGTCCACTTGCTACTTAATCTAAAATGGCTAGGATCTTGGTAAAAGTAAACATCTTTTCAAAATTTAAATTGTATTTGAAATCCGTGAATGCATCAAAGTTGGATGGACACGTGTGCGACCGAGATTGAAAATACCATGGGTATAAAACGATATGGTACGGTAAACCCTAGCCCATTTTTACCTTCCGCCCAAAATACACAAACACCTTACTGTGTTTTTGTGCTTCCGTTGGCTCAAAAGGTAATATTCCATCATCCTTCGTTGATTTCTTTATCTTGTTATTGCAATATGAGTATGGCAGCAAAAAGAATCATTAGACAACAAAAATGTACTTTGTCAAAAGAAGCATTATCTTACTTTCTTCGTGATTATCCCATACCCAAAGAGTTCAAAATCATGCTTCCGAGCAAACATCAGAATATCTTTGATGCTCCTGCAGGATATGTGGGCTTATATGTGCATGCATTCACCAGTCAAACTTTAGGATACCCATCCATCCGTTAATTTTGGAGTTTTTGCAATACTACAAAGTTCACATTTCTAGGTTAAATCCCTTTGGCCTAGCCAAATTAACCACCTACATTGTCGTGTGCAAAGCGTACGGTTATGAGCCCACACTAACTGTGCTTAGGGCTTTGTTAACCTATACCCTGGTGGCGATTGGATAACCATAGCTAAGAGAGGTGAACATGATGTACCCTACCTAGTGACCAAACCCTTTTCGAATATCAGAAATTGGAAAGGGCAATTTTTCTATGTTGAGAACACAATCATACCTTCTGAGTATCCAGCTTTGTTGGATGAAGCATATATGTTGGATGAAAAAAGGTTCAATAACCCCTTGCCTTATGAAATAAGAAGCAGTCCTATGTACCAGCGTCTTGCACGTCATCCAGTTGATGTGCAAACATTCCCTGAGCCAATCTTGTTTATGGCGGGCATTATGGACCGTTGGGAAGGCTCTCCATTGAAACCTGAGATAGTTTGTGAAGGACAAAGTATGTACATTCCCATTTAAATAAAATAAATAACTTATCTGCTGATATTTATCTCTTTTCTTTTGTTGTTGCAGGAATGGCATTCAGGAACTTTGTTGTGTCAGGAGGTGCAAAGGAGGTCAGCTTCATTCCCAAGGACCCACAAGATGTGAGCTACGGAGTTGGGTCTCCATCTGTATCTGTGAATAACAATGATGTTGATGCTTCACCAGTTGAGCCACTTGCAATAGTCCATCCTTCGAAACCTGTGAGTACTGAGGGAACCCCCTAGTTTGTGGAGAACATTGCTGATTCTGATGATCCTCCCTCCGAGGGTGATCAACTGAAAATCGTGGGGTCCTCCGGCATCGCAGACAGGGTGCGAAGCAGGAAAAGCACAAGTGCAAGGCCTTCGAAGGCCACCCCAAAGAGGAAATTAAACATCCCCACTCCTACCTCAAGGACTACCAAGCAAAAGACAGAGAAGTCTCATGGGAAAGCAATCATGTATTCGACTGAGGAAGTCGCTGATGATGATGATATCCATGGTAAGTAAAATCTCTTTTAATCCCTTCTTTCTTAATATGTTCCGTATCTGATGGATATGCCTTATGCAGGATTGCCGAACACCAAGGAGCTACCAAATGCTCTCACCTGTCATCTGCTGGTTGACAATGTTACTCCTCCTCAATGGAGGAGAACTCTGAATGATATTTCCATTGAAAAGCTATGTGACTTGCACGACAAGAGTTATACAAGACAGGCCATGTTGGATAATCATTTGAACACCCGTACAAGGGAGCTGGTTCGTATGGTGAAAGATGCCAAGAAAGAGGTAGATGTGATTGTTGCTAGGGAGAAGAAGAGGGAGTCTTAGTATGCAGAACTAGAAGCCAAATGTGATGCGGCTATGTTGGATTTCGAAAAGAACCCAAGGTATGAAGCCCTCCGAGCTAAGATTGACACTCTCGAAGAACAATTGAAAGAGGCTCAAGCGGAGTGTGGTAGGCTGAAGGTTGAGGAGGCTAAGGTTTCTGGGTATAAGACACAAGTTGCTGCACTTGAGTCTAAATGCACCGGTCTTGAAACCGAAAGGGCTAGGTTGGTGGAGCAGGAGATCAAGCTATGTCAGGAGATGGACGAAATAAAACTCCAATGTAAGAGCTTGAAGAAAGATAGGGCTGAGGTGGTGTCGAAGGTTGTTCCTTATGTTGCGATGGAATTGTATCACAGTGATGAGGTGCGGGAGATAGTGGGAAAACTGGTGAACGCAACCATTTTTTATGGTAAATGCACGACGTTGGAGGAAATCGCCGAGACTAAGAAATCGGTGGTCTTGTCGGAGGTACCTTATTACCGCCCAACGTCTGAGCAGGAGTACAACGATGCAGGAAACGCGTTCACTTCAGCGGAGTACCCTTTCCTCACCGAAGCAACCAAGGACCCCTTAGCCTCAATAGAAGATCTCCTGTCCAAGAAGCCGAGGAAAATTCAGCCTCCATCTCCAACCAAGAAGACCACATCCTTGAAACCTCCGTCTCCATCACACCAAGAGGATCCAAACTCCTCAAAAAATGCATGAAGGCTGCCATGTTGGCAGTAATTTGGTCTTAAGGGTGGCATGTACCCTTTTAAACAATTTCTTATGATGCTTTGTTAGGCATGTGCCTATGTCTTTGAACAATTTATCATTTGCATTTCTGGGCTTCGACCCAGACTTTAGACAATTATTTCGATGTTTAATGTTGGCTATGACTATATCTAGTCTTATAAATGCCAGTCAAGGGATAATGTCCCATTTTTGATATCATGCTTGTCTTCTCTTACATTTATGTATAAACGTAAATATACAACCTAAGGTTATGACCTTATTGTGTGTATTTTGAACCAAGATTTTCAGCAATCGTATAATTTGACTGCGACAGAGGGTCGCGACCCACTCCGTCTTTATCTTTAAGTTGCAAAGGGCTTAAAATACCCTAAGACTTTATAGGAAAGTTAATGTGAATTGTAATGGATGTTTTGTGTATACAAGACATGTGTCTTAAATCATCCTTCAACATTGAAACTTGTAAAGTACTTGGCTGAGCAAATATTTGTTGTATAGAACGAAACAAGAGATTTTGAGGGAAATATTTTATATCATTAATTGGGTAGGGAGGATTACATCTGATGATGTACCCTCCTAACGGGTCGAAGGACTCCCCTTCGAGCCTGTAGAAAGCCCTCCCTTCGGAGGCCCAGGTTAATCTCCTAACACGTTTCATTGGCGTAAAACCATTCGTCTACGAAGTGGTTACCATGTGAGAACCCGCCAATCGAAGCCCTAAGCCCTTCGGGGTATCCCTCTCGAAGGGACTACAACGGAGAACCCTCTTGACCTGGTCATACCCATGTTCCCAGACCCTTAGGCTTTCCCGCCAAGGAAGAGATCGTGGGCTACAAAGCCCTAGCGGTTACCACAAATCATGGGACGCCCCCATGATCTCCGAAACAAGTGCAACCGCCCACTAAGGCCTATTTCTCTCCTATAAATAGCTTAGTCAGGCAAGAACAATGTAAGTTAACTTCACTCTCGTCATTTACAACCTACTTAAACATAACACATACTTACTCGCACGCCGGAGGTGGTTCGCAGGGTCCAACCCCTGCGCAATCACTTAACGTAGTGTTTTAGTATTTCTTATTTCAGGTTAAGAACAAGCTTGGCGCAACCTCAACACCCAATAATTCCTTTGATCACCATCGAAGGCCTGGTAGTGCAATTATTTGTACAATCAGTGGCGCCATCCGTGGGACCGCTACAATTGGTCTCGTTATTTCCAAGCTTATAACCAACCAATTACTTTCACTATATATCCGGCATGGATCAAGGAAGAGAAGATACTCCTCCACCGGGTTTCTCTACCTTAGCACCAATAACAATCAACGAATCTAACAACCTTCCCCCAATAACCACTTCCACATTCACAACACGTTCTCACCCAGAGATAATACCCAACCATCATGCTTCGACATCAGCCAATCCGGAGCCTATTATTAGCCCAGACTTTGTCGAAGTCAACCACGAAGTGTTGGAATCCCTCTTAAGGGCTCGCAAAAGGCAAGTTCGGAGTGTTGAAATGCGAAGGGAGTTGGAATACTCAAGTGATGACTATGATGAAGAGTTGGAGGTGGAACCTAGGCCTCCGACACATGGAGCAACGCTTTCAGCATTAAGGATTGGGTCGCCAGTCAGTCGAAGGCTAAGCAGAAGGTCCGTCGGATTTGAAGGAGTCCCAGAAAGGGCTCCGACTAGGAGGGAAGGAATGGTTGCCGAAGGTTCCAATGGGAGGAGTCAACGAAGGGAAGATACGGGGGTAAATCTACCTCCATTGTTAGCAGCACATCTCGGAAGGACAGTAGCAGGGGTCCCGTTGCAGCCTTCTCACGCATCAGGCGTAGAAGGCAATCCGCCTACATTTAATATGGGAGGAAATCTTCCTCCCAATGGTATGTACCCTCCGTTCCAAACTCAATCTTACCCTCAAGGGTTATATCCCCCCGTTAGTGGACAACCTAGCAACCCTAGTCTCCCCCAACCATATGGGAGCATACCCTTCGGGCATCCTACGGTATACCCTCCGTACGCCGTGGGAAATGGTTACCCATTTAGCATAAACGCACCCTATCAGCCTTACCCTATCCAAACTCCCATGGGAGTACCCCCAAGTCATACTTCATATAACACTGTTCCTAAATATGCACCACCTTATAATTGCCTATATTCGGACCCATGGGTTCGGCTACACCCTTCGTTAGGTGGATAGAAGATTACCCATTGCCTGATGGGTTGAAAATGCCTTCGCATATTGGGACTTATGATGGGAAGGGGGATCCGGACAATTTCTTACATTTGTTCGAAGGGGCTATTAAAATGCAAAAATGGGTTATGCCTGTAGCCTGTCACATGTTTACATATACCCTACGAGATTCTGCTCGCATTTGGTGGAATGGGCAAAAGCCAGGGAGCATCGTCAATCTTGATGATCTCAAGGCCAAATTCAGGTCACACTTCAGTCAGCAAAAGAAATTTACAAGGACTCATCTTACGGTGCACAACATCAAATAAAAGGAAAACGAAAGCACAAGGGCCTTCGTTACTAGGTACACCGATGAAACTTTGCAGATTCTGGGTCTTCATGAAGATCAGCGTATCTCGGGTTTCGTACATGGCCTTCGAAATTGGAGTTTGGTGGAGTTCTTATCCACTGAACTTCCGACAACTTACAAAGGCTTAATGGAAAAGACGTTCACTTGGATTGAGGCAAAGGAGGTATCTACCAATGGCGCTCCGATCGATAGAGACACCAACAACAAGTTCTCAAAGTGGGAAGGGTCAAATAACAAGAACAAAAACAGAGACAGGTTTTCTCCGTACAAAGGCCCTAACCACGGTTTGCTGGGAAGTCTAAGTAAGTCTCCGAAGGAAATACTTGCAACGGAGAGGGCTGCTAAGGCTTTCGAAACACCCCCTCGCATGACAAGTAAGGGTAAAAACAGGGATACGAGCAAGTATTGTCACTTCCATGAAGATTATGGCCATGATACGAACAGTTGCATGGAGTTAAAGAAACGGATTGAAGAAGCCGTACGGTCCGGACAGTTGGCACATCTGGTGAAGGGTATCAAGAAGGGAAAGGAAAAAATGACTGACACTCAGTTGGCCAAAGATGCTACTCTTCTCGAAGCCCCAATACTCATGGTTCGTTGGGGCGAAACCAGTTTGAAAAGAAAGGTAACAGTGCAGGAAGGTAATGAAGTGGGAGAGGTAACATTTCCTCCCTGGCAGGCCAAGTCCCTTCGAATGATCCAGTGGTCATCAAGGTCCTAGTCTTCAACAGAGAAGTAAACAGAGCCTACATGGACTGCGGAAGCTCCTGCGAAATCATATATGAGCATTGTTTTCTTAAGCTCAAGCCTGCGATCAGATCGCAACGGGTGGATTCAAAGATACCTTTGGTAGGATTCTCCGGTGAACACTCGTGGCCTCTGGGAGAAGTCCCATTGGACATAACAATCGGAGAAGGCAAGCTCGCGAGAACAGAAACCCTCATGTTCGCCATCGTAAGGTCCAACTCTCTGTACAACTTACTGATAGGAAGGACCGCCATGCAAAAGATGGGTATTGTAGTCTCCACCATACATGCAGTGGTAAAATTCCATACACCTTATGGGATAGGAACCGTACTCTCTAGCTACAATCAAGGAACAATAGGAGACGCAGGCAAAAAGCTCAAAGAAAGTCCGAAGGAGCCCCTTAAGGCCATTTTAAGTTGTACTGGTGCTGAAGAACGCATCGTGGTTAATGAGCTCTATCCGGAGCAAACAGTGGTAATCGGAAAGCAGCTTCCTGCCAACTTCAAGGCAGACTTGGAGAAGCTACTGAAAGCCAACAAAGATGTTTTCGCATGGACGTACTTCGATATGACGGGGGTTCCTAGAACTCTGATGATTGATGGTAAGCCCTTCGGTACAGAACATAAGCTTAATGAGTTCAAGCACATCGAACCAACTAAGCAGAAGCGCCGAAGCCTGGCACCTGAAAGAAACGCAGCCGCTTGCAAGGAGGTGGACGAACTTGTGCGAGCGGGAATTCTCAGAGAGGTGAAATACCAAACATGGGTGGCTAATCCAGTTATGGTAAAGAAAAGTGACGGAGGGTGGCGTATGTGTGTTGACTTCACAGACATCAACAAAGCTTGCCCAAAGGACTGCTACCCTCTACCGGAAAATGATTGGAAGGTTGAATCCCTCTCGGGGTTCCGTTTGAAATGCTTTATAGATGCCTACAAAGGGTATCACCAGATAAAAATGGCGGAGGAAGATGAGGAGAAGACAATCTTCTACACAGGAAAAGGTGTCTATTGCTACAAGAAAATGCCCTTCGGTCTAAAGAACGCAGGGGCAACCTACCAACGACTGGTAGATAAAGCCTTCCACAAGCAAATAGGAAGGAACTTGGAGGCCTACGTTGACGACATGGTTATAAAAAGCAGAACTGAGGAAGACCTGCTCTCCGACATCCAGGAAACCTTTGATCAATTAAGGGAAATCAATATGAAGCTTAACCCTAAGAAGTGTTCCTTCGGCGTGGAAGAAGGACAATTCTTGGGACATCTGATCACAAAGCAAGGGATCAAGGCTAACCCTTCGAAAGTCAAAGCCATCACTGATCTACAAGCTCCAAAGTCACTAAAGGAAGTACAAAGCCTAAACGGAAAGCTCGCGGCACTTAGCAGATTTCTGTCAAAAGGGGCGGATCGTTCTTTACCTTTCTTCAAAACACTCAAGGGGTGCACAGATAAAAAGACTTTCCAATGGAGTAGTGATGCGGAAACCGCTTTCGAAAAATTGAAAGAATTCATGGAGGTCTTACCGACACTTACAGCCCCAATCAAAGGCGAAGTGTTGTTTATGTACATCGCGGCATCCACCGAAAGCATCAGTGCTGTTCTTTTGGCAGAAAGAGACAAGAAGCAAGTCCCAATCTACTTTGTTAGCAGGGTCCTACAAGGAGCTGAGTTAAACTATCCGGAGTTGGAAAGGCTAATCCTAGCCTTGATTCACGCTGCAAGACGCCTTCGAAGATACTTTCAGGCTCATCCCATCACGGTTTTGACTGACAAGCCAATTAAGCAGATATTGTCAAAACCTGAGAAATCAGGAAGAGTGGCCAAATGGGCCATCGAACTAGGGGAACATGAGATAGAGTACAAGGGTCGGAACTCTGTTAAAGGTCAAATACTTGTGGACTTTCTCGCTGAAACACCTTCTGGACCCAGTAAAGATAAGGAAATCCCAAAGGAAAAGCCCCCAGAGATGAAGGAGGGATGGAAACTATACACAGACGGAGCCTCAAGCTCTGACGGTTCGGGAGCAGGCCTAATGCTAGTAAGTCCGGAAGGTAAAGAATACACTTATGCATTACGTTTCGAATTCGACGCTACCAACAATGAAGCTGAGTACGAAGCTTTGTTAGCCGGTCTTCGACTTGCAAAGGATGTGGAGGTTCACAATCTCTCCATCTTTGTAGACTCACAACTAGTAGCTAACCAAATCAAGGGCTCCTACGAAGCAAGACAGCCTACGATCAAACAATATTTGGAAAAGGCTATAGAACTCCTCCATGGATTTGAGTCCTACAATATAGAGCATGTCCGAAGGAACCAAAACAAGAAGGCAGACGCATTAAGCAAATTGGCTTCAATGGCGTTCGCTCATTTAACAAAGGAAGTCTTGGTAGAAGTGTTGGCCGAAAGGTCAATCAAATGCAACGAAGTGTCTGATATCATAACTGAAGAAGGTCCTAATTGGATGACTCCAATAAGGGAGTATCTGATAAGTGGTATTCTACCAGAAGATCCGAAACTTGCACGAAAGGTCAGGATCAAAGCTCCCCAATATAGACTTATTGGGGATCATCTCTACAGGAGGTCCTTTTTATCCCCATGGCTTCGTTGTGTGGGACCAAAACAGGCTTCGAACATCATCCACGAGGTTCACGAAGGGTCCTGCGGACTACACGCAGGTCCTCGCTCCGTTGTGTCAAAAATAATGAAGCTGGGATACTATTGGCCGTCCATGAATAGGAACACAATAGAAATAATACAAAAGTACGAAGCATGTCAGCTCCACTCCAGAGTTCCAAGAATGCCTAAGCAAGACATGACCTCTGTCACATCCGCATGGCCTTTCTGCCAATGGGGAATTGATATAGTCGGACCCCTACCAATGGATCCAGGAGGGGTAAAGTTCTTGGTCGTAGCCATAGATTACTTTACCAAATGGGTCGAAGCCAAGCCTTTAGCATCGATGACAGGAAGGCATATGGAGAAGTTTGTATGGGAGCACATAATCTGCCGATTTGGTGTTCCTCACATTATCATCTTCGACAACGGGAAACAATTCGCCGAAGGGGTATTCCCAACCTTTTGCGAAGGCCTAAAATTCAAACAATCGTTTACTTCCGTATACCATCCACAGGGAAATGGACAAGTCGAAGTCACCAACAGGGACGTCATTGATGGTATCGAGAAGAGGTTAGGACGAAGCCATCATGGGTGGGTAGATGAACTACCCCAAGTTCTGTGGGCACATAGGACACACCCCAAGTCAAGCCATGGGGAAACTCCTTTTAGCCTTGCTTATGGAACGGAGGCTGTCATACCCTCCGAAATCAGCATAGAAATAGAGCGCATTGTGAACTTTGAAGAAAAAACAAATGACGAATGGCTTCGTGAAAATCTCAATCTTCTGGAAGAAAGAAGAGAAATAGCTTCAATCAGGGAGGCTATCCACAAACAGAAATTTGAAAAGTACTACAACAACCGAGTTCGACCCTCCACATTCAATCCAGGTGAATATGTACTTCGGTTAAACAGCGCAAGCAAAGCCGAATACGAAGGAAAACTAGGGCCCACATGGGAAGGACCCTACATGGTATCCGAGGCCTATGGCAATGGAGCCTACAAGCTCGCAACATTGAAGGGAGAGGTCATGGATAGGACTTGGAACGGTACCAACCTTCGTAAGTTTTACATATAAGACTTACCACTTTTAAGAACACTCAGTCTGTTTTCTTTCAATTTCATGTAACGCATTCTTCTCACTTAGGGAAAGAAGCATTAATGGTAGGTGTCCTAGTGTTTATTTCTTAAAATGATGTAATCCTCCCTACCCAATTAATGATATAACGCATTTCCCTCAAATCTCTTGTTTCGTTCTTTACAACAAAGATTTGTTCAGCCAAGTACTTTACAAGTTTCAATGTTGAAGGATGTGGCAAGACACATGTATTGTATGCAAATAACATCCATTACAATTCACATTAACTTCTCCTATAAATTCTTAGGGTATTCTAAGCCCTTTGTATCTTAAGGATAAAGACGGAGTGGGTCGCGACCCTCTGTCGCAGTCAAATTATACGATTGCTTAAAATCTTGGTTCAAAATACACACAATAAGGTTATAACCTTAGGTTGTATGTGTACGTCTATTATAGGCGTAAGAGAAGTAAATATGGTCATAGTATTCAAAATGGGACGCTGTCCCTAATTGGAATTAACAAGGCCAAATATGGTCATAGCCAAAACAAAACAAGCAATTATTTAACGCACGGGTCGAATCCCATACAGATGCACGGATATATCGTCGAAAGCAACTAAACATAATGTGACATTCTTAAAAGGGTACATACCACCCGTGGGGTAAAATCCCTGCCAACATGACAGTTTTCAAACTTCCGTTGTAAACGGGGAGTCTCTCTAACGTGGCGTAGGAAGAGGGCTGACAGAGGAAGTTTTCCTGGTAGGAGACGGAGGCTGAATTCTCCGCGGCTTTTTTGAAAGGAGATCTTCTAGTGGTGCTAGGGGATCCTTGGTTACCTCTAAAAGGAAGGAGTACTTCGCTGAAACGAATGAAGTGCCAGCATCATTATACTCTTGCTCAGAATTTGGGTGGTAGTAAGGTACCTCCAACAAAACCACAGGTTTTCTGGTCAGGGCAATTTCTTCCAATGTGGTACAGGTACCATAAAAGATGGCTGCATTCACTAGTTTTCCAATAACTTCCCCCACCTCATCACTGCGGTACAATTCCATTGCCACATGAGGCACAACCTTCGAAACTACATAAGCTCGGTCCCTCCTCAAGTTTTGACACTGGAGTTTAAGACTGCCGATCTCCTCGCAAAGCTTGACCTCCTGCTCAACCAACCTAGACCTTTCGGTTTCCAGACTCGTACATTTGGATTCAAGCATTGTGATTTGTGCCCTATAAATGGATACCCTAGCCTCCTCACCCTTCAACCTATCACATGTTGTGCGGGATTCCCTCAATTGCCCTTCGAGTCTGTCAATCTTGGCTCGCATATCTTGCACAATAGGATTCTTCTCAAAGTTCTCCATCACTTCTTTGCACTTAGCTTCCAACTCATCATACTCATTATCCCTAGCTTTTTCTTTGGCTGCGATGGCATCCATTTTCCCCCTTACATCCAACACCGTTTGCACCAATTCTCTTGTTCGAGAATTAAGATGATTATCCAACACAGCCTGTCTAGCATAACTTTTGGAATGAAAGTCACAAAGCTCTTCCATAGACATGTTATCCAAGATGCCTCTCCAGCCAGCAGGTGTCATTTTTTCAACCAATTGACGACATGCAAGAGCATCCGGAAGATCTGTGACGTTGGGAAGGTCTGCGAGAAATAAGATAATCAGTTACATGATGCGTTAGGTTCACCAGACATATAAGATTTCAACTTACTAGGAGTGTCATCTTCAGGAACCCTTAGGGGGTAGGTATAAAGGTTTTAGCATGAGAACTTTTGGGTTTCATCGTTCTTGTCGGAGGGGTTGGTAGCGATAATTTCCTTTTCGGAGGAGTCTTCACAGACATGGCAGCTTTTCTCTTGATTGTTTTCTTTTTGTCTGAGACACCGGAAGACCCCATAAGCCTCGTTTGAAATTCCTTGATGAGTGGATCATCAGAGTCTGCTACAGTTTCTACAAAGTGTGGAGTCTTGTCATCATTAGCTGAGGCTGATGGAGAACCCACTTCATCACTCATATCCTTCGAATCTTGGGGGATGAAAGTAACTTCCCTGGTACCACGGGATACAACGAAGTTCCTGAACGCCATTCCTACAACGACAAAGGAAAGCGATTAGAATCAGCAGATAAGTTATTTACTTTATTTGAATAGTTATATACATACTTCTCCCCTCACAAAGTATCTCAGGTTTCAACGGAGAGCCTTCCCAACGATCAACGATGCCCGCCATATACAGTACTGGTTCGGGAAACGTTTGTACATCAAAAGGATGGCGTGCAAGACGTTGGTATAGTGGATTGTTTCTTACGAAGTGCGGTAAGGGATCATCAAAACGTTTCTCATCAAACTGAAATGCCTTATCCAGCAAGGCTGGGTATTCGGGAGGTATGATTGTGCTTTGTACATAGAAAAACAAACCCTTCCATTTTCTTATATTAGCAAAGGGTTTAGTTATTAAGCAAGGCACATCAGGCTCACTTCTTTTCGCTAAGGTTAACCAATCACCACCAGGGCAAAGGTTAATAAAGCCTCTAAGCACATTAAGTGTTGGCTCATAACCATAAGCTTTGCATACAACAATGTAAGTGGTTAGTTTGGCTAAACCAAAAGGATTCAACCTGGAGATATGTACTTGATAGTACTGTAAAAACTCTAGGATTAGAGGATGAATGGTAACCCTAAAGTTGGATTCTGTAAATGCATGAACATAGAGCCCAACATACCCAACCGGAGCGTCAAAAATATTTTGGTCTTTGTTCGTAAGAATCACTTTGAACTCTTTGGGTATGGGTACTTCCCAAGAAATTCCGTCAAATCCTGTTTTGTTAAGATACATTTTGTTGCCTAATGATTCTCTTTGCTGCCATACTCATCTTGTAATTAGAAACAATGAGTTGTGGAGAAGAGAGTTACCTTAAAACCCAGATGAAGCACGGAGCACAGTACTGTGTATGTGTATTTGGGGCGCAAAGAAAAAATATGATCAGGGAGGGATTAGGAAGGATTTATGTATGACTTTTGATCATCCACGTGTACTCATAGTCCGAGTAATTTACGGACTAAAAGCTGCTTTTTAAATTTTGAAAAGAAGTTTGTGGTTACCGATATAATAGCTGTTGTAACTTATAGTATGGTAGATAGACATTCAATAGCCGCATTTATTGCACAATTTGTTTAAACACTTATCTTCATTCCGTCCGATTTTGTGCTGGAAGGGATAGAGTGTGGCATGTTTTTTTGAGTCAAATGCAATTTATAGTTGTGTGTATATATCACTTTCGACTGGGGGGCTTGATGATGTACCCTCCTAACGGGTCGAAGGACTCCCCTTCGAGCCTGTAGAAAGCCCTCCCTTCGGAGGCCCAGGTTAATCTCCTAACATGTTTCATTGGCGTAAAACCATTCATCTACGAAGTGGTTACCATGTGGGAACCCGCCAATCGAAGCCCTAAGCCCTTCGGGGTATCCCTCTCAAAGGGACTACAACGGAGAACCCTCTTGACCTGGTCATACCCATGTTCCCTCTTCCCTTAGGCTTTCCCGCCAAGGAAGAGATCGTGGGCTACAAAGCCCTAGCAGTTACCACAAATCATGGGACGCCCCCATGATCTCCGAAACAAGTGCAACCACCCACTAAGGCCTATTTCTCTCCTATAAATAGCTTAGTCGGGCAAGAACAATGTAAGTTAACTTCACTCTCATCATTTACAACCTACTTAAACATAACACATACTTACTCGCACGCCGGAGGTGGTTCGCAGGGTCCAACCCCTGCGCAATCACTTAACGTAGTGTTTTAGTATTTCTTATTTCAGGTTAAGAACAAGCTTGGCGCAACCTCAACACCCAATAATTCCTTTGATCATCATCGAAGGCCTGGTAGTGCAATTATTTGTACAATCAACATCATTTTAAGAAATGAACACTAAGACACCTACCATTAATGCTTCTTTCCCAAGTGAGAAGAATGCGTTACATGAATTTGAAAAACAAGCTAAGTGCTTTAAAAATAGTAAGTTTTGTATGTAAAACTTACGAAGGTTGGTACCATTCCAAGTCCTATTCATGACTATTCCCTTAAGCGTTCTGAGCTTGTAGGCTCCATTGCCGTAGGCTTCTGACATGACGTAGGGTCCTTCTTATGTAGGCCTTAGCTTTGCTTGCGCTGTTTTAGCCGAAGGACATGTTCCTATGTGCCTGCAGAATTTGGGGTAGTTCATCAACCCACTCATGCTGGTATTGTCCCAACCTTATCTCGATTTCAATTACAATGTCCCTGTTGATGACGTCAACACAAGTGAACATTTGCTTTATGTTTAAGCCTTCGCAGAAAGATGGGAATACCCCTTCGGCAAACTGCTTCCCATTGTCGGAGGTGATGATTTGTGGGACTCAAAATCGGCAAATTATGTGTTCCCACGCAAACTTTTCCACATGCTTTCCTGTTATTGATGCCAAAGGTTTAGCTTCGACCCATTTGGTGAAGTAGTCTATGGCTATTACCAAGAATTGTACACCTCCGGGAGCCACTGGTAGAGGTCCAACTATGTCAAATCCCCATTGGCCAAAAGGCCTTGCTGATGTGACAGAGGTCACGTCATGCTCTAGTGGTCTTCGAACTTTTGAGTGTATCTGATATGCCGCACATATTTGTATTATTTCAGTTGCGTCTTCCAGTATTGATGGCCAATAATATCCCAACTTCGTTATTTCCGAGGCAATGGAGCGAGGACCTGCGTGCACTTCGCAAGATCCTTCATGAACATCATAGATGATGCTCGAAGCCTGTTTCAGTCCCACACAACGAAGCCATGGAGATAAGAAAGACCTTTTGTAGAGATTATCCCCCATAAGTCTATACTGGGGAGCCTTGACCCTGACCTTTCGTGCCAGTTTTGGATCATCAGGCAGAATATCACTTATCAAGTACACCTTTATTGGAGTCATCCAGTTGAAGCCTTCGTCAGATGCTTCGCCTTGTTTAATTGACCTATGGGCCAATACTTCCACTGACACCTCCTTTGTTAGGTGAGCAAATGCTATCAAGGCTAGCTTGCTTAAGGCATCCGCTTTCTTGTTTTGGTTTCTGCAGACATGTGCTATCTCATAGGATTCGAACCCCTGAAGGAGTTCTTTGGCTTTATCCAAATACTGTTTGATGGTGGGCTGCCCTGCTTCGTAAGAGCCCTTGATTTGGTTGGCGACTAGCTGCGAGTCCACGAAAATGGAGAGGTCACGGACCTCCATGTCCTTTGCAAGTCGGAGGCCTGCTAGTAAAGCTTCGTACTCTGCTTCGTTGTTTGTAGTCTCGAACTCAAAACGTAATGCATAAGTGTACTCTTTTTTCTCTGGACTAACCAGCATTAGACCTGCTCCTGAACCATCAGAGCTTGAGGCTCTGTCTGTGTATAGTTTCCACCCCTCCTTCGTCTTTGGGGGCTTTTCCTTCAGGATTTCCTTGTCTTGGCTAGGTCCGGAAGGTGTTTCAGCAAGAAAGTCTGCAAGTATTTGGCCTTTGACGGAGTTTCGACCCTTGTACACTATGTCATGTTCTCCCAGTTCGATGGCCCATTTGGCTACTCTACCCGATTTCTCAGGCTTCGACAGTATCTGCTTAATTGGCTTGTCAGTCAATACTGTGATGGGATGAGCTTGAAAGTACCTTCGAAGACGCCTTGCAGCATAAACCAAGGCTAGGATCAACTTTTCCAACTCCGGATAATTTAGTTCAGCCCCTTGCAGGACCCTGCTAACAAAGTAGATCGGGACTTGCTTCTTATCCCTTTCTGCTAAAAGAACAGCACTGATGCTTTCAAAGGATGCTGCAATGTACATGAACAACACCTCGCCTTTGATTGGGGCTGTAAGTGTTGGTAAGATTTCCATGAACTCTTTCAGTTGCATCACAACTCCATTGGAAAGTCTTTTTATCTGTACACC
This sequence comes from Artemisia tridentata subsp. tridentata, assembly GCA_021014915.2. Classification (NCBI taxonomy): domain Eukaryota; kingdom Viridiplantae; phylum Streptophyta; class Magnoliopsida; order Asterales; family Asteraceae; genus Artemisia; species Artemisia tridentata. The sequence continues at coordinate 316,755,508 of CP139506.1, read as the reverse complement.
CCTTGAGTGTTTTGAAAAATGGTAAAGACCGATCTGCACCTTTCGACAGGAACCTGCTAAGTGCTGCGAGTTTCCCGTTTAGGCTTTGTACTTCTTTTAATGACTTTGGAGCTTGTAGATCAGTGATGGCTTTGACTTTCGAAGGGTTAGCTTTGATCCCTTGCTTCCTTATCAAGTGTCCCAAGAATTGTCCTTCTTCCACGCCAAAGGAACAATTCTTTGGGTTGAGCTTCATGTTGATTTCCCTCAATTGATCAAAGGTTTCTTGAATGTCGGAGAGTAGGTCTTCCTCAGTCCTACATTTTATTACCATGTCATCAACGTAGGCTTCCAAGTTCCTCCCTATTTGCTTGTGGAAGGCTTTGTCTACCAACCGTTGATAAGTTGCCCCTGCGTTCTTTAGACCGAAGGGCATTTTCTTGTAGCAATAGACACCTTTTCGTGTGTAGAAGGCTGTCTTCTCCTCATCTTCCTTCGCCATTTGTATTTGGTGATACCCTTTGTAGGCATCTAGAAAACATTTCAAACAGAACCCCGAGAGGGATTCGACCTTCCAATCAATTTCTGGCAGAGGGTAGCAGTCCTTTGGGCAAGCTTTGTTGATGTCGGTGAAATCAACACCCATTCGCCACCCTCCGTCACTCTTCTTTACCAAAACTGGATTAGCTACCCAGGTTTGGTATTTTACTTCTCTTAGAATTCCTGCTCGTACAAGTTCATCCACCTCTTTGCAAGCGGCTGCGTTCCTTTCAGGTGACAGGCTTCGTCGCTTCTACTTAATTGGTTCCATGTGCTTGAACTCGTTAAGCTTACACTCTGTGCCTAAGGGCTTGCCATTGATCATAAGAGTCCGAGGAACCCCTGTCATGTCTGAGTACGTCCATGCGAAGACATCCTTGTTGGCTTTGAGTAGCTTCTCCAATTCTGCCTTGAAGTTGGCAGGGAGTTGCTTTCCGATTACCACCGTTTGCTCTGGATAGAGCTCATTTACCAAAATACGTTCTTCGGCATCTGTACAACTTAGAATGGCCTTCGGAGGCTCTTAGGGACTTTCTTTGATCTTTTTGCCAATATCTCCTGTCTTCCCCTGATTGTAACTAGAAAATACGGTTCCTATCCCATAAGGTGTATGAAATTTTACCGCTGCATGTATGGTGGAGACTACAATACCCATCTTTTGCATGGCGGTCCTTCCTATCAATAGATTGTAGGGAGATTCGGACCTTACGATAGCAAATGTGAGAGTTTCTGTCCTTGCGAGCTTGCCTTCTCCAATTGTTATGTCCAATGGTACTTCTCCCAGAGGCCACATGCCTACCGGAGAACCCTACCAAAGGTATCTTCAAATCAACCCGTTGCAACCTGATCGAAGGGTTGAGCTTAAGAAAACAATGCTCATATATGATCTCGCAGGAGCTTCCGCAGTCCATGTAGGCTCTGTTTACTTCTCGGTTGAAAATTAGGACTTTGATGACCACTGGATCATTCGAAAGGACTTGGCCTGTAAGAGGAGGAAATGTTACCTCCCCTACTTCGTTTACCTCCTGCTCCGTTACCTTTCTTTTTAAGCTGGCTTCGCCCCAACGAACCATAAGTATTGGGGCTTCGAGAGGAGTAGTATCTTTAGCCAATTGAGTGTCGAACATTTTTTCCTTTCCCTTCTTTATACCCTTCACCAAATGTGCCAATTGCCTAGACTTTACATCTTCTTCTATCTGCTTCTTTAGCTCCCTGCAACTGTTCGTATCATGGCCATAATCTTCATGAAACTGACAATACTTGCTGGTATCCCTGTTTTTGCTCTTGCTTGTCATGCGAGGGGGTGCTTCGAAAGCCTTAGCAGCCCTCTCTGTTGCAAGTATTTCCTTCGGAGACTTAGTTAAGCTTCCTAGCAAACCGTGGTTAGGACCTTTGTACGGAGAAAACCTGTGTCTGTTTTTGTTCTTGTTCTTTGACCCTTCCCACACAGAATGCTTTGAAAACTTGCTGTTGCTGTCTCTATCGATCGGAGCACCGTTAGTAGATACTTCCTTTGCTTTAATCCAAGTATATGACTTTTCCATTAACCCCTTGTAAGTTGTCGGAAGATCAGTGGATAAGAATTCCACCAAGCTCCGATTTCGAAGTCCATGTACGAAACCGAGATGCACTGATCTTCATGTTGACCCAAAATCTGCAAAGTTTCATCGCTGTACCTAGTGACGAAAGCCCTTGTGCTTTCGTTCTACTTTTGTTTAATGTTGTGCACCGTCAGATGGGTCCTTGTAAACTTCTTTTGCTGACTGAAGTGTGATCGAAACTTAGCCTTGAGATCGTCAAGGTTGACAATGCTTCCAGGCTTTTGCCCATTCCACCAAATACGGGCAGAATCCCGTTGGGTACATGTAAACATGTGACAGGCCACAGGCATAACCCACTTTTGCATCTTAATAGCCCCTTCGAACAAATGTAGGAAATTGTCCGGATCCCCCTTCCCATCATAAGTCCCAATATGCGAAGGCATTTTCAACCCATCAGGCAATGGGTAGTCTTCTATCCACCTAATGAAGGGTGTAGCCGAACCCATAGGGTATGAGTATAGACAATTATAGGGTGGTGTACACATAGGAACAGTATTATATGGAGCATGGTTTGGGGGTACTCCCGTAGGAGTTTGGCTTGGGTAGGACTGATAAGGTGTGTTCATGGCAAACGGATAACCGTTTTCCATGGCATACGGAGGGTAAGCCATAGGATGCCCGAAGGGTATGCTCCCATAAGGTTGAGGGAGGCTAGGGTTGCTAGGCTGCCCATTTATTGGAGGATATAAACCTTGAGGGTAAGACTGAGTTTGGAACGAGGGGTACATACCATTGGTAGGAAGATTTCCTCCCATATTAATTGTAGGCGGATTGCCTTCTACGCCTGATGCGTGAGAAGGCTGCAACGGAACCCCTGCTTCGGTCCTTCCAAGATGAGCTGCTAACAATGGAGGCAAATTCACCCCCGTCTCTTCCCTTCGTTGGCTCCTCCCGTTGGAACCTTCAACAACCGTTCCTTCTCTCCTAGTCGGAGCCCTCTCCGGGACTCCTTCGAACCCAACGGACCTTCTGCTTAGCCTTCGACCCACTGGTGACCCAATCCTTAGGGCCGAGAGTGTTGCTCCTTGGGCCGGAGGCCTAGGCTCCATTTCCATCTCTTCATCATACTCGTCACTTGAGTATTCCAATTCCCTTCGCATCTCAGCATTCCTAACTTGCCTTTTGCGAGCCCTTAAGAGAGATTCCAAAGCTTCGTGGTTGGCTTCGACAAAGGCTGGGCTAATAACAGGCTCCGGATTGGCTGATGTCGAAGCATGATGGTTGGGTGTTATTTCTGGGTGAGAACGTGTTGTGAACGTGGAAGCGGTTATTGGGGGAAGGTTGTTGGAGTCGTTGATTGGTATTGGCGCCAAGGTCGAGAAACCCGGTGGGGGAGTATCTTCTCTCCTTTGATCCATGCCGGATATATAGTGAAAGTAATTGGTTGGTTATAAGCTTGGAAATAACGAGACCAATTGTAGCGGTAACACGGATGGCGCCACTGATTGTACAATAAATTGCACGACCAGGACTTCGATGATGATCAAAGGATTTATGGGGTGTTGAGGTTGCGCCAAGCTTGTCTTTAACCTGAAATAAGAAATACTAAGACACTACGTTAAGTGATTGCGCAGGGGTTGGACCCTGCGAACCACCTCCGGCGTGCGAATAAGTATGTGTTATGATAAGTTGGTAGTAAATTGAGAGAGTTCAGTTAGCATACCATTGTTCTTGCCCGTCTAAGCTATTTATAGGGGAGAAATAGGCTTATAGAGCACTTTGCACATAAATCAGAGATCATGGGGGCGTCCCATGATTTGTGGTAACCGCTAGGGCTTTGTGACCCACGATCTCATCCTTGGCGGGAAATCCTAAGGGAAGAGGGAACGTGGGTGTGACCAGGTCAAGGTGATTATCCGTTCTAGTTCCTTCGAAGGAGATACCCCGAAAGGCTTATGGATTCGATTGGCGTATTCTTACATGGTAACCACTTCATAGATGAATGGTTTTACGCCAATGAAACGTTTTAGGAGATTAACCTGGGCCTCCGCAGAGAGGGCTTCATGCAGGCTCGAAGGGGAGTCCTTCGACCCGTTCGGAGGGTACATCATTAGGGATTATGCATTTTCTTAGGTAGATCATGAAGTACATTTGTAAATTACATAACTAATCATGTTTCCCTTAGTTAGGAATTGCATCTTGTAAGACATTATCACGATTTGCTAAAAACCCCATGTCAAATTTTTGTAAAAAGCTTTTCACAATTAGGACAAATATTTTTTCACATTGTTCATACAAATAAAAACCTTATGTGTTGGGAATTAAATATTCTGAAGATTAAGTATCGGGAAATTCTCTAAGTGATTAAGTCTGGTGGTTAAGTCTGCTAGTGTTAATCCTGGTTAAGTCTGCTTCCTGGTTAAGTCTGGTCGTTGAAGATTAAGTCTGCTAGTGTTAATTCTGGTGAATACAGAATTAAGTCTGCTCTTCTATCGTTAAGTCTGGTTGACTAAAGTCAATTATACACGGTAAATAATATCTTACCCCATGTGCTCAGTCTTTATCTTATACTCACAGAACAAGTTGTAAACAAAGATACATGTTGTATCTTAGTTACTGACACACATAATGTAATGTTTGCATACTTGGATTTGATGTTTAAGGAATTCTAGAGAGAGAGAGAGATGAGAGAGTTGGGAACTCTAGAGAGAGAGAATGAAGAGAAAAATAGTTGTATGATTAAGAGCTCCAACCCTTCCCAAGTGTGGGAAGGGGTATTTATAGTTACAAGATTTAGGTGCCCATAGCGGGCTGTAGAGTGAGCTGACAGTGGGTAAAGACCCGACCCACTCCACAAATACTATAATAACTAAACTAATATTACGTTAACTATACTAATACTAATAAGCCTACGAGCTACACAAATGCAAAATAGATACTCGGGGTGACCGAGTCTTCACATGAATATTTATATTCCTAACAATCTCCCCCTAAGGGAGGTCACCCCGGAAATAATATTTTGAATTCTAGCATTCTATCATATGCGTATGACTTCATAGCTCGTAGTTCTTGATTCTTCGATGTCTTGAAGCTTTGTACTTTCAGCAGTGAACTTGTAATGACTGATCTTTTGTCTTGGATGATCTTTGAGTAGTATTTGAAGTTATCATCCAATATATGTCTTCAAGTCATCCCTTTACAGCATTATGACTCCATGTGATGATGTACTCATTGAACCTGATGGATCGTGTTTTGGTTAACATATTGTGAATCGGGAGGTCGGGTATAATGAAAGATTATCATCTTCATGTTTAAGAGTTTAGAGAGAGAAAGTATTAGAGAGAGATGGAAACCTTGATATTATTGATAATAAGGAAAAGTGAAATAACACACACAAGCTTCAACCCTCCTAGTGAAGTCTAGGAGGTGTATTTATAGAGCCAAAACACATGACTTTACAATATTGACGGTTCTAGTCCATGTGTTTGTGGCAAATAAGATAACTAATGTAATCACACATATGTTGTCACATTTTGGTGCGAGAAGCGTACCCAACAATCTTCCCCCAATGTGGCAACATATGGGATTACTTACATCATATCCTACAAGTAAAAAACACAAATAAAGAAAGGTCTTCATAAGCTCTTCATGTGCTTAGGATGATTACAGTTGACGCTCTTTGTCTATATCTTGTACCTCGGCTTGAGAACTTTTCTTCACTTGTAGTCAAATGATGTAATAAACATGAATTTGATTAACTTCCCCCAATTCATGCTGCATGTCTTTAACGGCTTCTTCGTACACTTCTTATTGGTGAAGTTTCTGAATCAGCTTCCCCCCAAACTGACAACCGTCTTCAGCAGATTCGAAACTTTGATGTAGTTAACACGTCTTCTAACTTTTGAAGGTTGTAAGTACGCAGCGGAATTTGTAGATGACATCGTAAACCACACCAAGGAAAGCTGACTAGTACTCAGTAACGATTATGCTCAATGCGGAAGTTCCGTTCGGAGGTAACATGCGAGAAATTTAGCAAGATCTTCTCACATTAGTAGGCTACTTCGCACATCACACTCTGCGAAAGTTGAAACGAGTACACCAAAATCACTAAACTGAACCACTGATCATCTCTGCGGACGTCTTCCAGCAATAATAAAATTGTAAGCTCGATCACGTGAGTCTGTTATGCGTCCCTGATGTGCACATTTCTTCCCCCTGAATGCAGATCCATCTGGAAAAAGAGTGTTTTCGCAAAAAATGCAAAGAAAGTCAAAGAAAGTCAAAGCACATCTACTCTCTCTTCCCCCACGATGTCTTCGCGGAATCGGAAGCATACACACTATGGTTACGATGGAAACGGAGGCAGCGTACACCCTGTATGTCCAATTTTGTCGAAGATGTGTGAAGTAAAATAAATAGCCCGTGAGAATCAACTGCTGATAGAATCTCTACTCTTCTATACTCTTCTCATCTAACTCTTTACCGACCCCATTATCATTCTGACGGCTTTTTGTAGTGACCACTGATGGAGAAAACCCAATATTACGAATTTGAGACTGAAGTACAATAACCCAAGCTTGTGACTTAAACTTGCACTATTGTCTGACTAAGTACCTATACTGAGCACTACAACGTAACTCCTTAAAGCATAGGTCATTTCATATACCCATCCAACCATCCTTTTCTGTATATGAACTCATCTTGAATTATCCACATCTTTGTGTGACACTTGAGCACTACAACGTAACTCCTTTAAAGTGATAGCTATACTCTGTGAGCACAACAACGTAACTCCTTACATCAGGTATAACTAGAAAACTCAAGTCTTAATCATTTTGAAGATTATAAGCTCGAACAAGGATCTCGAAGAATCATGCATCCAACCAACCCCGATATCTTCAAGATACTAAGTACACGCACCCGTGATATTTCACTTCAACCTCAAATAAATAATAAAGAATTAACCCCGTAGTCACATCTTGCGGTTCAATACCCAACACTAGCCTTTTGACGGTTTAAGTGAACTATGATAATGGTTTTATCCCGATCTTGTCAAAAACGTATCCGCGTGAAAATTAAAATAATCCAAAATACCACATCCTTTTTTAACCAAAGTACCATAACCTGAAATGCGTATAGACCAGTTCAGTTACCTATCTAACATTAAGCTCCTATTCGGCCCAATTAAATAAATAATAGAAACAAGCCCAAAAGACACATCAGATCCAAAATCCCTTATACCCTAAACATACGGGTATTTAAAGGTAGCAATAATACACCAACTTAACCCTAACAACATTTTAATCCGCCTCCTTCTCTCCTTCATTTTGCACAGCCACTCAACTAACCCAAACCCTAATTCCTAAATCCATCCGCCCCCATTCTCTTATCAAGTCAATCACAGTCACCCCACTCACTCCCATTTCACACAACACAATCTAACGCAACCTCCATGTTCATCCTTATTTCTTCGTTAACAACAAGACACAAACAAAAGACAAACACCAACTATGACGGTTTGGTTTCAAGATCTTGAAAAGATCTAAGGTAGGTTCATCATGTTTTGTTTGAATTTCTTTGAACGAATCAAAGGAAGTTTATGACAGATTTGTTATAAGACTTCCTTTATTTTCGGATATTGAACAAGAAGCAAAGCTTCTATAAGATCAATGATGGTTTAAAGGTTCATCCGACAATCTTTGAAGATTGTTATACGTGATGGACAACACTGAGATCTTGTGTGATTGTGACTTGTGAGAAATAGAGGTGTGATGTGGTTTGTTGTAGTTAATTTTTATAATTTGTGATGAGATGGGACTGAATGAAGGTTGGATTTAGATTAAGTTGGCTGTGATGTTCGTGAAAGATATAGGCTGTGATGTTGGTGTTATTTGTAATATTAAAGTTGGATATGTAGTAGATGGCTGTATGTAGTTAATTGTTGTATTATGGTTCGTATAATGGTCAGTATCTGTTCTTCATCTTCAATCAGTTCATTTTAACTTTAATAAAGTTGACCGTTGACCGGTAATTCCGAAAGGTTTGACCCCTTGACCGTTGACTCGTTGACCCGGTGAGATAACCCATTTGCGAGAGGACGCATTTGCGAGACAATTTGCATTTGCGAGAAAAACCTCGCATTTGTGAAAAGCAATTGCGAAACGCATTTTCGAAAAATGAATTGCAAAAAACCATTTTCGAAAAGCATTTTCGCAATTTCGATCACGTTCTCAAATCTTATACAAGAATGAGAATAAAACCAAGTCGAGGTAGTTTCACAAACTTATACAAGTAAGGAAACACCGAGTACCAATTCCGAAGATTCTGTTGAATTGCGAGAAAAAAGGGTTTCTCGCAAATGCTTTACAAGCAATTGCGAGAAAAAAGGGTTTCTCGCAAATGCTTTACAAGCAATTGCGAGAAAAACCTTTCCGATGAATTTTCCGGCGATTTTTCCGATGACTTTTCCGGCGAGTTCATTTTACCAGTTTTCCGACCAGATTCAGACCAGTTTTCCGACCAATATTACAAGTAAATCTGACCAGTAATCGAACTGTTTTATCTGACCAGTTTCTGACTATATTAACGACCACAAATCTTCACGGATGATCAAATCAGTCACACAAACAAATGATAAAGATGTATATGGACTAAAAAATGGACCAGATACACTTAAAAGTAAAAAACTGTTAATGAACTGTTGTAGTACTCTTTTGACAGAGAAAATAAGGACTAGTAAAAGCAATAATAAAACAGCATCAAAAACAGTCCAGATCCAAAAGTAAAATACGATTTTGACAAGAAATAATATCACATAAATCAACCAAAACTAATACCAAGGCTCTTGATACCAATTGATGGATCGTGTTTTGGTGAAATATTATGAATCGGGAGGTCGGGTATAATGAAAGATTATCATCTTCATGTTTAAGAGTTTAGAGAGAGAAAGTATTAGAGAGAGAGATGGAAACCTGGATATTATTGATAATAAGGAAAAGTGAAATAACACACACAAGCTTCAACCGTCCTAGTGAAGTCTAGCAGGTGTATTTATAGAGCCAAAACACATGACTTTACAATATTGACGGTTCTAGTCCATGTGTTTATGGCAAATAAGATAACTAATGTAATCACACATATGTTGTCACATTTTGGTGCGAGAAGCGTACCCAACAGAACCGACATGCTCACTTTATTCTGGGTCATGACTTTCAACATCAGAGTTTGCAGAAGCTGTGTTGAAGGTCTTTTAGTTTATCATGACTTCAATATGATGATGGTGTAGAGTGAACATGTGGTGATGGATTGTGTTTGTTGAGTCGACATGCTCACACTTATCTGGATCATGATCTTCAGCCTCAGAGTTGCGGAAGCAGTGTCGAAGGTCTTTTGGATATCCTGATTTCTTTGATTATGATGATGGTAAAGTGTGAGCATGTTGTGATGGATTGGCATCTTGTTCAGCAATCAGGTACAACTGCTATCAGCTGCAACAACAATCAGCTACAACCGCCAGGTGTTCCTGCATACGACAGTTAGCAATAAAACGTCCGGTACTTACAGGTTCGGCCTTCGAGATTGTTAACAACATAGTGTGAAAACTCTCTCTAATCCTTACCGAGACCGTTCCTAAATCGAAAATCCACAGAGGGCTTTTTAAGATCTATCATAGTAAATCAACGATTAGGTGAGTCACTGGAGTTCGCTCCACGACTGTAGACCGTTTGAAACTGCCATGACCACTAAGCGTAATCCACAAGGAATTACCGAAGTGACCTGCTTTCAGGGTTGTTTGATGTTGACCCTGGCAGGAATTTCCATTCAATCACTGAGAATTACATTTGTAAATTCCCTCATAAATGTTCTGGCAGATTGCTAAGATCTGCGTAGGACTCATAAGTTTACAACTGGTGTCTTTAATGTTGAACAACCAGTGTAGAGGTAACACGTGTTCCTATGAGATCTTATGATGCATCTCGTGGCTCTAGACTCGATAAGTGCAATTTGGTAGTCGGAGACTGGAGCGGTGTCTCCTGTTTCAATATCAACATAACTCGTAATGAGCGGTCGATAGTTTATGCAGGGTTCCCCATGAGAATGAAACAAGTCCTTTTAAGAGAACTTGAGTGATTTAGAAGGTTTAGTGCAGTGCGTCACTGGGTTCATGACGTCTTGTCTTTAATACCAGTGTTACCTTAGTAACCACCAGTAGCATATGAATTGAACCCGGTTTCTGCCCTAAAGTTGAATAATTGGAGGGCTATTTATTTTCACCCTTTCTCATTTCATTTCTTTTTAATTCTTCAACACCTTCTTTCTCCTTTCTCATATTACTCCTTTTTTCATGATCATACCTAAGGACTTTCTAATACTAACTATTCGGTATTGTCCTTGGGTAGATCCCTCCGGCTGTAAAACCCAAAAAATTGAGCATAATATGAATTGACAACAATGCCCTCGAATTAAAATTTTGAGAACTTAAGAAATCTTATAAGTAACACAAATTGTATTTAACTTAATGTACGTTATATACTAAGATACCTAATGAATTAACTACTTAACTAAATACTTATATGCTAATCAAAATTAAAAATGTCCTAACCTATCACTTGTACAAAAAAAAAGGCCTAAACCATGAACACTAACTAGGATTATGACTAAATTCATTGTGTAACAAGTTAACTTGACTAAAAGCCCAAAATCTCTCCTAATTAGGACCCAAATCTCGGTCCATTAATCCCTCCTAAAAATACAACTCGGTTTTCCTTCTTCTTGTTATACCGAATATCACAAAAAAAAAAAAAAATCCTCAAACCCTAAAAACTAAAACTCTCGGCTCTCTTCCCTTGCTCCTTGCTGCTGCTGCCATTCGATCCACAAGAACACCAAAAAGAAAGCCTAATCTTGTTTCATTCTTTTTGTCATTCACATCATAAGGTAAACAAATTATACATATATCAAATCTAATTTGAATTTGAGCAAACCCTAAACAAATTCTGCCTTGTTTTTTTTTTTTTTTTTTTTTTTTTTTTTTTTTTTTTTTTTTTTTTTTCTGTCGATCTAACCAAGAAGAAAGAAGGAGGCTGGTGGGTGATTTGTGGTGTTGTGTCCTTGATTCTTCGTGTGTTCTACGAGGGTATTCGTATCTCTCTTCCTTGGTTAATCCTCGAATTCATGATTGTTGTTCTTGTTAAAATATTGTCACATGAAATAACAATTGTCACATGAAATAATAACCTCAAGATGTAATATGAATCGAATGGACATATAAATCTGAATATAAACTTATTATGATCATGTATTGTTATGTAAAGATCGACTTAAAAGGGTTATAAACACAATAATAATCATTGGATGGCTAGATATGATCACTTGTATGTCAAAACTATAAAAGATTACATGTATTGATAAAAACTGCTACTGATTTGGAATTTTGTTCAACTTCTATCGACTGTATAAAAATAATGGTAACGTGTTTTTCAGTGGTTTTTGAGTCTAGAATTAAATTCAATGAGAGAGCTTTCTATAGAAATTAACTTTGTAATTTTTAGAGGCTTGGAAGACCACTTTTTGATTTTTGGAAAAACAAGTGTCAAGTCGAATTCGTATACCTAGAAAATTAGTCAGAGTTTATGATTTTTAATTTTCAAACCGTGTCGAATTAGCAGGTGTCCTTTGAACTGGGTAATTATTGATATGTCTATTAGTTACTGGAAGTTTTCTAGATTTTTATAAATTTTATAGATGGGGTAAAGAATTAATTTCTCTTCAGGTGTTTCCTCAGATGCAATTCTGGAACAGGTTAGGAAAATGGAATTTTTATTCATACCTATACTAGTTAATAAAATCTGGAAAAATTAGGTAAAATACTAGGGACATTAAGATATACCTGTGAATTTTTTTAGATTTTATTTAGAAGTTCTAATGCAATTCATAAATTATTTGAAACAGGTCCAGATCATACTTAAAACCTGATAAAGTGTAAAAAGACATTTAAAATGTGTTGTTTGTTTAATTCCCAAAACCAAAGGGTTTAAATTGTTATTTTGAATAATACTAAAGGACTCGACTTGTAAAAACCTGTAACTTTATAATAATTACACTTTATACCCTAATATTATGATAATTGCATAATGGTCCTTAAACTTATCATAATTACTTAATAAACCCTCAAATGTGTAAAACTACCATAATAACCTTAATCATATGTAAATAACCTTATGAACCTTGAACTACTAAAATGGTCATCTTGAATACTTTAAGTTGATAAACGGGATTGTTAATAACTAAGGTTACCTAAAATGGAAAGATAAACTAAATTGAGTAATCTAAATTTAGAACCAATTGTAATCATGTCTTATACTCCTTTAGGTGTGAAGAAGGAGAGGTCTTGACTCTTTTTTGTGTTTGCCATTATTGTTGCTTGCTTGTTTAATAAGGTACAGATATTCTGACCTTTCACAGGTTTCTCATGAACTCTTTCTCTTTTCTATCTTGTTTCCCTAGAACCTTGCTATGTTCCCTTGATATTGTGAACCTTGCTATGTTCCCTTTGTATTGTGAACCTTTGATATGATCCACTTGATTTGAACCTTTGCTATGAACCCTTGCCATGATTTCTCTTTTTAAACCTTGACTTGAACCTTGCAATAAACCTTGATATAAACCTTGATATGATATACTTGAAATGAAACTTGACTTGAACCACTTGATATATAATTTGACTTGAACCACTTGAGATATATTTGGACACTAAATACTTGATACTTGACCCTTGACCCACAGTTTGAGACTATGAGCCATAACTAGGCATGAGGGTTTCATGTCCATGCCATTGATGCACCGATGGCATGACTCTAGGGCAGGAGAGTGATGACCTGTCCCGTCCCTGACTTGATACTTGACTTGTTACGTAGAGGTAGAACTTGGCCTACTAGGGCGTATGGATGCATCCTAGATTTGACTTGACTTGACTTGACTTGTTTATATTATTTGTATTACTTGGTGACTGACGGTGTGTGCGATACACGTCTTTCACATCTTGGGAGCCCGCGACTCCACCCCTTGGAGGTATCCCCTCATATTGTACTTGGTACCGAGGTCTCCCCTCCGTACACCTTGCTATTTGAATACTTGATACTTGACTTGACTTGGGCTCGTAGTGGATTTCTGTTTTCCTTACCTTATAATCTTGTACTTTTCAGTTACTCTTATCTTTTACTTACGCCTTAACTCTTATGATCCTTACTTCATTTTACTTTGCACTATTATCTATTACTGCTTGTTATCGTTATATCTGTTCACTGAGCTCTCGTAGCTCAGCCGCATTTCCTTTTCCTGCGGCATGTATTTAAGCTAGGAGCTGGGTATTGCTTTAGGATGAGAGCATTTGAGTGAAGCTTTGACCTTAGTCATCTTAGTTGCCATTTTGGATTTAGACTTGTTTATGCCATTGTTTGGGCATTTGGATTTATTATGTACTTCATTTATTTCTGTCTTGCATTTTGGCATAAGTCATGTTGACTTATTTTCCTTTGATTATAAATGTTAAGACTTCCACTGTTTTGGTATTGAATGCTTTGTTCTGATATGAAACCATTGTTGTGATATCTTTACCCTTGTCGGGTTGGGGTGTTACAATTTATGGCATCAGAGAATAGGCTTCCGAAACCTTAGAGCTTAGGCTATTGACCTGTGAGGATTGGGTAGACATTAGGTTTCCTTTCGCGCACTCTTTTTCTTTGTCCTACTCTATCGTGTTTTGTTTGATCTTGCTAATCGTGTTGATAATCGTGTAGATGGTTAACACTCGCCATAACGAGTATTCTGGAGGTGACTTTGGAGGGGAGGATGAGATCCCTAATTTGGAGGCTTTGGTGGCTAATGCTGTAGCCAACATGTTACCGGGGCTTAACGCCAATGAGGTGATCACTCGGATCATCAATGATATTCGTAATGGAGCAGGTTCTTCTGGTGGTTTCGGTGGTTCTGGTGGTGGTGGTGGTGGGGGGGGTCGACCCACTACTATTCATGGTTGGCTTGAGAGTTTCAACAAGCTCAAGCCTTTGTATTTCAGTTCGGCTGCCACTCCTCAGGCGGCAGAGGATTGGATTACACACCTGGAGAAAATGTTTGAAGTGTTGGGATGTGAGGATGAGTTTAAGACTCGTTTGGCTGCTTTTTAAGTTAGAAGGGGATGCGCTGAGCCGGTGGAAAGCGCATAAGCAGGCTAAAGGGGTGACCCATATGTGCTTGCTTGTACTTGGACTGAGTTTCGCACCACTTTCTATAAGAGGTACTTTCCTGATTCTGAACAGCAGCGGTTTGAACGAGAGTACAGTACGATTTCCCAGTTGGATTCTGAGCATGCAGGGGAATATTTGCAGCGGTTTCAGAGGTTGGTCAGTTTTGTGGGACCAATTGCTGGTGATGCTAGCCGCCTGGCTAAGCAATACAAATGGGGTCTAAAGAGTTGGATTCTTGATCGTTTGCTAAATTCTGAGTTTCCGGATGCGTCAGCATGTTGCAATGCATCTCGCAACATTGAGATCTTTCATCAGGGTGTTGGGTATAAGCGGAACCGTGACGGGGACAGGGTTCAGCCACGGGGACAGAATGGGGACAATAAGAGGCAGCATGGTAGGAGTTTTAAGCCACGAGGTCAGACAGATTGTGGACATGATCATCGGGGTCAGTCGGGTAGGAGCTTTGATCAGCGGAGACCGGATTCGAGGGGTTAGGATTCTAGGTCGGCTTCTAGACAAGGTAATGATCGTCAGGGGCGCAACGATAGTCAGAGGCAGTGGAAGGATCAGTCTTCCAGGGGTTATCAGCAGAATCGGGCTACTGGATCGGGCACTCAGAGGAGACCATCTGAGAACTTACCTCCCATACCTATTTGTGTTTCTTGTGGGAAGAATCATACTGGAGTTTGTCGTAAGGCTTCTGGTGCTTGCTATAGGTGTGGTTCTACTGAGCATAGGGTGAAGGATTGTCCTAAGCAGAATCCGGCAGCAGTTGTGAACTACCTCCCTCCTCCTCCTCCTAATACAGGTCGTGTGTATTTGACTACTCGTGACCAGGCAGCTAAGGCGTCAGGTACCATTACTGGCATTCTTTATATTGGTGACTGTACTGTCTTCGCATTATTTGATACTGGCGCAACACACTCTATTATATCCTTGAAACTTGCTAAGAAACTTAATATGTCTCCAACACCATTAATAAATCAAATAGCTATCTCTACCCCAATGAAGAATCGTCTTCTCATCGATCATGAATTTGTAAATTGTCCCTTGCGCTTTGATGATCGGATTCGTCCGGCTAATTTGCTTCCTCTTGACATGATTGATTTTGATGTAATCCTGGGTATGGATTGGTTGGCTTCCCATAGAGCTACCATTGACTGCCATGCCAGAAAAGTAATCTTTGGTAATTTGAATCGACCCGAATTTGTTTATCATGAATCACGTCCTCTGAAATCTGTTAAAATTATTTCTGCTATGAAGGCACGAACTTTGATATCTCATGGTTGCCAAGGTTATCTGGCTTCTGTTAAAGATTCATCTTTGGAGAGTCTTGATGTTGCTAGCGTTCCCATTGTTCGAGATTTTGTTGATGTTTTTCCTGAAGAACTTCCTGGTCTTCCTCCGACTAGAGAAGTTGAATTTGGTATTGAATTGATTCCCGGTTCCGAACCTATCTCTAAGGCTCCGTACCGGATGACACCTGTCGAATTGAAGGAGCTAAAGGAGCAGTTGGAAGAATTGTTGGAGAACGGTTTTATTCGGCCTAGTGTCTCGCCATGGGGTGCTCCTGTCCTATTTGTAAAGAAGAAGGACGGTAGTATGCGTTTGTGCATTGACTATCGTGAACTGAATCATATTACCATCCGAAATCGTTATCCTCTTCCTCGTATTGATGACTTGTTTGATCAATTGCAAGGAGCTAAAGTCTTTTCCAAAATTGACTTGCGATCTGGTTATCACCAATTGCGGGTAAATGAGCAGGATGTTTCTAAAACTGCTTTCCGTACCCGATATGGTCATTATGAGTTTCTGGTTATGCCCTTTGGATTAACTAATGCTCCTGCGGTGTTTATGGACATAATGAATCGGGTTTTCCATGAATTTCTTGATAAATTCGTTATCGTTTTCATCGATGACATCTTGGTGTACTGTAAATCGGAAGAAGAGCATGAGCACCATCTGCGTATTGTTTTGGGTATTCTGAGACAGCAGAAATTGTACGCTAAATTTTCGAAATGTGAGTTCTGGCTGAACCAAGTTGCTTTCCTTGGTCACATTGTGTCTGCAGATGGCATCACCATGGATCCATCTAAGGTTGAGGCTATCACCAAGTGGCCAAGACCTACCACAGTGACTGAAGTTAGGAGTTTTCTGGGATTAGCTGGCTATTACAGGCGTTTTGTTGAGGGATTCTCGAAGTTGGCCTTGCCTTTGACTCAGTTGATGCGAAAGGGTGAGAAATTTGTATGGACGGATGAGCGTGAGCAGAGTTTCGAGGAATTGAAACGGAGATTGGTGTCTGCTCCTATTTTGACTTTACCGTCTGGCTCTGGAGGTTTTCAGATATATAGTGATGCTTCTAAGAAGGGTTTAGGCTGTGTGCTTATGCAACACGGTAAGGTAATTGCCTATGCTTCCAGGCAATTAAAACCCTATGAAGAGAATTATCCGACCCATGATCTTGAATTGGCGGCTGTTGTGTTTGCTTTGAAAATCTGGAGACATTACTTGTATGGCGAATCGTGTGATATCTTCACAGATCACAAGAGTCTCAAGTACATTTTTACCCAAAAGGAGCTTAACATGAGACAGAGGAGATGGTTAGAGCTTCTTAAAGATTATGACACGAATATCCAATATCATCCAGGCAAGGCAAATGTTGTTGCAGATGCCCTTAGCCGGAAATCGGGTATGATTGCTAGCTTGGAGATTGAACCCCGTGTTCTCAGGGACTTAGAGCGGTTGGATGTTGAGTTGTGCATTAGACGTGATGTTGGATACTGGGCTAGTTTGAAGATTGAATCAAACCTGTTGTTGCTCATTAAAGAAGCTCAGAAGGATGATGGTGAGCTTTGGGCTATAGTGCAGAATATTGAGGAAGGTAAGCAGACTGAGTTCAAAGTTGATGATAACAGAGTTGTATGGTATGAGGATCGCTTATGTGTGCCTAATGATCCTGATTTGCGTGAGGCTGTGTTGACTGAGGCTCATAGTTCCCCTTTCACTATTCATCCTAGTTCTACCAAGATGTATCGGGATCTTAAGCAGCACTTTTGGTGGAATGGCATGAAGCAGGATGTGGCTTCGTTTGTGGCTAGATGTATGACTTGTCAGCAGGTCAAGATTGAGCACCAGCGGGCTAGTGGTTTGTTGCAGCCTTTGGAGATTCCTGTTTGGAAATGGGATGAGATCTCCATGGATTTTGTTTCTGGATTGCCTTTGACTCGTAAAAGACATGATGCGATTTGGGTGGTCGTTGATCGGCTAACTAAATCTGCTCATTTCTTACCTATTCGTATGAACTACAGTATTGGTAAGTTGGCGGAGATTTTTCAGCTGGAGATTGTTAGATTGCATGGTATGCCTTCGGCTATTGTTTCTGATAGAGATCCTCGTTTCACTTCGCGTTTTTGGAAAGGGCTCCATAAAGCTTGGGGCGCTCGTCTTAAGTTCAGTACTGCATTTCATCCCCAAACTGATGGTCAATCGGAGAGGACCATTCAGACTTTGGAAGATATGTTACGGGCTTGTGCTTTGGAATGGACCGGAAGTTGGGATGAGTATTTGTGTCTAGTAGAGTTTGCTTATAATAACAGTTGGCATGCGAGTATCAGAATGGCTCCATTCGAGAAGTTATATGGGCGTAAGTGTAGAGCGCCTATTTGTTGGAATGAAGTGGGTGAACGTCTTATCGAGGGTCCTGAGATGATAGAGATCACTAATGAAAAGGTGGTTGTTGCTAGGGAGAAATTGAAAGAGGCACGTGCTCGTCAGAAGAGTTATGCCGACAAGCATCGTCGTGATCTGGAGTTTAATGTTGGTGACCGGGTATTCCTTAAGGTATCGCCGTTTCGTGGGGTTAAGCGTTTTGGAATCAAGGGCAAGCTGAGTCCTCGATTTATTGGTCCTTTTGAAATCTTGGAGCGTATCGGAGAGGTGTCTTATCGTTTAGCTTTGCCTCCTCAGCTGTCACATGTGCATAACGTCTTCCATGTATCTCTTTTGAGGGGATACAACTATCATCCTTTGCATGTGGTATCATATCCTCTTGATCAGATCCGGCCTGATATGTCTTTGTCTGAAGAGCCGGAAGCTGTTTTAGATCGGCAGGAAAGAGTCATGAGAAACAAAGTTATTCCGTTTGTAAAGATTCTTTGGAAGAACCACCCAGAGCGTGAGGCTACCTGGGAAACCGAAGAGTCGATGCGAGCTAGTTACCCTCATTTCTTTTCGTAGTCTGGTATGTCTTCATTTCGTGCTCATTTCAATTTTCGAGGACGAAAATTTTTCTTTTAGAGGGGAAGAAGTTGTAAAACCCAAAAAATTGAGCATAATATGAATTGACAACAATGCCCTCGAATTAAAATTTTGAGAACTTAAGAAATCTTATAAGTAACACAAATTGTATTTAACTTAATGTACGTTATATACTAAGATACCTAATGAATTAACTACTTAACTAAATACTTATATGCTAATCAAAATTAAAAATGTCCTAACCTATCACTTGTACAAAAAAGGCCTAAACCATGAACCTTAACTAGGATTGTGACCAAATTCATCTTGTAACAAGATAACTTGACTAAAAGCCCAAAATCTCTCCTAATTAGGACCCAAATTTCGATCCATTAATCCCTCCTAAAAATACAACTCGGTTTTCCTTCTTCTTGTTATACCGAATATCACAAAAAAAAATCCTCAAACCCTAAAAACTAAAACTCTCGCCTCTCTTCCCTTGCTCCTTGCTGCTGCTGCCATTCGATCCACAAGAACACCAAAAAGAAAGCCTAAATCTTGTTTCATTCTTGTTGTCATTCACATCATAAGGTAAACAAATTATACATATATCAAATCTAATTCGAATTTGAGCAAACCCTAATCAAATTCTGCATTTTTTTTTTTTTTTTTCTTGTCGATCTAACCAAGAAGAAAGAAGGAGGCTCGTGGGTGATTTGTGGTGTTGTGTCCTTGATTCTTCATGTGTTCTACGAGGGTATTCGTATCTCTCTTCCTTGGTTAATCCTCGAATTCATGATTGTTGTTCTTGTTAAAATATTGTCACATGAAATAACAATGGTCACATGAAATAATAACCTCAAGATGTAATATGAATCGAATGGACATATAAATCTGAATATAAACTTGTTATGATCATGTATTGTTATGTAAAGATCGATTTAAAAGGGTTATAAACACAATAATAATCATTGGATGGCTAGATATGATCACTTGTATGTCAAAACTATAAAAGATTACATGTATTGATAAAAACTGCTACTGATCTGGAATTTTGTTCAACTTCTATCGACTGTATAAAAATAATGGTAATGTGTTTTTCAGTGGTTTTTGAGTCTAGAATTAAATTCAATGAAAGAGCTTTCTGTAGAAATTAACTTTGTAATTTTTAGAGGCTTGGAAGACCACTTTTTGATTTTTGGAAAAACAAGTGTCAAGTCGAATTCGTATACCTGGAAAATTAGTCAGTGTTTATGATTTTTAATTTTCAAACCGTGTCGAATTAGCAGGTTTCCTTTGAACTGGGTAATATTTGATATGTCTATTAGTTACTGGAATTTTTCTAGATTTTTATAAATTTTATAGATGGGGTAAAGAATTAATTTCTGTTCGGGTGTTTCATCAGATGCGATTCTGGAACAGGTTAGGAAAATGGAATTTTCATTCATACCTATACTAGTTAATAAAATCTGGAAAAATTAGGTAAAATACTAGGGACATTGAGGTATACCTAAAACCAAAGGGTAATAAAATCTGAAACAGGTCCAGATCATACTTAAAACCTGATAAAGTGTAAAAAGACATTTAAAATGTGTTGTTTGTTTAATTTCCAAAACCAAAGGGTTTAAATTGTTATTTTGAATAATACTAAAGGACTCAACTTGTAAAAACCTGTAACTTTATAATAATTACACTTTATACCCTAATTTTATGATAATTGCATAATGGTCCTTAAACTTATCATAATTACTTAATAAACCCTCAAATGTGTAAAACTACCATAATAACCTTAATCATATGTAAATAACCTTATGAACCTTGAACTACTAAAATGGTCATCTTGAATACTTTAAGTTGATAAACGGGATTGTTAATAACTAAGGTTACCTAAAATGGAAAGATAAACTAAAATGAGTAATCTAAATTAAGAACCAATTGTAATCATGTCTTCTACTCCTTTAGGTGTGAATAAGGAGAGGTCTTGACTCTTTTCCGTGTTTGCCATTATTGTTGCTTGCTTGTTTAATAAGGTACAGATATTCTGACCTTTCACAGGTTTCTCATGAACTCTTTCTCTTTTCTATCTTGTTTCCCTTGAACCTTGCTATGTTCCTTTTATATTGTGAACCTTGCTATGTTCCCTTTGTATTGTGAACCTTTGATATGATCCACTTGATTTGAACCTTTGCTATGAACCCTTGCCATGATTTCTCTTTATAAACCTTGACTTGAACCTTGCAATAAACCTTGATATAAACCTTGATATGATATACTTGAAATGAAACTTGACTTGAACCACTTGATATATAATTTGACTTGAACCACTTGAGATATATTTGGACACTAAATACTTGATACTTGACCCTTGACCCACAGTTTGAGACTACGAGCCATAACTAGGCATGAGGGTTTCATGTCCATGCCATTGATGCACCGATGGCATGACTCTAGGGCAGGAGAGTGATGACATATCCCGTCCCTGACTTGATACTTGACTTGTTACGTAGAGGTAGAACTTGGCCTACTGGGGCGTATGGATGCATCCTAGATTTGACTTGACTTGACTTGACTTGTTTATATTATTTGTATTACTTGGTGACTGACGGTGTGTGCGATACACGTCTTTCACATCTTGGGAGCCCGCGACTCCACCCCTTGGAGGTATCCCCTCATATTGTACTTGGTACCGAGGTCTCCCCTCCGTACACCTTGCTATTTGATTACTTGATACTTGACTTGACTTGGGCTCGTAGTGGATTTCTGTTTTCCTTACCTTATAATCTTGTACTTTTTAGTTACTCTTATCTTTTACTTACGCCTTAACTCTTATGATCCTTACTTCATTTTACTTTGCACTATTATCTATTACTGCTTGTTATCGTTATATTTGTTCACTGAGCTCTCGTAGCTCAGCCGCATTTCCTTTTCCTGCGGCAGGTATTTAAGCTAGGAGCTGGGTATTGCTTTAGGATGAGAGCATTTGAGTGAAGCTTTGACCTTAGTCATCTTAGTTGCCATTTTGGATTTAGACTTGTTTATGTCATTGTTTGGGCATTTGGATTTATTATGTACTTCATTTATTTCTGTCTTGCATTTTGGCATAAGTCATGTTGACTTATTTTCCTTTGATTATAAATGTTAATACTTCCACTGTTTTGGTATTGAATGCTTTGTTCTGATATGAAACCATTGTTGTGATATCTTTACCCTTGTCGGGTTGGGGTGTTACACCGGCTCTGGCGGATCATATGACGGTTTTCCTAACCTTAGCCACCTTATAACTTCATGACTATCCTATGTTGCCATTTACCAAATTCTTGAAAAATCTCTCAAAGTGTTCATGATTATGAAACACATTTTGCTAACACTTTGAGAGTTTTATATTTTTCAAATGCTCCCCCTCAACATGTGCTCAGAATGGTTTTATAAATTTGTACATGTTGGGTAGAGTTCGCACTTTTTGAATTGATCCACTTTCAGTGAACATGACCGATTCGAGACACGCTTACATCACTAGTTAGACTAGCTTGAAATTATTACCCGGCCTGGTCAAATTCACAGAAAGTTTCTCGAAACGGTACACTCTACTCAGATACGTCCTCTTCGAGACACGCTTACATCACTGGTTAGACCAGCTTGAAATTATTACCCGGCCAGGATGCATCCTTTCGATTAATGACAGTTATATGTTTCGTCAATTCATTCGTGAAGTCTGAGTCGTGCTCACATGATATGCCACATCCATTTTCATCCATTCGCTCCCCCTCAATATGTGCATCGATATACGAAAGAGTTTAGCACATATGGGAGAGCCTACACTTGAGTCTAAAACATCACATTTTATCAGATTTCATATTTAAATCACATTCTCTCCCCCGATCAACAATTTCAAACCTTTTGAGATTTGTGATCCCAATTGATTTAAATAAGTTAGAAAATGTGGGAGAAAATGTGGTCAGGTTTACTATATTCTGATGATGGAACATACAATGCTCCCCCTTAATCTAAGAGGGAGATTCACTGATTATTAAGCACAAAGTGACAGTTATGACACAAATGATATTGACCTTTTTGCGCAGATGATGTGATTATCTGCTTCTCTTAGGGAGTCATTAGTCAATATCAATTATCCATCCACCAACAAATCTTCCAAGTATTGTAGATCTCCTCTCAGCGAGACCTGAATAAGTACTTCTTTGTTGAAATAAAGGTGGTGGTGGTGAAGACAGTGTTGTTGTTGTTGTTGTTACCGATGTTGTTGTTGTTGTGGTGAATTCTGAGCCAATCAATAGAGTTTGAACGTCTGATCAAATGGTTAGAGCGGGAACTGGCACAATCATATTGGCTATGGAATCTGCATAAGAATATCAACACAGATATACATACATACATATACACTTTTCATTAATAGCTACCACATAGCAGCTTGCCAACTCATAATACCAAATTCATCTCATAATCAAACCACAGTCAGGAAATATATCAAACCGCTATCTAGCATGAAGAGCAATCAGCAATCATGAACATGGCAATTCACACATATTTCAACTTTCACCTCAGGATCTTAGGGACAAGATTCTAACATGATAGCTATATACCTAAGCATATCCTGAGTGCACATGCACTAAATCAACAACAATTAAACAGCTATCGACAAACCAAAGTCAATCAACATTCGAAACTCATTCAATCAGATCATACAAATGCCTGTGGAGTATTCAAGAACATCAAACACATTGGGTTTTCTAACTTCTTTCAGATTTTGAGTTTTAAAGTATTTAGGGGATTAAACGAGGATTCCAAAGTGATACAAATGAACCTTCTAGTTACATAAAGTTAGAAAACTATAAGCATATTGCACATAATGCCCTAATCTTTCTAACAACTAACACATTTGGCCATTTGAGATAAAGCTTAGTAAGATCCTCTTCAACTAATACCCCATTAACTACAAAACCTTTTTCTAACAATTATGAGATAACCAAGAAACCTGTTTGATGATATAAAATTTGAAATCACCCTCCCCCTCAATCAATGACCCGTATTCTAGTTAAGCAGTAGTCATAGATTGAGTGACAAATTTTATGCATAATCCAAGTCTGAAAGAATTTCAAACAACACGTAACCACCAAGTGTCTTATAAATAATTTTCAGAAAAATCATAGAATGAAAACTATTTGTATTCAAAGAAGATTTCTCTTCTTTTACCAGAAATGATGCACTGAATCGTACATCAAATCGGGGATGCACGGATATGAAGTAATCCATGCCCGGGTGAACATCACCCGTTGTTAGGAACAACCGTCCTTTTGGCGATGTGCTTTCCTCATTTTGAAGCGCGGGTTGCTATCTAAAGTAATAGCAAGCCATTAGACATGTTTTAACAATTCATTTTAACTTCTGCTCGAGCTTCATTTAAAGTCCCGTGTCATTATTGAATGACATTTTTAAGACCGTAAATGTTATCGATAAACAGAAGACATGCCTAGAGAAAACTATTTTTGGTATTTTCTATTTTTCTGATTTTTATGGATTTTCTGTGTTTAAATTTCTCTATTTACAATTTGTTGGTTTTATAATTTTTCTATTTACATTTTGGTATAAGATATGTACAAAATATGTTACTCAGTTTAAGAAGATGATGACATGAATACCAAAAATAAGGATATCGTTCTTGGACGTTGTGGAAGTCTGTAGTTAACATCTCTTAAACTTTCACCACCAAAGCTTTCGAGGCTCCTGAATAATCGCCTGAACTTGAGCCTTCTTAATTGTGAAGCTTTGATAGCTTCCCCCTAAACCGACAATCTTCCTTTAGAGCAGATTCAAAGCTCTCTTTCAAGCTTCCATAAGGTAAGTGTACAACGGAAACCGTAGCAAACCACATCAAATATTCCTGCTCCTTTTAAGAATAATCATCGTGATACTCCGTTCGGGGGATCATCAAATAGATCAGCAGTGAATCATCTCACACTTGAATAATTCTTCTCACATTACTTCCTACTGAAGACTGAAGGAATGCATACTGAAAGTATCCAGAGACCACTTCCCCCAAGTAGATGAAGTGATGCAATCAGTCTCATTATATGAAGCCCAAAAACCTGAAGTACACACTCAATCCCATTCATGAAGTCGAAAACGTAACATCAAGATCAATTAAGACTCGGAGATGCACTTTTCTCCCTTCAGGAAATTGCAGATGAGAATTGTTACACCCAAGTCAACTAAGTCCCGAGTGTAGGCAATTTATCCCGTATGTAGTCGAAATGATACAGACTAACTAGAGGAATCATCATACCATTGTGTACCTCTTTTATCATCAGAAACTGTTTCATACATCACTTCCCCCACGTAGTTGGAATGATACACCATAAGGAACGAGTTAAAACACTGATTTTCTTTGCAGTTGTGACATTTGTCTTTCCGGAATAACCCCAACTCAGAAGAGGTATAACGTTCATCACGTGTACTCGTTGTGCGTTCAGATGTATGTCTCCTTCCCCCTTGCTGGTTTTGATACCTCAGAATCAGCAACACATTTTACGCACATATTCTTGAGATCTTGTGAGAAGAACAAAATTGGCTCAAATGTATTTTGTGAGAATCAACAGCTACTGAAACGCTCTCTGACTATCTTTACCAACCCTTAAGTAGGCTATTTGATGTGATAACTGATGGAGCAAACCCGATATACCAAACTTGAAACTGAAGTAGAATTCCCCGTTCTCGTGACTTGAACTTGCACTAATGTTGGAAGAACGGTGTAGAGAATTAGTGCTCCAAGCAAATATCTAAGTACTCAATACTCAACCAAAGTATGAGACATTAACACCTATTGCGATTATCCACAACGTCATCGGCGTGTGACACTGAGTACTACAACGTAACTCCTTTAAGTGATAGTTAACCAGGTCGTCAAACATTTACCCCGACTGCTGGTAACTAGATAACCTAAGTCTTCAACTTAAATCTTAAGCACGAGCAAGTTATCATTGAAAGTCATGCATCCAACCAACCCCGACTTCAAGATAGAATAAGATCACGCCTTTGAGAAAGTCAACTTCAACCTCAACTAAGTGATACCTGATCAACTCCGTAGTCACAATTAGATGCCCAACAAGTGAGTAAACAAACAATCAAATGTACGTCGATCCACTTGTTCACACTTCTCCCCCTCAAAAATTGCATATGAGGATGCCATTTTTGATTGAACAAGTGCATATGAGGTTGATCCACTGTTCACACTTCTCCCCCTCAAAAATTGCATTTGAAGTTGCCATTTTTGATCGAGTGAATAAACATCCAATCAGATGGAAGTAGATCCACTTGATGTCTGAACGAGCATGGAGCAAGTATGAAGCTTTTTGATGAGAATAGTCAGAGACAAGAAGATTCGTATGACCATTTCTCAAATCTCAATCACCATGTAGTTTATTCACCCTTCTCCCCCTCAAAAATTGCATATGACGGCCAACTGCCATTTTTGATAGACCAGGTGAATAAGAATATACTCCAATGTACGTTTATCCCCTTGATGACTGAATGAGCATGAGAAGAACATGAAGCTTGATGAGAATGGTCATAAATAAGAAGATTTCTCTTCTTCCGAAGATAAAGCGCACTCAAGCGTATGCTTCTCTTTTCTTTGATGAACGGGGCCTGAAGAGTTGTCAGCATACGCCATTATGAAAACATTGAGCCCGAGGCTTGAACTGCAGTGTTCAAACGTCATTGACATTGAAGAACGAGGCCTGAACTGATGTGAACAGACGTCATTGTCGATGATGTTCATCAAGCTTGAATTGCCTAAACCCCTACATCATGAGATATCACTCTTTTCGGCACCCAAACCCTGAGTCTTTCCTTAATAGGAAGGACCGATGTACCTGCACTTAAGTAAAGACTTCCTGCATTGACATTAAGAGTTTGTTTGCATTTATATGGGTTAGTGATATCAGCATTTAGACCATGTGGGGTTTCACTGTCAACCTTGGTTTCGCACTTAGTGAACATCTTTCGAATAGGTATCCATCTAAGACCAACAATCTTAAAAATTCTACCCGTCGGTATCCACCTAAGGCAAGATCTAGGAGTGTTTGGTTTCTCATGCCCAGTGACAGACTTTTTGGGAGAAAACCTTTGTCCTAGAGTAATCGGCCTATCAGGTTTCTGAATACACCTAATTGGTTCTACGGGCTTATTGTTGTTTCTAGTCTTAGAGGATTGAACCTTATTACGAGCATGGACTTCCTTCAGGAATTTTGTTATACAATCATCATGGTTTGCATTAAACACACATTTCTGACAAGTTGAGCAAATATAGTGTTTGGAGTCAGAAAAAGATCTAGAATTCTTAGAGTGATCAGCTACGGGAATCGCTTTATCCGATACGCAACTACTCTTAGAGGCAAGCAACTTCCTAGTCTTTTCATGTATGTTTTTCTTAGCATCTTCTAGGTTGTGATTCTGAACACTGTTTTTATGTCTAACATGTTCCTTTGGTGTCACAAGTGACACACGCGTTGAACTAATCCTTGAAGAGCTATATGCACTCATATGATGAGGTTTTGCAAGTGTACATTCCTTTTCCTTAGGTTTATACTGTGAAGTGACAGGTTTTGACAAAACTTGTTTCTCATCAACTTGGGAGGCAAACCGTAGGTTTGAAAGTTTTTGTCGTTCAGATCTAAACGTAGTAGGTTGCCTAACAACTGATTGGTTTCTAAGTGGTGGTTTCCCCAAGATTGATGGTTTTGCAAACTTAGTGTTCACACTATTTCCTTTCGATTTTCTCAGCTTGTTTTTCAATGCTGCAATTGCAAAACCCTTTTCCTGAAGCTGAGCTTTGAATTCATCATTTTTGGCAATCAAAGAAGTTGTCAGCTCTACAGTCTTAGTTTTCGCTTCTTTGATTGAGTCACACAGTTCTATGCAATGAATTTTCAAAGTCTCATTTTCTTTAAGCAATTCAGTCACTTTATGTTCTAATTCAACATTTTTTGTTGCACCAACATCATGTTTAGTTTTAACTTCATTACACATATTACACATCTCAGCAATACGTTTTTTCAGGTTGTTGATCGTTAAGTTTTTGGCTTGTAGCTGAGCTTTCAAATCATTTATAGCAAAGAATTCATGGAATTCAGGGAGTTCCGGAGTTTTACATGGTAGTCTAGTTTGAAAACTTTCTTCCTTTTGTTGCATTGAGATTTCAAGTGAAATACAATGTTTTTCAAGTTGTAAAAATCTGTTTGAAAGTTCATTATAAACTTCTTTTTCCACCATATCATTTGCTTTGAAAAACTCAGCCGTAGGCAAAGAACTTGACGCATCATCATGTTCAGCATCCTGATCAATCTCTCCCACCCTTATGACTCATATTTGATGAATCAGAGGTGATATTGCTATCAGTCTTTTCCATCAGATATGTGTCATAAGTAGGTTTAAATTGATCAGTATCTTGTTGTTCATTAGAAAGATCATTATCTTGATCAAACAGATGTACCTCAGCAGACTGTGCTTGGTGATATCCCGGTTCATAGGCTGCATTCTCACACATTGTGAAATCACCTCCTATGCTGTCACCATCATCAAACTTGTCTGATCTTGTTCCATTCCCCATTTGTTTTGCCCTTTCATCAATGAACCCATTAACATTACTCATCAATTTTAGTAATGTTGTTCTGAACATGGCAACCTCAGTTCCAGTGTATTTAGCAAAACACCCTTTTGTCATTTGACTGTCATAGTCATAGTCCTCAGTGTATTGCGAATCAATGAACACCTGGAGTTGGTTGTTGATCACACTGAGAGCTGCTCTGGACCTTGCTTCAGAGAATTCTTCTTTGTCAAGCTGTTGTTCAAGTTGATCTAAATATAGAGTCATTTTGACTGTGAAATCATGAACATCTTGACCAAAGAGTGTTGTGAAAGCCCGTGTGTAACCCATCACGTATTCAGTTTTTTCAAACAGAACCTTGAGATGTGAATGAAGTAGACGAAAACATTCAGTGCGACTTTCCTTTGCATTAGGCACCATAAGTGACTGATGAAACTCTTTCTCTTGTGAATTCGGGCACAAAGATTCCACATTAGTATTATCAGAATCACCCACGTTTATTTGTTGTACAGAACTGGAAATCTTTTGTTTATCATATGTGTCGTACAACTTGAGTACCTCAGATATGAAAGAATCTGAAGTAGTAGACATGATGTAAACGTGCACGGGATTTTACAATTCTATGATTTAAACCGAGAAATAGATTCTTTCGCGGGATTTTACAAAATCAAGAGAAAAACCGTGAGATGATAATGATAATGTGATATATCCAGTAACTAGCACGGTAGTTTTATCCAACGAACCCGAAAATCTTCACCCAAAATTACACTCAATCTCGGATAACGAAGCACGATCAAAATTGTTGACCAATATTATATCAAAAATTCTACTAATTACCAAGTTAACAAAAAGATTGCGGATTGATCTTAATATTTGTGGTGACAAACCCAAACGCCAAACAAGGAATTGATATAATTCGTAGGCCCAAGTCTAGTCCGTCATATAGAAGCCCACACTATCTATTACCACTACGGCCCAGTCAATATTTAAAAGAAATCGTCCTTGTGTTAAGTCAGCCCACGGAAAGAAAAAAAAACTTAAAAAAAAAAAAAAACTTGTCCTTGTGTTATTACAGCGAAGCTACAGACCAAAAAAAATGAAGTCGTCCTTGTGATATCACAGCCCAACACGTTTTAAATTAGTGCAGCCCAATAATTAGCAGCCCAAGCAAATGATTTTAACCTAGATAACCCAAATCCAAACTTAAGAGCTAGCCTAACCCTTAAGTTTCGGTATATAAAACACTAACACAATCCCTAATCACTTGCCAATCTTACCCTAAAAAAACTTGCGCCTCTCTTTATCATACCACACACCGCAGCCACAAACCCAGATCGATCATAATCCAAAAAAAATTCTTCAACCTTTTCTTGTTGCCTGCTCGAACACACGCTCTTATCCTTACACCCTACCAACCCTTTTCTTCACTAACCCTAATCACTCTTATCAAAAACAAAACACAGCCACAAGACTCATATCAATCCTTCAATTATCAATCCATACGTCATACAACGAGAAAGAAACCAAGCACTTTTATCAGTTTCCAATCGACACAAGCAATTAAACCTCACATATACACCCACCCGCTACTAGATGACGACAAGATCTACTCAATATTCGAATCAAGAAATTATAGTGAAAGCTTCAAGATCCTAGGGGGTCACGGTAGGTAATTAATATTTGTTTCGTTTTAGGTTATAGCCGAATAAAGGGACGAATGATGATGAGTTTGAGTGAGTTAGGTTAGTTGTGAAATGAGTTGTTGTAAAATGATTCGAACGGATTGATTATTGTAATATCATTTTGAGTTTCGAATGTAGCTACGGATCAGGAACAAATGGTTGTTGTTGTTGTTAATCGTTTTGACTTTCTTGGATTTGACTTCGTTACTTGTGAGTTGACTGTTTGAATTCGGATTTGTTATTGTTGTGATTAATAGATGCTGTTTGGGTTTTAATATCACTGTATCACTTTGCTTTCTTTTTGTTCTTTCCTATGTAACTGGTATGAGATAATGAAGGTCAAACCGCCAGTCTATTTGGTCAAACCGCCAGTCTATTTGGTCAAACCGCTATATCAAATAGTCAAACCGCCAGTCAAATAAGCACAAACCGCCACTTCAGTTTTACTAGGCAAACCGCTAGTATCAAAACCGCAAGCTCTTTTTGGTCAAACCGCTGGAGCTGTTGGTCAAACCACTATGGTACCCAACAAAACAGTCACTTTCAGCCTGGTTGTCCTTTTACCCGTTTTGGATATAATCCAAACGTCTATCGGCAAACCACTACCAAGAATACTAAGAACAGTTTCTTTTTACAAACCGCTAGCAAGAAAATAATACCGAAAGCCAAACCGCTAGCAAGAATGCTTTCACCAAGAGAAAGCTACATGCAGGTTTAGCTTTTGACAAAAACGCTACCAAGAAAAATAGAGTTTCAAAAATCACAAACCAAAGAAAATAGATGAAACCCAAACAGATTCTTCATAGTATTACCAAAAATAGAACCACAGACAATGAAAAGTGCCACAACCTTAATCTGTTAGTGGGCTTGTAAATGTAACTGTTAAAGCCCAAAAGAGAAATATAGCAACTAGTGAAGAAAAACTGTGCGAATCAAATAAAAAAAACAATAGCCGAACTGTTTGAACCAAAGTAAACAAAAAAAATAGAAACCACAAATCCAAGCACACACGATTAATGGAACCTAACCATGGCTCTTGATACCAATTGTAATTTTTGTATACTTGGATTAGATGTTTGATGGAATTCTAGAGAGAGAGAGAGATGAGGGAGTTGAGAACTCTAGAGAGAGAGAATGAAGAGAAAAATAGTTGTATGATTAAGAGCTCCAACCCTTCCCAAGTGTGAGAAGGGGTATTTATAGTTACAAGATTTAGGTGCCCCTAGCGGGCTGTAGAGTGAGCTGACATTGGGTAAAGACCCGACCCACTCCACATATAATATAATAACTAAACTAATATTACGTTAACTATACTAATACTAATAAGCCTACGAGCTACAGAAATGCTAAATAGATAATCGGGGTGACCGAGTCTTCACATGAATATTTATATTCCTAACACATAAGATAAGCTAGCAAGTTGTTCGACAAGACTTAACATTATTGTAAAGATCTTTCTTGAACTATAAAAGAAAGATCTTAGACTAACTTTATAAGTTCAGATAGTGTGTTAAAAAGATAGTGCTTAAAATAATATCTCTCAAGAACAAACACAAACAATATCACAAGATATAGAAACATAAGATTCAAGGTTGTAACCCTAGTGATAAGAAAAGATCACTCGTATTATTATCTTAATAATATTGAATCGTTTGGTGTTAACATTGCATGTTCATTGTTCGTTACAAAAGCATTACTTTCCATTTCCATAATACAAATAACCTTCTAAGTGTGATTAAGTAGATTCCGCATACTTAATCATATTAACTCAATATATCATATACACAAAGTCACAAAGGTTTAACAACCTTAACAGTGTATCGATTCCTCTCAGTTGGTATCAGAGCAAGGCTGATATAGTTGATTTAGAAGAAGAAGCTTAAGAAATGGATGTTCAAGATACTGCTACAAATGTTGCTGCAAAGTTGCCCATGATCAAACAGAATGAGTTTGAGTTGTGGAGGTTGAGAATTGAGCAATATTTTATGATTCAAGATTATGCTCTTTGGGATATCATTTTGTATGGTGATTCTTTCACACTAGGTTATACAGATGTTATTGTTGAAGGCAAAACTAAAAGGAGAAGAAATACTGGACCAACTAACAGTGATGAAAGGATACAAAAGAGAAATGATCAAAAAGCAAGAAATTTGTTGCTTATGACCATTCCTGGTGAACAAATGCTATCCTTTAGCAAGTATCCTGATGCAAAAACTCTTTTTGAAGAGATTTGTGCATGGTTTGGTGGTAATGAAACTACCAAGAAAACACAGAAGACATTGTTGAAACAACAATTTGAAAACTAAAGTTCAAATAGCAATAAATCACTTGATAAGCTGTTCTCTAGATTACATAAGCTTGTCAGTCAGTTAGCTGTGTTGAGTGTTGAGATAGCTAAGGAAGATCTCAACATTAAGTTTTTGAGAAGCCTACCTGATGAGTTCCATACTCATGTGGTTGTCTGGATGAACAAGCCAGACATTGAAACCATGAAACTCAATGATTTGTACAACAACTTCAAAATTGTTGAACAAAGTCTAAAGAAGTCTGGAATCTATAGTACTAGTTCTGGGAATGTGGCACTCTTGTCATCTCCTAGTATTAGTAAGTCAGAAGAGGTGGATGAAGATGAAGGTGTTTCTAATACTATCTATGGTGGTCCTTCTACTAGTTCACAAAAGAATGCTGCTGGACTTGGAGATCCAGCATTCTATGTATTCATGTCTAGTCAAACTAGTAGTTCTCCTCTAACTCATGAAGATCTTGATCAGCTGGATGATAATGATTTGGAAGAGATGGACATCAAATGGCAGGTTGCTTTATTTAGCATGAGGGCTAAGAAGTTCTGGCAGAGAACTGGTAAGCAGATTACCATTGATGGTAATGAAACTGCTGGGTTTGATAAGAAGAAAGTAGAGTGTTTCAACTGTCACAGGTTAGGACACTTTGCTAAAGAATGTAGAAACCCAAGGAAGCAGGATAATAGAAGCACATGGTATAGGCAAGAGAAGAAGAAGGAAGTCACAGTGGAAGAGCCAAGGGCTATGCTAGCCATAGATGGGGTTAACTATGATTGGAGCTTCATGGCTGATGAAGAGGAAGCACCAACAAATGCTGCACTGGTGGCCACTGAGACTACTCTAATGGCCTTTTCTGATTCAGAGGTAAATTTCATAATTAAATGTACTGAATCATGCTCTGCTCTTAAAGCTTATGAAGATCTTAAAAGAGATTTGATGATCAACTAGAACAGTTATATGATGCATTAGCTAATTTAGGCAATCATAAAAGAGGAATAACTGTTCTTGAAAAACAACTTTTACATTTTCAAGGAAATGAATCTAAGTTTACTGATGACATGAATGCTCTAAAAAGAGGCATAAAGTTCAGAGATGAAATAATTTCTAGGCAAAATGAATCATTAACTAAAGCTAAAAATAAAACTGAAAATGTTTAGATAACAGTAGATGCTTTAGCTTATGCCTCAGAGGGAATTAATAAGATTTGGGAAGCTCAAGTAATCAATAAAGCTAAGTCTGGTTTAGGATACAAATCTGTTCCTCCACCATACAGAGGTGTTCCTTCACCTCCAGTTATTGACCTAGCACATACAGGATTTGCTACGTTTCAAGAACCAATAATGGAATATGGTTCTAAGTCTACTGAGAGTCCTAAGATAGAGAAAGTAAGTGAGAGTTTATGTAAAACTTCACTTTCTAAGGACAAGGTGTCCTTTGTTAGGAAATCAGATGCTATAGTTGTTGAGGATTGTACAACTGATAGTGATGAAGATGAACAGGTTATGTCTAAACCTGAAAAAGTTAAGAAAGCAAGAACAAAGGTTCCTAAAGTGGTCAAAAAGGATACTGATAGGCCTAGAACAAACATTAAACATGTTAGGCAACCAGTTAGGTATTGTGAACAATACAAAACCACTAACAAGCCCAGAGGTAACCAAAGAAATTGGAATAACCTCAAGTCTAACCAATTAGGTGATGACTTTGCTTTTTACAACAAAGCTTGTTATACATGTGGTAGTTTTGATCATCTTGCAGCTTTCTGCAACAAATGGGTATCTGGGTATGAAAAAAATAGAGTGAACTACAAAAGGCAAACACCTAAACCTCACTTTCACTCTAGTTCTAATGTTAACATAACTAAACCCAAAACAGTTTCAGTTAAGTCTGGCTTCAAACAAGTTAATTCTGCTAGACCATATATGACTGTTTACCCAAAATCAACAGCTAAGGGTGCAAAAACATTTTACAAACATGCACCAAAGGTTGTTCAAAGGCCCATTCATTCAAAGGCAGTAGTCCAAAAACAAGTTTGGAAAATTAAGGGTTCAACTACAAAACAAGCAGTTAATTCTGCTAGGCAAGCAGTTAATTCTGCTAGGCAAGTAGTTAATTCTGCTGCTAAAGGAAACAGGGAAAATGCTGTTAAGGCCTCAGCATGTTAGGTTTGGAATTCAACTAAATCCAATGTTGCATCAACTGTTCTCAAAAGATTAAATTACATTGATGCAAGAGGCAGATCCAAGTCAGTAATGGCTTGGGTCCCCAAAGGAAACTAATACTTCTCATTTCTGTGCAGGAACATTCAATTGATCAACAAGAGGATCAATGATACTCAGATAGTGGATGTTCAAGGCACATGACAGGCAACAAGTCCTATCTTTCTGATTTTCAAATATTAGATGGTGGCTATGTTACCTTTGGAGGAGGTGTTGGTGGCAAAATTTCCAGTAAAGGTACCATTAAAACTGGAAATTTAGATTTTGAAGATGTGTACTATGTACAAGAGCTAAATTATAATCTTTTTAGTGTCTCACAAATGTCTGACAAAAAGAACAAAGTTCTTTTCTGTGACACTGAATGTCTTGTGCTTTCTCCTGATTTTAAGATGCCTGATGAAAGTCAAGTACTTCTTAAAATTCCTAGAAAGGGCAATATGTACAGTGTTGACATGAAGAACATTGTTCCTAAAAAAGGATTTAACTTGTCTTGTTGCAAAGGCCACATTGGATGAATCAATGAAATGGCATAGAAGGCTTAGTCATATTAATTTCAAAATCATAAATAAAATTGTTAAGAATGGTTTGGTAAGAGGTTTACCTCACAAAAGATTTGAAAATAATCAAACATGCATTGCTTGTCTAAAAGGCAAACAACACAAAGCCACTTGTAAGCCCAATATTTTTAACTCTATCAATCAATCATTATTTATGCTTCATATGGACTTATTTGGACCTGTTTCAGTAAGTAGTATAATGCATAAGAGATATTGTCTTGTTATAACTGATGACTATAGCAGATTTACATGGGTTTTCTTTTTAGGTTCTAAGGATGAAACTTCTAGCATTCTTAAGACATTTATTACACAGATAGAAAACCAAGTAGACAAGAAAGTGAAAGTCATTAGATGTGATAATGGGACAGAGTTTAAGAATAGAGTTTTGGATGATTTCTGCAAAGAAAAAGGTATTAGGAGAGAATTTAGTGTTGCTAGAACTCCACAACAGAATGGTGTTGTTGAGAGAAAGAATAGAACACTAATAGAAGCTGCTAGAACTATGTTAGCTGACTCTAAGCTACCTATAACTTTTTGGGCTGAAGCAGTCAACACTGCTTGCTATGTTCAAAATAGAGTTTTAGTTGTACAGCCTCACAATAAGACATCATATGAACTTTTTAGAGGTAGAACTCCTGCAATAGGATTTCTTAGACCTTTTGGATGTCATGTGACAATTCTAAATACCTTAGACCATTTAGGAAAATTAGATGGTAAAGCAGATGAAGGATTCTTTGTTGGATATTCTCTTAATAGCAAAGCATTTAGAGTATACAACAAAAGAACTAGGATTATAGAGGAAAACCCACATGTGGAGTTTTTGGAGAATAAATCCAATGTAGAAGGTTAAGGAACAAAATGGCTATTTGATCTTGAGACACTAACCAAATCAATGAATTATGTGCCTGTTGTTGCAGAAACTAATGATTTTTCAGGTTCACAAGCAACAGATGAGGCAAGGTTAGAAAAGGAGACAAATCAAGATTATGTGTGGATGCCAATATGGTCAAGTACAAGTGTGGAATCAACTTCAACAATTGGTGAATCTTCTTCTGGTAAAGCTAAAGAAGATGTTGAAGATGAAAGCAAAGAAGATGGAGCAAAGGAAAAAGAAAATAGTTCTGCTATCAATAATGCTGCTGAAACAACTTAACTGAAGAAGCAGAATTAACAAAGGAAGCAGAATTAACAGACGATGAGGTGGATTTGAGCAATCTCCCACCAAACTATCATGTTCCACTTATACCACACACTAGAATTCACAAAGTCCACTCCCTAGAAAATGTGATAGGAGATGTACAATCAGGGGTGAAGACAAGGCAACAACTGATGTCTTCAGACCAACAAGGACTTCTTGATGCCCTTTATGCTTCAAAACAGCATGAGTTTTCAAACTCTTGCTTGTTTGTATGTTTTCTCTCACAAGCTGAACCAAAGAACATTCTGAAAGCCTTAGATGACTCAAGCTGGGTAGAAGCTATGCAAGAGGAGCTTCTTCAGTTCAAGATTCAGAAAATTTGGGTGCTAGTTGATTTACCTAAGGATGCAAAGGTAATTGGCACTAGATGGGTTTTCAAGAATAAAAGGGATGAAAGGGGAATAGTGATTAGGAATAAGGCTAGATTAGTAGCCCAAGGGTACACACAACAAGAAGGTATAGACTATGATGAAGTTTTTGCTCCAGTAGCAAGACTTGAGGCAATTAGGCTTTTCTTAGCTTATGCTTCATTTTTAGGCTTCACAGTTTACCAAATGGATGTCAAGAGTGCATTTTTATATGGCACAATTGAAGAAGAGGTGTATTTCTCACAACCTCCAGGGTTCATTGATCCTGACCATCCAGACAAAGTGTACAGAGTTGTAAAAGCTCTATATGGCCTGCATCAGGCACCAAGAGCTTGGTATGAAACACTGGCTTCCTATTTAAAAGAGAATGGATTTCAAAGAGGAAAGATTAATCAGACACTTTTCATCAAACAACACAAGAAGGATCTTCTGTTAGTGTAGGTGTATGTGGATGACATTATCTTTGGATCTACAAGGAAGGAGATGTGTTTGGAGTTGGAGAAGCTTATGCATGATAAGTTTCAGATGAGTTCCATGGGGGAACTTACATTCTTTTTGGGTTTGAAAGTTAAACAGTCATATGAAGGCATATTTATTAGTCAAGATAAATATGTTGCTGAGATACTTAGGAAGTTCAACTTTGCTGATTCAAAAATGGCAAGCACACCAATGGATTCTGAGAAGCAACTTCCAAAAGATTTAGATGGAGAAAATGTGGATGTACACACATACAGATCTATGATAGGATCTTTGATGTATCTCACATCATCAAGACCTGACATCATGTTCTCTGTTTGTGCTTGTGCAAGATTTCAAGTAACTCCAAAGGTTTCTCATTTAACAGCAGTCAAGAGGATTTTTAGATATCTCAAGGGTCAACCTAGGTTGGGTCTATGGTATTCAAGGGAATCACCTTTTGACTTGGTAGCATTTTCGGATAGTGATTATGCTGGTGCTAGCTTGGACAGAAAGTCAACAACTGGAGGATGTCAATTCCTTGAGTGTAGACTTATCTCATGGCAGTGTAAGAAGCAAACAATTGTGGCTACTTCAACAACTGAAGCTGAATATGTAGCTACTGCAAGTTGCTGTGCTCAAGTCCTATGGCTTCAAAACCAACTTCTTGACTATGGGTACAATTTTATGAACACTGTCATTCATATTGATAATAGTAGTACAATTTGCATTATTAAAAATCCAGTACAACATTCTAAAACAAAACACATTGAAATTAGACATCACTTTATAAGAGACTGCAATGAGAAAAGATTAATTCAAGTTCTTAAAATTGCTTTAGAACACAACTTTGCAGATCTGCTAACAAAAGCTTTTGATGTTGGAAGATTTCAGTACTTGGTAGCAAGTATTGGAATGCTTAATCTTTGAATTTTTCAATCTAATGTGTTTTTGTATATAAATTTTTGTTTGTACTGCTAGCTTTGTCAGTTAATACTGCTATTACAAAAGTTTGTGTTGTTTGTACAAATTTAAATTGTGTTGTTCATACAATTAGTTCTATGCTTATTCTAATGCAAGACAAGTAATTTGTACATTGTTCTCTTGGTTTTAGACTAACTATTTCAGGTATGATCATTTGAGCACAAAGGAAATTTCAAGTGAAATGGAAGCAGCATAGTGTGTTCTAGTTGTTGCCATAACAGGTTTATGATGGACTGAGTTTGAGAATTCTTAACAAAGGTTCACACCTAAGTTAATTAATTCTTTAAAACATCTTTCTTGAAACCTGGTTATCATATTTCACATTGAATTGATGACTTAGTTGATCAGAAAGTAACTGATTTAACTCACTTTCTATCATTTTATACTTTTAAGTATAATGAGCAAGTCTAAGGACATCTGATAGAAAGAACAGCTAGTAAAAGTGAATCTAACACTTGTGTTAAAGGTAACAATTGCTATGAGCTGGAAACCCTGTCAAGAAAGCCTTTTGAATAGGTTTATCTTTACACAGGCAGTTATTTATAACTGAAAACATTGGTTCTCACACAACCAGAGGTTGTTTTAAACCGAAATTTTGATTAAGTGTCTGTTATACACTTAATCCCTTCAAAATGGTTGAAAGCAGTATGATTTTTCATAATAAAATCATATGCATACTGCTAAAAGTCAAAAAATTTCTTAAAAAGATTTTTGGAATAAAAATGACTCAGAAAACCATCAAATGATGGATTATGAGTTATTGCCCCATGAATCACCTCTCATAGGAGTTAACACACCTAGAAGTGATGAGGGAAGCAAATTAAACTCTTAAGGAATTGATGGCTACATGTACAACATTGTCTGATAACAAGTTCTAATTGATAGCTCAGATGATGGGGAGAGAAATATTTTGGTACATTGTGAGAGATCTTCCAAACAGGGGAGGAAATGTTATTTACATCTCAGGGGAGGAAATAAAGCCCAAGGAAGATTAACCAATGAAAGGGAGGAAAAGAAAAGAGCATACAAGATGATGACATGGAAGTTGAAAATGACAAGAATAGAGCTGATTCTGGAGTATTATATATATTCAGAAGGGATGAAGCATTCCAACGGAGAAAGTTCTATCTAGGTCAAACGAAGAAAGCTTTCAGTTTCAATTTCAGTTCACTACGTTTGTTCATCACTTGCAAAGGCATGCTGATAGATGATTTCACTTGTTGAAACAAGCATCCAAGATACACAGCACCATTGCCTCTTATAATTCCTCCATCCAAGGAAATTGCACCATCTTTTAGGTCAATGTTTGAAGCCTGAAGATGTGTATTGATATTGTTGAAGTCAAAGATCAGAAAGCAGATGAGTTACTGAGTTAGATATTAACCTTTCAGAATAGAAGAAAGTTCAGTCCAAGGGTCTGACTATGAAGTGTTTGAAAGATCTTCACAATTCCTCATTTAATTCAAAAAACATGTTGAAATGGATTCACATGTTTAGGGGAGGATTGTTGGGAATTAAATATTCTGAAGATTAAGTATCGGGAAATTCTCTAAGTGATTAAGTCTGGTGGTTAAGTCTGCTAGTGTTAATCCTGGTTAAGTCTGCTACCTGGTTAAGTCTGGTCGTTGAAGATTAAGTCTGCTAGTGTTAATTCTGGTGAATACAGAATTAAGTCTGCTCTTCTATCGTTAAGTCTGGTTGACTAAAGTCAATTATACACGGTAGATAATATCTTACCCCATGTGCTCAGTCTTTATCTTATACTCACAGAACAAGTTGTAAACATAGATACATGTTGTATCTTAGTTACTGACACACATAAAATAAGCTAGCAAGTTGTTCGACAAGACTTAACATTATTGTAAAGATCTTTCTTGAACTATAAAAGAAAAATCTTAGACTAACTTTATAAGTTCAGATAGTGTGTTAAAAAGATAGTGCTTAAAATAATATCTCTCAAGAACAAACACAAACAATATCACAAGATATAGAAACATAAGATTCAAGGTTGTAACCCTAGTGATAAGAAAAGATCACTCGTATTATTATCTTAATAATATTGAATCGTTTGGTGTTAACATTGCATGTTCATTGTTCGTTACAAAAGCATTACTTTCCATTTCCATAATACAAATAACCTTCTAAGTGTGATTAAGTAGATTCCGCATACTTAATCATATTAACTCAATATATCATATACACAAAGTCACAAAGGTTTAACAACCTTAACAGTGTATCGATTCCTCTCATTATGTATAAAACATCACTAGCATAATGTCTCTTGAATGCTAAAGGAAGTACATAACTAATATGTATTTTCGGGTACATTCAATCGAAGCTACATTGAATTAGGAGCGTTTGGGTTATCTCTCGTTTTGTTACAAAATTGCTAAAGAAATTCTTTTTATACATTAAAAAGAGTCGAGATAACCGCACCTCTACATTGTCCTCATATAGGCACACACTAGCACATTATATCAAAATTCTCGTTAGTTTCGACTAAAGTGTGTAATTCTTGTATCTAAGATCAATCATGCCTCCCGCAACTCACTATGACCACAAAGACACTCTCAACTACAGTCCCAAACACCATAAGACTAAGGGCCTTACTCCCGCACAAGTCAAAATCTTCAAAGCTCTATAAAAACGTTACTTCCATGAGGGTTGATTCGCGAAAATCAATACGTAAATATTTCCTAGGAATTACAAGGGAAAATATGTAAAACCCGGGTCGTTATCCCCGATGAAGGATGAATGGAATTTGCGATTCGGTTTGTGATTGTGTGAATTGAATGGTGAGAATAATGAGATTTTAAGTTTTTAAACTAAAATAAGCACACAAATAAGCTATAGGTACTGATCAGTAAGTTATAGAAAAGAATAAGCTAAGGCTTGTGATTATGGACTTGTTAAGCTACTTAATAAGCTAAGTGAAAATTGAAATAAGCTGAGTAACTAACAATAAGCTAAAAGGAAACTGAATAAGCCACAAAAGCTAGCAAATAAGCAATGAATCAAACCAAATAAGCAATGAGGTCTGCACTTGTGTGCAGGGCAAAAAGTGAGTTTTTTAAGCTAATAAAAAGCACTCAAAAGCTAATTCTAAAAATCTAAAAAATATAGGAATAACTAGATAAGCAACCCAATTCTAGCTGTGCCAAATTTCAGAACTAATAAGCTTGTATTGAGCTTATGAAAAATGGAAAACTTGGGCTAAAAATTGCAAAATTCATTAAAAATTCAGCAAACTGAGGTGGTTTTGCAGATCAGAAAAAGCTATCTAAAGCTAATTTAAAAAAATCTAAAAAATGTGGAATAAGTGCATCAGCAACCAAAGATCATTAGTACCAAATTTGAGCTTAACACAGCTTATAATGAACAAATGAAAAATCAAAAACACAAGCTGATCTGAGCTAAAATTATGAAAAAAGTGCAGAATTGCAGCTGAGAAAAAGCTGTTAAAAAGCTAACTTAAAAATTCAAAAAAAATGTGGAACTAGTCGATAAGCTACCCAAGAATATGTATACCAAGTTTGAGCTTAATTGGGCTTATAATGAACAAATGAAAAATAAAAAACATGGGCTGAATTGACCAAAATTCATGAAAAATTGCATACTGAACAGCAGACCCTTTTTTGCCCAATGAGGTAGCTTTAGAGCTTATCAATAAGCTCTAATAAGCTGAGATCAGGTCTGAAACTTAGAAATAGCTAAGAAAAGGTGGCCATCTACCTAGAAACAGAGAATTAAGCAGTATGGACCATAATTAACCATTTGAATCTAACCAAGAACAGGACTGAAATGGACAAAAGCATTCTGATGTGCAGACTTGGAATATCTGCACTAAATCCTATCAATTCCAAATGTCTTTTAAGCCAAACTTTCAGAGATCTCTTTATGACTCCAAATGAACTTGAAACAATCAAAATCAAGAGCCAAACTGCTTATCTTCTAGAACTACACCTTATAAGCAGACTACTTTCTTAAATCAAGGCCAACTGTATAAAACTATGAATCCTTTTAAAACAGCTTAACACAAGCTACAAACTACTTATTTAAACTAAAATAAGCAAGATCAAACTAATCCCAAGTGCAAATGAATAGTGAACATCAGATTTGACCCATTTTGGGCCTTATGCCAAACAGTCCTTAAGGTGGGCTGTTTTGAGATTTTAACTAGCTATGGCCAATTTAAGCTAAGTTTCTGATATACTAAGGTTATACTAGGTTCATTAAGCACTAAAAAGCATTTTTACACTAACAATAAGCACTTGATAAGCTATCCTATATTATGCTAATTTTTGGCTTTTTTAAGCTTTTTGTTAACCAAACTGAATTAACTGAATACTAAACTAAGGGAAAGCAACTAATGGCAAATATAAACTAAAATAAGCTATAAAAATCAGTAATAAAGCTAATAAGCAGAGGAATTAAGCAAATAAGCAATTTTGACTTTCTTTGACTTTTTGACTCTTATTGAATTTAAAACAGAATTAAACGAAATTAAACTCACAATAAGCTATCAGAAGCTTATGTGAGTATATTAAACAGATAAAAAGGCTTTACAAAGTTTAATCAATCATTTAAAAAAAATTAATAAAAGCATAAAGATAATCTGAACAAGGGATTTAAAGTAAAACTTGAATTTTTTTTAAATCTAAATGATTACAAAGCTTTTTTAGACTTAAATGAAGGTTTACAATAAGCTAAATACAGAAATTAAGCTAAGATAATGAATTACTCGACTACTCCTAAACTACACTACTGACTAAGAAGTAACTCTGGAATACAATGAAATATATTTATACTCAGACTAAACTAGGGTTTTCTCTGTCTTCTGTGCTTCTTCTAAAGTCATCTCAGCCCTTGAATTTCTCTTGAGCAATCTCAGCCTTTGGATTGGGTTTTTTTTTTGCGCCAAAAGTACCTTGGATTGCCAACTTGGCAGTGGGTAGCTTGTGAGGAGGGGGAAAGCATTAATTGGTGTTTGTCTTGGAGTAATTTGGAGTGGAGTAGGAGGAGGGGAGCAGGGTATGGGTTGGAGCAGGGATTTGGTGGGCAAGTGGGGAAGAGGGAAGGATAAGGGTTGACTGGTTTGACCGGTATTTTATTAACTAAAATGGGTACGGGTTGTGGAATGGGAAGTGGGCTGGGTTTTATGTTGGGCTTGGGATTGGATTTATTAAAGGTCCGGATTTGTTAAGTTTAGGATTTAATTGGAATTGGTTTTAAACTTTGAGGGACTAAATCTGCCAATTCTGTAAATTCAAGGACCCACGCTGTAATATTATTCCAAGGGCTGTTTGTGACAAATG
Source organism: Artemisia tridentata subsp. tridentata (assembly GCA_021014915.2). NCBI lineage: Eukaryota > Viridiplantae > Streptophyta > Magnoliopsida > Asterales > Asteraceae > Artemisia > Artemisia tridentata. The sequence goes on along the minus strand of CP139506.1, from coordinate 316,712,269 downwards.
ATGATATTTGAGGGTTGACTTTGACCATTTGAGCATAATCTCTGATAAATTCATCCCCGGCTTCGGCTTTTTGAACTCTTTCCAATCTCGTGCTCGGTTTTGCCGTTTTCTCATGATTTTTGTCCATTTCTCACATATCCGTACCTGCACATGCATAAACACAAAAACACAACATAGTTGGCATATTTGGTTAGTTTTTGGTCTATTTGGTCCATTTTATTAGGTAAAAGGTATGTGTAATTACACACATACCAAGGGTAGAACCATTGACTCATCCTTTCTAAAAGGCACAAACATTCGTCAAGAACTAGCAACCATTCACTTTGATGGTCTCTTAGAAATTAACGAACAAATTTGTCCTAGATTTGTCATCGAATTCTATGCTAGCGTAATTCTCACAACCAATGATTATGGACTCATGTCAATTCAATTCAAAGTAAACCAAAATGACTTCAACATACCTCTTCATCAATTTGCGGAAGTCCTTGGAATTCCATGTGAAGGTACATACCTTTACTCGGATAAATGGTTCCTTTCAATCCTTGACTCAATCGTTGATCGTATGCCTCCATACGACACTCCTCTAGTTGCCAAAGAAATAATACGAGAACATCTTTTCCTTCCAAGAACATCAACCACCAGGACAACCCGTTCAGGTAATGAAATCGACCGAGATCCATTTGGCATGGACTCAATGAACTCAAGCCTCAATTCAAAAAATGGGAAGAAGTCCTTAGGGCAAATGTCTTGTGTACCATAGGTAATCGTGATCACATCAATGCTTGTCTTTGTTACATGCTTTATAGTTTGTCAACCCGCCAACCTTTCAACTTAGCCTACTATGTTGCCAAAAGGATGGCTGACATACCCATGCTAGGAACCACCGCTCTTTCCTACGGGATGCTTCTTACCCGTCTCTATAGAGCCTTTGCACCCATTCCACCAAATGCTAAAGGGTTTTGTCTTGACTAATCTCTTGTCAACCACATCATGGTTTCATTAATTGATAAGAGAGTAGCAAAGACTCAAGGGAAACGTCCTCATCCTCCAACTTCCTCATCATCGTCAGCAAATAGCTCCGAGGATGGACTTCCTAACTCAAAGCTTCCTCCTCTTGACTACTTCCGACAACTTCCGGCAATTGAAAACCAATCAGAAGAGTTCAAGCAAACAAGAGGAATGTTCAAGTGCATTGGAAGGTTCCTAACCAAGATTAACAAGAAATTGGACAGGCAATGAGAGGTTTTTATGAGTGTTTGGTACAATATCTCTAAAACAATGATGTTTGATGTATTTGTCTACTTCTAGGATGATAACTTGATATTTGACGATTATGTGAACTAACCATGTCTTGCAGGTAGATAACATCTTGATGTTATCATTTTTCTTTTGTTTCACATTATTAGTGAAATTATTAGCCCCTGCTTGGTCTATGCCCTTACATGTATTAATACTTGTTTTATTGTTATTTTCTAATCACAACTAATTAATTACACATGTTTTAGGAAAAATTTCGAGATTTGAACGGGGTCCGGGGGGCCAAATTTGCCCTCTGTTTACTTTTTTGGCCTGGCGGATGGGACGGAACCAAAAATGTGGTTCCGTCCGTCCACAAATTTGGTGCCGCCAAATTTCATATGACGGATCAGGCGGAACCAAAACCAGGGTTCCGCCCGTTCAATCGTTTGGTTCCGCCAGCCAACAACTTTTTAAATTTTTTTTTAATCCCGCACTCTAGATCACTCATTTTTGTTTACTAAGATACTTTTTACTGATATTCACTCATACTAGGATCAAATTATCTCACTTGGACCAATAGGATAACCATTTCCCACCAAAATTTGAAATTTCTCAAAAACACCTCAAGGAACCTTTCTCTATAAAGGAAGGAACCCTGAATTTGGTTCCTTGCAATCCGTGGATGTCTGACATCAAAGATTTGGTAATGATTGAAACTCATTTACTGCATATCTTACTTGTATCACTCAACACAACTCCATTGGATTGACTTAAGTTGATTGGACTTGTTCATTAACACTTCAATATCATTAGGAAAGACCATTGTTGTATGGATTAACATCAAATCAAAACACATTTTTCCATGAATCTTGACTTCTATAAATTAGCACCTCCAGGATGATCATTCTTCACACCTTCACCACAACTTCTTTTGAATCTTAGCATTTCTTAAGCAAAGTCAATATGACTAAATCCACAAACTCATCTCCTTCCACTAGACCACCAAGAAGAACCGCTAGAATTAGTTTCAAACCATGTTGCTTCATAAACTTGAACTCTTCATCGTCAGACTCTTCACCTCTTAACATCTCATCACCCATCCGAGATGAAAACTTCTTGACTTTAAGTACTCCAACACCTCCACCAACATCACCTATCATTATCACTACTCCACCACCAACCAAAACACCAATAGCCACCACACCACCTCCTGCTCCATCACAAGCACCAAAATCACCATCACCTCCTGTTGATCCCAGTTGAATACTTGATCGAATTCCCTTAGCTTCTAAAGGTTAAGTAATATTGAATAAATCCAATACAACTTATGTAGAAACCGTCTTGAGTATATTAAAGTTTATGCGGAATCTAAACTTTAATCTTAAAAGGAATTTAACAATCAATATCAAACAAATCACTTCAATATTATTAATAATAAGAATACTCTAAAGTATTAGGGTTTACAACCTTGAAGTTTCCTAAAGAATCACCTATCTATCTCAATGCCCTAGGACCTCCTTTTATAGACTAAGGAGTCCTAGTCGGCTTACAATTGCTTGCTATACAAGATAAATCTTAAAAGAATCTTTTCTATATTTATCTAACCGACTATACATGTTTATCTCATAAGCAGTACTAACTATACACTCTAGCAGTTGTATCTCTAACTCTAGCAGCATAAACTCTTCAGCAGTAGTAAGTTTGTACTAGCAATACTAACTTTTCTTCTAGCAACACTAAACACTTAGAGTATTTTTCTTCAAGTTCATCAGCAGTTGTAACTTTGAAAGCAGTTGTAACTCTGAAATAGCAGTTGTAACTTGTTGTCTAGCAGTAGTAACCACTTGGTGTATTTTCTTGAACATCTTCAGCAACACTAGCAGTAGTAAAATACACAAACACTTGTAACCTTTAATACTAGCAGCAACAATAACTTAGAGCATTTCCCATCACCAGTCTTAACCAAACAAGCAGCAGCAGCTCTAAAACCCAACAATCCACCCCTAAACTTGATATTTTCTCCCAAAATCATCAAGTTTCTATCTAAGCTTGAACAAACACTAAGAGGATGCTTCCAAACAATTAATTCTATTTCTTGTCCTTGGGTCCTAGATACTTTCCATCTTTTTGAGCAGTTGATATGCCATTTCATCATAAGGATATTGGAGTTGGAGTCTTCTCTTCCCATAAAACATCTGATGTAAAATATCCTTATGATATTGCAAAGGATAGTCCTTTTCTACAAGCATGTAGATTATTAGCCCATGTGCAGCCAAATAATGAACTCCACAACTCTGATAAATTTTCCATTCTAGAACTGTGTTGTGCCTTAGACTTCTCCATACTTCATCCTCATGATATGGTTCAAACATCACTTTCAAATAATCCCAAATGACTCTATCATAGATTTGTTCTGGTCTATCATAACCAAACCTTTCTTTGTACATCCTCCATAAAGTCACTATATATGTTCTATCAAAGTGATAAACCATTTGTAGAAAACTAACAAACCTCACAGAAGAACCATCAGCCCTCTTTATATCCCAAAATGTTGTCTTCCCATGTAATCCAGAAGTAAAAGCAACAATTGGTTGTTTGACACTTAGAGGCTCTGCATCCATGGCTTCTTCTTCAGTTACTAATGCAAGTTCTGTGTGAGCTTGCATCTTTTCTACATCATCATCAACTTGCTCACTCTGCTCTTGCTCTGCCTTATGCTCAGATTTCTTCTTTTTACTGCTCTTCTTTTCTAATTTGTCACCTGCTCTTTTAGAACTTGTTCTTTCTTCTTTCCTTTCATCAGTGCCCTCACCACTTCAGTATTCACAAAGCTTTCAATCTTTCTTTTGGCAATGTTATATAGCTCTTCAATTCTGCTATCATCAAATTGAGATAACTTCTTTTGTTGCCAATTATCCATGTTCTTGAGATATGCACACATGAAAGATCTTCTTTGTGCTTTAGTGGGTGGCTTGTTCTTCTTTGCTGCTAATCTTTGTGTTGCATAGAACTTTTTCCTTTCATCTATAAGTTCTTTCAACATCCTAGCTCTTTCATCAATTGCATACTGATCTTGCTCTTTTTGTTGGAGTTTCTGAGCAAGTTCCCAATCAGCATCAACTTGAGCTCTTTCTTCATCTCATGCAGCAATCAATTCTGAATTTTTAGCATCCTTCTCAACATCAATTCTTCTCTTTTCCAAAATTTTCCTATTTTCTTTTTCAAAATCAGCTGCTAACTTCTCTACAACCTCAACATCTAGTTGCAATTGCTTTTCTTTGGAAAGTGGTTTCTCCACAGGCTCTTCAACAAGTATTGCTTTCCCTTTGCCTTTGACTTGTGGAGTTGATTGTGTAGCTTGTGGTTTAGAAGATGGTTCTTGTATTACAACACCTTTGGTTATTGGCTTGGATGTCTTCAGTTCTGTTAGTACATGAGCCAATTCATCAGCAGTAGTAACTTCTGGTGTAGCAGCACTATCTTTTGCACTAGCAGCAGTAACATCTTGATGAGCAGCACTATCCACCTTAGCCACATAGCTATCAATCACCACTTCTTTCCTTGATTGTCAACAACCACAAAATTCATTTCTTCACTTTCTCCACCAGCACCCTCAACATTCTTAGCTTCCCCTGAAGCTTTGCTTTCATTCCCCCCTGTTTGGGAGCATCCTTTTGAGCTTCAGAAGATCTAACCTTTTGAGTTGTGCCCACTTTATGTTCTCCTTTAAGCTTTGGAGTTCTTGATCTCTTGATGCCTTCTAAATATCTAACCCTTCTCTTCAAAGCCTTGATTTCACCACCTTGAGCTTTGATTACACCTCCTTGAGAAGCAGCTAGGTTTTGTAGATCAAGAACCTGTGCAGACAGTTTGGTACAAGTGTCCATCAATTCATTAAGAAGTTCAATTGTATCCTCACCACTTCGGCTTGCCCGAGAGGTGGATCATTGGAAATATTAAGCTCAGTCTCAACCCTAGGTTGAGCATCTGAACCCCCATGGTTTTCATGTGACTGGGTCCTTCACCTGAATCAGTTCCATGAGGACCTGACTCATTAGAAGTTGTCTTGGTTTGGGTCTTATTGATGTTACCACTGGCATGTGCTGCTTCTAAGCTAGTCACAGTAGTGGCAGCCCTTACCAACATGTCACTCTCCACACCAGTGACAGCCTCATCTGCAACATTGTGAGTAGAACCACTAGCCTGAGGTAGCTCAGTGTTCTTTGTGTGAGTCCTACGTTTATAGGTCTTTTTGGGTTGTTGTGAGGATGTTGCCAAAAGTGTGGGTGTGTGATGGGTAACAGCTGGGATTGCTGAACCTTCACCCATTTGGGTTTGGGCTAGTGCCACCATTTGTGGAAACAAAGGTGTCACTTTCCCTGAAAAATCTTTTCTATCCCTCCTCATATTAGTAAAAACCTTTTTAGTAAGAAAAGGAGTGGGATAAAATCTTTTATGACTTTTCTTATTTACAAACTGATTGTCCAAAAAGAGTTGTAAAAACCTTGGATAGATAAAATATTTACTTGAAGAACTATCCAAGTTCTTAACCAAACTGTCAAAAATTAATTTAGAAAAATTAAATCTTTGATCATTTTCAGACAAACAAATTATAGCAGATGCTAAATTACTACTAAATTCATTCCAACCAGTGGTCTTTGGACTTAGATACACTAAGACAGTATGGATTAAGAATTTCCACTGATGAGAGAATTTTCCTTTGTAAAATTTTAAAGCATCAGTTTTCCTCTCATATCCCATCAGTGAAAGTTTTTCAAAAATTGTAGCATTTGGAAGATTCTCAATTCCATTAGCATCTCCTAGAAGAAGGTCTCTTCTAATATATGCCTCTGTAATGAGGATCTTCTGCCCATCTACAAGGGCATGAATTTGTACTTCCCTATTATGAGTTTCGACCTTAGCAGACGACCAAAACTGTATAATGTTGGAAATATATATAGTAGGTTTTACTGTTAAAGCAAACTTAATATAGCTTGCATTAAGGAAATCAATGATTTCAGTAAAATCTACAGACTCATTAGACTTTTCTAAAAATGCAACATTATTATGTGGTTCGGTAAAAGTTAGGTGCGACATGATGATTTGATTTGGGGGTTTTTCGATTTGACGATAAAAACTTGATTAGGGCTTAGATGAGAGTGAATTGTGTGCGCGTGAAATTGATTGTGTGACGCAATTGGGGATTTATACCCTTTAAGTAAAAAATTACACAAACATACCCTGCACTCTCAACCCTAGCAGCAGAAACCTAGCAGTACTAAGTTAGACTTAGCAGCACTAACTTTTAACAAAAAGAATTTGCCCAGCAGTACTTTCCCAATATCTTTAAAAACAATACTGCACTCAAATATTTTGAAGGGATTAAGTGTAAAGGAAGACACTTAATCTTTTTCGGTTGCATTTAACCTCTGGTTGTGTGAGAACCATTAATATCAGTATAAATACTGCCTGTGATCAGATAAACTCATTAAAAGAGCCTTCTTGACAGGGTTTCTAGCTCGTGGCAGGTGTTACCTCTAACACAAATGCATTAGATTCACTTTTGCTCGCTGTTCTCTATACCAGATGTCCTTAGACTAACTCATTATACTATTAAAAGTATAAAATGGTAAAGAGTGAGTTAGTGCAGTTACTATCTGACTAACTATGCCATCAATTCATGTTCAAAATAGATTGATTTCAAGAAAAGACTTTAAAGAACTTCCTAACTCAGGTGTAAACCTTTGTCAAGAGATTCCCAAATCTATTCTATCATTAATCAGATGCATCACAGCAAACAAATCACCACTTTGCTTCTCACACACCATCAATACCAATCATATTGCTTGCTTAACCTGCAAATGTTAGTCCAAAACCAAGAAAAACACAAGCAATAACATTTTACACCATTTAATTATACTTAGCAGTTGTTCAGAAAAACTAGCAGCATTAACTATCAGTTCTAAATATAATTAGCAGCAATAACACAGCAGTTGTAAGTACACTAGCAACAATAAGTATACTTAGCAGTAGAAACAATTTATTGACCTAATAACAGTACTAATCCTTTCAAAACATTACAAAAACACAAAGAGATAAGAATTTTCAAAGATTTATCATTCCAATACTGACAACCAAAAATTGAAATCTACCCACATCAAAAGCTTTTGTGAGCAAATCTGCAACATTATTATCAGTATGAATTTTAACAATTTGAATTAACTTCTTTTCATAACAATCTCTTATAAAATGATGTCTTATCTCAATATGTTTTGTTTTTTAGTGATAAACGGGATTTCTTATAATGCACATAGTACTGCTATTATCAATATATATTTTAGTATGCATAAAATTGTACCCATAATCCAGCAATTGATTCTGAATCCAGAGCACTTGTCCACAACAACTTGAAGCAGCCACATACTCAGCTTCAATTGTGGAATTTGCAACCACAGTTTGTTTCTTGCACTGCCATGAAATCAACCTACACCCCAAAAACTGACAACCTCCTGTTTTTGATTTTCTATCTAAGCTAGCTCCAGCATAGTCATTATCAGTGTATGCTACCAAGTCAAAAGGTGAATCTTTTGGATACCAAAGGCCTAATTTGGGTTGACCTTTCAAGTATCTAAAAATTCTCTTCACAACATTAAGATGTAAAACTTTTGGTGTGACTTGATATCTTGCAAAGGCACACACTGCAAAGATGATGTCAGGTCTTGAAGCTGTAAGATACATCAAAGAGCCAATCATTGATCTATATAAATGAACGTCAACTTCTTCAGCATCTTCATCTTTGAGCAGGGCCTTGGATGTTTCCATAGTTGTCTTTGCATGCTTCACATCAGTAAATCCAAACTTCTTCAAAATTTCAGCCACATACTTATCTTGACTGATAAATATGCAATCCTCCTTTTGCTTAACTTGTAACCCTAAGAAGAATGTAAGTTCACCCATTGAACTCATCTGAAATCTTTCATGCATTAGCTTTTCAAATTCAACACATAAAGCCTTGTTTGTTGATCCAAAGATGATATCATCAACATAAACTTGAACTAACAAGATATCATCTTTGTGTCTTTTGATAAACAAAGTTTTATCAATCTTCCCTCTAGTAAAACCATTATTCAACAAGTATGTTGACAATGTATCATACCAAGTTCTAGGAGCTTGATGTAAACCATACAGTGCCTTCTCCACCTTGTAAACCTTGTCAGGAAAGTTAGGATCTTCAAAACGAGGTGGTTGTGAGACATAAACTTCTTCTTCAATAGTCCCTTACAGAAAAGCACTTTTCACATCCATTTGATACACTACAAAGTCTTTGTATGAAGCATAAGCTAAGAATAATCTTATAGCTTCAATTCTTGCAACTGAAGCAAATACTTCATCATAATCAATACCTTCTTCTTGAGTGTATCCTTGAGCTACTAACCTTGCATTGTTTCTGATCACAAAGCCTCTTTCATCCTTTTTGAATCTAAAAACCCACTTAGTACCAATTTCTCTCTTCCAATTAGGCAAATCTACGAGTGTCCAAACTTCTTGAAGCTTGAATTGCAGAAGCTCTTCTTGCATAGCTTCCACCCAGCTTGAATCTTGTAATGCTTTATGAGCATTCTCGAGTTCTATTTGTGATAGAAAACATGCAAACAAATTGTTTTGAAGGTCTTTGTGACTGTTTCTTTGATGAAGGGATCTAGCAAAGAAACCTTGTTCCTTCAAATCTTTTATCATTTTTCTTGTTTGAACAGCAGATTTTGGCTCTCCAATGATTTGTTCCTTAGGATGATTCTTGTGAACTTTTGTAGTTGGAATAGGATTGACAAGTACTACATCTTCCATATTGGTTAAGTCAGCCTCTGCACCAAGTACATCATCATCAGTATCAGGATAGATTACTTCCAATTCAGGCATGTCTGGATCATCTGGATAGTCATCATCATCAAAAGATATGCCTTCCTTGTTAGCAACATTAACACTTGACTTAGTAGTATTAACAGAATTAGTACTGCTAGTGTTAATTTCTTCATTGGCAGCATTAACACTTGGCTTAGCAGTATTAACAGAGTTAGTACTACTAGTGTTAACATCATCTGATACATCATCCTTTTCTTGTTTATCAGTATGCTTTTCTTCATTAACCTCTTTATCATCATTAGAAGATTTTACACCATCTTCTCTATCATCATATGGATCTTTGGCAAGATCATCTTCTTGTGAACTCTTTGACTCTTGGGTTGAGAAGGGTGGATCAGCAGTCCAAATAGGCAGCAAAATATAATCTTTGTCAGGTCTTGTCTCATTCCAGCTTGACCTGCATCATTACTTGCTTTTGTACCTGCAAAATTGTTAAACTCTGTACCTGCAATAACTGGCTCATAATTAATAGTCTTGGTTAGTGAATCAATATCAAAAAGACAGTTTGGTCCACTCCCTGCAACATTAGGTGTACTCTCACTAAACCTAACATGCAAGTTCTCTTCCACTTTCTTGGTCCTACTATTTAATACTCTAAAAGCTTTTCTATACATTGAGTATCCAACAAATAATCCTTCATCAGCCTTGCCATCAAACTTGCCTAAATGATCTATGGTATTGAAGATTGTAACATGACACCCAAATGGTCTTAAGAAATCTAGCAATGGTTTTCTACCATGTAAAAGTTCATAAGGGGTCTTGTTGTGAGGCTTAACTACTTTACTTCTATTATGCACATAAAAAGCAGTATTAACTGTTTCAGCCCAAAAAGTAGTAGGTAATTTAGAATCAGCTAACATTGTTCTACCAGCCTCAATAAGTGTCATATTCCTCCTCTCAGCAACTCCATTTTGTTGAGGAGTTCTAGCTACACTATACTGTCTCTCAATACCTTTCATCTCACAAAACTGGTTCATATCCCTATTCTTGAGCTCAGTTCCATTGTCACATCTTATCACTTTAACCTTATAGTTAAGTAAGTTTTCTACCTTGGTTATGAAAGCCTTAAGAATGCTACTGGTTTCATCCTTAGTTGCAAAAAAGAAAACCAAGTAAACCTACTATAGTCATCTGTGACAACTAGGCAATACATCTTTTTCATTAAACTTTTTACAAAGGTTGGTCCAAATAAATCCATGTGCAACATATGTAAAGGCTGACTTATAGAGTTCACTACTTTGGGCTTACAAGAAGCTCTGTGTTGTTTTCCCTTCTGACAAGCAACACAGATTTCAAAATTTTCAAAAACTTTTGAAGGTAAACCTCTTACAAGGTATTCCTTAACCAATTTATTCATTGTTTTGAAATTTAAATGTCCAAGTCTTCTATGCCAAAGCTTAGATTCATCTGATGTGGCCTTTGCAAAGAGACAAGTCAAACCTCCTTTGGGAACCATATTCTTTAAATCAACAATTTATATGTTGTCTGTTCTAGGAACTTTAAGTAGAACATGACTTTCATCAGTCAACTTAAAGTCAGAAGATAAGATAAAACATTCAGTGTTAGTAAAAAGAACACTATTCTTTTTGTCACACATTTGTGAGACACTAAAGAGATTAAACTTAAGCTCTTTGACAAAGTACACATTATCAAAATATAATTTACCAGTTTTTATTGTACCTTTGCCAGTGATTTTCCCTCCTTTGGGATTACTCCCAAAAGCAACATATCCTCCATCAATAGCTTCAAAATCTTCAAGATAGGACATGTTTCCAGTCATGTGCCTTGAGCATCCACTGCCAAATACTCCTTTATCTTCCAATTCCACCTGTGGATTGCCTTGCACATAAAGTAAAAAAATCAGTTCATTTTGGGGACCCAAGCCAATACTGACTTGGATCTGCCTTGTGCATCTACATAATCATACCTCTTTAAAACTATGGATGCACTGCTATTTCTGGAAACATGATTTAAAACTTTAACTTTTGGTTTCCAGACCCAGCAAGCTGAGGCCTTAACAGCATAAAAATGATTTCCCAAAACAGTGTCAGTTATTGCTTTTGGCTTAGCAGTAGAAACTAATGCTTTTGCCTTAGCGGCACTAATTGTTGTTGTTGTTTGAATGGGCCTCTTTACAGTGGAATGTGCTTTGTTTTAAAACTTTGACAATTGTTTAGCACCATTCACTGTTCTTTTTGAGTTAGTAGTACTAACTGATTTAGCAGTATTAGTTACTACTGCTGGTTTAGAAACATTTTGCTTAGCCGTTGTAACTGATACTAAACCAGATTTTGTGTGTACTGCTGTTGGAACCATGTTTCTTTTAGCATGTGGGTGAGTACTTTTAGAAAAAAAATTATGATTCACCCTTCTAGCATAGTTTCAAACAGGCTTTTGATAGTAAAAACAATTATTCTGAAGGTGCTCAAAACTACCACAATGATAACAAGCCTTGTTGATCATCTCAAAGTCACTTCCTAACCTTTGAGATATAATTCCATTCCAATTCCTCTGGTTACCTCTAGGCCTGTTAGTGTTCTCCCTAGGTTTCTCAGTGTATTCAACAATTTTCCTAGACACTTTATTACCAAAACTAGGTTTGACAAACTTAACCTTTTCAATACTAGGTTTAACTGTTACACTTTCGACCTTAGGTTTATTCTTTACCTGTTTCTCATCATCATCAGACACCCAATCTTCAATGATAGGTGCATCAGAATATGTCTTTTCAGCCTTAGGTATTTCCTCATTAGACTTACTATTTTCTCCTAAGGGCTTAACATTAGACTCACCTAAACAAGACAATTCAGGTATAGGAGGTACATACTTACCTGTTATTGAAGGAGGAACTTCATTATAACATATACCACTACCTCTCCTCATTAATTGACACTCAATTGTCTTATTTATACTTTCAGATGCAAACTCAAGCTTATTTACCTTAACTTGATGTTTTTCTAATTCCTGATAAGCTGCATCTTTTTCTTTTTCAGCATTTTCTAACCTTTTAGTAAGTCCTTTAATTTCATGTTCTTTAACAAAAAGCTTACCTTCAATAACATTAACTTTTTCTACATACACTGACTCATTTTGTTTGAAAAATTCACGTCTTTCCTCAACAGCTTTTAAGCCTACCTTATAGCCTAAATTATCTAACTTTAACATCTTTACCTCTTCTAATAGCTTTTCATTCCTAGCCTTAAGTTCCTCAATAGTATCTAAACAAGATTTAAATGAACAGCCAGAATCATTAGATACCTCAGAATCAGAACTTGATGAAGAAGAGTAGGCCATAAGTGCAAAGTTTTGTCCTTCAGCTGCTTGGTCACTCCAGTCATATCCTCCTAAACCATCACAAGACACCAAAGCTGTAGAAGTCTTAGGTTCCTCAGCTTTCCTTGAGCTCTCTCCAGTCTTGTATTCTTGGCTCTTTGGTGCCCTGAATTCTCTTGCAAAATGTCCATTCCTATGACAGTTGTAGCATTCAATCTTGGATTTATCAAAACCCAAGTTATCCTGCCCATTGACCTTGAGGTTTCTTCCAGTCTTCTTCAAAAATCTTCTTGCCCTCATTGTCAACATTGCCATCTGCCACTTCAAGTCCATATCTTCAAGATCATCTGGATGGATCTGTTCCAAATCTTCATGCATAATCTGAGGACTAGTAGATTGACCAGCCAAGAAAGCATAGATAACAATATCACTCAAGTTATCAAGGGTTGTAGACCCAGCAACATTAACTTGTGTGCCAGCAGTACTAACTCCATGAGCAGTATTAACTGCTTCATTAGTACTGCTAGGACTATTATTGGAGGAGGACACAAAAGCTAGGTTTTGTGTGTTTGATGATGAGCTAGATGACCCTTTGACTTCAGGTTCATAGACTTTAAGATTGTTGTACAGATCATCTAAACTCATGGTATCAAGATCAGCCTTGTTTCTCCATACCACAGTGTGTGTATTCCACTCTGGTGACAAGCTTCTCAGAAACTTTTGATTGACATCTTCTTGAGGAATTGAGACTTCCACAAGTGCTAGTTGACTGATAAGTTTCTGAAGTCTGTCAAAAGTCTGATCAAGATTTTCAGAACTTGGAGCAACAAAATTCTCATATTGTTGCTTCAAGAGGTTCTTCCTGGTCTTCTTGGTAGCAACTTTCCCTCCAAAGCTTTTCTCAATTGCTTCTAGCAACAATTTAGCATCCTTGATGTGATTGAAGGTCAACTGATGGTCATTAGGAATCCCCATCATAAGAGTGCTTTTTGCCTTTACTTCTAGCCTTCTCTGTGCCTTGTCTTCAGCAGTTTTGATAGGCAAAGTAATGATAACACCATCAGCATAAGTTTCAGTTTTAGGTAGTTGATTGCCAGTCTCTATGACCTCCCACATAGAGTAATCAACCATCTGAATATACTACTCTATTCTCATTCTCCATAGCTCATACTCTCCAGACTTGAGCATGGGCACCTTTGATGCAGTAATCATGTGAGTAGATTCTGAGTCCATGTCTTCAGTAAGATGAGTTTAAACAGGTTCTTCTTGATTCACAGCTTCTAGATCACAAGTTCTGATACCACTTGTTGATCCCAGTTGACTACTTGATCGAATTCCCTTAGCTTGTAAAGGTTAAGTAATATTGAATAAATCCAATTCAACTTATGTAGAAACTATCTTGAGTATATTAAAGTTTATGCGGAATCTAAACTTTAATCTTAAGAAGAATTTAACAATCAATATCAAACAAATCACTTCAATATTATTAATAATACGAATACTCTAAAGTATTAGGGTTTACAACCTTGAAGTTTTCTAAAGAATCACGTATCTATCTCTATGCCCTAGGACCTCCTTTTATAGACTAAGGAGTCCTAGTCAGCTTACAATTGCTTGCTATACAAGATAAATCTTAAAAGAATCTTTTCTATATTTATCTAACCGACTATACATGTTTATCTCATAAGCAATACAAACAATACACTCTAGCAGTTGTATCTCTAACTCTAGCAGCATAAACTCTTCAACAGTAATAAGTTTGTACTAACAGTACTAACTTATCTTCTAGCAGCACTAAACACTTAGAGTATTTTTCTTCAAGTTCATCAGCAGTTGTAACTCTGAACTAGCAGTTGTAACTTGTTGTCTAGCAGTAGTAACCACTTGGTGTATTTTCTTGAACATCTTCAGCAACACTAGCAGTAGTAAAAGACACAAGCAGTTGTAACCTTTAATACTAGCAGCAACAATAACTTAGAGCATTGAACTTTTTGCTACACCACCAACTTCTCCTCATCCATTTTTGGAGAACTTGGAAGACTTACCACCAAGATCATCAAATCCACCACCTCTTCCATCATTTGCATCAATCGAGCGTATTGCTGATGAACAACCACGGGCATCTTTTATGCCCAATGAGCATTTTCATAGTGAACCATCTCAACCTCAACCTCTACTTTTTCACCCTATTTATAGGGACATCCATGGGCCACTATATGGAGACCATGCTCCACCACCTCAACAACCTCAATCCTTTTCCCCTACTCTTAGGGACATTGAGGAATCCATGTGGGTTGATCCCCCACAAACTCAAGAAGAGATCAATGATCAACTTGATAACCTCTATGCCTTCTCCAATATGGTGGACTCTCACCTCCATGAAGCTATGCAACTTCAAACCACCTTGCTCTCTTCAATCATAGCTCCACCAAATCCCAACCACCAATCAACCAATGCTCCACCACCACCACCACCAACAAATGAACCTAGTCTACCTCCAAACTTTCCCCGCCATGATTGCTCTAATTGTGAGAGAACCGCGAGGATAAGTGAAAAACCAAGATTATGGTTCATGAACTCCAAGATGAGATGAGGTTCATCCTCACTCACATCCTTGAGCATCTTAACGCTCTCTCTCATCCTCCACCACAATAGAAGTTATTAGGATGGATATTAGGACTTTTTATTTAGGATTTTATTTTTCTATTTTTCTAGGATTTTTCTTTTCTAAGTTATTTTCTATTTTTGCATTCCTTTTAAATCATCATCATTATTGTCTCCATTTATGACTTTTGTCATAAAATTTTTACTAATGAATGATGTTTATTACTTTTGTGTGTTGGTTGTGTTATTATATAAATGGTTGGTTTGGATTATTTATCACTAACCTTTATTTTGTAGCATTCAAAATTCATGTACTTGGCACCCCAACTAGGGGGAGTATTAACCAAGGGGGAGCTAATCAAGCTCGGGCTTGCACTACATTACATTCCGCTACACTTCTCTTCTTTTTGTTTCGACAAAAAGGGGGAGAATATTAAACTCAAACTAACTCACAATTGGTATTTTTATACAACTTAAAATATAAATGTTGCATAAAACAAGTTTAATCTGTATTTTTAAAGACTTGCACTTTATTTATCCCATTGCTTAAAAATAAACTTTATGTTTTGTCCTCAACAAAAAGGGGGAGATTGTTAATACAAATATCGTCTAAAAAACGTTATTTATATTTTACGATCTTTGCTATATTTTGTTAACGACAATTATAAACTTTATTTTAGCAAAACACAAATATAGTTAAGTCTTTTACATATATAGTCACAAGTCTTTCTTAAACACAAATTAAACATTACTTAGCTAGTATATACATTTTACAAGTATACTTTTATAAACATGATAATCTAAAATGAAAATGTATTTTTGCATCATTCCATGCATCATCCTAATCTAAGATTGCATAGCTCTTTAGGATCTTTGGAAAGATATGGTGAATATCTTGTTTAGATTATCACTCTAGAATCCTTGAAAGATATGGTGTATATTTTGGTTAGATTTGATAAAAGATTGTGAAGATTTTTTGTCAGGTACCCGCGGAACCAAAAAGTTACACGGACGGAACCCTCATTTTGGTTCCGTCCCATCCGTGGTTTGCTGAGCCTTTGTGCCTATAAATAGTAAGCCACTCCATGTTGTTTAATCATCACTCACATACATAAAACAACATACATTCTCTCATTTATCATTCTCTATATCTAACTCATTCTTATTTCATTTTAGTGAACTTCTTTGTAGCAAGAAGATCAAAGTATTACAAGCTTCAACAAAACGTTGCAAGGCTTGTTTGTTTGTCATTGTGTGAATTGTATTTATTCATACATCATTTTTTGTACCAAACCATCATAAACCTCTGATAGTGATCGGTTAGTATTTTAGTCCTCAAAATACATAGTGTAACGGGAGTGGTTGTACCTTTGTAAAAGAACTCGACATCTAGCTTTGTGTCGGAAATATTGTGTAAGCGACGTGTAAAGGTTTTCTCCGCCGAATAAAGGAGTTTGTTGACTAGTGAAGAAAACTCTCGAGTTGGATACTCGTGGAGTGGAGTAGGGCAAGGAAAAAGAGTCCTTGTAGACCGAACCACTATAAACACTCGTGTTGTGGTTTGATCATTTCTATCTTTCTTGCACTTTACATATTGTTATTTTGTTTGCATATATTAAGTCATTTCACACACAAAGATAACTAAGAAAAAGAAATTAAAAACGGTAAAACTATTCAACCTCCCTTCTAGTTTTCCACAATACCTCATAAAAACCAAAATCACACGCACATAACTCTCTCACAAGTCGGTTGCTCCATAGACCAATTCCTCCTTTTTTTTTTTTTTACCAAAGATGCATGGGTGGTGGGGAGCTCTTTTAAGGAAGACGTGTCGGTGGGGGTCTTCAACACATCTTATGAACGCCTATTACACAGTCCTAGAGTGATGATAACTGTTCTATTACATAGTTAGAATAAGATTAAACGGCAATTGGTAAACGTTCACATCAAGTGTAAAAAGTAGTAGCATATGAAGAAATTCTATAATCTGCCGTGTGCAAAGTAGAGGTACCTGTGTACATGTCAATGTCCATACACTTTGCATAGCGTCAAACAAATCATATTTCTATTGACAAAGAAATCTTACCTAAAGATTAGATCACAAGGTGTCGTGAAGAGGAAAAACTCTTCATTTGAGGCCCACGGGGTGCCACATCACTTTAACAAACCTCCATAAACAACCCCACCTATTACAACTAACCACAACTTACTCATTTGGGTCTCACCACTTTCTATTTTATTTTTTTATTCAATTTATCAAATAACATAAAATTCATTCATTAAAATTAAAAATACAATACAACATATTAAAAACATGCAAACCTTAAAATAAAGACACGAAAAACAAAAAATGATACGGAAAAAAATAAACACGATACGGAAAACAAATCATACAACACCGGTAAGTATTTCATTCATCCCATTTGGGGTGGTTTTTCAAAACCTCCCACACGTGAACATATTGGAAGCTTCTCCCACCAAAGCGTTGCTCAAAAATGGTCTTTGCATTCTTGAGATGATCACTGTCATTTTCCCCGCTTGTACGCTGCAAATGTTTGTAAATAGCGTTGAATTTTTTACATTCACTGTTAAGTCTTGTCCATTTAACCGTGACCATATTTTTGTTACGATTGTCACCGTTAGACTGATTGTTGAACATGTCTACAACCTGGTTCCAAAAGGAGTATTCATTGTAGTTGTCTAGGTCTTGGGAAACTGCAACCCAAACTTCAGCTAGCAAGTTTTCTTCTTCTTTTGACCAACGAGTATTCATTTCCTATGTTTGAACTTTGAAACAATTTTGTTATGGTATGTTATTTAGAAGTGTGTGAAAAATAGTATGTTATGGTATGTTATATATAACGGATAATAGTCGTTTGAAACAATACGAGCGGGATTTATTCAAATTCAAAATTTAAAATTCAAAATCAAAATTCAAATTCAAAATGCTACAGTTTAAGCGGGATCCCACCAAATTCAAATTCAAAATTCAAAATTCAAATACGAGCGGGATTTATTCAAATTCAAATTGGAATTCAATTTCAAAAAGTTGCCTATATATACACACAACGTGGAGTTGTTTAACACATACAACTCATACACACAACTCACACACATATTGTTAACAATGTCTCACAAAGACTTCTCCCAATAATTTCCCAGTCACCACGACTTCTCACAACAATTTCCTAGTTACCACGACTTCTCACAACAATTTCCCAGTGAACACGACTTCTCACAACAATTTCCCAGTGAACACGACTACTTGAGCACCAGCCCAATGGAAAATGAACCGGTTAACAACCCAACGGAAAAAGTTGCCTATATATACACACAACATGGAGTTGTTTAACACACACAACTCATACACACAACTCACACACATATTCTTAACAATGTCTCACAAAGACTTCTCCCAATAATTTCCCAGTCACCACGACTTCTCACAACAATTTCCTAGTCACCACGACTTCTCACAACAATTTCCCAGTGAACACGACTTCTCACAACAATTTCCCAGTCAACACGACTACTTGAGCACCAACCCAACGGAAAATGAACCGGTTAACACTCCATCGGCAGATATCTTTCCGGTATTCCCAACGGAAAATGAACCGGTTAACACTCCACCGGTGGAATACCAACCCAATCCGTTTAATCTTACTGAGGAACAACTCCGACTACTTGAGCAGGATGAGGAAGTACTGAGAGAAATACAAGAAAACGAAGCACGTGAGGAGGCTGCTCGTAGGGAGCAGGAAGAAAGTGAAGCAGAATATCGCAGGAACAACTTGTTTGACATTCTGGAACGAGAGTATTACGAGGGCAAGTTTGCGGATGCAGAATCTTCTTACGACGAGGGTGAAAACTCAGACTTTTCATTGTAATTTGTAGTTTCATTTTTATTACCGTATCGTAGTTTGTATTAATCATACTTTGTATTTTCAGTTCGATGTTTAATGTATTTTCAATTCGTTGTTTAATGTATTTTCAATTCCTAGTTTAAAAAAATCACAAGTTTTATAAAACATTACAAATTTTTTCAACTTACTCAATTCCTAAATATACAAACATTTTACAAGTTTAGAAAAGAAGAAGAAGAAAAAAGGCCACTGACAAAACAGTACCCAAAGGACAGAAATTAGCTTCGTCGTGCATACGACGAAGGGAAAACTGGCGAACGATGGCGAGGCTAGGCGGTGTGGTGGCGAGCAATGGCGAGGGTGCCAGCGTGGAGTGGCGAGGTGGTGGCAAGCCCACACCTTGTGCTCTTAGAGGGAGTACTCTCTATAAAAATTATGAAACAAATGTGCACATTTAAGAAAGAGCTATGCTGCAACCACAAAAGAACTATAAAGAAACATCCATAAAAATTAAGTGACATGTTTTGATTGGTGAGTTTTAATAATTTTTCTCTCTTCTTTTTTATTAACACAATCAAAACATGTCATCTCATTTCTATGGATGTTTCTTTGTTATTCTTTTGTGAATGTAGCATAGCTCATTTAGAAAATGTGACCTACGTTCATTGTTATTCTAATCATGATACTAGCCGAGCAAAGGCAAATAGTCAATAACAAAATTGTACCAATATTTTCAAACTATTGTAAATTTGTAACACCTTTGTCAATATACTAAGAGCGATGTACTATCTTTTTGTGGCAATTTCATTGGAAAGGGTAGCCTTGTTTCTAGTTGCATTCTATATTTAGTAACTTTATTGCACCAAGTATAAATGACACATACTCTATGTTTCCGTGTTAAAATAAATGTTCATCTTTTTGTTTTGAAATATTTTAAAATAAATGTCCACTTCATATTTCAATTAATCAAAAAAGAGTTAAATGGGTGAAAAGAAATTTGATTTATGAAAAGTGTGGTTAATGGGTTTTTCAGAAACTTTGTGTATTTACAAAGTGTACATTTATTTTTTGATGGAAGGGTTCCATTGAATGAGTCGTATTTTTGCTCCTAAGGCTGGGCGCACTAAGGAGGTCGAAGACCGAGTAGAGGCAATCATTCAGTCGTCGGTCGTTCTTGGTGTGGGTGGTCGGTCGCGAAGCGAGGATGTGATATTTTCGGTTGTCTGCTTGACCGGGTTGGGGAAAACACAACAACAAAAATCATGTTTTATCATTTTACCGTTTGATAGTTTTATAAAAAAATAAAAAATAACTTTTAAAAATTTAAACCATGTACCCTATAAATACCCCATTTATTTTATCATTTTATACACAATTTATATACACTTTATACACTTTCATCAACTTTTTTAAATGGTTTGTTCGCTTTCACACAATGTCAATGACATCAAAGCTATGGATTAGAAACAAATCGAGGAGGATAAAGTTCATCAGCTAGCCCTTATGAACTTAGCTGTAGAATTTGAGAATGCAAGCATAGCTAAAGATGCTCTGAGGAACGCATACGATGAATGCAGTAACATTCCACAAGAGAAACGTGCTTTGATCGACGCTTATTTGAAATAAGAATCTGATAAAGATTACGAGATGCATAATGCTTTGTTTAGAAAGGCGGGAAAAATAGAACAACAAATGAATTCTAAATTTGTTTGGATGCATTTAAACAATAAATAGGAGTATTGTGTTTTTGTATTGTTTTTTAAATTTCGTATTGTAATATCTATTTTTATTTAAATGAATGAAAATTTATTTTCGAGTACGAAGATACAAAGTAGAATACGAACTTTTGTTCATTGAAACAACAAAGTAGAATACGAACTTTTATTCATTGAAACTAAAATACAAATTACGATACAAAGTAGAATACGACATTGAAATAAAGTAGAATACGACATTGAAATAAAAATACAAATTACGATGCGATACGAAAACACAAATCATCATACTTGTTGTCTTTGTGCATCCAACGGAATTTGTGACTGATATTATCTTGTATTTTTTGCACACATTTCCACAACTTTTGTTCAATCTCGTAACTTTTCGAGCGGCTTTCAAAAATTTGTCAATCACATCACGTCTTTCTTGCGGAATGTCTTTGCATTCCGCATATTATTTCCTCAAAGCTTGTTTTGCCGCGTATGCTTGGTCAAACAGTTTGGTTATGCCGATAATAGCTTCCTGACAAGCGGCATCATCTTCATCACATTGTTTCAGAACATACACTTTGATTCTTAGACGGTATGCGGGAGAGAACAAGCCATAAGAAATGTTATCGTTTGTATGTTGAGAGATTGAAAGTAGTGTGTATTGAAAATGAAAATGCAGTAGATATATATAAGGAAAAAAAGATGGGTGAAAAAAAAAAGAAAAAAGAAAAAAAGATGAAGGTCGCCTTAGTGTGACAAAAATCATCTGTAAGTCATTGAAAAAAGAAAGCTAATGTGACAAGCAAAATAAAGATCGGTAGAAGTCATTAGTAGTTAATAACAAAATTGTACCAATATTTTCAAACTATTGTAAATTTTTAACACCTTTGTCAATATGCTAAGAGCAATGTACTATCTTTAGGTGGCAATTTCATTGGAAAGTGTAGCCTTGTTTCTAGTTGCATTCTATATTTAGTAACTTTATTGCACCAAGTCTAAATGACTCATACTCTATGTTTTCGTATTAAAATAAATGTTCATGTTTTGTTTTGAAATATTTCAAAATAAAGACTATTTCATATTTTAATTAATAAAAAACAGTTTATGAGTGAAAACGAAATTTGATTTATAAAAAGTGTGGTTACTCCATTTTTCAAAAACTTTGTGTATTTACAAAGTGTACATTTATTTTGTGATGAAAGGATTCCATTGAATGAGTGATATTTTTGCACCTAACAAAATGCACACATGAAGTCCTCAAATATCTTCGTTTCTTTATTCACAAAAGTCTATAAGTTTCATTATCACACCTCCTTTTCATGCAAATTTGACACGTGGCTTTTCTAAAATGACATAATCTCGATTAGAAAATTAATGTTTTCATATGACAGTCACATGCCTTGTTGGAATTTAGTTAAATGGGTGTTATGTAAGTATTATGTACGTATATACATTGATGATTAATGATTTGCTACAGATTGATTTTCTCGATTTTTAGACCTCAATATTTGATGTTTTATATGATTGGTTAAAAACACATAGAAATAAAATATTGGTTTCCGTATTGGTTTACCTGTCTTTTACAAATTAAGGAATTTATGTTGTATTGTTGTGATTGATATAGTCCTGCACTTGTCCCATTTTATGGCTACAATACGATATAACCATGGCTTTTTAATGTTGAAGCAAATTTCCGTCGAGATGGTCTTGACGACTCTTATGATGCCACTCGTTGTCATCTCAAACCAAAAGCATGATACAAACATAGAAAGAACCAGTTAGAAAGGGTCTATGGCCGAAGCTCCTAAACCACCCTTCGACGATCAAGTCAGAACCTCTGATAGAGAGGATTTATATATTAGAGAGAGAAAGTAGAGAGAGTGATGGATTAGAACCGGTCTAGATGAGAGGAGGATGATAAATAGGCAAGCGTATACAAGACATACCTGTCATGTGATAACCCTACCTCCTAATAACTATTAGATGACAGATATGGCCCAAGCCCGAGGTGGGGTTAGGGTCCTGATTGAGCAAATAATTGCCAACCAAGCCTTCGATGGTGATCAAAGGAATAATGGGGTGTTGAGATTGCGCCAAGCTTGCTCTTAACCTGAAAATAAGAAATACGAAGACACTACGTTAAGTGATTGCGCAGGGGTTGGACCCTGCGAACCACCTCCTGCGTGCGAGTAAGTATGTGTAATGGTAATGTAGGTTGTAAATTTAGAGAGTGAAGTTAACTTACTTAGTTTTGGCCCGACTATGCTATTTATAAGGGAGAAATAGGGCATAGTGGGCGGTTGCACATAGTTCGGAGATCATGGGGGCGTCCCATGGAAAGTGGTAACCGCTAGGGCTTTGTAGCCCACGATCTCTGTTTTGGCGGGAAAGCCAAGGGATAGAGGAGACGTGGGTTTGACCAGGTCAGGATGGTCCTTCGTGCTAGTCCCTTCGTCAGGAATACCCCGAAGGGCTTAGGGCTTCGATTGGCGGATTCCCACATGGTAACCAGTTCGCAGGCGAATGGTTTTACGCCAATGAAACGTGTTAGAAGATTAACCTGGGCCTCCGAAGGGAGGGCTTTCTACAGGCTCGAAGGGGAGTCCTTCGACCCGTTAGGAGGGTACATCATCAAGCCCCCCAGTCGAAAGTGATATATACGTACGAGTATAAATTGCATTCGACTCAAAAAACCTGCTACACTCTATCCCATTTATCACAAATTCGGACGAAATGAAGATAAGTGTTTAAACAAATTCTGCGCAATAAATGCGGCTAATAATTATCCAACTACTACACCCTAGGCTGCAGCAGCTACTATATCGGTATCTCCAAACTTCTTTTCAAAATTGAAAAAACAGTTTGAAATCCGTATACTTACTCAAACTATGAGTACACGTGTACGGTCAGGGTAAATCGTCAATAGATATGCATAAACTCTTTCTAATCCCTACCTGATCATACTTTTTCTTTGCGCCCAAAATACACATACATAGTACTGTGCTTTGTGCTTCTTCAGAGATTTAAGGTAATTATCCCTCTTCGTTCTCATTGCTACAAATACAAGATGAGTATGGCGGCAAAAAGAATCATTAGGGAACAAAAGTGTACCTTATCAGAACAGGCTTTGGCGGATTTTTTTGAAAAATATCCCCTACTAAAAAAGTATAAAGTGATACTCCCAAGCAAAAACCAAAGTATTTTTGACACTCCGACTGGGTATGTTGGGTTATATGTTCATGCTTTTACAGAATCCAACTTTAGGATTCCTATACATCCACTGATCTTAGAATTTTTACAGTATTATCAAGTACATATTTCCAGGTTGAACCCATTCGGCTTAGCCAAACTAACCACCTACATTGTCGTATGCAAAGCCTATGGTTATGAGCTCACGCTTAACGTGCTTAGAGGCTTTATCAACCTTTGCCCTGGTGGTGATTGGTTAACCTTAGGTAAAAGAAGTGAACCTGATGTGCCCTGTTTAATAACAAAACCTTTTGCCAATATAAGAAAATGGAAAGGTTTATTTTTCTATGTGGAAGATAGTATCATACCTCCCCAATATCCAGCATTGTTAGACAAAGACAATCGTTTTGACGAGAAACGCTTTGATGATCCTTTGCCTCACTTCGTAAGAAGCTATTCCCTCTACCAACGTCTTGAACGTCACCCCTTTGATTTGCAAACATTTCCTGAGCCGATACTGTTTATGGCGGGGATTGTAGATCATTGGGAAGGCTCTCCCTTGGAACCTGAGATAATCTACAATGGGAAAAGTATGTATATACCTATTAAAATAAAGTAAATGACTTATCTGATGATATTTATCTCCTCTTCTTGTTTTTCTGTAGGGATGGCATTCAGGAACTTCGTTGTGGCTCGTGGTACTAGGGAAGTTAGTTTTGTCCCTAAAGAGACAGAAAATATAAGCTACGGAATAGGGTCTCCGTCCATGTCAATTGAGAATGACAAAACTCCTCAGTTTGTGGAAACTGTTGCAGATTCCGATGATCCCCTTATCAAGGAATTTCAAACGAGGCTCGCAAGGTCCTCCGGTGTCTCAGATAAGAGAAGTAGGAAAGCAAAGGCTGCCATGTCTGTAAGGAACCCTCCGAAGAGGAAATTAGCCCTCCCTACTCCTCCAGCGAGAGTTGTGAAGCCCAAGGGATCGCACTCCAAAACCTTTATACCCACTCCTCTAACGATTCCTGATGATCCCCCCCCAAGTAAGCTAACATCTTTGATACGTATCAAATGCCATGCATCATATAACTTGTTTTCCTTTCTTTTTTAGGCCTTCCCGATGTTGTGGAACTTCCTGATGCACATGCCTGTCGACAATTGGTTGACAAAATGACGCCTACCAGTTGGAAAGGAGTCTTAAATAACATGTCTATTGAAGAACTTTGTGACTTTCACTCCAAAAGTTACGCTAGGCAGGCTGTTTTGGATAATCATCTTAATTCGAGAACAAGGGAACTAATGCAAACGTTGTTGGATGTGAGGGTAAAAATGGATGATATCTTAGCTAAAGAAAAAGCTAGGGATCAGGAACATGATCAGTTGGAGGCTAAATGTAAAGAAGTGATGGAAGACTTTGAGAAGAATCCCTTCGTTCAAGATATGCGAGTCAAAATTGACAGACTCAAAGGTCAACTGAAAGAATCCCAGGTGAGGTGTAATAAATTGAAGGTTGAAGAGTCCAAAGTTTCCATTTATAGAGCCCAAATTGCCGCACTCGAGTCTAAATGTACAAGCCTGGAGGTCGAAAGGTCTAGGCTAGCTGAGCAGGAGATTAACCTTTTTGATAAGCTCAATGATCTTAAATCCCACCTGCAAATCTTGGAGAGAAACCGAGGTGAGGTAGTTTCGAGAGTTGTTCCTCATGTGGCGATGGAATTGTACCGCAGCGATGAGGTAGGGGAAGTTATTGGGAGACTTGTGAACGCAGCCATCTTCTACGGAACGTGCACCGCATTGGAAGAAATTGCCCAGACAAAGAAACCCGTTGTTTTGTCGGAGGTGTCTTACTATCGCCCAGATTCGGAGCAAGAGTTTAATGAAGCTGGTGATGCGTTTATTTCAACAAAGTACCCTTATCTTTCCGAGGTGACCAAAGATCCATTGGCTTCAATAGAGGAGCCTTTGGCAAAGAAGCCTATGAAGATCCAACCTTCATCCTCAACAAGGAAGTCCAACTCTGCTCTACCTTGAAATGATTCTCAACATGTTATCTGTTTGAGATAATTTATCTTTATTCCTGTTAGAACAATTTATCTTTTGTGTTACTGGGCTTCGGCCAGTAACTTTAGACAATTGTCCTTTTTGTGATTATGATAACTAAGACTGTACGTAGTCTTTGTTTATGCTAATTTAGTGGGATATGTCCCACTTTAATTGTTATGTTTTTCTTCTCTTACGCTCATTTCAAGAGCTTACACATACAACCTAAGGTTATAACCTTATTGTGTGTATTTTGGACCAAGATTTTAAGCAATCGTATAATTTGATTGCGACAGAGGGTCGCGACCCACTCCGTCTTTATCCTTAAGTAGCAGAGGGCTTTTAATACCCTAAGACTTCATAGGAAAGTTAATGTGAATTATATTGGATGTTATTTATATACAAGGCGTGTGCCTTGCTACATCCTTCGACATTGAAACTTTTATACTACTTGGCTGGACAAATCTTTGTTGTAAAGAACGAAACAAGAGATTTGAGGGAAATGCGTTATATCATTAATTGGGTAGGGAGGATTACATCATTTTAAGAAATGAATACTAAGACACCTACCATTAATGCTTCTTTCCCCAGATGAGAAGAATGCGTTACATGAAATTGTAAAAACAAAATAAGTGTTTTTTTGTAGTAAGTTTTATATGTAAAACTTACGAAGGTTAGTACCGTTCCAAGTTCTATCCATGACTTCTCCTTTAAGCGTTGCGAGCTTGTACGCACCATTGCCGTAGGCTTCTGATATGACGTAGGGTCCTTCCCATGTTGGCCCTAGTTTTCCCTCGTATTCAGCCTTGCTTGCACTATTCAGACGAAGGACATATTCACCTGGCTTGAGCGTGGAGGGTCGAACTCGGTTGTTATAGTACTTTTCAATCTTCTGTTTGTGGATAGCCTCCCTGATCGAAGCTATTTCTCTTCTTTCTTCCAGAAGATCAAGATTTTCTCGAATCCTTTCACCATTTGTCTTTTCTGTAACGCCCCGTGACCATTTATACCAAAATATTGACTTTATATGCGGAAATGAAAGACTGAAAACGAACTCATAAAAGTTCTTCATGAAATGACTATAACATATGTCTTTTAACATTTTAAACACCCTTGCAAGGACACCTACACAAAGACCCTTCAAAACCTTCCACACAACTTTTATAAACAAACAGACAAACCTTCTGAGAACAAGATACGCCGCATCCATTTTTATGGATACGCCGCATCACTGGCTGAGAGACAATGCGCCGTATCAATATAAAGTGATACGCCGTATTGTTCTAAACTCTGATACGCCGCATCTATTGAATTAGATACGCCGCATCGACCCGCTGAGACCGAAATTATAAGAAAATGGCTACGTTGCGCCGCATCCCTACCAAAGATGCGCCGTATCACTGGATACGCCGTATCTCAGAGGAGATGCGCCGTATCTGCCCTGCACCACAGAATTCTGGACAGACCCTACTGTCTCAAAAATGCAATGTCAACAGCCCCGGCTGGAAACCCGACCTCCCGGACTCGAAACTTGACGAAACTTTCCAGAATACTCAAATATGTCCAAACTCTTAATTTCATGCAAAAACTTTACCCGTTTGACCAACCGACATAGTATTTCCAAAATCGGACGGGTTATGCATAACTACTCAAAATGACCCATTACACTTAAAACCATCTAAACTACTTCCGAATCACAATTAACTTAACCATAACCATTAACTTAACATATCAAGAATGTTTCAAGCATACATGACCCGTTAACTTCTCAAAATGGGTAGAAACGTGCTTTTACCAAACACCCTTTAATGCATACCTTTACACTACGAGTTCTAACCTAGGAACCATTTGAACACAAAACCATGAACTAACAAAATGACCATATAAAAAGAAGTATACCCACAACACAAAAGACACTTGGGGCTTCCAACTTCAACTTGCTTGGTCCAAAAGAGAATGGTCTTCTACTACATAATCACATTACGCCTTCTCCTTACCTTTGCTCGATCCTTCAACACCTATCAAGAAAAACATCACAACTAAACACGTAAGCGAAACGCTTAGTAAGTACATGGCATAACAAGCTAAACATCACATATATCCATAACTAGTCTAACCACTAGTTAAGCTAGCGATATAGGGGCACTTACCTCGCATCGACATAGTCGACCTAAACACGATCAACCCATAAGGTTGAACCTCATCTCATAGTTAGCCCAACGACTAACTAAGCTACATCTAGAATGGATCCATACTAGCTAACGCACCCTATACCCTATCCTTCACCATTATCATGTAAACAAACATGATAAAGCTAACACATAAACCATTATCATACAAAATATGATAAAGCTAAACAAGACATGCTATAACCAATGTACTTACCTTTGATTCTTAAGCTCAATCACACTAGCATTAGCTTCCCCACTTATTACTTGCTTCCTATAACACAATCATCTCAAATTAGAGACTAATTTACTAGCTAATCACGAATTTATCAACATTTGATCAATATGATCAAATACTAAACATGAACCCTAATTTCATAATTTGGGGAAATCACTTACTTGATGGAAATACAACAATTAAAGGTTCACAAAGCTTCTTTGATCACTTCACAATGGGAGATTTAGGCTTAACTATAATCTTGCTCTTCCCTCCTCTTTTCTCCTTATGGACCGATCTTCACAAGTAAGACCAAGGAATGTCCTGGACATTTCTAAATTAATCTAGGCTAGTTTATTTAATTAATGAACTTTAACCAATTGGCAAACTTAGTCCCTCTAGTTCTATTCTTTCCAACTTACCACTCTCCTTTATTTATTTGGCTAACATGGATCACAAAACTAATAATACACAATATATATTATTTACATAACTAGTACCTTATCAGGATACGGGTGTAACAATTCTCCCCTCCTTAAAATAAGATTTCGTCCTCGAAATCTACGCTTGGAATAAATGAGGATACTCATTCCTCATCTTCTCTTCTAATTCCCATCTAATGCTTGTACCTTTACGATGTTTCCATTGCACTTTTACTAATGGAATTTCTTTGTTTCGAAGTTGTCTCACTTTCCTTCCTAGAATCGCTTCCGGCTCATCCTTTTGTGAAATCAACTCCGGATCAATTTCGATATCATCTAAAGTGACCACACTAGCCTCATCCGCTAAGCACTTCCTCAAGTACGACACATGGAAGGTATTATGAATACCTCTCATTTCTTCGGGCAATTCTAACACATAGGCTACCTCACCAACACGTTTCAAGATTTTAAATGGCCCTATAAACCGTGGACTTAATTTCCCTTTGTTTTTAAACCTAAAAACGCCCTTCCACGGAGAAACTTTTAGCATAACCATATCACCTACCTCGAATTCTATTGGCCTTCTTCGATTATCAGCATAACTTTTCCATCTATCTTGTGCCGCCTTAAGTCTTGCTCGAATCATCTCAACCTTTTCCGTCGTCGCCAACACTATATCCGTGCTAGCCAATTCTCTCCTTCCCACTTCTTCCCAACATACTGGCGTCCTACACTTTCTTCCATATAGCATCTCATAGGGGGGCATACCTATACTAGCGTGATAACTATTATTGTAGGCAAACTCAACTAGGGGTAAATGGTCGTCCCAATTTCCTCCAAAATCAATCATGCAAGCTCGAAGCATATCTTCTAAAGTTTGAATCGTCCTCTCGCTCTGCCCATCGGTTTGAGGATGAAAATCCGTGCTCATATGAAGTTTCGTACCTAACTCTTCTTGGAAATCTTGCCAAAAATTTGAAGTGAACCGCCCATCTCTATCAGAAACTATGGAAATAGGTACCCCATGACGCGCGACTATCTCATTAACATAGACCTTTGCTAACTTATGAACAGGCATATTTTCCCTAATTAGAATAAAATGCGCACTCTTAGTCAAACGATCGACTACTACCCAAATGGTATCATTCTTCTTTTTCGTCTTTGGCAATTTCGTGATAAAATCCATAGTAATCTTCTCCCACTTCCAAACTGGAATGTCTAAGGGTTGGACTTTTCCATATGGCTTTTGGTGTTCGGCTTTCACTTTCAAACAAGTTAAACATCTATCCACATACTTCACGCAATCTCTTTTCATACCCGGCCACCAATAGTTTCTTTTCAGATCAAGGTACATTTTCGTAACTCCCGGATGAATAGAATACTTCGACTTATGAGCTTCTTCCATGAGTAACTCTTTGATGTTGCTTCGAAAAGGAATGTAAACTCTTCCATACCGTGTCTTAATCCCTCGACTGTCTTCATCAAAATGAGGAATGTGAGAGGTGATACGTTCTTTCTCTTGATTCTCTTCTTTTAGCGCTCCCTCCTGAGCTAACTTAATTCTGTCAAAAAGATCGGATGTAATAATCATTCTCAAGGAGTGAATCCGTGTAACATCACTTCGGCCCTGACGACTTAGCGCATCTGCTACGACATTCGCTTTACCTGGATGGTAGCGAATTTCACAATCATAATCCTTTAGCAAGTCTAGCCACCTACGTTGCCTCATATTCGGATCTTTCTTATCAAGGAAATACTGAAGACTTCTATGATCGGTGTAAATTATGAACTTCATACCATATAGATAATGCCTCCAAATCTTTAAAGCAAAGACTACAGCCGCAAATTCAAGATCATGAGTCGGATATTTCTCTTCGTGCTTCTTTAGTTGTCTTGACGCGTAAGCAATCACTTTACCCTTTTGCATAAGAACACATCCAAGACCGGAATAAGATGCATCACTATAGACCACCATATCTTCGGTTCCCTCCGGTAACACTAAGATCGGTGCTTCACACAACCTCTTTCGTAAAGTACGGAAGGCTTCTTCTTGCTTCTCGCCCCACACAAAAGGAACATTCTTCTTGGTGAGTTCGGTTAACGAAGATGAAATTTTGGAGAAGTCTTGAATAAACCGTCGGTAATAACCTGCGAGTCCTAGAAAACTTCGAATTTCACCAACGTTCTTCGGCGCTTGCCAATTCATCACGGCCTCAACTTTTGACGGATCAACTTTAATACCATCAGGATTAATAACATGACCAAGGAACTGAACTTCTTGCAACCAGAATTCACATTTCAAAAATTTAGCATACAATCTTTCTTTTCTCAATGTTTCCAAGATTTCTCTAAGATGCACTTCATGCTCTTCCTTACTCTTAGAATAGATAAAGATATCATCAATGAACACTATAACGAATTTATCCAACATCGGTCTACATACACGGTTCATGAGATCCATGAAAACCGCAGGCGCGTTCGTGAGACCAAAAGGCATAACCGTAAACTCGTAATGTCCATATCGGGTCCTAAAGGCCGTCTTAGGAATATCTTCCTCCCTAACCTTTAATTGGTGATAACCCGAACGGAGATCGATCTTTGAAAACCATCGAGCACCCTGAAGTTGATCAAAGAGATCATCGATTCTTGGCAATGGGTATACATTTTTCACCGTGACTTTATTCAATTCACGGTAATCAATGCACATCCGCATACTACCGTCTTTCTTTTTAACGAACAAGATCGGAGCTCCCCATGGTGAGCTACTTGGGCGAATAAAACCCTTATCAAGTAACTCTTGGAGTTGACTCATTAACTCCTTCATTTCGGACGGAGCAAGACGATAAGGAGTTTTGGCAATAGGAGTAGCACCCGGAACAAGATCAATATGGAACTCAACTTGTCTATCGGGAGGAATACCCGGCAAATCTTCCGGGAATACATCACGGAATTCATTTACAATCGGAACATCGTCGATACTTTTCTTTTCAAAACTCGTATCTACTACATGTGCCATAAAGGCTAGACAACCACGTGATAGATATTTTCTAGCTTTCATCACGGAACAAAGTTTTAACTCGCCTTTCCTTTTATCACCATAAATCATCATTTCTCGACCACTATGGTTCACAACTCTAACGATCTTTTGTTTGCATAGAATGGCGGCATTGTGTTTGCTAAGCCAATCCATGCCAACAATAATATCAAACTCTCCAAGCATTATGGGGATTAAGTCGATCCTAAAAACATTCTCATCGATCTCTATTTCTACATCACGATACACATTTGACACTACCACAACTTTACTATCGGCGATTTCAACTTCTATAGGTATTGGAAGCTTATCTAACGGGGTTGACAATTCTTTACTGAAGTTATAAGATACAAAGGACACGCTTGCACCAGAGTCGTACAAAACACGAGCGGGTTTAGAATTAACGAGAATTATACCTGTGACAACATCTGGACTCGACTTCGCCTCTTCGGTACTCATCTGATAAACACGAGCTGTAGGCCTTGGCACTTCAATCTTTTCTCCTTTAATCGGCTTGAACGACTTCGCTTGCTTAGATTTAGGACATTCACTTACCTTATGTCCCTCTTCATTGCACCCGTAACATATTACCAAAGGCTTGGTGCAATCCTTGCTAATATGACCAGTATCCCCACACTTATAACATCCTTTCATCCCGGACTTACATTCTCCCACATGATTCTTACCGCACCTATTACACTTAGGAGGTAGCTTTCCCGTGTTGTCCTTCCTTGTAAAATCGAACCTGCCTCGCTTACTAAATGTTGATGGATGATCATGCTTCCTTTTTAAGTCCTTCTTCTCTTTGCTTTTCATTCTATCCAAGTCCGCTTCACGAGTACGTGCCCTACTTAGAAGATCCTCCATGTCGGTGCACTTGAACGGTGACACTATCGTACGAATTTCGTCCTTGAGCATTCTTTGGAATTTGTCAACTTTAAGCCTTTCATTGTTAAGATACTCCGGGCAATATTGTACCATGTCACAAAACTTTCCCCATAACTCATTTACCGTTTCATCCGTTTGCACTAGAGAATGGAAAGCTTCTCTTATCTTATCAATTTCCTCCGCAGGAGCATACTCTTTCATGAACACTTCTTTAAATTGATCCCACGTGCACGATTCTCTCCAAGCACTACCTTTCTCGTTCGCCTTGCCTTCCCACCATACTTTAGCCCGTTCACGAAGGTAATTAGTAGCAAAGTTCACCTTATCCTCTTCTACACAACGACTTGTACGAAAAGCCCCTTCTATATCGGTAATCCATCGAGAACTCTTTAACGGATCGAGAGTCCCCGTAAATGTGGGTGGAGCACAAGCGGTGAAATCACGATAAGTAGACTTCTCTTTCACTACTCCGGGTCTAGCATTCGGATCATTCAATAACTCTCCACTCTTCTTAAGCTTTTCTATCTCCTCTTTAAACATCTTTTGCACATTCTCGGTGGTTTGTTTAACATAATAGGGCATGGTCTTCTCAATAGCCCTTCCTACCCTATCGGTCACCAAAACATCCAATTCTTTTAACTCATCTTTCGTGAAACTTTTAGGGTTAAAATTTTCCGGAAGAGGTATTGTCTTGACGCTACTAGAATTCCCTTCATCATTTGAATCACTATCATCATCATTATGGCGAGAGGAGGTCGTCCTTAACACCTCCTTATTTCGGATACTCGCCATCTTTTCTACTAACTGAAATTTAGCAATTCACACTATTAAACAAAATCATATACATATTCGATGCATGAATGACATGTCTATCTTACACTAAACACCCTAGAGTTTATCATCCATGTACAGCCTAAATGATTCCAATCTCACATATGTATCATATTTTTATCACTACGGTGGCCAGGCGTAGTCATGAAAATACTTAACATATGTGTTCCCGAAATCACCCAAACAATACACAAATAACAAACACCGATACTAAACGCGTCTAAACAAGGCCTAAGTCTAGGAAATCCTATGGGGAAATCCTAAATCTCTTAGACCGAAGCTCTGATACCAAGTTGTAACGCCCCGTGACCATTTATACCAAAATATTGACTTTATATGCGGAAATGAAAGACTGAAAACGGACTCATAAAATTTCTTCATGAAATGACTATAACATATGTCTTTTAACATTTTAAACACCCTTGCAAGGACACCTACACAAAGACCCTTCAAAACCTTCTACACAACTTTTATAAACAAACAGACAAACCTTCCGAGAATAAGATACGCCGCATCCATTTTTATGGATACGCCGCATCACTGGCTGAGAGACAATGCGCCGTATCAATATAAAGTGATACGCCGTATTGTTCTAAACTCTGATACGCCGCATCTATTGAATTAGATACGCCGCATCGACCCGCTGAGACCGAAATTATAAGAAAATGGCTACGTTGCGCCGCATCCCTACCAAAGATGCGCCGTATCACTGGATACGCCGTACCTCAGAGGAGATGCGCCGTATCTGCCCTGCACCACAGAATTCTGGACAGACCCTACTGTCTCAAAAATGCAATGTCAACAGCCCCGGCTGGAAACCCGACCTCCCGG
Organism: Artemisia tridentata subsp. tridentata; assembly: GCA_021014915.2. Lineage (NCBI taxonomy): Eukaryota > Viridiplantae > Streptophyta > Magnoliopsida > Asterales > Asteraceae > Artemisia > Artemisia tridentata. The sequence goes on along the minus strand of CP139506.1, from coordinate 316,678,047 downwards.
ACTCGAAACTTGACGAAACTTTCCAGAATACTCAAATATGTCCAAACTCTTAATTTCATGCAAAAACTTTACCCGTTTGACCAACCGACATAGTATTTCCAAAATCGGACGGGTTATGCATAACTACTCAAAATGACCCATTACACTTAAAACCATCTAAACTACTTCCGAATCACAATTAACTTAACCATAACCATTAACTTAACATATCAAGAATGTTTCAAGCATACATGACCCGTTAACTTCTCAAAATGGGTAGAAACGTGCTTTTACCAAACACCCTTTAATGCATACCTTTACACTACAAGTTCTAACCTAGGAACCATTTGAACACAAGACCATGAACTAACAAAATGACCATATAAAAAGAAGTATACCCACAACACAAAAGACACTTGGGGCTTCCAACTTCAACTTGCTTGGTCCAAAAGAGAATGGTCTTCTACTACATAATCACATTACGCCTTCTCCTTACCTTTGCTCGATCCTTCAACACCTATCAAGAAAAACATCACAACTAAACACGTAAGCGAAACGCTTAGTAAGTACATGGCATAACAAGCTAAACATCACATATATCCATAACTAGTCTAACCACTAGTTAAGCTAGCGATATAGGGGCACTTACCTCGCATCGACATAGTCGACCTAAACACGATCAACCCATAAGGTTGAACCTCATCCCATAGTTAGCCCAACGACTAACTAAGCTACATCTAGAATGGATCCATACTAGCTAATGCACCCTATACCCTATCCTTCACCATTATCATATAAACAAACATGATAAAGCTAACACATAAACCATTATCATACAAATTATGATAAAGCTAAACAAGACATGCTATAACCAATGTACTTACCTTTGATTCTTAAGCTCAATCACACTAGCATTAGCTTCCCCACTTATTACTTGCTTCCTATAACACAATCATCTCAAATTAGAGACTAATTTACTAGCTAATCACGAATTTATCAACATTTGATCAATATGATCAAATACTAAACATGAACCCTAATTTCATATTTTGGGGAAATCACTTACTTGATGGAAATACAACAATTAAAGGTTCACAAAGCTTTTTTGATCACTTCACAATGGGAGATTTAGGCTTAACTATAATCTTGCTCTTCCCTCCTCTTTTATCCTTATGGACCGATCTTCACAAGTAAGACTAAGGAATGTCCTGGACATTTCTAAATTAATCTAGGCTAGTTTATTTAATTAATGAACTTTAACCAATTGGCAAACTTAGTCCCTCTAGTTCTATTCTTTCCAACTTACCACTCTCCTTTATTTATTTGGCTAACATGGATCACAAAACTAATAATACACAATATATATTATTTACATAACTAGTACCTTATCAGGATACGGGTGTAACAATTTGTCTTTTCTTCAAAGTTCACAATGCGTTCTGTTTCGATGCCTATTTCAGAGGGTATAACAGCTTCCGTTCCATAAGTGAGGCTAAAAGGAGTCTCCCCGTGGCTTGACTTAGGGTGCGTCCTATGTGCCCATAGAACTTGGGGTAGCTCGTCTACCCACCCATGATGGCTTCGTCCCAATCTCTTCTCAATTCCTTCGATGATATCCCGGTTTGTGACTTCTACTTGTCCATTACCTTGGGGATGATAAACGGAAGTGAATGACTGTTTGATCTTCAGGCCTTCGCAGAAGGTTGGGAACACCCCTTCGGCGAACTGCTTTCCATTGTCGGAGATGATAATGTGAGGGACACCGAAACGACAGATTATGTGTTCCCACACGAATTTCTCCATATGCCTTCTTGTTACTGATGCCAAGGGCTTCGCTTCAACCCATTTGGTAAAGTAGTCTATGGCTACAACCAAAAACTTTACTCCCCCTGGAGCAACTGGTAGGGGTCCGACTATGTCAATTCCCCATTGGCAGAAAGGCCATGCTGACGTAACGGAGGTCATGTCTTGTTTAGGCATTCTCGGGACTTTGGAGTGGATCTGACATGCTTCACACTTTTGTATTATTTCTATTGCATCCCTATGCATGGATGGCCAATAATACCCAAGCTTCATTACTTTTGAGACAACAGAGCGAGGGCCTGCATGCAACCCGCAAGAGCCTTCGTGAACCTCGTATATGATATTCGAAGCCTGTTTTGGTCCCACACAACGAAGCCATGGGGATAAGAAGGATTTCCTGTATAGATTATCCCCAATAAGTCTATATTGGGGAGCTTTGATCCGGACCTTTCGAGCTAGTTTAGGGTCTTCTGGCAGGATACCGCTGATCAAATACTCCCTAATCGGAGTCATCCAATTGGTGCTTTCCTCGGTTACGATGTCGGAAACTTCACCCCGTTCAATTGACCTATCAGCCAATACTTCTACCAAAACCTCCTTCGTTAAATGAGCAAATGCCATTGATGCCAACTTGCTTAGGGCATCTGCTTTCTTGTTTTGATTCCTGCGGACATGTACTATATCATAGGTTTCGAAGCTTTGGAGAAGTTCCTTAGCCTTTTCCAAATACTGCTTGATGGTGGGCTGTCTTGCTTCATAGGAGCCCTTGACTTGATTAGCAACTAGTTGGGAATCTACGAAGATGGACAGATTTTGAACTTCCATTTCTTTGGCTAGTCGAAGTCCGGCTAACAGAGCTTCGTACTCAGCTTCGTTGTTGGTGGCTTCGAATTCAAAGCGTAATGCATAAGTATACTCTTTTCCTTCCGGGCTAACCAACATTAAACTTGCTCCAGAACCATCGGAACTTGAGGCTCCGTCTGTGTACAGCTTCCATCCTTCGATCGTCTTCGAAGGCTGTTGCTTAGGAACCTTTTTATCTTGGCTAGGTCCGGAAGGCGTTTCAGCTAGGAAGTCCGCAAGTACCTGACCTTTGACGGAGTTTCGACCCTTATATTCTATTTCATGTTCTCCCAATTCGATAGCCCATTTAGCTACCCTTCCTGATTTCTCAGGTTTCGACAGTATCTATCTGATAGGCTTGTCAGTCAAGACTGTGATGAGATGAGCCTGAAAATATCTTCGAAGGCGTCTTGCAGCATAAACCAAAGCAAGGATTAGCTTTTCCAACTCCGGATAGTTTAGCTCAGCTCCTTGCAGAACCCTGCTAACAAAGTATATTGGGACTTGTTTCTTTTCCCTTTCGGCTAAAAGCACCGCGCTGATGCCTTCGAAAGAAGCCGCAATGTACATGAACAACACTTCGCCTTTGATTGGGGCTGTTAGTGTTGGCAAGATCACTATGAATTCCTTTAGCTTTTCGAAAGCTGCTTCCGCCTCGCAACTCCATTGGAAAGTCTTTTTATCTGTGCACCCTTTGAGTGTTTTGAAGAATGGTAAAGACCGATCTGCCCCTTTCGAAAGGAACCTGCTAAGTGCCGCAAGCTTCCCATTGAGGCTTTGGACTTCTTTTAATGACTTTGGAGCTTGAAGATCAGTGATGGATTTAACCTTCGAAGGGTTAGCTTTAATCCCTTGCTTCGTTATCAAATGCCCCAAGAATTTCCCTTCCTCCATGCCAAAGGAACATTTCTTGGGGTTAAGCTTCATGTTGATTGCCCGTAATTGATCGAAGGTCTCTTGAATGTCAGAGAGGAGGTCCTTTTCGGTTCTGCTTTTTATTACCATGTCATCGACGTAGGCTTCCAAGTTCCTTCCGATTTGCTTATGTAAGGCCTTGTCTACTAAACGCTGATAAGTAGCCCCTGCGTTCTTTAAGCCGAAGGGCATCTTCTTGTAACAATAGACACCCTTTCCTGTGTAAAAGGTTGTTTTCTCCTCGTCCTCCTTCGCCATTTGTATTTGGTGATACCCCTTGTAGGCATCCAGAAAGCATTTCAAATGGAACCCCGAAAGGGATTCGACCTTCCAATCAATTTCTGGTAGAGGGTAGCAGTCCTTCGGACAGGCTTTGTTGATATCGGTGAAGTCAACACACATACACCACCCTCCATCACTTTTCTTTACCATAACTGGATTAGCAACCCAAGTTTGTTATTTCACTTCTCTGAGAATACCTGCTTGTACAAGCTCGTCCACCTCTTTACAAGCGGCTGCACTTCTTTCTGGTGCTAGGCTTCGTCGCTTTTGCTTAATTGGTTCAATGTGCTTGAACTCGTTAAGCTTATGTTCTGTACTGAAGGGTTCGCCGTCGATCATAAGAGTCCTGGGAACCCCGATCATATCTGAATACGTCCATGCGAATACGTCTTTGTTGGCTCTGAGTAGCTTCTCCAAGTCTGCTTTGAAGTTAGCAGGGAGTTGCTTTCCGATTACCACCGTTTGCTCTGGATAGAGCTCATTCACCACGATACGTTCTTCGGCATCCGTACAACTTAGGATGACCTTCGGAGGTTCCTCTGGACTTTCTCTAATCTTTTTACCGTTGTCTCCCCTATGTCCTTGATTGTAAGTGGAGAGGACGGTGCCTATCCCATAGGGTGTATGGAATTTTACCGCTGCGTGTATGGTAGAGACTACGATCCTCATTTTTTGCATGGCGGTTCTTCCTATCAACAAGTTGTAAGGAGAGCTGGACCTTACGATAGCGAACATGAGGGTTTCTGTCCTTGTGAGCTTGCCTTCTCCAATCGTTATTTCCAACGGAACTTCTCCCAGAGGCCATGAATGTTCGCCAGAAAATCCTACCAAGGGTATCTTCGAATCAATTCGCTGTGACCTGATCGAAGGATTAAGCTTGAGGAAACAGTGCTCATAGATGATTTCGCAGGAGCTTCCACAGTCCATATAGGCTCTATTCACTTCCCGGTTGGAAATGAGGACTTTGATGACTACCGGATCATTTGAAGGGATTTGACCTGCAAGAGGAGGAAAAGTTACCTCCCCTACTTCGTTACCCTCCGTTACCTTTCTTTTCAAGTTCCCGGACTTCACAGCTTCCTCTATCTGTTTCTTCAGCTCTCTACAACTGTTTGTGTCGTGACCGTAATTTTCGTGGAAGTGACAGTACTTGCTGGTATCCCTGTTTTTGCCCTTACTTGTCATACGGGGAGGCGCTTCGAAGGCTTTGGCTGCCCTCTCCGTAGCAAGTATTTCCTTTGGAGACTTCGTTAGACTGCTTAACAAACCATGGTTGGGGCCTTTGTTGTACGGAGAAAACCTATCTCTGTTCTTGTTCTTGTTCTTGGACCCCTCCCACGAAGAATGCTTCGAAAACTTGTTGTTGCTATCTTTATCTATCGGAGCCCCATTAGTGGACACCTCTTTTGCTTCAATCCAAGTATATGTCTTTTCGGTCAACCCCTTGTAAGTTGTCGGAAGGTCGGTGGACAAGAATTCCACCAAACTCCGATTCCGAAGGCCATGTACGAAACCAGAAATACGCTGATCTTCATGAAGACCCAAAATTTGCAAAGTCTCATCGGTGTATCTAGTAACGAAGGCCCTGGTGCTTTCGTTATCTTTCTGTTTGATGTTGTGCACCGTTAAATGAGTCCTTGTGAACTTCTTTTGCTGACTGAAGTGTGACCGGAACTTAGCTTTGAGATCATCAAGGTTGACGATGCTACCGGGCTTTTGCCCATTCCACCAAATACGAGCAGAATCCCGTAGGGTGTATGTAAACATATGACAGGCCACCGGCATAACCCACTTTTGCATCTTGATAGCCCCTTCGAACAAGTGTAAGAAATTGTCCGGATCCCCCTTCCCATCATAAGTCCCAACGTGTGAAGGCATTTTTAACCCATCAGGCAATGGGTAATCTTCTATCCATCTAACAAAAGGTGTAGCTGAACCCATAGGGTCTGAATATAGACAATTATAAGGTGGTGCATACATGGGGACAGTATTGTATGGATTGTTGTTTGGGGGTATTCCCATAGGAGTCTGGCCTGGGTAGGACTGATAAGGTGTATTCATGGCAAACGGGTAACTGTTTCCGTGGCGTACGGAGGGTACGCCATAGGATGGCCGAAGGGCACGCTCCCATAATTTTGGGAGAAGCTTGGGTTGTTAGGCTGTCCATTTACTGGAGGATATAAATTTTGAGGATAAGACTGAGTTTGGAACGAAGGGTACATACCATTGGGAGGAAGATTTCCTCCCATATTAATTGTAGACGGATTGCCTTCTACGCCTGATGCGTGAGAAGGCTGCAACGGAACCCCAGCTTCAGTCCTTCCAAGATGAGCTGCTAGCAAGGGAAGCCAAGTCACCCCCCTTTCTTCCCTAAGCTGGCTCCTACCTTTAGAGCCTTCGGTAACCGCTCCTTCTCTTCTTGTCGGAGCCCTCTCGGGAACTCCTTCGAAACGAACAGACCTTTTGCTTAGCCTTCGACCAATTGGAGATCCAATTCTTAAGGCCGATAAGGTTGGCCCTTGAGTCGGAGGCCTAGGCTCCATCTCCATTTCTTCATCATACTCATCACTCGAGTATTCCAACTCCCTTCGCACCTCAGCATTCCTGACTTGTCTGTTACGAGCCCTTAAAAGGGTTTCCAACACTTCGTGGTTGGCTTCGACAAAGGCTAGGCTAATGACAGGTTCTAGGTTGGCTGATGTCGAAGCATGATTGTTGGTTGTGATTTCTGTGTGAGAACGTGTTGTGAAGGTGGAGGCGGTTATTGGGGGAAGGTTGTTAGGGTCATCGGTTGGTATTGGTGTTAAGGTAGAGAAACCCGGTGGGGGTGTATCTTCTCTTCCTTGATCCATGCCGGAATAATAGTGAGATTAGTTGGTAGGTTATAAGCTCGGAATTAACGAGACCAATTGTGGCGGTCCCACGGATGACGCCACTGATTGAGCAAATAATTGCCAACCAAGCCTTCGATGGTGATCAAAGGAATAATGGGGTGTTGAGATTGTGCCAAGCTTGTTCTTAACCTGAAAATAAGAAATACGAAGACACTACGTTAAGTGATTGCGCAGGGGTTGGACCCTGCGAACCACCTCCGGCGTGCGAGTAAGTATGTGTAATGGTAATGTAGGTCGTAAATTTAGAGAGTGAAGTTAACTTACTTAGTTTTGGCCCGACTATGCTATTTATAGGGGAGAAATAGGGCATAGTGGGCGGTTGCACATAGTTCGGAGATCATGGGGGCGTCCTATGGAAAGTGGTAACCGCTAGGGCTTTGTAGCCCACGATCTCTGTTTTGGCGGGAAAGCCAAGGGATAGAGGAGACGTTGGTTTGACCAGGTCAGGATGGTCCTTCGTGCTAGTCCCTTCGTCAGGAATACCCCGAAGGGCTTAGGGCTTCGATTGGCGGATTCCCACATGGTAACCAGTTCGCAGGCGAATGGTTTTACGCCAATAAAACGTGTTAGAAGATTAACCTGGGCCTCCGAAGGGAGGGCTTTCTACAGGCTTGAAGGGGAGTCCTTCGACCCGTTAGGAGGGTACATCATCAGGTCCATTAGGGTTAGGTTATCACATGTAATATGCATTATAAATGGTTGATCATAAGACAAGGTTTACGAGGTGGTGATTCTGTTATTTTGATGGGGAATTAACCTATTCTAACATGGTATCGGAGCGGGTCTGACGGTGGTTACGTTGAGCCGCCTTTTTTATGTCACCCCGTCAAACCCTAAGCATCACCACCATTACCTTGTCTTAAAAAAAAAAAAAAAAAAAAAAAAAAAAAAAAAAAAAAAAAAAAAGCCTAAATCCCAACGTTTGTCAAAAATTGTCATACATATTGCTTTGGCAGTAGACAATTCGATCCCTTAAACATCCCATGCAACCATAGATCCTACCTGTTATTCGCTACCTTTAAAGTTTTCAAGTCTTTTGTCAAAAAAAAAAAAAAAAAAAAAGGATCTGATCAAATATGTCACCGCTGTCAGCCAACGACCTTTAATGTTTGCTTTTATTTTTGTTTCTTTGCTTTTGCTATTGTTGCATCATAAAGATTAATCTCCGATTGCTGCCGGATGTCGTCATAAAAATTAATTATTTGTTTTACTGATTTTGCTTTGCAACCGCTTTATTTTGCTTTTACTGCTGCAGATGAAGATTTGTCTCCGCTTAGTGTCGAACGTCTTCATCAACAAAACTTTTATTGCTTTAATGTTTATTTGGCTTTCTCATCCAATCCGAGTTTTCGCGATTTCTCTGCTCGAATTGTGGGGGAGTATTAGATAATAGATATAGCCCAAGCCCGAGGTGGGGTTAGGGTCCATTAGGGTTAGGTTATCACATGTAATATGCATTATAAATGGTTGATCAATAAACATAATTCCTGACGGGGTTTACATTATTCAACCTCTTAATAACACCTCCAAATGATACTTTCGAAGCTCATCTCGTAATTAGAATCGGGCCAAAAGAATATATACGTCATAACCTAATTTTTTTCTGACTAATTTACGGTGTTTGAAATCACCGTCACATATACTTAAATCGGGTAAAGTGTTTTTTTTTTTTTTTTTTTTTTTTTTTTTTTTTTTTTTTTTTTTTTTCAAGAAAGTTTGCATGACAATTTTAAAATTATTTACACCCAACAAAAATTGAACTTGAGACCTCTTGTATGTTACGATTACGATGATAGCCCCAACCCATTCTGCTAACAGGTCACCCGAAGTGGTTCATTACAATAACATTGTTAATTAAAATACTATTTATAAGCAACTACATAATTATTTACGTTCTTTTTTTTTATTATCATCTTAACTATCTATAAAGAAAAAACGGTCAAGTGAAAAGTGAAAAACTTGAAATGGTCAACTAAGTGAAAACTTAAAAATTAAAAATGGAAACACACGATTTGAATCTCATATTAACACGCGATTTGAATCTCTTAATTTGAAAGCAAAGTAATTGACTAACACACGGTAATAGTTACTAAGTTAACAAATGGTTGACTTTTGAGACCACTTATTAAAAGAATGAGATCATAACATATCTTTACTTTGTGTTGCAACACACAACACATAACACACGTTTACAAAAAACACACGAACCATTAAGAGATTTTAAAATTAAGTTTAGAAAACACATAACAAAAGAGTGGGAAATTTGTTTGTATTTAACTAAACGAGTACTTGTGCATAATGTTGACATAAATAATGCCTAAAAACGTTATTCATACTTATTCATATCTCTATGTTTTGATAATCATAAAATGTAAACTCATTAAACATAAACTTATCAAATAAACAAGTATTTAGTTGTAAATATTCATTTCTACAACTTAATCACTTAAGGTATGAATAAACAAGTGCTTAATGCATTATATGATCAAATGAACATTTTGTTAAACACTAAACTTTTTATAAAATGTCAAAAACATTTTATATATTTTTGAAAAACATTTTTGGTATTAAATAAATATGTTTAATCTTTTATAAAAATATGAATTCAAATTTTCAACCAAAAATGGCAAAAATGTCCCAGAAAAACCTTCCCCACAAAAGGACAAAACTGGCCAACGTTCAGCAGGGGCGGCCCCCTTAAAATTAAGGAGACCGCCCCCCTATTTAAGGGGACCGCCCCCGCTCCAGTAGGTCCCAGATTTTGCCTATAAATACTGGTTTTTCTCTGGCATTTTTCCTTACCTTTTGCACTAAAAACTTTCAGTTCTAGATCTCATTTCATATCTTCAAAAACCCTTTGATCATATAATTATAAGCTTTTGTTTCAAGTGATCCAAAGCTTCCACCATCAAAGTGCAAAAGAAGAATACTTCTAGTGATCAAGATTAGAAGTGTTACAACTTAGTATCATCTTGTTATCTAAGTTGGTTGTTAATTATTCACTCATTTGTAAAAGTTGTGTATATTTGTTAGATAGGAGTGTGTATATTTGTATAGGCTAGATTTGTGTGTAAGTAGTGAAGTTGTGAAGAAGTGAAGGTGTGTAAGTAGTGAAGGTGTGAAGAAGTAGAGAAGTACATAGGTAGTGATAGGTTGTGAAGTAGTCGTGAAGCCGTAGTGAAGAAGGTGTGAATAAGTCGTGAAGAAGGTGTGAAGAAGTCGTGTGAAGAAGTCGTGAAGAAGGTGTGAATAAGTCGTGTAGTGAAGTTGTGAGATTAGTTCTAGCTACGATTAGAACTCGACATCTAGCTTTGTGTCGTTAAACCGGTGTAAGCCAAGGTTGTGTAAGGTTTTCTCCGCCATAAGGGAGCTTGTTGATATAGTGAAGAAAACTCTCGAGTTAGGTGCTCGGGGAGTGGAGTAGGGCAAGGAAGGTGTCCTTGTATCTGAACCACTATAAATCCTTTGTCTCTCGGTTAGATCTTTCCATCTCTATCTTTTATTTTATTTCATTACATTACTTACATTGTTAGTTTAGATACACTTATATTTGTTCATATTGTTCAAGAATTGAGTTCACATAAATTCGAATCTAATTTTTTTAAAAGTAAACAAAAGTTTTCAAAATAAAATAAAAATACGTAAAACTATTCAACCCCCCTTCTAGTTTTCCACAATTGGTATCAAGAGCCACGTCAAACAAGATTTTTAAAATTAACTGTATTTTAAAACTTGAAACGATCTATGGAATCTGAAAAATATTTAGAAGGGCAATCCATGCAAAGACCACCACTATTTGAAAGTAATGGTTTTCTTTATTGGAAAAATAGGTTCGAAACTTATGTGAAATCAAAAGATCTTGATCTTTGGCATGTTATTACCTATGGTGATTTTCCCCCTATTCAATATAATCTCCTAACTAAAATAGATGAAATTATACATTTTGAAAAACAAAATGATGATTTAAAAAAGAAACTAGCAAAAAATAATGAAGCTAAAATGGTAATTTATAATGCGTTACCACAAAAAGAATATGAAAGAATTTTTATGTGTCAAACCGCAAAAGAGATTTGGGATTCTTTACTAATCACTCACCAAGGTAATAGTCAAGTCAAAGATAATAAAATAGATCTTCTTGTTCAACAATATGAAAAATTTACAATTCCCGAAGAGGAATCTATTGATAATGCATTTGCTAAATTTAACACAATCATCACAAGTTTAAAAGCACTTGATGAGACTTTTTATAGCAAAAATTGTGTAAGGAAATTTCTTAGGGCATTACATCCGAAATGGCGCGCGAAGGTCACGGCGATTGAAGAGTCAAAGAACTTGATGACGTTATCACTTGATGAACTTATTAGCAACTTGAAGGTTCATGAAGAAATTATAAAGAGGGACTCGGAAACGGTCAAGAGCAAGAAAGATCAAATCAAGTCTCTCGCGCTAAAAGCCAAAAAGGAACTTAGTGATGACGATGATTCAAGTGACGATAGTGAAGATGAAGAATATGCAATGGCCGTAAGAGAATTCAAGAAATTCTTCAAGAGACGAGGAAGATTCACGAGACAACCGCGAGATGAAAGAAGATCGCTTCAAAGAAATAGAAATGATAACTATGGGAAAAGAAAGTGCTTTAGATGTGGAAGCCAAAACCATCTCATTGGCGAATGTCCAAAGCCACCGGGTTATGATTACGAAAGCGCATTTGTTAGTAGAACATGGAGCGATAGCGACAAAGATGAAGCGGACAAAGCAAAAGACGAAAAGTGCCTTGTAGCTCAAGCCACCGATGAAATATGTCTATAGATAAATTTGGAGCCCGACGAATGGATTAAGGATAGCGGATGCTCGAAGCACATGACGGGAAACCGGAAGCTATTCTCCTCCTACAAGGCATACAACGGAGGTAATGTTATTTTCGATAGTGATTTTTGTGGAAAAATCATTGGCAAAGGTACGATCTCTCAAGACTCCCTAACTATTGAAAATGTTGAGCATGTAGATAATTTAACATATAACTTGCTTAGTATAGGACAAATATGTAATAATAAGTGTAGGGTCACTTTTACAAGTAAAGATAACGAAATAGTTAAGGACGGAAAGGTCATAGGTAGAGGAATTAGAAAAGGTGGCGTATATGTTATGAAACTAGGAAATAAACTGGAAGATAAAATATGTCTAGCAACCTTAGATGAAAACTCTACATTGTGGCATAGAAGATTAGGTCACGCAAATATGCAACAAATACAATCCCTAGCCTCTAAAGAATTAGTTAGAAACTTGCCTAACCTAAGATATGACCAACACTTTTGCGATGCATGTAAAATAGGAAAACAAGCACATGCTAGTCACAAAGTTAAGAATATAGTCTCCACTATTAGATGCCTAGAATTATTACACATGGACCTTTTTGGTCCATCCGTTGTGCGGAGTTACGAAGGTATTCGTTATACCTTAGTAATTGTAGATGACTATTCACGATACACGTGGACTAGATTTTTAAGTGATAAAACCTAAGCCTTTAATAAGTTTGAAGTATTTAGTAAAATGATTCAAAATAAATTAGGATGTTCTATAGTATCAATTAGGACGGACCATGGTCGGGAATTTGATAACGAAGTGCAATTCGGAAAATATTGTGATTTAAATGGGATATCTCACAATTTCTCCGCTCCTCGCACTCCACAATCAAATGGGGTAGTAGAAAGAAAGAATCGAACATTACAAGAAATGAGTAGAACAATGCTAAATGAACAATCTATCCCACAAAAATTTTGGTGCCATGCCGTAGATACATCAACATATATAATAAATAGAGTCTCAATTAGGCGAATTTTAGGAAAAACCCCATATGAGTTATTAAGAGGTAGAAAACCTAATCTAAATTACTTTAGGGTATTCGGGAGCAAATATTTTGTTCTCAATACAAAAGATTACCTTACTAAGTTTGATCCTAAGTCGTACGAAGGAATCTTTCTAGGGTATTCGCAAAATAGTAAAGCATACATAATACTTAATAAACACACTATGAAAGTAGAAGAGTCCTTAAATGTAACTTTTGATGAAACTCCACCACCACCTAAGACATTGCCCCTAGAAGATGATGACCTAGTTGAAGAAGAAGCTATTGATGTTAGTAAAACTAAGCCCCTAGGTGATGATAATGAAGATTTAACACTAGGAGAAAACGAAATAGTAAATATTAAGGAATCTAAATCACACACATTAGATAATATAATAGGAAACCTAAATCAAAGAACCCTTAGATCACAAGCTCAAGACAAAAATAACTTCTTTTGTTTCCTATCAACTATAGAACCTAAAAATATAAATGACGCATTAAAAGATGAAAGTTGGGTTATGGCTATGCAAGAAGAACTAAATCAATTTAAGACTAATGACGTTTGGGAACTAGTCCCAAATCCCATGAACATTACCATCATAGGAACTAAGTGGGTTTATAGAAATAAGTTAGATGAAAATGGAATAGTTACTAGGAACAAAGCTAGGTTAGTTGCCCAAGGATATAATCAACAAGAAGGAATAGATTATGACGAAACTTATGCCCCCGTAGCTAGATTAGAATCTATAAGAATACTACTTGCCGATGCATGCGCCCTAGATTTTAAGTTATTTCAAATGGACGTGAAAAGTGCATTCCTTAACGGTTTTATCAATGAGGAGGTATACGTGGCACAACCTCCAGGATTCATTGACTTTGCAAAACCTGATTATGTTTATAAACTCAAGAAAGCTTTATATGGACTCAAACAAACTCCCAAGGCTTGGTATGATCGATTAAAAGCATTTCTTATTAAACATGATTATTCCATGGGAATGGTAGATAACACTCTTTTCATGAAAAAGAAAAGCCCAAATCTCATCATTGTCCAAATATATGTCGACGACATTATATTTGGATCGACTTGTCAGGATATGTGTGATGAATTCGCCAAAATCATGCATGATGAGTTTGAGATGAGTATGATGGGTGAACTTAATTTCTTCCTAGGATTACAAATAAAACAATTAGAAGATGGAATATTTTTTAATCAATCTAAGTACATTAAGGAAATGCTTAAGAAATTTGGATTAGAAGACGCTAAGCCCATGAAAACACCGATGTCTACGGAAGTTAAACTCACAAGAGACGAAGAGGGTGAGTCCGTAGAAAATACTAAGTATAGAGGAATGATAGGTAGTTTACTATACTTAACGGCAAGTAGACCGGATATCATGTTTAGTGTCTGCCTTTGTGCCCATTTTCAAGAGGATCCCAAAACCTCTCACCTAGAAGCGGTTAAGCGTATCTTCCGATACATTAAAGGCACTATACACTTAGGATTATGGTATCCTAAGGGATCCGGCATAGAAACCATCGTCTATGCGGATTCGGATCATGCGGGAGACTAAGTGGATAGAAAAAGCACTAGTGGAATTTGCACGTTCATGGGATGTTGTCTAACATCTTGGTTCTCAAAGAAGCAAACCGCTCTTGCTATTTCTACTACAGAAGCCAAATATGTAAGCGCTGGAAAGGCATGTCAACAAGCACTATGGATGAAACAAGCTCTCGTAGATTATGGCATTAGGTTAGATAATGTCCCAATTATGTGTGATAATAAAGGTGCTATAGATTTAAGTAAGAATCCCGAACAACACTCTAGGACTAAACATATAGAAATACGCCACCATTTCCTCCGCGATAACGTTCAAAAAGGAAACATATCTATAGAAAAGGTTGCATCGGAAGATAACTTAGCAGACATATTCACTAAACCCCTTAAGCGCGAACTATTTAACCACTTACGTTTAGGCTTAGGAATGATGGAACAAATTGATTAAATTTTTATGCATTCTTATTTTCTTCCTCTCTTTTCTCTTCTGGGTCTAGGAATCTATTGTGCACAAAATTAAAGATTGGGAAATATTTTTCTTTTGCATAAATATATTTACAAAACCCAATCTATTTTCTTCAAATCATTCTCACATCTAGGTAAACACATGAAAACCATTTTCCTTACATTGTTGAATAATGCTAAAAACATTTTTCTTTCATGCATAAAATCTCACATGAATTGTTAAAGTATATAATCTAATATATATCTTTGATATTCATATATTGAGCAAAATTAAAATCAAGGAGACTTCAGATTGTTTCTTAGAAAATTTTTGCATTTAGGAGTGGAAACAATCACATCTCCATATTTGTTGCATATAGGCACACACTAGAACAAGATTATTAATCACATCCTCACAATTGTTCCATCATCAATTCTCCATTAGTCTCTAGTGCCTTTGCCCCATTGCCCTTGCCCTAGATGATTAATTGCCTTAATTCTCTAAATTGCTAGATATAACTTATTGCTTGCTTATTTGTTTAACTTATATGCCATGCATGCTTAATATGTTTCTCTATTGCCTCAAAGAGTGGGACTTGCCTAAAACCAAAAGCTCAAAACATAGCCATCCTCACCTATTTCTGCAGAAAAACCCATTTCTGGAACCCAGAAAGGTACCAGATGGGCGGCCCCCTTAATTCATAAGGCGGCCCCCTTAATTATTAAGGGGACCGCCCATAATTAAGGGGACCGGCCATCTGCTAGACGGGTTCACATAATCTTTTTCTGCTTTTTAGCACATTTGATCCTATACTTCCCCAAAATTCACAAACACATTCTGTCCTAATCACCCAACAAGCCTATCCATTCCTAAACCACACAAATCTTCCACTATAAATAACCCCATATCTCACCACATTCAATCATCCCATCATGTCTTCTCCTATCAACCCAAAACAAAAAACCTCAAAGCTAGCAAGGATGACCTTAAAACCCGGGTGGAAAAGAAAACCTCACCCTCACCACAAGCCCATCACAAATGGTGCGACTAGACAACCAACACCTCCATCATCATTCATCCCCAACTACTCTCCAAGATCACAACCTCATTCCATTGAACCATTTCACAAACCCTATCATTTTGGCCAAACATCCACATTCATTCCAAACTACTCCCCTAAACATCAAACCAACTTCAATGGAATCCTAGAAAACCCTCATCACCTTGGTCAAACATCAAACTTTTCCTCAAATCATACACCCCAATACCATCCATTTCCACCAAATAACCAAATCCCCATTCATGAAAGGCAAAAGCTTCATGAAGAGATTAACCAAATCCATGATCTTAGTGATCTCCTTGCTATGCACCTCACACAACGTAACAAGGGACAACCTCCATCCTCACCTTACTCAAATTGCCTACCCCACTCTCTTAACTTGGATCAAGTTACAAACCACACCCACTATTGCCCTTGTTGCATCTTCATTCAAAAACAGATTCTCCACTTAGGTGAAGATACTTCTTGGATCGAATATCTACTCACTCGTCCTCATCCCATTCCTCCCCTACAACGATATAACATCACTGGATCCGCTCCATTTCCCTCAACATCACATAACTAAAACCCATCCACATGCTTTCCGCCTCAAAATAAAATCCCTCACCCTTTTGTGTCGCAAGCAAGTCCAATCGCTCTCTTTGGCAATATGAGGACCATTAGTGTTTCTAGTTATGTTGTAATCGTTATGTTTTAAGTATTTTATGTAATGTAATGATGATTCATATGTTATATATGATCATCTTGAATGCATGAATAAATTAGTTGGTTGTTCTAAATATTTTTGCTATGCATATATATGTATCTTGTGTTTCTTAACTTGTTTTTGCAGCCAAGATTTCCATAGCTCGTCTCATTGGTGCCCTCAAACGAGGGGGAGCACACATCAAGGGGGAGTTCTCTTCCCGACAAATTTTGTTCCTAAAACTTGTCGGCATAACCTTTTTGATTCTACAAAAAGGGGGAGAAGTGAATATAAACTCACTAAATACTTGTCCAAAAATAAATTTTTGGATTTAATGACTTTGAGTTTTGTAATCATCAAAAAGGGGGAGATTGTTGACATAAATAATGCCTAAAAACATTATTCATACTTATTCATATCTCTATGTTTTGATAATCACAAAATGTAAACTCATTAAACATAAACTTATCAAATAAACAAGTATTTAGTTGTAAATATTCACTTCTACAACTTAATCACTTAAGGTATGAATAAACAAGTGCTTAATGCATTATATGATCAAAGGAACATTTTCTTAAACACTAAACTTTTTATAAAATGTCAAAAACATTTTATATATTTTTGAAAAACATTTTTGGTATTAAATAAATATGTTTAATCTATTATAAAAATATGAATTCAAATTTTCAACCAAAAATGGCAAAAATGTCCCAGAAAAACCTTCCCCACAAAAGGACAAAACTGGCCAACGTTCAGCAGGGGCGGCCCCTTAAAATTAAGGGGACCGCCCCCGCTCCAGTAGGTCCCAGATTTTGCCTATAAATACTGGTTTTTCTCTGGCATTTTCCCTCACCTTTTGCACTAAAAACTTTCAGTTCTAGATCTCATTTCATATCTTCAAAAACCCTTTGATCATATAATTATAAGCTTTTGTTTCAAGTGATCCAAAGCTTCCACCATCAAAGTGCAAAAGAAGAATACTTCTAGTGATGGTGCTCACGACTAGGCGCGGTCTATCCTACCTCTAATTTCTTTTAGAGTCTAGATTCCATTTTAAGTCTTTTTGACTGACTAATCCTGTCACAATTAATCAGAACCCGCATAAAGCTGCTTAATGATTACCATGTTTATATATTATTTAACCCTTAAGGGGCTTACATTAATCATGCAAACGATATTAATGAAGTAATTGTGCGAGCCTAAGGTCGACAAGGCACGATAAACTAATAAAGTAATCAAAATGAAGACTAAGCAACCAATCGAATTAGAAACTAATTAAACCATCTAATAATCATAAACTTGGCTAACACCTAAGGGTATTAGCCCATAATCTCTGTAACAAAATACAAAAATATAATCAAGACGAATAGAGTATTAAACATAAAGAATATGATATGCTAACTGAATGATTAAGTAGTATAACAATGATAAGAGATGTTCTTCAAGTATAATTGGGTCTTCAAGGGTGATCTTCTGCTGTTTTGAGAGGCTTTGATCTTCTGGGAATGGCCCTAAGGGTTCCCAAAGATGCCCTAATTCATTAATGAGTTCGGTATTTATAGATTCTGAAATATGGGTCGATACGGCGCATCTAGAGAGTTAGATGCGCCGCATCTATAAGTAAACGTAGCCTCCAAGTCTGAAACTGACCCGATATGGCGCATCAATAAATCTGATATGGAGCATCTCCCAATACGGCGCATCTAAAGACCTGATGCGCCGCATCTCCTTCAGATATAGGTAGATCTCTTTTTTCTCTTTCCGTGGCCGCTTGAATCAACTAAAACGGAGTCCGGATGAAGATTTTATGGCCAAAATACGAAAGCATCTTCAAGTGTCGACTTGTAATCTTGACTTCTTCATTAAGCTTCTAATCTCCACTTGATTTCTTGGTAAGGATTGTGTATGGCCGATACGGCGCATCGGATTGGTCTGATGCGGCGTATCAAGGTAACTTCACGTGGGGTCCAAGATTATTATATTCCAGAATATTCGTACACTGCCTTAAGATGCGGTGTATCTTCAATCTCTTATGCGGCGCATGTTCTCTTGTATCTTGGATCATCTTTTGGTGAAGTCTTGAGAGTGATACGTTGTAGGTATGAAATGTAATGCGGCGTATCTGGAGTAGAACAAGTTGGTTCTTCTTCGTTGACCAAAGTTTCATATGCGACGCATGATAAAATCAGATGCGGCGCATGCTTCAAAGTCAGGCAATGGTCTTTAATCTCTTCAATTCAGCAGACTTTTCCAATCTTGATCATTTTGCTCCATTTTATGTCCATAATAGCTAACTTTCACCAAATGCTTGTTTATAACTGAGAATTATAAAAGTAGGCGATTAAGTATCAATTCCCATATAAAATAATACAAAAACAAGCAATATACATAGGATACATGATGCTAATAAAATGTACTTATTTGATGTCATCAAATATCCCCCCACTTGAACTTTACTTGTCCTCAAGTAAACCTTATATTAAACTTATGAAAATGTATCCTAAATAGGATGTATTTTTATAATTAAGCACTTATTCGTTTTATCATAATTGCACAACCAAACACTTAACGAATTAGAAATAAAATAAAATATTTCGATAAAAGCAAATCTAATCGTTTAACTGTCCAGTCGTGACGAATATTCTATCATAAGCTTGGCAAGTATACGCATCTCCCCCACTAAAGCCAAGGAGTAGCAAGTCTAAAGCGGTAAAAAGGGTTTTGAGGATTATGGGTTGATCATCCTTTTTAATCTCTATCGATCTCATATTCCAGAAATGGCGACAAAATTACAAATACATGATCGAATCCACGACCACGATACTTGCAATTGCTCAATTCCTTAACTCGAATAGGCTAAAGATAGGACCAAGTAATCTTCACCAATAATATTATATCAAAAAGGGCGACAAAATCATAAATACATAGCCGAATCCACGACTACGATACCTAAGATTGCTCAAATCCCTAATCTCAATAAATCAAAGGTTTGGATGAAGAATGATATAGGGTATGGATAATATTTAGGATATAAATTGGTGTAAAAATAAAATCAACAAACAAATAGATTAAGTCCTAGTGTGGTTAATCACTTTCCCAATCATCCCATGAATAAGACACATATCATTGACTAACTCACGCTTTGACGCTTGAAACTCACGCTTTGGGTAGACACGAATTAGACTCAATAATATCTCAAACAAAGAATAAACCTTAGTTGGCGTTCCCATAACGGCCAACTCCCTTGCAATCCATGTATATAGTACAACAAATAGTGGCCATATGAACCACTTACATAACTTTACATCGTTGGTTTAACAAACTTCCAACTTTTTTTTTCATAACATAAAACAAATAAATAACTAATGGTGTAAAATTTCACCACTTCACCATCACAAAAAACCTTCATAACTTCAGATATAAAAATAATAGTGAAAGTAGTAAACACACGAAAAATGACAAGACTCGAAAAATATACAATATCTACTTTCACTTCCCATTGCATTGTGCAATTTCTGACCTAACCATAGATAATAATTACGCACACGAACACAGGAAACGCAGGGAATACACACTTTACCAAAAGCAACTAACCACGGACTTAAATCTACAGGGTAGGCTAAGGTGTAAGGGTGTAACGAAACGTTTAACATTGGTGTAAGAAACGAAAGGAATGGCTCTGAGGGTTTTTCTAGGGGTATCATACTCTAAAAATGAGAGTAAACAAAAGTGTTTATACAGGGGTTAACTTAACCAGTGTAGTTAGTTAATATCACATAACATATAAAGGCTTTTTGGGTGTAATCCTAGAAATTTACCAAGTTAGACAAGTCACTCCAATTATATTAATAATACTCATTATGGTGGTCTCGAATAGTATACAAGCCAAGTTCTAAAGTTTACAAGTCACCGGCACACTCATAGATTTGTGAATTTTGATAAATTCACAATTTTTGAAAATAATGTTATGTGTGCAGCTATGCAACTTAGATTAAACAAAAACATGCTAGAAAAATTTTAAATTTAAGCATATTAAGTACATATTAAGCATATTTTTGAAAAATAAGGACAAGTAAACGTTCTAATTCTCCATCCCCCCACTTAAGATAAACAAGGTCCTCGGTGTTTAATTTGAAATTAAAAACAGGAAATAGAAAGAATTAGAACGGAAAACTCCCCTGAGATTTGCTCGGTATGATCCTCCATGTAAGAATGCGAGCATATAAAATGTGGGAGTTCATCAACATCTTCAATCGTCCAGACCTGTAAAAATATAGAGACCACAGAAAAATAGACTCGAGAACATCTCGTTAATCATTGGTTAGAAAAATAAAACTACGAAAAATTACAGGTCAGAGTGTCGATGCGCCGCATCCATGGAATATTGGATACGCCGCATCAACAACCTGTAGGAAATATTAAACTGCATGCAATGGGATAATACGCCGTATCGATAGAAATTGATGTGTCGCTTCTTATTTTATTAATTCGAAGACTATTTTTAATAAATAATTAGATACGCCGTATCTGTACAACAGATGCGTCGTATGTCGGTTATGGTTTAAAATTTTCTGATTAAAAACAGAATACGTCGTATCTAGGGGATAGATGCGCCGTACTCGAATTATTAAATGCGCTGTATATAAAATTAAAACGCCATAGGCCGCATCTAGAATACAGATGCGCCATATCGTTTGTATCAGCAGAATACAGCGACAGCAGTCATGCAGAAAAAAAACAAATAAAAACAAACACAAGAAAATAAAATAAACTAAAAAGAAAATAAAAGACAAGCATGGGTTGCCTCCAACGAAGCGCTTATTTTTGTTCGAGTCACGAGCCTGACTCCACCCTTATTTACTAGGTAATAGGGTGTACGTCCCCCCACTTGGAATCAAGTGCGGGTGAAAATAGCAATAAACACTATAAGAGTGTAAATTTGCTATAGTAGAAAGATATGTCAAGTAAAAATGGTACCTTAGTGGGTAGTGATCTCCACTCATTACCTTTCCGGATTTGGTTGATAAATTAGATGTCTTGAACATTCCATATGAGAGACTAATATATTGAGGGTGCATGAATTGTTCTTCATTTATCTTGTCAGTAGTTAGGCGTCCCTCAACTTCTATACAAGATGTGAAAGAGTCTGATGAACTCAAATAAGTACATTTTATTACCATCATTTATCCTATTAATTTGACTTGTTTTATTATATTATGTATGAGGATTGATACTTAATCGTTTACTTTTGTAATTCTCAGGTAAAAACAAGCATTTGGTGAAACTTGGCGATTTTGGACTAATTATGGAGCAAAACAAGCAAGAAGTTAAGAGTCTACCGAAATGCACAAGATCAAGACATTCTGCTCCAGATGCGCCGCATCTTGCTTATTACATACGGCGCATCGCTATCAAGATTTCACAAGATATTATCCAAGACGGCTAAGGACATGCGCCGCATCCAAGAATGAAGATACGCCGCATCTTCTGGCGGTGTACGAATATTCCTGAATATATTAATCTTGGACCCCACGCGAAGTTAAGTCAATGCGCCGCATCTACTTATTAGATGCGCCGCATCTTACCCTCAGACAGAAACTATAAATACCCCAAAGACCAGACGAATTAAGAGTTCCGAAGTTCGACAAAAGACCGAAGTACAGAAACCCTAGGACGAATTCAGTCAAGATAGCAGCACAAGACACACCTTGAACAAAGATACAAGAGCTGTAAGAAGGTCCTGCATGTGTTTAATTCATTAAGTAGTTTTGTTTTATTGTATTAGTAAACTTTAATTCATCAGGATTGGTGGCTTGTGTAATGTGACAACGGAAAGATTGCACTCCCTTAAAACTGCTTTCCCATTAATTAAAGTTTATATGTTGATGTCTTTGGTGACTTTTATTAGTGCATTGATAACCTCTGTGTCTAGCTGAGCGTTGATCGGGTCGCCATGCCTCTGCCCTCGCCTATTTATTAGATCGCCTATACATTCTATCGTCTGTAGAAAAGTAGGAAGAAAGATAAATAGGATAGTCATAAGTAATCATTAAGGGTTTACTCGCCGATAAGATTAGAACCAACGAGAAAGGACTTAATCTCGGTGCGTTGCATCGAACTATACACTTCATATAAAACTAGCAATAAAACAAGTGACAAACTACTTATCTATCAGGACAGGTCTTCTTATTGTCTCGAGTATCTATCTGTGTACGTGTGTGCTACTTGCTGATTCGTGCCTATTAGTTTAGTTTATTATTTAATTGCAACCAATCGTGCCAGTCTCTCAGGCTGAAACCCCTTGCGTTAGATTAGGTTGTATAGCTAACTTAATATATTAAAATACTGATTAGAATAACTAGATAATACGTTCCACTCTTAGTGATCGACACTCTACTTACCATTATATTCATACTGACCGGGTACACTGCTCGTTAAGTGTGTGTGTTATTGATAAGTCGGCTAAATATAAATTTAAAACTTGAGTAGGCGTTAATACTGCTAAACCGCAACGACACAACGCACCGCATCAAGTTTTTGGCGCCGCTGCCGGGGAGTGAATTGTTATTATCTGTTAATTTGATTAGTATTTTAATTAGGTTTTTCTTTTTATTTTTTTAATCTAACTGCTAACTGTGTTGTATATTAGATTAATTTGCATTCATTGTATTATTTGCATATTTTCTGTTTTTGTGTGTTATTTGTTTGCTTTTATTTGTGTTTATTTTCGTTTGTGTTTTTATTTGTTTTTATTTTTCGTATTTTTTGTGTTCTGCTATCGTTGTACTGAGCTTAGTCAAACGATACGGCGCATCTGATTTCATAGATACGGCGTATTGCGTTTAATTTTTATAAAATACAACGCGTTTAATTAATTCGATACGACGCATCTTTTCCCCAAGATACGGCGTATCTGTTTTTGATAAAAAAAAATTTCTAAACGTTAACGCGATACGACGCATCTGCTTTAGCAGATACGGCGTATCTATTATTTTAATTAAAAAACAGTTTTCGAATTATTAAACAGATACGGCGTATCGATTTTTATCGATACGGCGCATCTTCTGAATCAAAAATCTTGTATTTTGAAACGTAACGAAAATACGGCGCATTAACTTTTGTTAATACGACGCATTTAATTTTAATAAGTATATCGATTTTTGATAATTAAAACAGATACGGCGCATTCTAATTTATAAACGGCGTATCTATTTTCTGAATAAAGTCTGATTCAATTTTAACGATTATAAGATACGGCATATCCAACTTTTTGGATACGGCGCATCGTCTGCAGATATCAGTAACTTTAATTTTTCGTATTCCGTTTTCGTTGTTAATTTTCTGGTATATTACTTTCTTGAGCATACCCTACTGATGTTTTTGTGTTGATTTCAGGAAGTGCATGACCAGGAGTTCTACGAAGAACTTGATTCAACCTTTCGAAGATCCTGAACGAGTCTTTCATTCGCTTAAAAGGCTTTTCAACACAAAAAGCTTTGATATTTCAAGCTCATTCGAGCTTGATTATTTTTCTGAAGAGAAAGAGGAAGAAGAAACAGAAACAATGGGCGAAAACACTACCATGGAGGAATACATGTACAAAACCCGTGCTGATTACACTTCAGGAGTTGCTAGACCAAAGTTTGATGATAAGTCAAAGTTTGAATTGAAGGGTCAGTTTCTCAAGGAGCTGAGAGAGAATGCTTTCAGTGGATCGGAACATGAGGATGCTAATGAGCATGTTGAAAAGGTCCTCGAGATTGCGGATTTGTTTACTTCAGAAGGAGTCACTGACGATCAAATCATGCTAAGAATCTTTCCATTCTCGCTAAAAGGAGCTGCTAACAAGTGGCTAAGGAATGAACCTGCTAGTTCAATCACTACATGGGAAGATTTGAAGAGCAAATTCCTGAAGAGATATTGTCCACCTGCTAAGACTGCTAAAAAGATGGAGGCTATCAACAATTTCAAGCAAGAGCCGGATGAAACTCTTTATCAAGCTTGGGAACGATTTAAAGATTTACTGGTAAAATGTCCTCAACACTATCTAACCCCTATGCAGGAGATAATATTGTTTTATCAAGGATTGGACGTGCCTACTAGACAAATCTTGGACGCTAAGGGAGCTGTGCCTCAAATGAGTGCAGCCAATGCTAGGAAAGCGATCCAAGAAGCTGCTGATCATTCTCAAAAATGGCACGATGGGACCTCTACTAGATCTAAGAGCAACACTAATTTTGACGGGATAGCTGCTATTCAAGCTCAATTGGATAAAATTAGTAGAGAGATGAAGAAGCGTGATGAAAAAGTGTATGCTGCCCAAGTTGGATGTGAAAAGTGTGAAGGACCTCACTACACTAAAGATTGCCCGAATAAGAATGAAAGTGAGACATTTGAAGAAGCATATTACACCCAATTTGGACAACCATTCCGACCTTCAGGAAGATTTAGGGAAGCCACCCCGGGATTCTATCAAAAGAACAACTTTAATCCCGCTTATCAAGAAAAGAGGCAGACTTTAGATGACACTCTAAAGCAAATTATGGCAGATGCTGCTAAAAGACATGAAGAGAATACTGCTATGATCAAAGAAATCCGAGCTTCAACGGACACTACTACAAGAAATCAAAGAGCTTCGATCAAAGCATTGGAACAACAAATTGGGCAAATGAGCAAAGTGCTTCAAGAAAGGGGATATGGAAGTTTACCAAGCTCAACTGAAACCAACCCAAGGGATCATGTCAAGGCCATAAGCACCACTGAAGAAGTCACTCCTTACTTACCTAGAAGATCGATGAATGGTAATGATGGTGCAAGACCCGAATTTTTCTTTAATTCTTCAATCAGTTTAAGGAGACTACTAAAAGAGAAGACAAAGATTGAAGAGGAGATCAAGGCAACAATGAAAGAAGAGAGCTCTGCAACCGACTTACATGCCTTGCCTCTTAAAGAAAAAGACCCAGGAAGTTTTACTTTGCCTTGTTCAATTAATAATATATCTTTCAATAATGTGTTAGCTGACTTAGGAGCTAGTGTTAGTGTTATGCCTCTTAAGACATTCACTACCCTAGGACTAGGAAAATTAGCACCAACTAAGTTACTTATTGAATTGGCTGATAAAACGGTAAAACGACCTGAAGGGATTGCTAATAATGTGCTAGTTAAGATTGAGAAGTTTATTTTCCCTGTAGACTTTGTTATATTAGATATGCCCGAGGATGTTAAGATTCCTTTAATCCTTGGAAGACCTTTCTTGTCTACTGCCCATGCTAAGATTGATGTGTTTAAAAGAAAAATCTCATTAAGGGTAGGGAATAATAAACTAGTCTATAAATGCCAAGATCCTGTTAAAAGCATAATTAGAGGTGTCTATGTGCTAGGATTAAGAGAGCGTATGGACCTCGATCTTGAAGCTAGGCTCATGGGAGAAACATTGATTCAAAACAACTCAACTAATCCTAATCATAAGAACTTTGAGGAATTTATTGACCTTAATGTACCTACCAAACTTAGACGCGATGTTGTTAATGATTCTGATGATGAGTGGTATGATTGCGTAGTAATTAATAAACGTAGGAGAATAGTTGAGAAAACGAATTTGAATAATGATGTGTTTATTGAACTACCACCCCACCTTGCTTATTTATGCCTATATGATAATAAGAATTTCCCGTCTATCATTTTGTCATCTCTGCCCGAAAGGGACAGAACTTTGTTTATACAGATATTAAAGAAGAACGGCGTGGAAATTAAGGATGAGCAAGGAGTGTTCAATATTACTGAATTGGCGATGAGGGAGCGCGATGTTACCGACTCCTTCAATGATCGATATTGAAAAGCTGAACGTGAGTCTAACTTGAAGACTCTGGAATAAAGACAAGTGCTGGCCGGGAGACAACCCGGAGAAATTTTTATTATTCTGTTTTTGTGTCGAGTCAGTCAGGCCGCAGAGGATACGGCGCATCTCAATCCTGAGATGCGACGCATCTCCTGCACTGGTCATATCTTTATTTTTCTGCATTTTTTACTTTCGACTTTAAAACTTTTTATCAGTTTATTTTAATGCGGCGCATCCCTGGTTAAGGATGCGGCGCATCTTCTATTCTGATTCGTAATTATTCCAGGCTCGATACGGCGTATCTTCTTCCATAAGATACGGCGCATCGACTGACCTGAAGATTTTCATTTTAATTTTTAAGTTTTATTTTTCCTAACTACTAATGTATTATGCAAGTTTGAACCTTTCTTAACTTAGGTGTGTTTAAAGCCTTGGTGGTATTGTAGATTCCTGCATTTCCTGTGGATACATCTATTATGAAGCTTAAACGTTCTCGTCCACAAGAAAGATGATTTTTGCTCTTATACAAATGGAGGATCATACCGAGCAAATCTCAGGGGAGTTTTTCTGTTCTAATTCTTTTATTTTCCAGTTTTTAACCTTTTATACAAACAACGAGGACGTTGTTTAACTTAAGTGGGGGGGATTGGAGAATTAGAACACTTAACACTTACTTGTCCTAAACTTTTTAAAAATATGCTTAAAATGCGCTTAATATATAAAAATTTAAAATTTTTAGCATGTTTTTGTTTAAAGTCTAAGTTGCATAGCTGCACACATGACGTTATTTTCAAAAATTGTGATTTTTCAAAATTCACAAATCTATGAGTGTGCCGGTGACTTGTAAACTTTAGAACTTGGCTTGTATACTATTCGAGACCACCATAATAAGTATTATTTATATAATTGGAATGACTTGTCTAAATTGGTAAATTTCTAGGATTACACCCAAAATAGCCTTTATATGTTATGTGTTATTAGCTAACTACACTGGTTAGTTAACCCCAGTATAAACCCTTTTGTTACTCTCATTTTTAGAGTAAGATACCCCTAGAAAAACACTCAGAGCCATTCCTTTCGTTTCTTACACCTTTGTTAAAATGTTTCGTTACACCCTTACACCTTAGCCTACCCTATAGATTAAAATCCGTGGTTGGTTAATTGCTTTAGGCAAAGTGTGTTTCCTTACATTACCTGTGTTCGCGTGCGTAATTCATTATCTATGGTTAGGTCAGGAAATTGCACAATGCAATTGGAGTGAAAGTAAATATTGTATATCTTTGAGTTTATTTTTCGTGTGTTTACTACTTTCACTATTACCGTTATTTCTGAAGTTATGAAAAATATGAAATAATTATCCAGAATTATCATTATAGTGATGTGGTGAAATTTTACACATCTTTGTTTAAGTTTAAAAAAAAAAAAAAAAAAAAAAAAAAAAAAAAAAAAAAAAATCGAAAAAATGAGAAAAGAAAAAGAAAAATGAAGAGTTGGATGTTTGTTTTGACCAACTTATGTAAAGTTTTGTATCAAGTGGTCGATATCACCACTATTTGTTGTATACTATATCTATGGATTGAATGGGAGTTGGACGTTATGGGAACGCCAACTAAGGTTATTCTTTGATTAAGATCTTGTTGAGTATAATTCGTATCTACCTAAAGCGTGTGTTTCAAGTGTTAAAGCGTGAGTTATTCTATGATATGAGTCTTATTCATGGGATGGTTGGGATAGTGATTAACCACACTTAGGATTTTAATCTATTTGTTTTGTTTATTTTTCATTTTACACCAATTTATATCCCAAATATTATCCATACCATTTATTATTCTTTATCCAACCAAACCTTTGATTTATTGAGATTAGGGATTTGAGCAATCTTAAGTATCGTAGTCATGGATTCGGCTATGTATTTAAGATTTTGTCGCCCTTTTTGATATAACATTATTGGTAAAGTTTGGACCTATCTTTAGCCTATTCGAGTTAAGGATTTGAGCAATTGCAAGTATCGTGTTCGTGGATTCGATCATGTATTTGTGATTTTGTCGCCTTTTCTGGAATTTGAGATCGATAGAGATGAGAATGATTAACCCTTAAACCTCAAAACCCTTTTTACCGCTTTAGACTTGTTATTCCTTGGCTTTAGTGGGGGAGATGTGTATACTTGCCAAGCTTATGATAGAATATTCGTCACGACTGGACAGTTAAACGATTAGATTTGCTTTTATCAAATTATTTTATTTTACTTCTAATTCGTTAAGTGTTTGGTTGTGTGATTATGACAAAAATGAATACGTGCTTAAATATAAAAATAAATCCTAATATCTTTTAGGATACATTTTCATAAGATTTAATTCTAAGGTTTACTTGGGGACAAGTAAAGTTCAAGTGGGGGGATATTTGATGAACTCAAATAAGTACATTTTATTACCATCATTTATCCTATTAATTTGACTTGTTTTATTATATTATGTATGAGGATTGATACTTAATCGTTTACTTTTGTAATTCTCAGTTAAAAACAAGCATTTGGTGAAACTTGGCGATTTTGGACTAATTATGGAGCAAAACAAGCAAGAAGTTAAGAGTCTACCGAAATGCACAAGATCAAGACATTCTGCTCCAGATGCGCCGCATCTTGCTTATTACATACGGCGCATCGCTATCAAGATTTCACAAGATATTATCCAAGACGGCTAAGGACATGCGCCGCATCCAAGAATGAAGATACGCCGCATCTTCTGGCGGTGTACGAATATTCCTGAATATATTAATCTTGGACCCCACGCGAAGTTAAGTCAATGCGCCGCATCTACTTATTAGATGCGCCGCATCTTACCCTCAGACAGAAACTATAAATACCCCAAAGACCAGACGAATTAAGAGTTCCGAAGTTCGACAAAAGACCGAAGTACAGAAACCCTAGGACGAATTCAGTCAAGATAGCAGCACAAGACACACCTTGAACAAAGATACAAGAGCTGTAAGAAGGTCCTGCATGTGTTTAATTCATTAAGTAGTTTTGTTTTATTGTATTAGTAAACTTTAATTCATCAGGATTGGTGGCTTGTGTAATGTGACAACGGAAAGATTGCACTCCCTTAAAACTGCTTTCCCATTAATTAAAGTTTATATGTTGATGTCTTTGGTGACTTTTATTAGTGCATTGATAACCTCTGTGTCTAGCTGAGCGTTGATCGGGTCGCCATGCCTCTGCCCTCGCCTATTTATTAGATCGCCTATGCATTCTATCGTCTGTAGAAAAGTAGGAAGAAAGATAAATAGGATAGTCATAAGTAATCATTAAGGGTTTACTCGCCGATAAGATTAGAACCAACGAGAAAGGACTTAATCTCGGTGCGTTGCATCGAACTATACACTTCATATAAAACTAGCAATAAAACAAGTGACAAACTACTTATCTATCAGGACAGGTCTTCTTATTGTCTCGAGTATCTATCTGTGTACGTGTGTGCTACTTGCTGATTCGTGCCTATTAGTTTTAGTTTATTATTTAATTGCAACCAATCGTGCCAGTCTCTCAGGCTGAAACTCCTTGCGTTAGATTAGGTTGTATAGCTAACTTAATATATTAAAATACTGATTAGAATAACTAGATAATACGTTCCACTCTTAGTGATCGACACTCTACTTACCATTATATTCATACTGACCGGGTACACTGCTCGTTAAGTGTGTGTGTTATTGATAAGTCGGCTAAATATAAATTTAAAACTTGAGTAGGCATTAATACTGCTAAACCGCAACGACACAACGCACCGCATCTTCTATACAAGATGTGAAAGAGTCTATGGCGAGTATCGTTTCGAGCTCCTCTTCTTTCCATGTAGAGTCCAAAGTTTCTTGCTCTTCAACCATGGTGTTATCCAAGAGCTCATCATCTATTTCTTTTGTAGGTTCAACCAAAATTTGGTGGATAACATTAACAGGTGCTAGTTGTGTGTCATCGTGTGGTGTGATGTCTATGATAGGTTGTAAGGTAACAGATTCCACCACATCGTCATTCGGCTTTGCAACCTGTTTAGAAACACTAACAATGTCATTAGTAAAAATAAAAGGAGAATCAAGGGTGTTACCTATTTGTGTCGTAGATTCCACATGAGCTTGTGTTTTTTATTCTTTTATCCGTTGATTCTTAGCTTTCATCTTCTTTATTTTCTTCTTGTATGGCTTCTTTTTGTTTTCCACCTTCGGTCGTCCAGTGAAAGGAATGGGTATGCATCCACTCTTTATTCGTCCAGGGAAAGGGACGGGTGGGATATACGGTTCACTTACCTTAAAGCATTCAGGGAAAGGGACGGATGGTGGAATATTGCTAAAGTAATGTCTTCCATTTTTTTCCCATTGATATTGTACCTTCGGTTTTGGCCTAGGAAAAGGGACAGGTTTATATTGGTTAGTCCGAAACCTGTTTAGCCTTTCTGAGTCCGTGAGATCTGAATTCCTATTTTCTTCCTGAGAATCCACAAGAAGGTTATCCATTGTTTCCTTGTCATCATGCTTAACTCCGGAATTACTTATCTCATCATGTTTTGGTTGTACATCATCACGTATAATAGCATCAATCTCATTACATCCTTCCACCATACTCTTTTCTTTTCTTTTGACACTAAGTATGCTTATAATATTACGGCAATGTTCTTCAATACGATGTACCGAATCCGTAGTATTTTTATTGTGCTTCTTAAGTGCTTCATGATAACTTGTGTCTACCAACTCTTTTCTTGATAGTTCACCATCTTTTATAAATTTAGAAACGGCTTCTTTGAAGTCATATATCTCTTTTTGTGGTGGTGGAGTTGGTGGGTAAGGTGAGTGAGGTCCATTGCATCCCTAATCATTTAGCGCTTAGGCTGTTTCTTTGGGAGTTGGTTATTTAGGGTTTTTAAGGATTTTAAAACCATAAATCGATCTGCTGCTCGATCCTTAATTCTGCCCAGTTTACTTTTGATTTCTTGGTCGGTTATATTCATATTACCTATCTTGAATCCTTGTTTATATTGGGCTCTTTTGGCGATCGATCTGTTCTCTTTTTAGGGTTTGTTTTAATCGCAAGTTAGGGTTTTTTGGTCGGTTTCTGATCTGCTGCAGTTTTGTTATTTATTCATCAAGTAGCAAAGAATGGGTTAATTTATTATGCTACATTCTTATAAACCCTAGGCAAACTAGGGTTTAATTATCAGCCTACGATTGACTTGTTTCTGGTTTATTTGCTTCGTTGAGGTTTTTTCCTTTTAACTTCGTATTTTATTTGTATTGGCTGCTGTAATGGAACGATTGGGAGAGATGAATAATGTGGATGACATACGTGATATGTCTAAGGTAACTATGCGACGTCCCCGACCAGGTCGCGGGAAGCACACTTCTATCCGACAACAAGATAATTCTGAACCAAGTAGTGTATCTACGTCTGATGTTGCTATTGATGGTCCTAATTCTATCTCTGGTGTTGATTATGTACATGTCCTCTTGGGTGTGTCGATTAAAACTATTAAGGATATTGATGATTTCATTACAGGTCTTGAAGAGGGTAAATATCCTATGTGGGCTGATGTGGATAGTAACACTAAAGATAAGGTAATTGCTGATATTAAGAGTCTGTTATGCACGTTAGAGGCTGCTAAACCTCAAGAGACTCCCATTGTCGAGTCAGAATGTGTAGGTGTTGATATCTCTATTCCTCGTAAAGTGGTGGAAAAGGTTAGTTCTCGTTTGGAACATACCTTATATGGCTACTTTATTGGAAAAAGGATGGCGTACCCTGTGGTTGAATACTTTGCTAGGAGTAACTGGGCGAAACATGGTCTTAAAAAGATTATGATGAATTCCAAAGGTTTCTTTTTCTTCAAATTTGATACATTGGTTGGTCTAGAAGCTGTCTTGGAAGGAGGCCCTTGGATGATACGCAAATCTCCAATTATTCTCAAGAAATGGTCTTTGGATACTTGTCTGCGTAAGGAAGAGTTAACTAGTGTACCGGTTTGGGTGAAATTGCATGATGTTCCTCTTCAAGTCTTTGAAGAGGAGGGTATTCGATTGATCACTAGTTTCATTGGTAAGCTTGTCATGCTTGATTCATATACTACCTCTATGTGCATGGATTCGTGGGGTAGGAGTAGTTTTGCTAGATGTCTTATTGAGGTTGACTCTCATTCTGACCTTCTGGATACTGTGACCATTGGGTTCCCTTCTCTTACGGGGGAGGGTTTTATTAAAGAGAGCATACGCGTTGAATATGAATGGAGGCCCCCCAGGTGCAATTTATGCAAAATCTTTGGTCATACTCAAGATCAATGTTCTAAACAGGTGGTGAGGCCTCCTACACAGGCGGTTAGCCCTTCTACTGTATCTACTTCTCATGTTGCTACTCCTACTGTGGAATTGGATACTGATGGTTTTCAAAAGGTTGGTAAGAAGAAAAAGAAGAAGGGTAAAGCAAAGGTTGCTAATGGGAATCCTTCTGTTGGTACTTCGGTTAAACAGTTCTAATTTGTTCCTAAAGCAGCTACTAGTGAACCTAAGAAGGGTGCTAATACTATGGGTACTGCACATACATCGCCGTCTCAGTTGAAGTCTACTGGTAACGCTTCTAAGGAAGTTAATGTGTCTACATCTAATCCGTATGCTGCATTGGTGATGGATGATGAAGATGATGAAGGAAAAGTGGAAATGGTGTTTGATGAATCGGCCAATCTATTTGCTAATATGGGGACAAATTCATCTCGCACGTTTTCTGCTGGCTAGCTGTTTTTTGTTTATTCCTAGATGCATTTTTGTTTCTAGTTTTGTTAGTGCTTTTGGCATGTCTTAAGCACTAGAGTTAGGTGGTTATCAAGCTTTTTAGCTTGAGGTTAATATGGTATTTCAGCCATATTCCATTTGTACTTAAACGTTTTTGGTTAATCTATTTACCAGGGTGCAGGATTACTCCCCTTTACCCAAAAAAAAAGAATACTTCTAGTGATCAAGATTAGAAGTGTTACAATTTAGTATCATCTTGTTATCTAAGTTGGTTGTTAATTATTCACTCATTTGTAAAAGTTGTGTATATTTGTTAGATAGGAGTGTGTATATTTGTATAGGCTAGATTTGTGTGTAAGTAGTGAAGTTGTGAAGAAGTGAAGGTGTGTAAGTAGTGAAGGTGTGAAGAAGTAGAGAAGTACATAGGTAGTGATAGGTTGTGAAGTAGTCGTGAAGCCGTAGTGAAGAAGGTGTGAATAAGTCGTGAAGAAGGTGTGAAGAAGTCGTGTGAAGAAGTCGTGAAGAAGGTGTGAATAAGTCGTGTAGTGAAGTTGTGAGATTAGTTCTAGCTACGATTAGAACTCGACATCTAGCTTTGTGTCGTTAAACCGGTGTAAGCCAAAGTTGTGTAAGGTTTTCTCCGCCATAAGGGAGCTTGTTGATATAGTGAAGAAAACTCTCGAGTTAGGTGCTCGGGGAGTGGAGTAGGGCAAGGAAGGTGTCCTTGTAGCCGAACCACTATAAATCATTTGTCTCTCGGTTAGATCTTTCCATCTCTATCTTTTATTTCTTTTCATTACATTACTTACATCGTTAGTTTAGATACACTTATATTTGTTCATATTGTTCAAGAATTGAGTTCACATAAATTCGAATCTAAGTTTTTAAAAGTAAACAAAAGTTTTCAAAATAAAATAAAAAGACGTAAAACTATTCAACCCCCTTTCTAGTTTTCCACACATAACAACGGGATTTTCTAACGTCGCGTTATATAGTTATACTGATATTTTGGTTACACAAAACACTTAACCAAAATATCATTATAAATATATGCCGCTAAAAAATCCGTTACTATGCACAATTACTATTCTAGTTAAAGAAAAATACAAGAACTAATGAAATATACAACCCAATATTTAATATGGGGTCAATGGCTGCAAATCATGTTGGATATATTGTTAACACTCACATGCAACTTGTTCAACCCTTTACAATTCCCTCTATTCAATTATTGAGTTTAAATAAGTCCAAAATCACGTAATATTTGATTCAGATTTACTTTTTTATGCATGTCATATCACTAAAATCGTTATAAGATGTCATGCCAGATGGTACCACGCATTACCTAATGTATTTTGTCATACTTATAAAGGAGTTGCATCAAGATTGTAACAATTATATACTCTAATTATAAACGAAGAAAAGTAGAGGTGAAAAAATTAGTAAAGAGGTGAGTATTCTTTGGTACGAGCTTGATTGGCCGTGTCAAGGTCACCCAAAACAATTTTTTGCCATTCTATTTTGAGTCTCATATATGACTTCCTCGGTAGCTTGAATTCATAGTCATCAATCCAGCCCCTTCCATTAGCACATATCTAATAAACAACGCTTTAATTCCATATCTTCACTACCAATTACGCTAACGTTTGCCCATTTTGTTTATTTTCTCATCTAATCAAGTAATTGTTACTACCGAAAAAAAATATCATTGAACCCGTATGTCGAACGATTCAAACCTCAATCCAGCTTCTAAAACAAGGAATTGTATGTTACTACCGAAAAAAATTGAGCCCCCTTAATACAATTCCTGGTTCCGTCCTTGGTAATTGATCGAGGAAGGTTCTTAAAACAGTCACGAGGATCCCAATCCTTACTTAGACCACATATATCTTGATTAAAATGACTCGCCCTCTCCCGATAATCTTAACATATTCAAACCTCATCCTTTTACGGTAGAAAAACTTTTATTATGATTAAAGTATTTTGCATATCCTTTTCATATATGTAACCTGTTAAATTCAAAATATCACAAACTTGAATAGGACAACATGGAATTAACCATCTCATTCAGTACCTTGTTTTTCCTTTCAGAGATACCATTTTGCTGAGGAGTATAGGGGCAGTCGTTTTATGGATTATACCAACAGACATAAAATACAATGTATCCATATCAGTCCTTAATCTTTTGATCAGGGACCCAAGTTGCAACTTAACTTCAGTTTTAAATACTTTGAATTTATCTAATGCTTCATCCTTAGTATGTAACAGATAGACGTAACAAAACCTAGAAGCATCATCAATAAATGTCACAAAGTACTTTTTGTTTCCCAATGAGGGAGTGGCATGCAAATCACACAGGTCACTGTGTATCAACTCCAAGAGCTCAGTCTCACGTTTTACACCCTGAAAAGGTTTCTTAGTTATTTTGGTCATCATGCAAGTTTTACACTTTTCAATGTCCATATCAAATGTTGGGATTAACCTATCCTTATACATATCTTGCATTATTTTAAAATGTACATGGACAAGTCTAGCATGCCACAGGGTAGAGTCGTTTAGTTTAGAGGTTGACATAAAGAATGAATTAACAATATCATTAACAATATTAAGCCTGAACATTTGATTACACAAATAGCCAAAACCAATAAACACACCATGTTTAGATAATACAAATTTATCAGATTCAATAACTTGTTTATATCCATGATTATTCAAAACACTACTTGAAACCAAGTTCTTCCTTATATCAGGAACATGAATAACATTAAACAAAGTTACAATCTTTCCAGAACTAAAACTAAGATCTACACAACCACGACCATGCACCCTGAGGGATTCCTCAATACGCAGATGACTGCCCAACTGAACAAGAGTCAGTTCTTCCTTCTTGTGTTTCAAGGTATGCTTGAAATCTTTCCAAGAAGGAGGTAGTTTGTCAATGATACAAGAGACTGAAATAGCCTCATCCATGTTCATTTTATGTTGTGTAAACCTTCCAAGTATACCAAGAAGTTCATTGTATTGTTCCATAACTGGTCTTGAATCATTCATTTTGTAATTTGTGAAATTACTTACAAGAAACTTCTTACTTGATGCATCCTCAGCCATATATTTGGCATCCAAGGAATCCCATAGTTCTTTGGAAGATTAAACATTCTGATAAATATCAAAGAGAGAATCAGACATACCATTGAGGATTAAACCTCTACAAATGTAATCATTATTCTCTCATTTGCTCCTTTTCCTCATTTGTTTCACAGTAGCATCATCACCATCATCAGGAATAGGAGTGCTCAGAATATACACCACACTCATGCTTGAAAGCAATAAGTGCATCTTCTTCTGCCATCTCCTGAAGTCCACCCCTTCAAACTTATCAAGCTTGGCAAAGTTTGAAGCCATGTGTTTCATAGCAGCAGCAGCCATTGATTATCACAAAATAGTTTACTTTGATTGTTGGTGGTTATGAGCCCATAACAGGGTAAAGATAATCAATAGCCTAACTAATTACCAATGAATGGTTACCAGATATCACTTGAAATCGTGTAATCACTTTCCAAAGTAAACTATTCGACCCTATTGCCTGGGTATCACGAATATCTACTTGGGATAAGACCAAATATTTGTTATTGAATTAGGCACAAATCAATAACCCTTACGCATCCAAGTGTTTATGTTTTCTGTTATGTATATCTCTCATGCATAATTGATTTCCAATATATAGGAAAATACTCATAGCTAGTCAAATGGAATTATGAGGATTAATCGGCCCATTAATCGCCTCATAATTATCCCCATTATAGCCAATAGTGGTTACATGACCAATTAAACGTGGTCATAAAGGCAGTTTTAACTGCCACTTGAATATGTCAAAGTAGTTACATACTCATTCCAGCAGTACTAACTTAGTACTAACAATAGTAACTTGCTCCAGCAGTAGTAACTCTGCTCCAGCAGTACTAACACAGTACTAGTAGTAGTAACTCTGCTCCAGCAGTACTAACTTAGAACTAGCAATAGTAACTCTCTGAAGGATTGAACCTTCTGATGAGTTACTCCCAACCACTATTAGAGTCAGGGTAATTAGGGACTTAATGGGTGTACACTGCGTACCTCAAAACCCATTTCCAAGTATAATCATATCCCTCAATTGAATTAAATTTTCTACAAAGGTGCATATAACATGGACCCTAGATGCTTTGCGCTACCATAGGAGATGAAATTGATCAAACCATGTGATAACAACCCACCCGTGGGGTGGAACCCTCCCAAGTTAATACCCAACCAATTTTGCAACGTCTCTAGACATATAAGGTCTTAATCTAGTCTAATAAGGGTCGAAGGTTCCTACCCTCTCCAAAAAAAGAGTGCACATACGATCAGCATATAGAAATTTCTTTTTACGTACTAATTAACAAGGTAGTTTCTTGCATTGCGAATGAGATACATGCCTTTTTCTAACTATGTCGAGAAAATTCCGTTACAGACACAAGTTTATATACTCTTTAAGCATCAACTTTGGTCCAGCCTCAATAGAGGAATGAAGGAGGAAGCTACAAGATCTTTGTGTCTCGTTACTTGAAAATTTGACCTTCAAAAGTCAACCCATGTATGGGATCACGACAAAATCAAGATTTTTGGTTAGAATGAATCCGTATCTTACATTAACAGTTCATGTCTATGATTGTTTGTTACATTATTTAAATAATATATGTGTTATTTTGTGTTAGCATTTGTAAAGCAATCATTGTGTTGCTAAATTTTATCTAAGCAAAAGAAGGTTACCATGGTTAAATTGGTATTGTGATACGTTTCCATTTGAATAAGATGAATTTAAGGGGACATTTGGTTGGTGGAATTTAAAATCATGAAATTCCAAATTATTATAGCATAATAAAGGGGAGGTAGGATGTAAACACTCACGTCTTAACACAAGATTAAAGAGACCGTTAGTGTTGGCTTGACATCCTAACTTCTTTAGTATAGTCATGTAATTAACCAAGTTTGTAGTCTTACTTTTTGACTAAAACATATCTTAAATTGCATCTAATACTCTTAGATTTCTCTTCAAAA
Source organism: Artemisia tridentata subsp. tridentata (assembly GCA_021014915.2). Taxonomy (NCBI): domain Eukaryota; kingdom Viridiplantae; phylum Streptophyta; class Magnoliopsida; order Asterales; family Asteraceae; genus Artemisia; species Artemisia tridentata. The sequence continues at coordinate 316,640,068 of CP139506.1, read as the reverse complement.
TCAAAATTCAGATCGATTAGTCTGGTATAAACGCAAAGAAATCTAATCACTCAAGGTGATCTAATGGCAAAAAAAATTATGATTAACATCATTAAAATGTACGTGTGGGTATCATGTTCAATTCTTACTCGATGCAGATATATAACTTTAATGTGGTCACACAAACCTCGTGGAAAAGAAATTTATCCGGGTTAGATTTGTGTGACAGTGGGCTCAAACCTTATAGGTTAGTCGGCCAAAAAATTGAAAACCATAGTTACCCAAAAAATCCAATATCACTAAATTCACTTTAACAAGTGTAATCAAAACTTAAGTTAAAATTAAACCTTAATGTGATAGATAGTCGCACTTTTCGACGAACACTCTCATAAACAGCTCATTGAGTAAGTCTAAACATTGTGGTATATTTTATGTATTGTCTTTTAGAGCGGGACATATAGATAGGTACGCATTGCGGATTATCAACGTTTTATACAACTAAATTGTCAAAACTTAATATTTGTCTTCTGCATCATTTTCTTAGCGTTAGGAAGATGACTCATTTGCCAAAAACATTTTAGTTAAGCTTTCTGTGCAAAAAAATAAGGTGCAAAATACTATGTACACCATGTCGGCCCTTGCTATTTTATCAAGTAGACGAAAAACATGTTTTAGTCTTTAGGGTACATTTGTTAATATCTTAAAACATGAGGGTATTCGCATGGCTTTGCATGCATATAACCTTGCTCTACTAACCTTGTTTTTCATTCCAAGTATATCCTTCTCCTTCTTCTCTCTCTTTCTAAAATGTACAAACCTTTAGCTATGGAAGCAGCCACCATGGTGTCGGTTTTGCTGCTATGTGCCACCATCCACACCGCTTTCGCAGTCACCGATGGTAAGCTACAATTGAAAGAACTCTTAGTTTTCATTTTACTAGATGATTAAGGTTTTGTTACATATTAACTAGCCACTCGATCTAGTCTGTGTCGGTGCATTCAAACCCTGTAGGTTACTCGGCCAAAAGGTCAAAAACTATGGCTATCAGAAACAAAAATAAAACTAGCTAGTCACTCTACGCATTAAGAATTAATGTATCAAGCATGTTAAGTATAGCAAGAGATTGAAGGTAATACTTGTTTTTATGTTGAACAAAAGAATTGAAAAAAAGAAGTAGAAGCATGATGGTAGTTCCTAATCCTGGTGAAAGTTATATAGTCTTTTGGTCAGCATTATTTCTTTAAAGTATACTTTAAGTTATCCTTTGTTTAACTAGGCTATGTCATTCCACAGATCTGTAACATAACGACAACTCTAAATATCATAGTGTTATTAGCTTATAGTTTTCTAATAATGTCTGTATATTATTTCTTTCAAAAGTTTTCTTTAACAGAAAGGTGAAGAATATTGGCAGAATTAGCCCTAATAGACCCGACGCATTTTGACTAGTAACAAAATAAAAACTACATATTTTATCTCGTTACCGAGCCTTCAAATGATGGAGGTAATTATATAGTGCAAGAAGTATCAAACGTGTATGTTTTAAAGTATGAAAAAGTTGCTTCAAGCACTGTTAAACATGTTTTATAACACATGTTGATAATCATGTATGAACTTTTAGACTACACCTTTTGATAGCTAATTTTCCACACACATCAGTTTCATGCCAACAACAATACATACTCTCGTCAATAAAAAATGCAAGATGTAAGCAGTCATATCAGCATTCGAGAGTAAGAAACGCCCTCCTATAACAATGTTTTAAAAACCGGTTTTCTAATTGACCAGGCCGAGCCATCGGGTCACAGTTTAACCAGGTTTTTTGTTCAAAGCCGCCTTCCGGTCACCCGACCGGTTTAACCGGCCTAGTCAACCCGTGTTTTAAAACACTGCTCCAGAACATAGCAATAGCGTGCTATTTAAATACCTTTTATGTGTCGAATTCCGATGAGTAAGTATAAATATCATGTCACCTAAATATGTGATTTATCTATTTTTGTTGTATGAAAACTCGAACAGAATACAGAAATTGGGCCATAAAGTGGTATCAATCGACGATTGTACATGATGGGTCTGCATTTACACGTGGGTGGGCACATGCTCACGCCACTCTGTCTACATTTAGAATTAAAATTGATAGAAGTCGGTATATGCTAGAGTTTAAATGTTTCCATCATTTAATACTTTTATTCTATAGTTTTATCCATGTATTTTTATAAAATAATGACGATCTTGTTCATTTAATATTAGATCTTCTCCTAGCTAGACGTAATTAAGACTTGTTCCACACAATTGATACTTTGAATTTTTATAGTTTTTGATGGTCATTTATGTATCTAAATGAAATTCTGTATAGGTCGTGTAAAAGAAACGACAACTAATTATCTCACAATATTTATACTATAAACTATCTCACACTTCCAGCGGTCCTTGAAGGCTTGAACACACAATAAGGGGTACTATTAGGACACAAACTTTTTTAGTAAATACAGTGGTAAAATATATGTAACTTGATACTTGGTTGTTAAAATGCAGGATTGTTATACAATGGGAATTTTGAGATGGGACCGAAACCTTCGGACATGAAAGGCACGGAAGTACTAAAGCACGACGCGATCCCAGGGTGGATAACCTTTGGTTTTGTTGAGTATATCAAATCAGGCCAAAAACAAGGTGATATGTTGCTAGTTGTCCCTGAGGGAGCCTTTGCAGTTAGGCTAGGGAACGAAGCAACTATTGAGCAGTCCATAAACGTGACTAAAGGAATGTATTATTCCATCACGTTTAGTGCTGCTCGAACATGTGCTCAAGAAGAGAAGTTGAATGTATCAGTAGCACCAGATTTTGGGGTGCTACCGATGCAAACGTTGTATAGCAGCAGTGGATGGGACTCGTATGCGTGGGCTTTCCAGGCGGAGTATAGTACGGTTACTATCAAGCTACATAATCCAGGAGTCGAGGAGGATCCCGCGTGTGGCCCGCTTATTGATTCAATTGCCATCAAAACGTTGTACCCTCCTAGACCATCAAGAGGTAAATCAAAAGTTCTACATATATTTACATATGTTAGACGTTTAGGTTATTGACCTCAGCTCAAACCCGTACACATACTTTTGCTGGAAGTAGTTTTGCGAGCAGTGTCTCTATCATCGAGTAAAGATATCAATGTCTATATAATTTATCTCCCCGTATCCTGCCAGTTTTGTTGTTGTATTTAGGTGGTCAACATATAGTAAAGTGGTAAGTAGGGCCATTTTACTATTGAATTATTGAATGGTAGACCATTTTTATATGCAAGTTGTGTTCATAGTTCAATTACAAAATCCAGCACTTTAATGGTCCTTTACCACACGAAAATTTAAGTACATGGTGTCATTGATGCATCAAGTCTAGTGGATGCAAAATTGGCACATCGTCCATGTTTATCTATTAAATGATGTCTCTAATGTTTAATGAATGTGTACTTAATTTGGATATTTGAATTGATGCAGACAACATCTTGAAAAATGGAGGATTCGAAGAAGGCCCATATATATTTCCTAACACGTCGTGGGGTGTTTTGGTGCCACCGAATATTGAAGATGACCACTCTCCACTCCCAGCTTGGATGGTCGAGTCACTTAAAGCCGTAAAATACATTGATGCGCAACATTTTTCTGTGCCACAAGGAAGACGTGCTGTTGAGCTTGTGGCAGGGAAAGAGAGCGCGATAGCTCAAGTGGCTAGAACAATTGTTGGAAAGACTTATGAACTTTTCTTTGCGGTGGGAGATGCTAACAACACGTGTGAAGGGTCTATGATTGTCGAGGCATTCGCAAATAGAGAAACGCTCAAAGTTCCTTATCAATCTAAGGGTAAAGGAGGATTTAAGCGCGCGGTTCTTAAGTTTGTGGCAACTAGTACAAGAACAAGAATCATGTTCTATAGTACTTTTTACACCATGAGAAGTGACGACTTTTCTTCGCTATGTGGACCTGTAATCGACGATGTTAAGCTTTTAAGCGTTCGAAAGCCACGTAGAATGGCTTAAATAAGTTGGGAGTCTAAATTTGTTTCCAAATTAAATCGTTTGGAATATTTGGGTAATAAGAGTGTTTTCTTATTTAGTAAAGAATAAGCAAGTTTTTGGTTTGGTTTCAAAATTAGTTAATGGACTTGAAACATAGTAGTAGTACTAGTGGTATATAAGATAATTAAAAAGTGGTATGTTTTGTATTCTACATGTAACCTTACTTCATTTAATGAAAAAAGATGATACATATTGTGTATTTATCCTTCTATTCTCGTATTTGTTTTTATCATGTCACTAAGAGTAAATAGAATAACTGTTGAATGCATTTTGGCATTCAAGATCAACAGAAGACAATAAACATAAAGATTTTAATTTAGACATTACAAGAAATTAAAATCTAAGCTTTTAATGTTATTTTTTTTTAAATGTAAGCAAAAGCTTAAAATTTTGAGATTTAATGACATTTTTTATGAACAAAATATGTCACAGTAAGCAAAAACTATGTGCTCACACTTTTTTGTGTCACTATAAATAAACTTTTACTCCGTATCTACTGGACTTCTGTCTACACTTTTTTAAGTGCGATAGAAGCACATAAATTTTTTAGTGACACTTCTTTTATATTTTTGGTGTCATTTCTTACTTTTAGTGACAATGTTTTGACTTTTTACAACACTTTTTTATGTGTCACTGAATCATTATTTTTTTGTAGTGAGACATTTTAGATATCATGAGATTTGGATATGATTGATATGATTTACTCATTATTGATCCCCTTGCTCCACAAAACTCCAATAATTGACATTACTGCTCGACGAATTATGCAATCAATCAAGCCTGTACGTGTCGGTATGCATTGGTGTTCAACTCCTATAACGGGTAACTATATGCATAGTTTTTTAACTTATGATCGTTGTCACTTTCAAATCGTGAGTCACATTGGCTTTCACTAATCATTATATTGCACACTTAATAGATTTGGACCTCTTCTAATATTAGAAACACGTTGTAGCACTCCACCTCTAAACCACATCAAATTTGACAAAATCACACAATGTTTTGCTCCTTTTTTTTTTTTTTTTTTTTTTTTTTTTGCTAAAATATATAAAATGTTTGCTTATCTTTTCATTTTTGCTGTCATTTCTATATCATTAAATTTGTACAGAGGTTCTGAAAAAAAAGGAACATTTTGCTGATAAACAGCTAATTACTCGCTGAAAATAGTGTTCATTTTGTAATATTTCTTTATTTATTCAAACAACTGTCTTCGATTGTTTGAAAAACAGTACACTGAAAATAAGGCAATAAAGCCCGACAAGGTAACAATATGTCGGTTTTATATAAATTTTAGTTTCGCTTTCGGTGCTTTCGTATTGCTACTGGAAAGTGGAAATCGGTGAGTGGAGAGTGACTATTGAGTGGTGACTTAGTTGAACTCTGTATTTACATTTTGGTAGGGGTGTTCAGAATTCGGGTAATACCACATGAACTGAAAACTGAAACCGAACTGAATCGAAAAAAACCAAACCGAATTTTTTAAAACCGAACCGAACCAAATTAAATATTCGGTTTTCGGTTTGGATATCGTTTTGGCAATCTAAACCGAAAACCGAACCCAAAACGAATTCATATAAATATATATAATTTTTTTTTTATATATATATATATTTATATACATAAAATGACCACTAAAACATTTTCATAATATAAATATAATAATTTTTTAAGCTTGATTTTTTTTTTCTAATAATCTATATAAATAAATAAATAAATAAATAAAATTAAGTAATTCGTGTTATTTGGGTCGGTTTTTGGTTAGGTTCGGTTTTTCGTTTTACCCAAAAAAAAAAATAAACCGAACTAACGGAACCAACGAATAAACCGAACAACCCAATAGCTAAACTGATGAGCACCCTACATTTTGGGTTGAAGTATTGGAGTATGGATAAAGATTATAGTGTAAATGGTTCTGGATTAACTTGTTGGGCTTTATGGTATGGGCCAAGAACATTCTAAACTGGTTTTTGGGTAGGTCATGATTAGCACAACTAGCTGGGCCGAACCTGAAGCTTATAAAAATTGAAGCTTTTACGTTTGGACGTGTATGACAAATTACCTAGCATTGTAGCTTATTAATGTAAAACAATATATATTATAGGGCGACGGGTACGACGTCGTACCACTGTTACTTCTGCCGCAGTTGCTTGGGCCTTCGTTGTTAGCCCAGAAAACGTTGGCCCTTTGGCCCATTCCCCTCGGACTGATGCATTAGAATGCTACGTGGTATTACCGTGTTGTACTTTCTCGCCTAACTTTGTTATTGTGTGGTTGGGATTGTGTTTGAGGTACGTGATATGTGTCTAAATACACATATATTTACCTTGTTCAAACCCACATAAACAGTCAAAAACACTTTGAAAAGTCTCAAAAAGACAGAAAAATATTTAAACTGTGTTTTATTCATAAATTGTCAAATCTAGTCCCTAGTTATTCAAAACATGGAAATTTTTCATAAAAGGCCCTCAGGGATTTTCAAGTTGTCAAAATTAGCCTTATAAAGTTTAGTTTTGCAAAATGGCAACTTTAGTCCCTGAAAATTTCAATGATTGACAGAATTTACCCCTGGACATTTTAAATTGGAAAATTAACATTTTTTGATCCTTTGGTAAATTAAAATTGTCAAAAATTGGTCCTTATAACAAACTTTGGAAAGTTGTCATGTTCAGTCCCTAAAAATCCAAATGTTACAACATAGGTCCTTAAATTCTAAACCTAAACCTTTAAACCAATAATACCCTAAACCTTAACTAACCAAAATCCGGATCCAACACTAACCCATTAAATCCAAATCCTTAAACCCAATACCCATTAGCCCAATCCCTTTAAAATATAACCCGGCCCATTTTTTTTTAACTAATATCCCTGGGTCAAACAAAGGTTTGACCCGTCTCTTTCCCTCCCACTCTCACAGACACAAAACCACCACCACTGCTACCATACCACTCCTTCCACCTCACCCTGGTTTTGCCACCTCTCCACCTCCACCTCACACCCCCAGTCACTACCAACTCCCCTCCAACTCACCAAATTCCTTAATTAAATAAAACTGCTCAAAGACTTTGGCACCAAAAATCACACATGGACGATTGGGATGATTTGGACCAAACCAAGAGCTGGGATTTGCTCAGAACTGAAGGGAAAGAAAGAGAAAGCCTTCCTCAGTCCCTATAAGTGAAGAAAATGAAGAAAAAAAGAAGTCAGTGAGAGTAGTTAGTTAATTTTTTTTTCCGTAGAGTAATTTAGGTAGAATGTAGTTTAAATTATTGTAATCTTTCAAATTCAGTCTTGTAATCTCTTTTTCAGAACTAAATTTATCTTTTCAATCAAAGTAATTCAGTTTCTTGTTGCAATTATTCACAGTCCAATTTTATTATTTAGATTAAAACTCAATTGTGCTCAATTAGCTCTCATAAGCTTCAATCCCTGTGCACTAAGCTCATTCAAGCTAATTATAACTTGTTATGAGCTTAGTTATGTTCAGAACATCACTTTAGTGCAAGAAGTCCATAAGTCAACAAATGATCATGAGTGTGGTGAGGTGATTCAGAATTGTATTGGTGGTGGTGTTTAGTCATTCAGCTTGGTAACAAGCTCTTTTGAGCTTCATGTTTCTGATTTGAGGTGTGTGTCTTAAATTACCATCATAAACCACTCTTATGGTTCACAGACTAGTTTCAACTAATCATTTGTGCTTGTGCTTATTTTTATGCTTGTTTTCTGTTTTAGATAGTCTGCATTTGACCCCCATGGCTTATTTCCTTAGTTAGCATCAGTAGGATAGCTTGAGTTCACAAATTGCCTTCAATATCAAAGATTGGACTGTTTATAAGGGTGTTTGGATTAGTGATTAGTTTGGTGATCTTCTTGTTATTTGGTTGTTGTTTTGGTTCTAGTAGATTTCTTTAGGTTAGTATAGGTCAAGTAAAGCCTTAAACTCATATCTTATTTGCAAAAATAGTCAAAGCCTCTTTGATCTACCCTCACAGTTAACTGTGAGGGATTTGAGACCTATAAATCTTAACTTTAGCTTATAAATTGTAGTTTTAGCTTAATTTAGGTTATTTGTAGCTTATTACAACTTATTTAGCTAGTATTACTCATTAGATTTTTAGTTTAGTCAAACTTTTACAAATTATCATAAAGTCAAATTATTTCCTTAGGCAGAATCTTAGAATTTCAAAGAATTTTTGTGAATTTTGTGTTCAAGTTTAGGATCTGAAATTTCTTGAGTATAAACTAGGCCATCTAGTCTTTAGGAATCAATCTTCTCTATATTTTTGCAATTTTTTGTGTGGGCCCCACAACCCCCCAACCACTGCTGCAACAGCAGCACTACCACCACTGCTGCAACAGCAGCACCACCCCACTGCCCTCACTTTTGGAGGTTCCACAGACCACTATAGTGGGTCCCACAGCCTCCCCCTTGGTTCTTTGGATTCCCCTGTTGGCCCTCTACCCATTTCAAGCTTTTGTTGAAGCTTAAGCTCACTGGGACCCACATATTTTGGCCATCAAAACTTGTCCCATTTCTGTGTAAAATTTAGATTTCAAGTGCTTATTTTGTGTGCTTATTTGCTTATCAGTGGTAGTCTCTTGTTGATTCTTGCTCATATCAGTCCACTTAGCTAGTTTAGACCATAATCCACCTCTGTGGACCCCACAGAGGCTCATTCCTAGCCTTAGTCAACAAAAGTCAAACTGTTAAGCACTTGAGCACCATTAGTGCTTATTTTTAAGCTCTGAAACTTTTGTTTTTACAAAAGTTAGTTATTTTAAGTATTTAATTAGTTTTGTAAAAGAAAATCCAGAAAAAATCAAATATAAAAAAAGTGATAGCTTCTATTTAAGCCATTTGGCTTATTTTTCTGCTTTTTCATTAAGCACTTTTCATTTTTATATTTTTCTTAGGTTTCTGTACTTATTTAATATTTATAGAAAAAGTTTCAGAATTTTCTTAGTTTATTTAGTATTTATTAAAAATCAAAATAGTTTAAATATTTATTAATTAGTAATTAATTAATAATAATTAGATTAAAAGTGTAAAAAATATAATTTCAGTTTTAAAATAAGTTTTAGGTTATTTCAGATTTATCTAAGTTAAAATTTTAATTTTCTAGGTTAATTTCCTATTTTCTTATATTTTAGGATATTATTAAATAGTTAAAAATAGTTTTTAATTAATAAATAATTAATTTAAAAGTCTAAAAAATAATTTTCCTTTTCTAATAATTTTCTTATGTCATTAGGTTTGTAAAAATATAATTTTCATATCCGTAGGCTTTTTATTTCTTAAAACTCGCGTTTTATTTCGTACGTTTACGTAAATTTAATTTAAACGTACGCGTTTTTAGATTTTAAACGTTTCTAGGTAATTTGCTTTCACGTATTTGTTCTTATAGCTTATTTAAGCTATTTCCTTTTATATTTTCTTAGTTTAATCACTCACAACCTTTTCCGTTCAATTATCACCCGATCACAGATTCATTTTATTTCAGTTTACACACCTCGCTGGGACTTCACGACCCGGGGATAAAACTATACTCCTTGGATAATTGCATTGTGTTCTTGATTGGTTTGACTTTGTTTGACCACATCCGTGGTTGATTTAAGTTGACCGTTTTAGGACCGATCAGTACGCTACATATACACGTGTGCTTTACCTGCGATTGGAAGCTTCTGCATATCAGTCTTCTCTGCACACATTGTCATCGAGCTAAATATATATATATATATATATATATATATATATATATATATATATATATATATATATATATATATATATATATATATATATATATATATTCTGATAAAAAGAAGGGGAGGCGATTGGTGGGTGCTTTATCATTTTTTTTTACGTATGTGTTATGTGTTTTTGTTGTGTGTATGTTTTGACGCCTGTGCTTTTGAGTCTGCAGGTCAGCTGCGCGTTTCCGCTTGCTGCAGAGGCATACTCAAATACCTATGGTCTTGCTTATTACATTTGTGAACTTTCTTATGGTGTTAATCTTTTCAGTTACAGGTACATTTCATTTGCATGTGTATCATGACAATGCCTTATATTTATGTTTCCTTTTAACAATTGCATGGAATTCCTTTGTGTGTCATGCTGGTCGTTTGCTTTTATGTGACTGCTATTGCTATCGCGATCCCCCTTTTTTTTTACGCCTGCCTTTATATTTGCTTAGTTAGCAAACGAGCCATTTCCTTTTGCATTAAAAACTTTCTCCTTTAGTATTATTAGTATGCGTACGAAAGATAAGGCAAGGCGTAGGGTTGCATCTCCTAGGCCTTTAGAATCTGCGTCTGCTGAAGGAACGCAGATTCAGGATGTGACTATACTAGGTAAGAGGCCTTTCAGTTATGTAGATGAAACTGGTGCATGTTTAGCTTCTGTTGTTAAGGAGCTTCGTAGTTGTGACTCTGTGCCAAATAGAAAGCCAAACGAAATTTTACACCATGATTTGGCGGGAGGACCTTTGGAAGCTTTCAATGCTGGTGTGCACTTAACTCGCACACGAGAACGGTCAGCATCACAAGTTTATGGATTAGTTGAAATGCCGTTGAAGAAACCTGATGTCCTTTCATCTGAAATTGCCGTTGCTGATGTGCGTCATAGCCAGCAAACAATTAATGCCGCTTATACGAAAGGCTGTGTTAGTGGATTGTTGCTTTGCTCGCCGCCCAAAAACACATGTACATATACTCATCCTTTCGTACTTTTTCTCCTTTTATCTTTGTCGTTACTTTTGATAGGTTGTCTGAGTATGAGTTGTTATGATTGTTGTTATTTCAGCCCATACCAGTATGGTCGCTGGCCAATATACAGATATATTATATTCGGCTCATGTCGACTCATCTGGTCCCATAACTCCAATACCAGTTGATAAAGGAAAGCGGAAACTTTTTGAACGCAATGATACAGATGCCTACATTCAGCATAGGAAGAAAATGGCTTCAGATTCTGGTATTGGTTTCCTATTTCTTTGTTTTATGCCCCTTCTTCCCCCCCCCCCCCCTTTTTTTCCTTTTTTTTTTTTAATTATTTGTCACTAACGTCGCTTTACTTGCATTGTTTATGGAGCATGCATATTTCTTATCCTCTGCATCCGTATTACAGGTAAACGATGTTCTCCATCCGTTGCCAGTGACCGTGCAGGTGAGCTTTTTCTTACTGTTTAATTAAACAACAATCTTTGCACTATACATATTCTTTTGTGTATGCATTGCCATAACGGTTCACAAGCTTTCGTATGTTACGGGCCTTATTTTCAACTGCTGCTATATTTGCTCTTTATCGTATGATCGGATGGTCTTTTACTTTCTTATCAACATTTTGTCCTTTTTTTTTTATAGTGCATTTACCTTCTTCTGCAGGAACTGAGCCATCAACGTATACCAGGAACAATGCATCAGCACATGTTGCACAGGGTTTGTGTTTACCCTTCATTCTTCTGTTTTTTGTTGATTTCCATTTGTAAAAGCCGTTGCTTTTTGTTTTTGCCTTTTATCATATGGCCGGCCACTTTTTCACTTTCCTGATAACCTTTTCGTGTTTTTTCACATTTCCAGTAGTTTCTTCAGACCCTCCCGAGTTGCCTGCGCATCGCGCCGTCGTATTGGGCCTTGCATCTTCTGGTATTGCTTTCTTATTTTCGCATTTTACCAGTTTTTTTTTTTTTTTTTTCTCCCTTGGTTTTTTACATCTTATTTACCAGCTGCATTTACTCCATTCCTACAGTTACATTCCTCTTCTTTTGTATACCTGCTAATTTTTATTTGATTTGTTTCAGGTGGCGCGCGCCCTTTGCCACCAAACGCGACCATTGCACGCAGACCACCATGTGCCTCGGTCCGTCGTATGCGAGGTTTGCTGATTTTTCATAAACTTTCTTGGTGCATTACAACTGTCTATTATCATCTAATTACATTATCATTTATGGGCCATACATATTTTTTTAGTGTATGCATCCCTGTTGCAGGTAACGCATCCTTTCCATCGGCTGCCAGTAAAGATGCAGGTAAACTATCTATTGCCATTTAATTACATATTCTATAAACCATGCATATTTCTTGATGTATGTATCCCTGGTACAGGTGATCCATGTTCTTTGTCATCTGCCGCTAACCATGCAGGTGTCCAGGCAAATCGACAGTCCCGTTGTTTGCAAGGTTCCAGTTTTCCTTTTTGCCTTTTTTTTTCCCTACATGCTTTGTTCAGTTTAAACAATTCTTATATTGTCATATGACAAAGGCCTCTTTCATTTTCTTAACAGTATTTGACTTTTCTTACAGCCAGTTTGCCTTCTTCATTGGGCCTGCAACGTCGCACAGATACCATGCCAAATAGAAGGGTGCGTGCCAGGCAAGGTTTGTATAGCCTTACTTATTTCCACCTTATTTAGCTAATGTGTTTCCGCCAAATTCTAATAAACTCATATTCTATACGCAGGACCTCCAACCACATACATGTCTATGGGTCCCTGTAATAACAGATGTAATTATTGCAATGCTCTTTTTTGGTCTGACGAAAGCATTACACGCAGTTTGGCCCGCCATCCACAGTACCACAAGTGTTGCAACAAAGGTCAGGTGCGACTGCCTCTGCACGGTGACTACCCAGAATATATAAAACAACTATTCGCTGACAGACATTTTATGGAGAACATTAGAGCTTACAATCAGATGTTTGCAATGACGTCTTTAGGTGCTGAGGTCGATAAGTCTGTTAACAACGGTCGCGGTCCTTATGTCTTCAAAATTTCAGGCCAGATTTACCATTGGATAGGAAGTATGTGTCCAGAGCCAGGCAAAGATCCTAAATTTTTACAGCTTTATATATACGACACAGATAATGAAGTTGCCAATCGTTTGAAAAATTTCCGCAGAAATGGTGAAGGCCTGCAGCCACAAATTGTAGAGGGCTTGATACATTTTTTAGATAGTCACAATGAATTGGTCCGGGTGTTTAGAACAACAAGGAACAAGATGGCAGAGGCTGATATTCCTGACTTTAAAATCAGGCTGTTTGGTGTTGTTAGTTCAAGGCAATATGAGTTACCTTCAGGAGATACAATTGCCGCGATAGTATTCGAAAGTGGAACGGAAGTAGCAACTGACTATGATGTTATTGTTGAGAAACACAATAGTCCTCCACAACGAGTCAACAAACTACATCCTTTATACATGTCATTACACTTCCCACTCCTTTTTATCTACGGCGAGCAGGGGTACCATTTGGGTCTTACATTAGCCAATACAACCAATGAAACATCTGACACCCCAAGGAAGATGTCAATGAAAATGTACTATGCCTACCAGCTTCATGACCGACAAAACCAATATAGTTTAATAACAAGGGGTGGTCGCCTGTTTTAGGAATATGTTGTGACAGCGTATTGCAGCATTGAACAATCACGGTTAGACTATATTCGAGAGAAGCAGAACGACATAAGGAATGACTACATGGTAGGTTTATACGATGCCATCTCACGTGGTGACTCTAACGGTTCGGATGCAGGCTCACGGACAATACTTCCTTCATCTTTCACCGGAGGCCCGCGATACATGTATAGCCACTATTTAGATGCACTAGCTATATGTCGTGTTCATGGTAACCCGACCTTCTTTATTACATTCACATGCAACGTAGGCTGGCTAGAGATCGAAGAATACATGCAAAATTTCCCCCACGTGACAGTCGCAGACAGGCCTGACGTAGTCGATCGCGTTTTTGAGAGAAAGATACATGACTTGATAAAATTCTTACGAGACCGCAGACCTTTTGGTGATGTGGAAGCAGGTATTGCTCATATTACCTATAAGTGTGTGCGTTTACTACCATTCTATATTCTGCAAACGTCTAATTTAATACTCTTTTATTGCAGTTTTGTATACAGTCGAATTCCAGAAAAGAGGTTTACCGCATTGTCATTTATTATTATGGGTCAAAGAAAGCTTGCGCGTCTAAAGAAATGAAGATATAGATACATATGTATCTGCAGAATTGCCAGACCCAGCAACTGATCCTGAAGGCTATCGAATTATTTCAGAGTTCATGATCCATGGCCCTTGCGGGTTGGCCAATAAGTCAGCACCGTGTATGAAGCGCGGGGACGAATGTAGCAAGTCGTTTCCAAAACCATTTTGCCCCGCTACATTTATTGACAAAAAAGGTTTTGTTCATTACCGTAGAAGAAATACTGCCATAACAACAATGCGACAAAATGTTGAGCTTGACAATGGGTACGTTGTTCCACACAATCGTTTATTGTGTATGCGTTTCTATGCCCACATCAATGTTGAGTATTGCGAATGGACAATGCTTATAAAATATCTCTTCAAGTACATTTCCAAAGGTACTGACCGAATAATGACTCAAATCACAAGAAGCCTAGGAGATGGAGGGGCAAGTACCAGCCGCAGTGCAACACAGGTCGATGAAATAAAAAACTTCCAGGATGCTAGATATGTTGGTCCGCACGAAGCATGTTGGAGGATTATTGGTTTTAGTATACACAACAGAGATCCGCCTATTCAGATACTCGCAATACATCTTCAGAACATGCAACGTGTTACTTTCAGAGCAACCGATTTGCTACATTCAGTTGTCGCCGATGAATACAACAAACGAACAACATTAACCGAATGGTTCAGGTATAACACCTATAATACAGATGGTCGCCACTTAACGTACATAAACTTTCCAAAAGAATTCGTGTGGTACCAGAATGGGAAATACTGGCAACGGAGGCGGAGGCCAGGTTCCGGCGCAATTGGCAGGCTAGCATATATTCATCCAAGCTCTGGTGATGTATTTTACTTACGGATGCTGCTCTGTCACCAGAAAGGTTGCACATCATTTCGCCATGCCAGAACAATTGATGGTCATCTTAATTCTTCGTACAGAGACGTGTGCGAAGCAATGGGTCTGTTAGGAAATGATCAGGAGTGGAACATAGCTTTACAAGAAGCTTCTCTTTCAGCTACTGCATCTGAAATGCGGAAACTGTTTTGTCAAATACTTATATTTTCTGACGTGTCAAGCCCAACAAGACTGCTCCAATCACATGCTGATAGTATGTCACAAGACATTCCTCTCATACTTTCGAAGATGCTACACATACCACAAGTTCAGCTAAATACTGACGATCTGCAAGGCGGCCTTATGTGTGAAATCCAGGCGATTCTGAATTTCTACGGAAAATCTGTCACAGATTTTGGCATGGAATTGCCTCCACCTCAACTGCTTCAGATCTTGACGAATAGAATTATAATGGAAGAACGAAACTACGACCGCGAATTGTTAAGAAGTGAAAGTGCAGAATTAGTGGCCCAACTCAACCCTGAACAGCGAATTATTTTTGATCAAGTCATTAATGGAATAAATGATCATGAACAAAAGTTCATCTTTGTTTATGGTCATGGAGGAACAGGGAAAACTTTAATTTAGAAGACTATAATTTCCACACTAAGATCGGAAGGAAAAATAGTATTGGCAGTTGCTTCTTCTGGTATCGCTTCCCTCCTGCTACCATCAGGACGAACAACTCACACAAGGTTTAAAATACCGCTTGATCTGACAGACGAGTCGGTTTGTAACATAAAAAAAAAAATACACAGATGGCAGACTTAATCAAACAAACAGATCTTATCGTATGAGATGAGGCTCCAATGAACGATCGCAGGTGTTTTGAAGCGCTTAATCGTACATTTAGAGACATTTTGAACGCTCCAGCCGATATCTTTGGGAAAAAAAACCAGTTATATTAGGTGGAGATTTCAGGCAAACACTTCCTGTTAAAAAAAGGCTACAAAACAGGAAATTATAGCATCTTCCATAACACTATCGTATCTGTGGCCGCATTTCAAAGTCATTCGTCTTAAAGAAAATATGAGGCTTAAGCGACCAGGAATGTCGGCCGAAGAACAAGAAGGTGTTCGTGCATTTTCTGAATGGCTACTGCAGGTTGGTGACGGAAGTATTGGAGATCCTGACAATTGTGATCCAGAAAACGCATCGTGGATACGTATTCCAGATAGATATTGTATTGATGACAACGGTGCAGGCATTCAAAACCTCATTAACTTTATATATGACGAAGAAACGCTCCAAAGGCCAACTGCAAAAGCATTACAAGAAAAAGCTATAGTCTGTCCAAAAAACGAAACTGCGGACATCATTAACTCAACTGTTCTTGACATGTTAGATGGTGAGACCTATAGTTACACAAGTTTTGACGAAGCCATACCGAAAACAAACGATGGAGGAGCAACAGAACTGCTCTATCCTACAGAATATCTCAACACCCTTTCGTTTACAGGAATGCCACCACATGATATTAAGCTCAAAATAGGTGCTCCAATAATGATGCTGAGGAACCTTAACCTAGGTGGCGGGTTGTGTAACGGTACACGGATGATTGTTACTCAGGTATAAAACAAACTTATTCAAGCGAAGATCATAACAGGCACAAGAATGTCCGAGAAGGTTTTCATCCCAAGGATTGTATTAAACAACAAAGATGAGAAGCTCCCGTTTGTGTTTAAGAGAAAGCAATTTCCTGTTAAAGTATGTTATGCAATGACGATAAATAAAAGCCAAGGGCAGTCGCTCAACAAGATTGGCATATATCTACCGGAACCTATATTCGGCCATGGACAATTGTATGTTGCATTGTCGAGAGCAACATCTCCTGAAGGCCTTAAAATTCTCATCAAGCAACAGGAGGGAAGAAGCATAAATACAACTAAAAACATAGTCTACAAAGATTTTTTAGACATAGTCATATCTGCACAGGTCATTCGTACTTATATTTATTGTTTAGATGCACATATACACTATTGTTTAAAACCTCAGGTGACACTCTTACTTAACTTAATACCTTCTATAATCACCATGGATTCTGTTGCTTTTCCAACTATTAGATTTGCATCATAGTTTCGTTATGTGCTTGCTTTCCATGTCTTATTATTCTTGCTATGTAAACGCATTCATGTCCTATTTTCATTCGTGTTAATATTTTTGTTAACCTAGCAATCTATTACTATAATGCAAATATACTTATCATACATATGTTGCAGGAAAATGGCCGAGAATTCTAGCGTTGGCATACCAGCAACATCTAAAGGAAAGGAAATTATGATGCAACCAGAAATCGTCAGCCTTGCAAGTCTAAAGGCATCGGACACAGGCAAAGCTATCTATGTAAGAGCATACCGCAAATGGACGGTCACAAACAAAGATGGAAAACCAGTTTTATTTTGTTGCATGCTGATAGATCGACAGGTACATCATCCATATATTCATGTTCCCTTGAAACAGTTAAAAAAACTTATACCCAGTTTGTAACTTCGTGTTTCATTCCCAGGGAGAAGCTATACAAGCAAACATCAACATTCGCGAGAAAGCTAAATTTGATGCCTGTCTGCAGATCAACCAAACATACAAAATAACTGGTTTTGGCTTTCAGCCTGCAAAAACATGGATGCAAACCTTACCACATTCGCTGGCACTGGTCTTTGGAGGTCTCACAAACATTCAACCAATACCCGACGACGGTTTCCCTGAACATTATTTTAACTTTGTACAATACAAAGATTTGTATACAAAAATTGATGCAAAAGAAGGCCTTCTCACAGGTACGTGATCTGTACATAATTATCAAACGTATGACAATATTTTTTTTAAGTCTACCTCCTTTTTACAGATTATATAGGCTTTGTTCAATATGTAACTGGTATCCAACAAGCAGTAAAAACTACAGGTGAAATGGTTCTTTGGATAGATATCAGTATCCAGAATCTTGAGTAAGTGACGTGTACTTTCTTTTACCATTTTTCTTTTTGTGTTCAAACTGACACCCAATCCATTATCTAAAACAGTGCGCACACTGTCCGATTTACATTATGGAATGACAAAGCACAAGGTTTCAGCATGAAAGAATATGAGAGCATTGAAAAACCAGCTGTTATAGTCGTTACTTCATGTTTGGTGAAACACTATGGTGGTATGTTTCTCGACCTACATATATTAAATACCTTAGGAAACTACTGCACTAACCTTTATTTGAACTTAATTAGGCCTGTAGCTTTCTAACACAGCTGCAACAAAGTACTATTTCAATCCAAATATACCAGAGGCTTTTGAAATTCGTAATGTGTAAGTTACTAATGACCTATCAAATTACCGTAGATGCAACCATAAACCATGCTAACGTGACATACCATACATCTGCAGTTATGACCAGTTTATAGACCCGCCTGTCATAGTCAATGTGCAACGGCAACGTTGTCAGGATGCAGAGCAGGAAAAAAAAAGGAACAGGGTGACACTTAATGAGCTTTTGACAGAGAATCCGCAAAACCAGCAGGTATCTAACTACTGTATTGTATTCATTACCACATAAAATTTTCTAAATTACTTACAGTCACACGAATGCAGAATGTACGCTTTACTGTCACTGCTACCATTGACGAGCTCGATACCAACAGACCATGGCTCTTTAGAAAATGCTTCACATGTAAACAAAAAATATCCGAAGACTTCCCGCATTCCCATTGCAAACAATCGTTTTCTGAAACAGAGCCCAATTGCAGGTTAACAAAATATTTATGCTTTTTGATCCTTATATATATATATGTATTCTGTAAACTAAACAAATTACACAAATATTTTTTTTCCGCAGTTATTGCTTCAGAATATTGATATCATATGACACTGCAGTTTATACTTAACATGCTTCAGCAACGAAGCAAACTCAATGGTCAGTGATTGCAACGACATCATACGAAGCCTGCCAGAAAAAAATCCCTATGAGTATCCGGTAGAATTGTTTGATTTAGAAGGCCGCACAAAAATATTTCAGCTTCACTTTGGTCCTGGAAGCACTAAAGAAAAAAGATAATTCTTTTTGGACACATCTTGGGACGACACACCATTGCTCACCCAAGGAAACAACGACATTGTTGAAAGTGCACCACACCCTGCAGCAAGCACAAACGCAGCAGAACAGACACCAATGGCAGCAGATCTTCAGCATGCGCCAAATGTCAAAAAAAAAAAAAAAAAAACAGTTGTATCACCATCTCCAGAAAGCAGTCCTGTAACAGCAACAGCTAACAAAACAGCAGAAAACAACGAAATACCGACCACACCGATTGCAGAAAAGAAAAGCAGCCCAAGTATTCACGCAACTCCAACACCAACAACACCGGTATCACAAACAGTAGAAGAACACCAGCTAATAGCAACACCACAAGAAGAAACCACTGCCTCATCAGACATGTCAAAATCCAAATATGGTCCCAGAAAAACTTCGGTCCGTAAAAATCTTTTTCCACAACAAGGTAGCTCAGCCACATAAACGGATCGTAAAAAAACAAAAAAAGACAGTTAATCAAAATATATGGGACATCACATGTTCGTAGCAATGTTGCCAGCCTACTTTTGATGTAAGATATCATGGCAAATACCAACTTGCCATTAAAGACAACTACCTATGTTAAAGACATATTCGTATGTACTACTGCTATAGCTACTTATCAAATGTCTTTTGTCAGAAGGATATCATCGAACCTACTAATGTACGTCTTCTTAGCAAATATATCTAATGTCTTTTATATATAAAACAGATTTCGTATGAAATATTTGTACTATCATCAGTTGTTCGGATGCAAAAAACAGTGAGTAGACAAATGCTAAATGGCAGCATTACAAAGTAAACACATATTTGCCTTAGCAAAACAAAATTGTAAACATCTTATGGTGCAGCAGATACATAGCAGTTCTTAAAACTGTTGAATAAAATAGCCAACATTATATCGTAATTGTCATCTTCAATATGTATTTCCTCAAATAATCTTGAACATACCAGTTACTTGCTGAAGATTTACATATAAGAAATATCATTATATCACGGAAACTTTGTACTTTTTCAAATGTTGTGTTCACAAGCAACAACTAACCATATGTTCGATAAGCTTCTGCAAAATTCCTATTAGCTAAATTTGCCTACACTACAATCACACGACAAATTGAGAACACAGATGCCATCATCTAAACGTTTGCACAACAGGTCGGCCAAACCAGATATTACAATGCAATGCTCTTCCATCTACCGCATGAACAGTCATATCTCATTAAAGCTTATCTTTGTAATTCCTAAATTCGTAAAGTAGCACAGATTTTGCAGTGTAATAGCAAACAATTATATCATGTGGCAAACCAACGTAACTCTTGCGACGGATACTAGATTACGTTACACTTCCAGCAGACTTACAAAAACACCATCAGTAAATACCATTTTCCAACAACACTGACTTTTGGCAATGTTTATAGGCAAACGTTACTTTTCGGACACCATTTTTTCACCGTAAATCAGTACTAAATGCTAACGAAAACTAAAAAAAAAACAAAAATCATTACCCTTACTTTTAATCTCAGCTAATTTCTTTCGGCGGGAACTATACTACCCGAAAAACACTTACAATATAGGCACCAAGAACAATACGTTAAAACAGTTATTTTCCATTGATACCATTCAACTAATTACATAATTTACCATCCAAGAACATCATTAAAATGTACATAAAAAGCACCATGTAATAACATCAAAATACAAAAGACAGCTACCAACATACCCTAACCACAACCTTACTCCGCATCAATTTCCATCAAATCCAGATACCCATCCTTATCCTTCACTCCTTGACGCGCCGCCACAAGAATAGCGATCAACGCTTCCAGCTTCTGACGATCCTGCATCTGCATCTCAAACAAACAATCATGACCAAAAGTCGCAACATCATGATTAGGTCCAAAAGAATCAGCTTCATTCAATGTTTGCTCCCGCTTTTCAATCTTTGCCCTTAACTGATTGTTCTTCCCCAATACGGACGAGGAATCCTTCTTCCTCCGCCACTTCCTGTGAAATTAGAAACCTGAACACATTTGCTAGGTCATCAGATCCACACGCCTCTTTCAATTCGTTAAGATTTGGAGTATCCGCCATTTTTTTTCGCTTAGGACTTAGGGTTCTTGAAATAATAAACCAATAAAATCCAATAACTGACTTATAAATAAATAAAATTGTAACCGGACAACTAATTGATTGCAAAAGACAATTTCCCATTGCAACTTAGTTACGATGCAAAGAATGATTGCAATAACTGAATCATTTCTTCTTCCCATGCAGAAGTATTTAAGATTATCTTTGCCAATATGACAAAACAGACCTTGCATTTCGCGTTTTACAAAATAAGCCCCTCAACTGGATAAACGATAGCATTACCATCCCAATCTGCCGTTACTATTTTTTATGGAGTACTTAAATATATCCTACGAGATGTTCTGATCCATGTAAGTTTTCATTGTTACTACACCAATCCTATATCAATAGGAATTCCTAAAAAAAAGAAAAAAAAAAAAAAAAAAACAAAACAAAACAAAAAACCGCAAATCGATCCGGCCAAAGAAAAAACCGAAAACCGTTTTGGATTAATTCCTGGACATATACTATTATGAATTAATTAATGTGGTTAAATTTTAATTATCGTCATTTAACATAAACACAATAAAAATAACACAAAAACATAATTAAAACAAATCCACAACTCTAAAAAACACTCCGCTAGGCCACAACGCGGCCGGCCGTCGCTTTGTAGCTTATTAATGTAAAACAACAAAAATTGATATTCGAACGAATATATTAATATTATATCTTTCCTTGAAGGACAACTAACCGTATATACACTACAAATCTATCTAACATGTCTTAATTAGTACTTGAACTCACAAGCATTACGTATCATCGAGACATTATATTAAAAGCTCTGTCACTTTCTAATACACCTTTCAAAAGCCAACTTAAATAGCTTTTAAAAGAGAAGCTTATGAGATTTAAAAGCTTTTAAATATATTGTTGCTAAACAAAACTTATATCAATCAAGCTCAGAAGGTATGCTGAGAGATTGAGAGTAAAAAACATTTGGAACAATTCTACAACCTCTTCTCTAAACAAAGTCTAGGAGCCTAGGTTGAACTAGGGGTGAGCATCGGTCCAAAACCGAACCGAAACCAAAAACCATTAGTATATAGAACTGAAACCGAACCGAATAATATCGGCTGGGTTTTGTGTCGGTTTGGTTTATATGGTTTAGGCGTGTTTTTCTCGGTTTTGGGTCGAACCGATTTGTACAGAAACGAAAACCGTTAGTATATAGAACCGAAACCAAACCGAATATAGTCTGTTCGGTTCTGTTCGGTCATTTCAGCTCAGTTTTCCGGTTTGGTTCGATTTTCGATCCAATATACTCATGTTGAACAATTTAGTTCAAAATAATGAACATTTCTTTCCACCATAGTAATTTTGCTTAATGGGCCAAATCATGTCCGATCCATAACTAAAAAAAAAAACACAAAGTATTCCGAGAAGCAAATCAACGGCTAACAACAAACCACTTTAATCCAACGGTAGAAACAAAGCGTGAGACCAAAGCTAAAGGCATGTTTGCGTTAGTATCTAGGGCATCATATTTTCAAACGCAGCATCTCTCACTTTTCACAAATATATAAACCCCCATTTTATACACCTCTTCATCTCACACTCTTTGCATCAAGATTTTCAAAAATGGTACACTTTTTTTGATCTTTATTAAAATCTGTTCAAAACCCATTTGTGTTTATGGTTTATTTCATCCGGGTTTGTTTTATTTTTTAAAACGAAGCTGTATTTATGGTTTAATCTTAAAAAAAAGTGGTTTAGTTTTGGTGGTTTATAAAAATATGAAAGAAACCCATTTGTGTTTTGTGTTTTGTGTTTATTTCATCTGGGTATGTTTTAGTTTAAAGTAAATGTGATGTATTTATGGTTTAATTTTTATGTTTGTGTTTTAGGCTTTGCCAAATCAGCAAACTGTGGACTACCCGAGTTTCAAGCTTGTTATTGTTGGTGATGGTGGAACTGGTATGGTTTTTTGTTTTGTTTTATTTAATCTTTGTTGTTAAGATTGATGAGTGTTTAGTGGTTCTGTTGGTTAATTTAGTTTTGTAGATTTTTTTTTTAGGTTCTTGGAGTTGGTTTATGTTTTTTGTGGGTCTGCTATTTGGTTTTGTAAGTACAGTACTTTTGTTTTATGGTTTAGGGTTTATGCTCATGTTGAGTTTTAGTACATATTAATGTTTACAATAAGAGTTTCATGGCATTCATTGGAAAAAGCTGTGACAACCAAAAAATTGGCAGTTATTTTTTTGTAATTATGTTTAGGTAAAAAGGATAAAAGTTACACTAGCTTATGTATGATGTTGATGCGGTTGTTTTTTATTTTGAAATTGGTTTTAGGGAAATGGTTTTTAATGTAATAGAAAGTTATAAAACTAGTATTTTTATTTTGAACACATAGGCTTATTATGAGGATTGAAGAAAATATATGCCAACGTAGGTTGATTCTAAAAATTACTATTGTTTAGAAGCTTTTTTGTTGCAAAACATTACCATCTCATTTGAAAAGTATACTTTAAAGATTTGAAAAAGGTACATTGATTGTCAACTATGGTCTCCAAAAAACCAGTTATTGACATGTTTTGATTTATATTGCTGAGATGGGAGTCACCGAATTTGGCTACCAAACAAAGTACATGGATGTTCAATTGCTAGTGTAAAAGGCCGGATTATGCACTTTAGGTATAGATGGTTTTTTAGGCAGTTTGGTTTGTTTGGATAGAACTACTTACTTTTCCTTCTTAACTTTATTAAGACTTTCAAGTTAAGCTTTTACAAACACTCTCATTGTCTCTATCATTGCTGTTGTGCTGCTTTTGTTGATCAAAATAATAATTGTTGCACCAAATTAATAATGTTGATGAAGTTGTGGGTTTTTGTATGCCATTATTGCCAGCCAATAAACATTAAATTCACATCTAAAGTTTGTACTAATAGATAACAAAATGTAACATGAAATTGTATTTCTGATTGTTTAAGCATTTGGCAGACCAGCATTATAACCTGTTATTATTTGGTACATATAATACAGAATCATAGAACTAGATTTTTTTAAATATGCCTCTGTGATTTTGGATATATCCTACATTTTAGTTTGTTGTTTATCTATCTTGTGTGCTTAAAGATTGAAAACATTGGTTTATTAATTTTTTTTTGTTCTGCAGGGAAAACAACATTCGTGAAGAGACATTTGACTGGAGAATTTGAAAAGAAATACGAACGTAAGGATCTGTTAAGTTTGTTGCTTTCTGGTATTTTGTGTAAAAAAGTTTTTTGGCTTCTCAGTTATATTGCTGATAATATTTATCTGTTTATCATGGTTAGCAACAATTGGCGTGGAGGTTCATCCTCTTGATTTCTTCACCAACTGTGGTAAGATTCGGTTTTACTGCTGGGACACAGCTGGTCAAGAGAAGTTTGGTGGCCTTAGAGATGGATACTAGTAAGTACTTTTATATATGCCATTTTTTATATGTTATTGGACTGAATGATTCTTGATCGCTTATTTCAAGTTCTCAAGTTCTCGATTGATTATTTCAATAAGAAGTGTCTGCCAATTAATTAGCAAACTAATTGTAAAATACAGAAGTGTATACCTTGTGGACCTAGTTCTGTCATGCTTGATTTGAAGAGACAATTTTGGCCATTTAACTAAATGAGTCAAATGGGTTGAATGCATACAGGCGTGAAAGTTTTTTACTTCAACATATAAGATTGTTTATGTCATAAGAGTTCTTGTAATCTTAAGTTCATTCGGAAAAAGTGGATAAAAAACCAACTCTTTATAAAACATTACCCAACCCGCATGACCTACCCATTCTGCCATCTTCTGTATTTATGCACCCTTTTCTTAATTATCAGAGAATTAACTATTTGATGATTGAATTGCAGCATTCACGGTCAATGTGCCATCATCATGTTTGACGTTACCGCCAGATTGACTTACAAAAATGTCCCGACATGGCATCGTGATCTTTGCAGGTACATGTTTTTCACAAATTCTGTTGGTTCATAACAGTTTTAGCTATGTTATTGCTGGAATGCAAAAAATGTTTTCAGTAGTATTGCTGAAAGTTATTTATATACAAATAACTGTTGTGTAATTTTTAATAGGGTCTGTGAGAACATCCCGATTGTACTATGTGGAAACAAGGTTGATGTGAAGAACCGTCAAGTGAAAGCAAAGCAGGTTACCTTCCACCGAAAGAAGAACTTGCAGTACTATGAGATATCAGCAAAGAGTAACTACAACTTTGAGAAGCCCTTTCTCTATCTCGCTAGAAAACTTGCTGGGTATATACTGTTTCTAATGCTTATGTGTAGGCTTTAAATGTAATTATATGCTAATTATTGTAAACATATTAATCAACTTTGCGGGTTTTGACTTTTGTTTCTGTGTTGATTAGGGATGCTAACTTGCACTTTGTTGAGTCTCCTGCTCTTGCTCCACCAGAGGTTCAAATTGATCTTGTTGCTCAACAACAGTAAGTTTTTTTGTTATTATTTACAGTAGTGTTCTTTTGTAATTAAAATTGTAGTGTTCTGTTTGTCGTCTAGTGGCTATTCACTTGCAGGCTTTTGTATTTACCATGTTTCATGTGTTTTGTAGGCATGAGGCTGAACTTGCACAAGCTGCAAACCAACCCCTTCCCGATGACGATGATGATGCTTTTGACTAAGTGAGAAGTTGTCGGTTTTTACATTGTTGCTCATCTTCAAGATTTGTTCACAAGGATTATATTTGTCTTGTCTTTAGAGGAATGAGAATGTATGCAAATTCGTGAAATTATCATTATTAATGTTTTCAGAACAAAGATTTCGACCCTTTGTTTTGTATATTTTTATTTAAGTGTTGCATGATGAGCGGCTGCATGTTTACTTGATGGCTTAGTTTTTGGTGGTCTTGTCCAAAAAGTTTTATTACATTTGCAGGTTCTTTTTAGAAATCTGAACTGTGCTTAAGAAGCACAGATTGGTGCGTGAGAAGCACTTCGAATACAATACTACTGGCTTAGCATTAGCACACATGCCAAGACATGTTATCAGCTAGATTTGCACTATTTTTAGTACTTGGGATTTCTTTTCTTTTCTATTACTTGTGTTGATGTTTCTTGGTCTAATCACATTCACAGCTGATGTTCACTAAGATGTCAATCTTCTAACAGTTGTGTTAAATAAAGATGCCATCACTTCCGCTACCACATACTCCATTGTCATTTCCAGTAACTGTATTCTTTTGGAAAATCTTAGCCACATTTCTCAGGGTGGAAGGAGTGGGCAGCGGGCTCGGGCTTGCGGGCTAGCGGGCACACTGCCGCCGGTTCGGCGGGCTGGGCCAGCGGGTAAGGTTTGCGAGTTAAAAGCTCGCTGCGGTATGGATTGAATATGACTGTTGAGGGGCTTCAAATGAAAAAAAAAAAAAAAAGGAACGTTTTTAACCTGCAACAACTCACCATTCTATCCCCACTGAATGAATAGCATGATGAATGGCAAAGAAAGGTAACACCAGAAGCGGACATGCCCATACATCCTAAGCCTTGTGCTGATACTTCTAGACCTTGTGATCCTAGTTTGATTCTTGGAACTGCTCCTGCCATTTTTTTTTTTTTTCATTTTTTTAGAAATGAAACGAGTTTGGTTTTGTTTAGATGGCGATTTTAAAGAGGGGGAGAGTGAAGTGGGTAGGTACATGGTTATATAGAATGGTTAGTTGTTGCAGGAGGTCAAAGGATGATCCACTTGTTAATAAAATATTTGTTTTTTTATATAATTGTTTAGTATTAGAAAGGTTAATGTTGCAAATTTATAAATTTGAAGGACAAATTATGAATATTTAAAAAAAGATTTGAGAGGGTTGAGAGTGATGGGCGCAGTAAAAAAGGTTGGATTGAGTGTTGGAGGGTTGAAATGAGGTGGAAGAATTTGATTGGTTAATTTTGGGAGGGTTGGAAGGTTGGGAGTTATGACTCCCTCCACCCTCATTGTAATCCTTAGGCTGAAGGGAATGAGGCGGTTTTTCAGGCGAACCACCCCTGAAACGCCCCTGGATCGCCGGCCACACTGCCCCCTCTAGGCGATTTGGTTGCTGGGCGATATATTTGGCTCGGCGGCTGGGCTATTTGTTTGAGAATATTATAGCCGTTGGCAAACGGCTTTCTCCTTTTTTTTAAAAAAAAACCTTTTTAATGTGTGTGTGTTTTTTGAGTGTGTGTGTTTTTTGACTGTGTATGTGTGTGTGTTTGCAGTGGAGAAGACGAACGAAGAAGAAGGAGTGTGTGTGTTTTTTGACTGTGTATGTGTGGGCCCTGCTTTATAATAATGTCCAACCTTTCTATTAAAATGTATTTTAGTTATTATTAATAAGTTAGATAGTGAAAAAAAAAAAAAAAAAAAAAAAAACAATCATTACATGTGACACGTGTCGCGAGTCGCCCCACCCTTCTGGGTAGCCCCACTCCCTCTTTTTTTTGAGGCTACCCAACATGCTGACTCAGCGCCACGTGTCGCGAGTCGCCCCTTAGTTGGATAACCCCACTCCCTTCAGTCTTAAGATAATGGCATGGTTGTTTAGGAGAAAACAATCAAACATAGAAACATTTTGAAGTACCAAAGCAGCTCCTACGGTTATCGCTAAGGGTGAAAATGAGCTGAGCCGTTCGTGAAAAGCTCGGGATCGGATCGATAAAAAGCTCGAACGAGCCGAGCCCAAACGAGCTCAATCCCGAGCTCGAGCCTAAGTTGCAGCTTGTTTATTAATCGAGTTCGAGCTCGAGCTTTACATACAGAGCTCGAGCTTTACATACAAAGCTTGTTTAGGCTCGCGAGCCTAAACGACAATATCATATTTTAAGCCTTATACATATATACGAGCCGAGCTCGAGCTTATTAACGAGCTCAATAAAGATATATTACGAGCCGAGCTCGAGCTCGAGCCAAGCTTTAACTTTTCATTGCCAAATCGTATAAACGAGCCGAGCCTAAGCCTATATAACATATCATGAGCTCGACCTCGAGCCTAAAATTTAAGGCTCGAAACGAGCCGAGCTCGAGCTTTGGAAGGCTCGGGCTCGGCTCGGCTCGTTTACACCCCTAGTTATAGCCTTTTCAAACCTCTCCTCTATAAGCACTTTGTGATGAATGGTACCTGAACAGTCTTTCAGTGTTACTGTGAGATCATCAAGCATATTCGAAGTACAATACTTGATTTCGCAACAACCTTGTCAAGTTTCCCTTTGTTGCAAAATTTCTTGATATTGCAAAAACACCAATTCACAATCCCCCCATCAACAATCATAAACTCAACCGCGCTAACCTACAACGCATGCGTAAAATCCTCATCCTCACCCACACCCATAACAATTTTCCTAATATACTCCTGTGTCGACATTACACACTCCTCCCACCTTCCCGAGTATCCGCTATTTTACGAAGCTTCGCCGCTTGAAGAATACCCGCAGGACCTGGTATTATCCTAGTCGGCTTTTCAGCAGAATTATCAACATTAGATTTTTGAGATGAAAATATGGTTTGGGTGGTGGTGCAGGGACGGAGGAAGGCGGTTGGTCGGAGATCGTGGTCATCAATATCAAGGGATTGTTCTCATTGATGATTTAGGGGTTAATTCAGTTTCTTGTTTATTTAGTGGATGTAATAATCAATTTGAATTTCTTGTTAGTCCCTATGGGTTTAGGTTGCTTAAAAGGACACATTTGCCCCTCACATGACCAGAGTTAACAACCAAAACAAACTCCCATTTGGCAAAAGGACCAGTCAATGCAAAATAGACAACAAAAGAGACGATTAGTGTAATTAATAATTGTTAGGGACGAAAGATGTAATTAACCCTATCTCTATATATATAACGACAAAGAAAGGGACATGAGAAAGCAAAAGGCGGTTTCGAAAATTGGAAAATTAGACCAGTAACGTAATATTTTCTCAATCTTGGGCTAGAAAAGCAAAATTTCGCGTTTTTGGATGTCGTATGAAATCTGGCCCTGTTACAGGGACTAACGGTGTAATTTACTCTAATTTATTTTCTAAAAGTATGACCGTCAACTTTTAGTATTCCCTCCGTCTCAATTTAATTGAATGGACCAATAAAAAGGTACCACCTAGTCGAAGATGACGTTATCATAAACCCTTGTCTAATAAGTAGTACTCCGTATTACTCCCTCCGTCTCAAATTATTTGTCAGGAGAGAGAAAACACAAAGTTTAATAAAAGTGGCGCCACTTTTATTTTCAACCACTAAAATGGAATATTCCTACAATAGATTCTCTAGTTTTTACTAAATAAGGAAAGTGGACAAATAAATTGATACATCCATAAAAGGAAATATGGACAAATAAATTGAGACGGAGGGAGTAATAGATTAATAGATATATATATATAACGACAAAGAAAGGGACATGGAGAAAGCAAAAGGCACTTATGAAGTCGACGATTTCCCTCCAACACAAGCAAACATCGAGATCTCTAATTGAGGTTAGTCGACATGGATTTTTTTATGAGAAAATTCTGATATTAGACCGGTCGCTCAACTTTTATACATTTTCTAGAACAAAAAAAGTGCTATTTCTTAACTAGACCGAGTGACTTGCGACTTTTTTTTCTTTTAATTTAAGCTTGTCATGTGTCCCTTTAAGGTTGCTGCACCCTAGCTTCACTTTTGTACTTATGTAAGTACTTTTCTGACATATCTTTTGTACCTTATTAAGCAACTTAAGTTAACCTACTTTTTTACTTTTGAGCGACCTTCTATTTTATCATTTTCTGAAAAAATAGTCAAATGTATTAATGACAACCACCATTATCAATCATCTTCACCACCACCGGTATCTTTCACTCTCCTGGTTACAAAATCCAGCCATCCACCCATAATTTGTTTTTTTTCAAATCAAACTCATACTCACTTAAAAACAATTACATCTTCGAACAAATCAAACTCATCATCTACCACCTCCAAGATTTTAACACATATTTAATTCATAAAATCCAAAAATGAAGAAATTAAAAAAAAAAACCCGCAACCAAGCATGTTATAACTTATAAGAAATAGTCATCTCATTTAAGCTGTACGTAACAATTTTTTAGTTTTTAAAATTATCTGATGTGATTATACCAGTTCTGAATTTCGAAGAAAACTTATTCACCTCTTGATCTTGTGTAGCTACTTATATACAACGCATTACCTATTCGCTATGAAATCTTTAAACTTTTAATTAAACAATTGGCGCATACCATAAAAGCTCTTAAGATCATTCAAAATCTTATCAATTGGAAAGCAAAACATCACAGATCTAAACTAAAAGACTCGAATGCAAAAAGAACATCTCAAGATCTCAGATTTGGCATTCATTACAAGTGAAAAGTTCAATACGAAACAACATTTATCTAAAGAACAAATAACAATATCTCAACCATCCATCCTTCTTCCATCTAACGGTTTAGATTAAAATGAACAAATATACTGAGGGGCATTTTAGTCATTCATTACTTTCTACCTAACCCCTAAACACACACACCGTACACACATACACTCACACTCGTCTCTCTCATCTCTCTCAGATCACCAAACACGTCGCCGTCGATGGACAGGATCACCGGATATTGTTTTCGAGATAAGCTAGAGCTTTTCCGGCGAAACATCCCGGCGCCGTCGATGGAGAGGACGCAGATTTTGCCGCGTTGATTCTTGACCGAGCGAACGTCGTCGTTTTCAGGTCGTCGTCGTTGTGGTGGTTGTTATAACCGAATAAGAGTTTGTTGTTATGGTGGTTGAGAGATGGTTGAGTTTGGTTATGGGTTTAAGGAGTGCCATATCGTTGTTTGTGTTTTTCAGTTTTTTTGTTTCAGTGTTTGTGTTGTGTACTTGTGTTTTTTAAGGTGTGGTGTTTGTGGATTTTGTATATGAGTTTTTTGGGAAATATGTAATCATGAAAGTCATCCAATGAAATCTAGGATTATGAATGGGAAGTTGACACGTGGACTAATTGAGATGGAAATAAGTTTTCTTGGTTGAAATAAAATATTTTTTCTGAACAAGGTCAAATAATTCTGTGGGTGCTATTTTGTGGCTGAGGAATATTTGAGGCCTTGTTTATTTTCAGTTTTTGTACTTACGGTTTATATAAATCAAAATGAAAATCCTATGGGATTTATACAGAATCTTATGTGATTCTCTCTGATTCTTTGTGATTCATATAGAATCCCATGGGATCCATACAGAATCTCATGAGATTCTTTGATGAATCACCTGTAATTCATAAAGATTACCCATGTGATTCATACAGAATCTCATGGGATTCTATATGAATCCCAAGGGATCAGAGAGAATCACATGGGATTCTGTATAAATCCCATGGGAAATTCGTGGGGTACAAGCGAAGTGAGTGAGCTGTTGTATGATTATTTATGTCAGATAGGATGTTTTTTTTTTCTTTCTTTCTTTCTATAATAAATTTTTGTGGGAGAGTGTTTATTGGAGATGGTGTTGAGATTTGGTGTCAAAGGCATGTGTGAGACATGTGGACAAAAGAATCCCATGGGATTCACAATGAATCCCTTGAGATTCATACTGAATCCCATGGGATTCACAATGAAACCCTTTGAGATTCATACTGAATCCCATGTGATTTCATACAGAATCCTTTGTGATTTATCGACAAGATAAATCATACAGAATCTCATGTGATTTCATACAGAATCCCTTGAGATTCATACAGAATCTCATGTGATTTTGTACTTACAGTTTATATAAAGCAAAATGAAAATCCCATGGGATTTATACAGAATCCCATGTGATTCTCTCTG
Source organism: Artemisia tridentata subsp. tridentata (assembly GCA_021014915.2). NCBI lineage: Eukaryota > Viridiplantae > Streptophyta > Magnoliopsida > Asterales > Asteraceae > Artemisia > Artemisia tridentata. Next base: position 316,608,202 of record CP139506.1, on the reverse strand, counting down.
ATCCCTTGTGATTCATATAGAATCCCATGGGATCCATACAGAATCCCATGAGATTCTTTGATGAATCACCTGTAATTCATAAAGATTACCCATGTGATTCATACAGAATCCCATGGGATTCTATATGAATCCCAAGGGATCAGAGAGAATCACATGGGATTCTGTATAACAACATACAACTTTTTAATAAAGAGATTCAAAGAGCTCATTTCAACAATCATATAAAAAACATCTACCCTTAAAAAGCTGTGACATAAAAGTATAAAACTCAAAAACAGTGATTTACTCATTTTTACAAATCACAAGTGATTTTTTTACGAATCCCGTGGGATTTTTCTGGACGGAAATTTTGAAAAAAAAAGTTCGTCGAAAGTATATAAAAGTGCATATCTATAGAAAGATGATTTAATTCTCGTCGCGATGGTGTATTTTTCGTAGCTTGAAGATTTACCGTTTGCAAGATATGTTGTTTTTTAAAAAAAGGTGGAAAGTGGGTTTTTATATTAAATTAGCTAAAATGATGGTCGACGGATCTGGTGGTGGTCGACGGATCTGGTAGTGGTGGTGGTTGACGGATCCGATGGTGGTGGTGGAAGGTGGTCGCTGGCGAGTTGGATCTTGTGGTTGTGTTGGTAGACTCAGGTGGTTTGGTGGTGGTGGTTGTGGATTTGGAGGGGGTGGTGAGTGATGGTGAATGAGAGAGAAGGAGAATGAAAGAGAGTGATGGTGAAGATGTAATTGTTTTTATGTGGGTATGAGTTTGATTTGCAAAAAAAAATTATGGGTAGTGATGGCTCAATTTTGTAACCAGGAGAGAGAAAGAGAGTCTGGTGGTGAAGATGATTGATAATGGTGGTAGTTATTAATATATTTGACTATTGTTTCAGAAAAGGATAAAATAGAAAGTTGCTCAAAAGTAAAAAAGTCGCTTAATTTAAGTCGCTTAATAATGTACAAAAGATATGGTAGAAAAGTACTTACACAAGTATAAAAGTGAAGCTAGGGTGCAGCAACTTTAAAGGGACACATGTCAAGCTTAAATTAAAAGAAAAAAAATTGCAGGTCTATTTGAGGAAGAGGTATTCTTTTGGTCTAGGAAAGGTACGCAACTTGAGCGAACGGTCTATTATGGGAATTATCTCTTTTTTTATTTACATGATAGACCGTTTTTATGAAAAAAAATAGGGTGTGAAGTAAATCATGCATGCATGTTTTGGTTTTTATAGTAGCAATGAAGAGCTCTCGTCTTGTATGCTTCTTCTTCTTGGTGATTCTGCTTGCCAAAGTAAGTGGCCTTCCACAATGGGTGGAAGTATTAGAAGCCCTCACTAACCGGAATGTGACTAACCTTGATCCCAACATGGAAGCTATATACAACTGGAATTGACGAGGGCCGTTCCGTAGATTTTGGGTGCCCTGTTCCACTATAGCAAATTGGGCCCCTTAAACCCGAACAACTTATGGCTCTATTTGAACATATTTATGCATAGGTTCCATATTGAGACTTATCGCATTGCTCTATTTGAACATACTTATGCATAGTTCCATATTGAGACTTATTGCATTGTTTGCTTCTTTGTTTCTCTAAACACTTTTGACATCCGTTTCTTAAAAGTCTTTGGAGGCATAGTTTGTCTGAAAAATATTCAAGAAAAAAAGGACAAGATAACTAAGTGACTAGTGCTTTGAACTTATAGTTATCACACAAAAAAAATTATTAATTAGGTAATGATTATGCGTTGATCATATAAATTTTGTTTTCAATCAGGGTATTGTGCCTCACCTCAAAGCCTAGGAATATTTATTTTCTATACAATCATTCTTAAATCCTAACAATTAGACTTAGTTCTATTTAATATATTTAAATAAAAAATGTTGGCATTCACTCATGTCATTCATAGTATTTGGCGTATGAATCAGAAACACAAGAACGAAATAAAAAACAGGGCACTTCTATTTTATTTTCAATGCAGGTACGCATACGTATCTTTTCCTTGTTAAACTTCTTAAAAACTTAAACTAAGGGGGCGCTTGGTGTAGGGTAATATGAGCTAATCAAAGGGAAAGGTAATGAATGAAGGTGGTTGGTGTGGGGGAATGCAATGACCCATTACCCAGTAGTGGGTAATGGGGCATTACCCACTAAATTAGGGGGATTGATTAATGCATTGCATTGCATTCCTTTTGCATTCCCTTTGCATTCCCCTTAAATTGAACCAAGCGGGCCCTAAATAAAACAAAAAGCATAGACCAATAAAATAAAAAGGGATACCTGTCATGTTGAAAAAGTAGGACTTTAATTTATATTGTTATACAAATTTGTGATGGACTTGGATAAAATTTAGGTCCCACAAATAACATACATATTAATTTTTTGGTGCCCTTAAAAGATGATGGGCCCTGTTCATCGCACATTGTGCACACCCTTGTATCCCAACATGGAAGCTATATATAACTGGAATTGACGATGACCTTTACCAGATGTGGCTCTTTAACAATGGGTCTTCAAGTTCAGATATTATCGATTTTTTAAACCATTATGTGAAAATTAGGGAGTATGTAAACAACAAGATTGATATGGTTGGGTCCGTTCTTTTTGGACCTGAAAAAGGTCGCTCAATCCTCCGTTTGGCTAGTGGCCGTTCGCTTGACATGCAGTGCTCTGATTCATCCGTGCATTTATTTGCCCAGCATTGTGGTTTCCTATCTGAACCTTCCGTTAAGCACCGTCAACCCTTTGTAAATATGTGCAATCACGTGGGTGAAGACGATAAGGCATCAATCAAGGAAGCAATCATTGCCGCCTGTGGCAACATCAAATCATATATATGGCGGTAACCACACAACCTTCTTTTTTATACTTACTCTACTACTGTAGCATTTTATGTTAGCAAATTACTACAAAGATATTATTAGATTAATGGATGATATTGGATGTCGATACTTAATTAATCTTTTAACGAATGGCATTTTTGGTACTAATTAAAATGATTACCTGCCCTTGTTTACAGTCACTTAGATTTCAGTATTGTGTAATACTGTACTAATTTTATCATCTAAATCTGCAGCTGTTGTTGATGTGAGGAATCCCACTATAGAAGTCATCCCCGCACCAACTCATGGCTCTTTCGATTATTGTGAACGTGTTTTTGTGAACGGCGTATCCAGAAATATTCTTGGGAGTTTTGCCAAAATATATCGTCTTCTGTTGATTCCCACACTTGTGATCATCAGCCGTGACTGGCATGAAAAAGCCCAAATTTGTATTCACGGGTATGTAAAGAGTCTTTTAAGTTCTACCCTTTTGCGTTTATTGGTAATAGGTGGCAGCATGGGCAGAAACAAGCTCGATTTTTTCTTCTTCTTCTTCTTCTTATTTTTTCTTTTTCTTCTTCTTCTTTTTATTTATTTATTTATTTATTTTTTTATTTTTTTTTATTTTTTTAATGCATTATTCATGATTCTACAATCTACTTTATTACCGTTTTCTTTTTGATTAAGCTTGATGTTATTTTAATGATAGAAATTTATTCACTCAAAAAGGGGTTTGCAGGGATGCTTCACTGGGGTTATGCAAGTGTGATAAGGAGGATTGGAGACCACTTAGAAACGGGTTGTGAAGCTTTGTTATGTCACCTTATGAGAATAAAATTGTCGATGTTAAGTTCACTAGCGGGATTCATGGTTTTGTAGCCATCTCTCTTTATGAATTGAAGGTGCTTGTCTTTGTATAAAATCTGTCAAATTTTGTGTATGTATTCAATTATTGTATCTTGGAAAAGCTATTAAGCCCTTTAAAGTGTTCGGCCAAACTTATGTCAAGAGGCTTATATCCTCTTTGGGAAGGAAATAAGCTAATAGCATAGTGCCATGGATTGGGGATTTTTGGAATTACATAAGCTTACCCAAACACCCCCCTCAATTAGAAGTTTCTTTAACTCATACCGTCTTTTTGGCAATGTTTCAATAAAGATCGTTACCATAAAATGAAAAACCAAATATGATGGTTTAAGAAATCATAATCATGTATTAATCTGTATAATTCTACGTCACTGTTTAGCATTTGGTTTGACAATATGTGTAGTATTGTAGGGTCACAGGGATGGCACTATATATTTCTTTCTCGCAATGGGAACTGCTTTACTTTTCTTGGCACCCAGTGTTTGCAAGTGTGTTCCCTTCTTCTATATCTGTTCTATGACCACTAGAATTTTTGGTATTGTTTGTTGGAAAATTTAGTATACTTGAGGAATTAATCATACCTGGTAATGGGTTTGGAGGTACGGAGTGTACACCCATTTGGTCAATGTTTACCCTGACTCAATTTAAATGGTTTGTGGTTCTGCTGCTAGTGTAAATGATAATACTGCTGATGCAGATCTTTCTGCTGCTAGTGTTATTCTTAATACTGCTGATCAGAACATTCTGCTGCTAGCTTTATTGTTCCTGCTGCTAGTACATTAATGTTCCTGCTGCTAGTTCAATAATGTTGCTGCTGGTCTGCTAGGCGACAGATTCTGCTGCTAGCACAATTTATTGTGCTGCTAGGCAGAGATTCTGCTGCTGGTACGCAGAATAGAATTTGTAACAAACTTTGACCTATTTTGGGTAAGTTCAAATTCATAATTAAGACCATGATCTTCTCGTCTTGTAACCACTTTGGCTAGTATTAAGGAAAGTACATGGAAAATATTTGGCCGATATTTTCTGGATTTCCTTTGACTAGGGTTTTGAGTATATCTCTATTATATATAAAGATTAACACAGCCGCATGGATAGAGATACAGAAAACCTAAACACTTGAAAGCATTGGTTCTTGATTTGTGCCTAAAGCAAGAACATCACTTGGTCTTATCCCATAGAGATATTCGTGTAACCCAGGCATAGGGTCGAATAGTTTCTATTGGAAAGTGATTACACGATTTCAAGTGAATATCCGGTACCTTGATTCATTGATTATCTTAACCCTGATCTGGGAACACAGCAACAATTAAACGTAAACAAACCAACAATCAATAGAAACTATTCCTGTGATAATCAATGGCTGCTGCTATGAGGCATATGGCTGCTAACTTTTCAAAACTGGAAAAGTTTGAAGGTGTCGATTTCAGAAGATGGCAAAAGAAGATGCAATTCTTGTTGTCAAGCATGAATGTGGTGTATGTTCTGATCACAACCATTCCTGAAGATCATGGGGATGATGCTACTATGGAACAAATGAGGAGCAGAAGCAAATGGGAGAATGATGACTATATCTGCAGAGGATTAATTCTCAATGGTATGTCTGATACTCTTTTTGACATTTATTAGAATGTTGAATCTTCTCGAGAACTGTGAGATTCCTTGGAAGCCAAATATATGGATGAGGATGCATCAAGTAAGAAGTTTCTTGTAAGTAATTTTAACAATTACAAAATGGTTGATTCTAGACCTGTCATGGAACAATACAATGAACTTCTTAGTATACTTGGTCGATTCACATAACACAAGATGAACATGGATGAGGCTATTTCAGTCTCTTGTATCATCGATAAACTACCTCCTTCTTGGAAAGATTTCAAGCATATGCTAAAGCATAAGAAGGAGGAGTTAACTCTTGTTGAGTTGGGCAGTCATTTGCGCATTGAGGAATCACTCAAGGCGCATGAAAGTGACAAGCCAAAGAGCAGCAATGCTGCTGGTCCATCAGTTGTCAATTTGGTGGAGCATAACAACTCCTCCAGGAACAATGACAACAAGGGCAAACGTAAGCATCAGGATAACACCAAAACTGATCCTAACAAGAAGTCAAAAGCTACTTGTTGGAAGTGTGGTAAAACTGGACACTTCAGGAAGGATTGTAAGGGTGTTAAGATTGGCAATAAAACCAATGGATCAGGCACAAGTGGTTCTGGGAATGGTAATACCAATTCCCTGAAAGGAAGATGATGTTGCGTGGTGGGTTGACTCTGGAGCAACAATTCATGTGTGTAAAGATAGAAGCTGGTTCAAGACCTACGAGTCAATGAATGATGGTTCTATTCTTCATATGGGAAATGAGTCAACAGCCCTGGTGCATGGAAGAGGATGTGTTGATTTGAAGTTTAGTTCTGGAAAGATTGTTTCTTTGTTTAATGTTTTACATGTTCCTGATATTAGGAAGAACTTGGTTTCTAGTAGTGTTTTGAATAATTGTGGTTATAAACAAGTTATTGAATCTGATAAATTTGTTTTATCTAAACATGGTGTGTTTATTGGTTTTGGTTATTTATGTAATCAAATGTTCAGACTTAATATTGTTCATGATATGTTTGATTCTGCTTTTATGTCAACATCTAAGTTATATGATTCAACCCTTTGGCATGCTAGACTTGGCCATGTACACTTTAAAAGGATGCAAGATATGTCTAAGGATGGGTTAATCCTAGCATTTGACATGGACACTGAAAAGTGTAAAACTTGTATGATGAACAAGATAACTAAGAAACCATTTCAAAGTGTAAAACGTGAAACTAATGTGTTGGAACTGATTCATAGTGATTTATGTGATTTACATGCTACTCCCTCTTTGGGGAATAAGAAATACTTTGTGACTTTTATTGATGATGCTTCTAGGTATTGTTATGTTTATTTATTGCATACTAAGGATGAAGCATTAGATAAATTTTAAAGTATTTAAAACTAAGTTGAACTGCAACAAGAGTCCCTGATCAAGAGATTAAGGACTGATAGGGGAGGTGAGTACATGGATACTCTGTATTTTCAGTCTGTTGGTATAATCCATGAAACGACTGCCCCCATACTCCTCAGCAAAATGGTATTTCTGAAAGGAAAAACCGAGTGCTAAAGGAGATGGTTAATTCCATGTTGTCCTATTCAGGACTGAGTCAAGGGTTCTGGGGTGAAGCTATGTTAACAGCTTGCTATTTATTAAATAGGGTTCCCAACAAAAGGAACAAGACAACCCCTTATGAACTCTGGACTAAAAAGAAACCCAACCTGAAGTATCTAAGGGTCTGGGGTTGTAGGGCTGTTGTGAAACTCCCTGATCCAAAATTAAAAACTTTGGGTGAAAGAGGCATTGAATGCATCTTTGTTGGTTATGCTGAGCATTCCAAGGCATATAGGTTCTATGTTATTGAACCTAATGAATCTGTTTCAATTAACTCAATAATTGAATCAAGGGATGCAATCTTTGATGAGAATAGATTCTCATCAGTCCCTAGACCAAGTCAGAGAATTCCTAATGGAACAAATGATATTGGTGTATCAGAGATCTCTGATGAGGTCCCTGATGAGGTTGTGGAACAACAATCTGAACCTGAGCTCAGAAGGAGCACAAAGGTCAGGACTCTAAAATCATTTGGACCTGAGTTTCAATTGTACTTAATTGAAGGAACAAGGGATGAGGTCTCTAACCAACACTCCTATTGCTTTAATGTTGAGGATGATCCCAAAACATTTGATGAAGCAATGAAGTCCCAGGATGTTGCTTTCTGGAAAGAGGAAATAAATGATGAGATGGACTCCATCATGGGCAACAACACTTGGGTGTTGGCTGATCTACCACCTGGTTGCAAACCTTTGGGTTGCAAATGGATTTTCAAAAAGAAAATGAAGGTAGATGGAACTGTTGAAAAGTTCAAGGCTAGACTAGTCATTCAAGGCTTTAAACAAAAGTCAGGAATAGACTATTTTGATACTTATGCCCCTGTGGCTCGTATCAGTACCATAAGATTGCTGATTTCCTTGGCATCTATTCACAATCTGATTATACATCAGATGGATGTGAAGACAACATTCTTGAATGGTGAATTAGATGAGGAGGTTTACATGAACCAACCTCAAGGCTTCATCATGCCTGGCAATGAAAATAAGGTGTGCAAACTGATTAAATCCTTATATGGACTAAAACAGGCACCTAAGCAATGGCATCAAAAATTTGATGAAGTGGTATTGTCTAGTGGTTATTCACTTAATCAGTCTGACAAATGTGTATATAGCAAATTTGATGAATCTGGTAAAGGAGTCATCATTTGTCTATATGTTGATGACATGTTGATCTTTGGCACTAACCAAAATCAATTTGACCTCACAAAGGAATTTTTGTCATCAAGGTTCTCCATGAAGGATATGGGGGAGGCTGATGTTATCCTTGGTATAAGGATTAAACATGAAAGTAACAAGATTTCTATCTCTCAATCTCATTACATTGAGAAGGTGTTGAGGAAATTTAATTACTTTGATTGTACTCCAGTGAGTACTCCTATGGATACAAGTGAGAAGCTCTTGCCTAATACTGGTAAAGCTGTATCTCAACTTGAGTATTCTAGGGTGATTGGCTGCCTAATGTATGCCATGACTTGTACAAGGCCTGATATTGCATTTGCTGTGGGAAAATTGAGCAGGTATACTAGTAATCCTAGTGCTCATCATTGGCAAGCAATTCAGAGGGTACTGAAGTATTTGAAGAGAACTATGGATTATAGTCTCTCATATACTGGTTATCCTTCAGTGTTAGAAGGATACACTGATGCAAGTTGGATCAGTAACACTGAGGACAATTCGTCTACTAGTGGCTGGGTATTCCTACTTGGTGGAGGTGCAATTTCTTGGGCATCCAAGAAGCAAACTTGCATCACCAGTTCAACCATGGAATCTGAATTTGTGGCCTTAGCTGCTGCTGGTAAAGAAGCTGAATGGTTGAAAAACTTGCTTCTTGAGATTCCATTGTGGCCTAAACCTATAGCACCTATTTCTATCCGTTGTGATAGTGCTGCTACATTGGCAAAGGCTTATAGCCAGATGTACAATGGGAAGTCTAGACACTTTGGTGTCAGGCATAGCATGATTCGTGAGCTTATCATGAATGGGGTGGTATCTATAGAGTTTGTTAGATCTCAACAAAACTTAGCTGATCACTTGACGAAGGGTTTGGCTAGAGACTTGGTTTTGAAGTCTGCTAAAGGGATGGGTTTAAGTCCAACTTAGTCACTGAATGCTAAGACACCCAACTCCCTCCTGAGGAAACTTTGGAGTTGAGTTCAATGTGGAAAGCTGAACATTTAGCTGACTGGAGCACATGTTTATTTACATCCTAAGGTTGTGCTCAGAACCTGCTGAAAAGGAGGATGAAGTCTTTATTTCTCAATGGTTAATTTTCTTTGAAAAAGTGCTTAGCAGGAGCATGAATAAAGATGAACCACCTATGTAAATGTTGAAGTTTTGCCGCTTCAGGAAGCTTTTGGACTTTTAGCTTTTACAACATTTATGAATTGGATATGGACACATGGCTTGTATAGTGTCAGGAGCTTTTTAAGTGTTTGAAACATTGTGTGTATTTTATCTTCAGGTATTCAAATGGGTTGAAGGGTTCAATTCTTAGAACACCCTGATTCTCGAATATTTGAACGTGTAATGTACTAAGATGAGAATTCAATCTTCAAGATATTTTCATTTATGCACATGTTTGTTTATTGTTTATTTTTCATGCAAAGGAAGTGAACTAAATTTGGGGAGGATTGTTGGAAAATTTAGTACACTTGAGGGATTAATCATACCTGGTAATGGGTTTGGAGGTACGGAGTGTACACCCATTTGGTCAATGTTTACCCTGACTCAATTTAAGTGGTTTGTGGTTCTGCTGCTAGTGTAAATGATAATACTGCTGATGCAGATCTTTCTGCTGCTAGTGTTATTCTTATTACTGCTGATCAGAACATTCTGCTGCTAGCTTTATTGTTCATGCTGCTAGTACATTGTTCCTGCTGCTAGTTCAATAATGTTGCTGTTGGTCTGCTAGGCGACAGATTTTGCTTCTAGCACAATTTATTGTGCTGCTAGGCAGAGATTCTGCTGCTGGTACGCAGAATAGAATTTGTAACAAACTTTGACCTATTTTGGGTAAGTTCAAATTCATAATTAAGACCATGATCTTCTGGTCTTGTAACCACTTTGGCTAGTATTAAGGAAAGTACATGGAAAATATTTGGCCGATATTTTCTGGATTTCCTTTGACTAGGGTTTTGAGTATATCTCTATTATATATAGAGATTAACACAGCCGCATGGATAGAGATACAGAAAACCTAAACACTTGAAAGCATTGGTTCTTGATTTGTGCCTAAAGCAAGAACATCACTTGGTCTTATCCCATAGAGATATTCGTGTAACCCAGGCATAAGGTCGAATAGTTTCTATTGGAAAGTGATTACACGATTTCAAGTGAATATCTGGTACCTTGATTCATTGATTATCTTAACCCTGATCTGGGAACACAGCAACAATTAAACGTAAACAAACCAACATTGTTCTCTTACTTTCTTATTAGGTACATTTTGTCTCGAGATGCTGATGACATGGCAGGCCTCTTTATAAAATGGGTGATGCGTGTTACTGTTGTAGCATGTATTTTTCAGGTCGTTATGGTCATTAATTTGATCACTTTTTTTTTATCTTTCAGATCTTGGGCTTTCTATTTTTCATTTTCTAGGGTTGAAGTCATCGTAATTCATACATGTACTGATGTACGCTTTACAAACCTTCAAATTTACTCCTGATTTCATACTTCATTGCTGATGGTCAGGGGTATTTTGGTAATTTTTTAGGGTGTTGACACGTGAGTAGTGAGTATGATATCAGGACAACATTTCAAAGTATGTAGCATTTAGTGGAATGAAAAAAAGTACACATATGATAATGAAACTTGAAGAGTACCCATTATATGGCCTAAACACTGTTTTTCTACATAGTACAAATTTGCTGCCTCGGGATTTATTAGGCTTTTGGTTATTCTTTTTCAGAGTTCTATTGACACTCCTGTCGGAATGGTAGCGGTTGTTACTTGTTTGACACACTATTGTGTGAAAAGTTTTATCAAGTAAGTTCTATTTTACCCCAACTTCCTCTGATGCGATCAGGTTCATATGAAGTTTTTTCAGGCTTAGTTAGGGCTGTAAACGAACTGAACGTTCAATGAACATTTCATGAACCGTTCGGTAAAAAGTTCGTCTATGTTCGTTTATTTATTATATGAACGAACATGAACAATATTTTACGATCGTTTAGTTAAATGAACGAACATGAACAAAAGTCACGTTCGTTTATTTATGTTCGTGAACGTCCGATTATGCGTTCGTTAACGTTCGTTTATGTTCATTTATTTATTTATGTTCTTATATCATATCTTTTAATTGTATAATTTTAAAATTAGTTTGTTTAAACAAAACAACACTTATAAAACAATATTAGATGCATAATTTAATAAAGTTTATGTTTGTTTGTCTATGTTCATTTATGTTCGATCGTTTATGTCCGTTTAGCGTTTGTTTAGTGTCTTAATGAACGAACATAAACGAACATGAACAAATCATTTTCTTAATAAACGAACATGAACAAGAAAATTTGTCCGTTTAAGTGTTCGTGTTCGTTTATTTTTCCGGTTAAAATTAAATGAACGAACATGAACAATGCTCCGTTCGTGTTCGTCCGGTTCGTTTACAGAATTACAGCCCTAGGCTTAGTACCTTTTTTCACTAGACATGTAATGTAACAGTGCTGAAATTATTGTCATTTTGGCAAAAGCCAACATTGTTACGCGGATGATTTACACATCTTAACTCCCTTATAAAGATTATGCAACCTGTTGAAAAAAAGAGTTGCGAAATGTCGAAAATACCCTTCACCATCTTATAAACCTACCACACAAAACAACGCCCCACCTTATTCATTTCAAAAAAAAAAAAAAAAAAAAAAAAAAAAAAAAAAAAAAAAAAAAAAAACAAAAACAAACACACACTCCTTAAACTCTCTCATCTCACAACTAAAATAAAAAAACCCTCTCATCTCATAACACCACAACTCACACCACCAACAGAGGATGACGCGACCACCACATGGCGTTACCACCGAACGCCGCCACCACCACCCGACGGCAACACCACCGTTTTGAGGTATTTTTTGTGTTTTTTTAATAGATCTATAAGCTTTGAAGGTTTTTAATAGATCTATAAGCTTTGAAGGTTTTTTAATAGATCTATAGATTTGATTTGTAGATCTATAGGTTTTTTTAGGGATCTATGTATATTAACCATTTTGGTAATTTTTTTTGTTAGTGTCGCCGTTATCTCCCCGGAAAAAATACAACGTCGCTGTTGCTACCTCCACCGGACTCCACGAACCACCGAAACCCTCCACCATCAAGTTTTGAGGTATTTTGATAGATTTATAAGTTTTGAAGATTTTTTTTATTTTTTTTTATTTTTTATTTTTTTATTTTTTTTTATAGATTTATAGATTTTAGTTGTAGATCTATAGTTTTTTTTGTAGATATATAGTTTTTTTTTATACATCTATACATTTGTTTTTTAGATCTAACGTTTTTGTTCTTTTTTGGGTTAGTGTCACCGCTTGCAGCCACTTACCGTCGTTTGCCGCTGCTGTAGCCGCCGCTCTCTCGCCGGATAAAGTTTCATAATCAGTCGCCGGAAAATTTGTGCCGCTGCCGGAAATCGTTGATATCGCCGGAAATAGTATGCTTTATTATTAAATTGTGGTTAATATGTGTTATAATGGTTATTGTTGTTAATATTAATTATGTAAATCGTTGTTAAATTTTATTATGTAAAGTTTATGATTGTTATAAAGTTTATATTGTAAATTTTATTAAAAGTTTATAAGTTGCGTTGTAGATTTACTTCACAAAGTTCGATAGTAAAATTTGGTCTTTTAATTGAAATTTTTGGTGAACATTGATGATCTGCAAGACTGATGCATACCATTTCGGAAAAATTTAAGCTGTATTGTTTATTTTGAAACTAAGTTTGATCCATGTTGCCATATTGTTATACGGAGTAAAAGTTATGTTTGATATTTATTGGTTATATTGTATATTGAAATTTGAAATGGGGTAAAATTATGAAATTAAAAGTGTTTGACTACTTTGCAAAAAGCATGTGTCAGGATATTACCACTTTAATTTGAAAAATGGACTCTTGGTCTATCTCCTAGACCGGCGGGTAACCATAAAAGCATGTGTCAGGATATTACCAACTTGACTTAAATCTTAAATAAACTTTCGTCTTAAATGGAATATAATGATAGAAAAACCAGAGATTGGAAAAGTGTCATGTTTTAAACTCAAAGCCATATTCAAGGTTCATAGGGGTTTTATAATTCCGTTCATATTAAACGTGTACTTGACTGTTAAATAGAATGCTTATATTTATTATTATTACAATTTTAATCAACTACTTCATTTTAAAAGAAATTGCATCAGAAAAAACACGCACACATATCGACGTTATCATATTTTATTAAAAACTATACATTGTTGCCGCTATAGAACCATGCCATCTAGAAAACAGTAATTCGAAAATATTCCTAACGCTTCAAATACAATTTGTCAAAAGAAAGTTATTCACAGCCAAATCATGTCAGAAAGTAAACACCGCTGCCGTTAGATAAAGAACAAAATTTGAAATGATGAACCACCGTCGATCACCTCTCATTTTTAATTGATTTAGGCCACCGTCGATGAACCACCGATAAATAAAACGGAATAATCAATAATTTAAATGACTATTGCCACTTTTATCTTAAAACAAAATCATCGATAACCATTGTTACCTTAAAACAAAATCATCGATAACCATTGTTACCTTAAAAATACATGCATGTTTAAAAAGAAAGCGACATAAAAAATATCGACGCCACCACAAAAATAGTCGCCGCTATGTAACCATGCCGTTTGAAAAAAATATTTTTTCGTAAAGAATTCCCTTATGAATTTGTGTTTTGAATCGATGAGCTCACCGATTTGGTGGTGCCATAGTATTTGGTTTGTTGCCGGATCTATATATTAGTCAAGATTGATTATATATTTGTGTTTAGTTTTTGCTGATTGTATTTTTGAATATGAAAGGTGGTTTTGGCTGATGGTTTAGGTTGTTGGTTTTGGTTTCCATGGAAAATAACAAAATGGTTGTAGTACCGATGAAAAGACAGTGACACTTTTGAAAATTTTGAAATTTGATATGCAAATTTTGAAAATGACAAAATGGTTGCAGTCCTAATGACACCCATACCGCTTTTGAAAAATTTGATATTGCAAATTTAAAAGATGAAAAAAATGCTGCCTTGGATATGCAAATGTGATACGTAGTGCAAAAGATACAAAAACAAAATTCTATATATATATATATATATATATATATATATATATTCCAAGTTGCTAGCTTCTGTTTGTATATTTAGCCTTTGGTTTTTTTATACTCTTTTCTTTGAAATTTCATGGGCTTAAACTATCTTTGATTTATATTGATTTGTCATGGTATGTTATTAGATGATAATAACTAATTAATAGGCCTCATGGATTATAATATACACTTTGGATAGCTTACGTTTTGTCTTAGAGTAGGCATAAAATAGTCACAGATTATATGAGCTGGAGTACAAAGTTAATTTGTTATTTACTTATCGGGACATGAATGAATATCTGAAATTCTGAATATCGATTAGTTTTACACGTACAACAACAAACCGTTTATGGATTGTGTTGTTTTCAACGATAGTACTACTAATTATGGGTTGGAACGTCAATTTATTCGTCCACAATATTATCATTTGAAGCCTGTGCCATGGTATCCGCCGCAACGCGCGGGTACCATGCTAGTTATATTTTTATTGATAAGTAAACTTTGAATGCATCAGGAAATTAATAAAGGGATATCACAGTGGAACTGGGTGAAACATGGCTTGCAAGGGGTTTCAAAAGCAAGCAGTTCTTGTTGACAGATCGTGGAGTTCTCATTTCATCATTTATCTATTAGCGTTACAGTTACCGTACGTACATCTAGCGGGTTTATTTAAGATATTTATATTTATTGTTGTGTAGAATTCCCTTCTAGGTTAAATTTTATCTTTATAAATTATTAATTTTTGTCATGTAAACTTTCTTTTCGTTTACATTCATACGTTCCGGGTTTTATATTTTATAGAACAGAAAGAAAAAAAAATGATCACAAAAAGCAATAACATAATAATACATTAGCGAAAAGACAGAATAAAAGAGATGGTTTGCTATTTCAAAAGATAACCGTATAAGCACTAGTGTGGTCAAAGAAATACAAGAGGCGTTAGCCCGTTCTTGACACGAATTAAAGAACAACTTAACTCTTGTGATCGCCCACCGCCTCTCCACCATTTGAAAGGTGAAGCTGGTGGTGGTTTTGCGATTCTCACAAACAAGTACGTAAAGTAAATACACCAACTTCATAATGCTAACATCAATCAAGAATATGTATACAAGTTATTAGCTCTTTAAAAGGAGAATTTCTTTACGAGGTGTGAGTAAGAATCAAATAAGAAATTAAAGTAAAATAAGAAGAATGAGAAATAACCACAACCGCACATTTCAGATGCATCTATAAAAAGAAATGCATCTCCAATAAAATTCTCATTCTTCATTTGAAATGTGTGGCTGAAAACATTTCTCATTCTTCTTATTTTTATTATTTTTCTTAGTTGATCCATTCCCTGCGAGGTGTTACTAAACATAAATTAAGTTTTTGATGAGACAAATTACATCAATGCTTCACCTACTTTACCATTATATCTTGTTTTTGAAAACCATGGTTTTGATCTTTTGACAAACTAATTTACGGAATTTGAACTTATCGTCACACAAAATCAAACTGGGTAAAATCCTTCATTTACCATACATATCTGAGAAGTAATATATTTATTTCTCAAAAACTACAACTCTTATAAAGCTTTCGGCTAGTTTTCCAAAACAAACCATTTGCGACATTTACTTGCCCTTCAAAAATTTTCACTTTAAATTTTGCCTCTTACACCTAGTTGGGCACAATAACAATGGTAATGACTCCTCACCAACTAAAATTCAATGATCATATGCAAGAGAAAGGAAAAGAAAAGGAAAGTAACTGAAAAGTATCGTGTTCTCAAGATCTTTTATGGGAAAGAAAGGAAAAGAACCGGAAAGAAGAGGAAGGAAGATGCAGGCTTTTTCTAGTATAAATGTTTCTTTCCACTTTTGGGAGGAAGAGGAAGGAAGAGAAGTGATTCTCTTCCTTTATTTTCTCTCTTATCACTTCTTTTCTTTTCCTTTATAAACACCACTCAAGAACACAACGGTACATGAAATAAGTTAACTTAATATAGTCACTTAGTATTATTTTTCTAGATTATATCATCTAAATAATATTGGAACTTAAGTACGTAGTCATTAAACTATATAACATTTACCAAAATCGTCATTACGGAAAATAGTTAGGGGTTAATGAGGGTTTAATGAATAAGGCGGGCTGCTATTTGTTGATAGGGGATTTAGTGGACCATTAATGGATCTTAGTCAACCTTGGGTCAAAATAACTGATCATTGCTCACAAAATAATGAGAGAATAAGCATATAACAATTGTCATGAAATGAATGGATTAGGTCTATGTTTTAGGTCTATATATCAACACTTTTCTTTAATTGAAGATTTCTTTTTAGATTGTCTGCAGCAATGGATTTGCATGGGTTAGGATGAATGAGTTTCAGTAAGATTTGGCGGCGTCATTACCTCCCAATATGAGTTTCAGTAACATTTCTTTAATTGAAGATTTCTTTTGTAATTAAAAATGATTGTGTTCTGGTTGCCGTCTACTGGCTATTCACTTGCAGGCTTTTGTATTTACTCGTTTACTTATGACGTTTAATGTGTTCTGTAGGCATGAGGCTGAACTTGCACAAGCTGCAAACCAACCCCTTCCTGATGACGATGATGATGCTTTTGACTAAGTGAGAAATTGTCGGTTTTTACATTGTTACTCATCTTCAAGATTTGTTCACAAGGATTATATATATTTGTCTTTGTCATGTATGCAAATTTGTGAAAAAATTATCCTTATTAATGTTTTCAGAACAAAGATTTCGACCCTTTGTTTTGTATATGTTTATTCAAGATAGTGTTGCATGATGAGTGGCTGCATGTTTACTTGATGGCTTAGTTTTTCGTGGTCTTGTCCAAAAGTTGAACTAAATCACATTTGCAGCTTCTTTTTAGAAATCGCGAACTAAAAAACGAATGAAGCTCAGTCACTTGTAAAAAAAAAGCTCATGATTATTCAAACCTGCTATTGGTGTATTATTATTTTACAAGTAATGTGATTTGCTTTACATTGTTTGTGTTCAAATTGAAAGTTGGTATGTGAGAAGCACTTCCAATACAATACTGGTTTTGCATTAGCACACATGCCAAAACATCATGTTATCAGCTAGATTTACACTATTTTGATATCTTTTCAAGTGTAGTACTAGGGATTTCTTTTCTTTTCACTGTAATAATTTTTTAATATCATGCGCAAGTTTCTAAAACGCACGTATGTTTTTTACACCTAGTAAAATCATCTTAACAAATAACTTATATTAAGGTTTAAACCATAAAATAGTTATGTATTTGGTTTAATATCTCACATTGGTATAGGTCAAATGAGAAAAAGCGCCATCAACACCACTATTACACCTTGAATTTAATGCAACCAATCACGGGGCAAAAGTGAGAATAGTTTAAAACAAGAATACATCCCTTAAAACGACAATCACTGTGGCTAATGCGTATCGGTAGTAATATAAACATAAACTTACTGAGAAACATATATGTTCATCTTATATTTACAATTTTTCTTTTTGACTTCTGTAGATTATTTTCGTTTACTTGTTTTTATATTACGGACCGTAAGTTAACCCTCTTTGTTAGCGTGATCCACAAGTTGCTCATTGCGGCAATTAGCAGTATTTCTTTTGGCAAGCGAACATTTAGCTAGATGTTATCCATAATTACGATGTTTACGAACCAAATTAAGTTCTTTGGTTTCAAAAGAAATATGAGAAGTTATCAAATGACTCATATTTTTTTTCAAACATGAGATAAAGGATAAAAGTAGTTCAAGCTCTTATTTATTTATTATACAAAAAAAAAATGTAATGTTAATCCAATTGAAAGTAGGTAAAAACTTTCACAAAATTATATGTTGTTATGTCACACATAGTGGGGTTGGGGAAAGGGGTTGGTTTAGTTCTGCTTGATTGGTTTTTGTAGTATTATATTAGTATTAGAAACTAAACCAAATCATCTTCTTAGGACACTTTTGCAAACCACTCCAACCCTTTCAATCTGAACCAAACATTGACTCAACACCAAACATAATAAGTAAGGTTGCTTCTACATTCAAATTGTATACTAAAAACATAATTTTATTATTGTGTCATGAATCTTTTTTATAACATACAAATACTCATACATAACAGTGAATATATACAAATGAAAGTTGGTTATAACTTATAACAATGTCAACATATACAACCACATCAACTTGATGGTATGTTATACAAAATCAAGTAGCATGAAACCGAATGCTCATTTTAAGGTGCTTCAACATCACTCTTTTTTGGTGCATTTAAACATTCTTGACAAGTGAAACCCATGCCATCATTTTATCACAGCATCACTTTCCTGTCATAAATGAAATAAAAATGCCTCAATACCATCTATCAAATATACTAATAGACATTAAACTAAATATATGATGAAATTTGCTATCTAATGTCATCATAAAACAAGAAATCTGCTAAGCATCACATAATGGTTTAATGATATATTTATTAGGTGCTGGACAAACAAACAGTTGGATTATTGTTGGAAATGATGCATTAGACTTTTCCCCAAGCAAGGTACAACTATCTTTACTTTTGTAATGGTTAAGTTTAATGATATTCACAAGGTATAAAACACGATAATATTATGCTTTACTTTCAAGTCGCACAAACATTACAACAAACCGCTCTACCTGGAAAATACAGTTAAGATTTAACAAAATAAATATCGGAAAAGCTGCAACCATACAACCCGCCATGTCATATTTCACGTCTCATTAGGTTTCAACAATTTCAATGCATCTCGTCACTCTTTGACATTATTCGAACTGATATTACATCATCATTGCCAAAATTCAACGAAAATCATTCTGACAGACTAATTACCTGCTTTGTTAATATTAAACGGTGTTTCAGCAAATATGGCGCAGAAGCATCAGCTACAGCAAAATATGGCTACATTCAGTGACAAAGTATCTTCTTGACTCATTACAGCATCCTTACCCGCAGAATAACAGTTGAATCAAATGGAAAAACCACTTGCTGATAAATCAAGCTCACATTGGCTAGTTACAATTAGAAGTTCAAAATTATTTCACCTGTATGACGGGAACCAAGTCTCATGAAAATGTCTTCGTATGCAGCATGCATCTGTTTATGTGACTCGAATCAAAGACATAACCAGAATAAACAAGAAATTCACAGCCACAGACTCGATGTGCATTAAACTAATTATATACAGAGATAAAAAGGTCATAGAAAGTAAACTATGCAGAACACCTTTATCATGATAATCATCTCCAGCATAGTTATGACAGATCAAGACTGGCCTGAAATAGCAACAGATAAGCTAGTAACGTTAAAAAATGACAGTGGCGACCGATCAATGAGGCCGCCACTTTCTTTACTGATCAGATAAGTGCCAATGGCAACAAACTGTCTTATCTGTAGCAAATCGATGCTGAAACATCCCACTGCTTTTTCCATTAGAAAGGCAGCAGAACCAGATTCTTGTTTCAACCTTTGGAAGCAAGAGATGTATG
This sequence comes from Artemisia tridentata subsp. tridentata, assembly GCA_021014915.2. Taxonomy (NCBI): domain Eukaryota; kingdom Viridiplantae; phylum Streptophyta; class Magnoliopsida; order Asterales; family Asteraceae; genus Artemisia; species Artemisia tridentata. The sequence continues at coordinate 316,588,523 of CP139506.1, read as the reverse complement.
CCTCCAATTGTGGCTCTGGAAAACGTACACATTCAGATCAATAAGATTCTATAGAGAAAAATTAAAAAATAAACAGACAAACAACGATGTTTTCCTTTTCACATTGAGCGGATAATTTCAAATAAATAATAAAAGCTTGGATACATTTGATAACTAATTACAAAATCGACGAGATTTGGCAGAGGGAGCTACTACTACGTGTAATATCTCATAAGACTTCTTACAAATTTTTTATTGGAATTGTACAAGAACACCCTAATCTTAAAAAGAAAAAAAATAAAGACACCCGTCAATTCAATGTTAATCAGCACCAGAAGAAATTAAACTCCTTAGCTCTGTCAAATGTTCATCATTTGAAATATGAAGGTTAATACGAAGGTTGGTCAATAATGCTTCTTTTTCCCAACTTAATGGGCCAGAAGCATATAATGCCTCCAAAGTGGAACGATAAGCGTGCAACTCTAACCTATGAATACTCACTGCAATTTCCTGTTCATCCCGTGATGTATTTAAAGACTCCCCATCACTAGAAAGTGTATCTGCATCATATTGACTAGAAAACTTATTAAGACCATTGCTAGCAATACTACAACTACCGACAGAACACCGGTCACTATCCAAGTCATTAGGTTCCGATATTCTTGCGAGATTATTACCAACACCATTTAAACTATTGTTAAACGAGTCTTGCATATATTGGTTACCCAGGGTATTTCCTGGGTAAACAAAAGCATCTACCTTTTCAAACGAATGGCCCGTAGGTTTGAATTTCTTGACTTTCCGTGGACATGTGTCAATAAACGACGAGCAAAACGGAGAGGCTCTTTTACGATTCTTGGATACAACATAAGACTCCTGTAATCTGGCATCATTGCACATACGTAAAGAATCATCTTCCTGACCAATCTTAGTTTTCATATCTCCATAGCTTCCCGCTATCTGTATATATCAGCAAACAGATAAATAAAAAGATTAGTAACTTGGATAAAAAAACATTAGTACAGATAAGAAACAGGACATGTTTAATATATGTACCTTCCCAACTGGAACCCATTGACCATCACGCCACGACTGTCGCGTCCTAACATTCATTTTCTGTACCTTAATTTCATGCGCAAACCCATGTGGCCGGACCAAAAACCGACCACCTTTCAATACTTTTAAAACAGTAGCAATTTTCCACGAATTCTCATCAAACACTTCCACAATATCGCCGCATACCCAGCTCTGCAAACTAATCGCAGGAGGACAAGGTCTTACAAACTTCCTAGAAACCTTTTCCACACCTTTGTAACCATCGTACGTCACATTGTAAGCATCTCTATCGGCAGAAACAATTTCTCCAGCACGCCACGTTGCAGGCATCTCGTTGTTCATAACTTCCACTTTGCTACCCTTTTTAAACCTCATTTGATCACCCTAAACAAAGAAAACAATAAAAATCATATCAGAAACCAAAAACAATAAATACAATTAATAAAGATCAAAACTTTATATAAAAAACAACAGCACATTAACATTAGTTAAAAAGTACTAAGATCTAAAAAAAAATGCTTTTTTTTACAAATATACACAACTGTCACTTTTTAAAAAAAAATAATTACAGATCTTTAAATTCATCAAGTAAATTACACAAAATATATGAAAATAAAAAATATGCAGACAATTAAATACATCAGCAAGTAAATACAAGCAAGCAACTTTATAATCTAAAAAAAAATACCCAAAATTAACATCATCAACCAGCATCATAACAAGCAAAAATAAACCATGATCAAATAAATTCCCCAATTAACACCCTAAATTAAATCACAAAAAATAAAATAAATCAAAATTAATCCCAAAATCACAACCTACATAAATAACTCAAAAAACCCATATCAGAAACAAAAAATTACAAAAAAGTAAAATTTGGGGGAAAATTAAATAAGCAAAATTAGAGAAATTAAAAACCTGGGTAATGAAATTAGATGTATGAGGAAGGTTCTTGTAATGTCAATTTGATGATTGATTAGCTTTAAGATGACCAATTTTGATGTTGTGTTATCTAGGGTTTGTTTGATTAATAATTTTGAAAATGAAATAAAAATAAAATTGGGGGAATAAATATGAACGTGAGGGGTATTTTGGTAATTTGATAAAATGGGGAACGTATTGTGCGCAGTTGTATTACAAGAAAAGGTTTAATTCGTGTGGGAGAGAAGTTTTATCGAATTGGGATTGTGTTTTGTCTACGTGAGTTGTGTGTGCGTGGAGTGCACGCTCTCTCTTTCTAATTTGTTTTTCCTTTCAAAAACCAAAACAACGTTAAAAGCACTAGTTGTTCATGTGTCAAATGACTCGTTTTATAGCAAAAAATACTGTTATTTTAGCATTTTTCCTCTATATAACTTAGAATCTATAAAAGAATTATTCATCCATCACTCAAGTTATAAAACACTCATTGGCACACACTTTAACCCAATAAAAAAAATTCATACAACTCGGCTGGTAAATTTGACGTGAGGCCTTGTAACTTGATTGGTGGGGGAGAGGGGTGAATTATAGTACTATGACTTGCTATACCGAGTGCTCTAAATGATTTAGTGGTAAGTTTTATTTGGTCTTTTCACAATAGGTTAAAGGTTAAAACTCGCTAGTTATGTACATTAGGGTGACACAGTCCCAAAATTAATCGGATGAAGCCGGTACATATGAGTCAAAAGTCTCGTTATTTTTCAATAAATAATAAATTTGATTTTTGTTTTAAAAAAATGGGAACTATACATCAAATGTTGTGTCATGTATAATATATGAGTGCAAAGGTATTAACTTATGATACATGTTCTTGGAAGCTAGAGTATGTTACATTGACAATCTATAGGTTTCTTACTTTATAGAATTATCTTCATTCTTCAACATACATAAACTCTTTAGAATGTTACAAGTGTGTTAGCTCAATTGCATTCCATTTTTGGACATGAGAATGGAAAGGAAAATTAAAAGGAAGAAACAAATTCTGACGTTCATTTTGGACTTTTTAATGTGATGAAGTTATGAAATAAAGTTTACGATGTACTATGATTAAAAAAAAAAAAAAAAGGTATTTGCCTAAGTTCTGGTGATGTAATTAGTGACGAGACTTTGTGTGTGTAGGTTGTTCGAGTTTATACAATGAAAAGCTATGATTTGTAAGCCTAAGTAATGAACCTAAGAATAGACCTACAAATATAATTGGTGTAATTCAAATTTGATTGGTGGATATGAGGAGAGAGAAATAGTGTTTTTAATACTTGTCAAAATGTGAATGGATTAAGCCTATTTGTAGGTCTATTTAGTAGGCCTAATTATCAATGCTCTTATACAATATATGGCTACGATTTGTATAGATGATATATATAATATGGTGCACCTCATGATAAACATATTAACTTATACCAAACAAAACAGAAAAACATATTCTTGAATTTTATTTTTCTAGTTGTTACCCTAAACTCTAAACCGCCGTTTAAAAAGATAAATAAATAAATAAATAAATAAATAAATAAATAAATAATAATAATAATAATAATAATAATAATAATAATAATAATAATAATAGACTGCCTGGAGAAATAGGTAAAAGAAATTTCAATCCACGATTTTATTATTATTATGATTATTATTAGGAAAAAGTGAATATGAGGCTGTCACACATCTAAGCTTACATGCGAAACAATCAAAAACCACTAAAAATACGTCATTTTGGTTATTATTTTTTCAAAATTTGAGCAGTGGAACTAATTTATGCATAGTGAAATGCATTTTAATGGTGAATTAAATCAAACCATTGTTGAATCTATAGCTAATTTGTTAGTTAATGAAATCACCTAACAATATGATGTAGAAAACGCATGTATCAACGTGAACTCAACTTAAGTGATGTTGTGATGAAATCAAGAGAAAACACTAATATTGTGAAGGAAATGATACAAATGAGGTAGATTTGATGTTTTTTTTGTTAAAACGACGTAATTTTTAATAGTTTCGCATGTAAGATTAGATGGGAGATAACCTCATATTCACTTTCCTCTATTATTATTATTATTATTATTATTTATTTATTTATTTTTTATTTTTAATAATAATAATAATTTTAATTAAACATAACAAAATTTACATAAAGTTGGATAGGAGTCTAGACACAAGTTTTGCTCCCACCTCTTTCTGAATACAAAAGCTAACTCTATATTAGTAGTAGTAGTAGTATTAGTAGTAAATATTTTTTTTTAAACTATTATAACGAATGATCTAATGAGTTAATAACAACTTATAAAAAAATACATGTTGTTCCAAAAGACTGTAATTACATATTTACATTATTGTTGTATATAAGTTAGCTGATACAATTAACTATTCGATGATGTCGTCTTTTTAAAATTGATCGAAGTACAAACTACAAAGACATCCAAATATGACCAGAATGTAAATAATAAATATAAACTACGATTAAAAAAAGAAGCAAAGGGGATATATTGAATGATATCCATAAAAAAATGATGGCGTACGTCTTTGGTAGAATGGATTGGTGACTAGAATGAAGACGTCTTTTAAATAATATGCACAAAATAAAATCATAATTTGGCTTTATTAGTCTTAGGTGGTTGAATAAAACAAAGAAGTGTTCATCTATATGTTAAAAAATATTGTTAACTGCCAACGTTAGATCAAATATATGTTTCGCTTGATAACAATGAGAATAGATCCGGTGAGAATAAAACTAAAATAATAAGAATGAGAAAATTTTTTAGCCACACATTTCAAATAAGAGGGAGAATTTTAAAAGGATATGCATCTACTTTTCTTCATACATATGGAATTTGTGGTTGTGGTTTCTTTTCACCATTTTTATTTTAATTTTTCTTCTTGTTTGATCCTAACTCCAATAACAATATGCGAAAACAAAGTTACGACTTAATTGCCTGCCTAAGAGCATACGGTGTAATGACTTTGATGTCGAGTTATACCTTAACGCAGGCCGGTTAAGGTTGCGTTACCATACCGTCCGTTCGAGTTATGACATTGCGTTAAGGGCCACGTTAAGCTGCTAACGCAGCGTTAAGGTGTATCAAATAAAAAAAAATCATACGCACCCCTCCAACGGCCGGTAGACTGTTTGAAATAAAAAAAAAATAAAATAAAATAAAAATAAAAAATAAAAAAATCATTTTGCCCCCTTCAAGTTTTATAAACGGGCAGATTTGTAAAAAAAAAATACAAAAAAATACAACTAGACGGCTAGTTTCATTTTGAATTCAAAAGGTTCTATAAATACCAACGTTTACAAGTCAGTTTCACACACTTTCCATACACTATTTGTTGATCCCAGTTATGCACTTGATCGAATCCCTTACCTTGTAAAAGTTTAGTTATTCTGAATAAATTCAACACAACTAAGTATAGAAACTGTCTTTGAGTTTATTAAATACAATGCGGAATCTTGTACTTAATCTTAAGAAGAACTTTTATCAATTGTAACAGTAAACAAAGAACACAATTATATCAAACAAAACGCTTCAATATTATTGATTATAATACGAATACTCAACAGTATTAGGGTTTTACAACCTTGAAGCTACAACTCTATGACTCAATGAATACGTATCAATCTCTATGCCCTAGGACATCCTTTTATAGACTAAGGAGTCCTAGTCGGCTTACAATAACTTTCTATGCAAGATAAATCTTTTCTATATTTATCTAAACGTGTTACACGGTATTACTATACTTATCTTACACATAAACTGACTTAATACATCAGCAACACTATTCAATACTCCAGCAGCACTAAACTTTAACTTTGGCAGCATTAATACTTCAGCAGTAGTAAGTTAGTACTAGCAACACTAACTTTTCTTCTAGCACCACTAACATATTTAGTGTATTTCTTTGAAGTTCAACAACATTATAATATACACTAGTATTCTTAATCTTCACAAGCAGCAGTAACTTTATAGCCAACAACATTAATAACTTAAAGCATTTTCCTTGTAATACCTGAGCAGTTATAATCACATGAGCAGCCTTAACCATCTTGAGCAGCATTAACACCTTGGAAGCTTTAATACCCAACACTATTAAAAAAAAAAAAAAAAAAAAAAAAAAAAAAAAAAAAAAAAAAAAACACAAACTCCCCTTATGGCTTGTCGTCTCCCACATTCCGTCAAAGAAATGCAAGTGTTTATTCAAAAACTGTTAATACAAATATCGTTCTAAAAATGTTATTTATATTTTACGATCTTTGCTTTATTTTGTTAATGAAAATTATAAGGTTTATCTTTAGCAAAGCATAAATATAAGTTAAAGTCTTTTACATTTATAGTAACAAGCTTTTTAAACACATTTACATATCACATGATCACTAGAAATTACACTACATACATATATACTTTTACATGTTTATTTTTATTTCTTAAAAATAGAAATATACACATGACATCATGGCATACCTCATTTGGAAATCTTTAGATATCTTGGAAGATTTGAAATATATTTTGGAAAGATCTTCAAGCATAATATAAGATTGTATAAGATCTTGGCAAGATTTGGAAAGATATGGTAAGCTCTTAGCTGGCATGTCTTGGCGGAACCAAACAGCCATATGGGCGGAACCCAGAATTTGGGTTCGCCAAATCCGTGGCCAGTCTGGTCAGTTTTGCCTATAAATAGCAAGCTGATCATTCAAGGTCACTCATCACTCATATAGCATAAATTACATATTCATTCATTTATACATTACTAACCCATTCATTCATTCATTTCATTCTTAGTGATCTTTCTTTTGTAGCAAAGAGATCAAGCATCAAGGATCAACAAACTGTTGCAATCCTGTTAGTATAGTCACTGTTTGATTTGTTAGTAGTTCACACATCATTGTTATACCATTCATTCAGTAGAGTCCGGTTAGTGTTTTAGTCCTCAAAACACATAGAGTGTCGGGAGTGGTTGAACCCTTGTAAAGAACTCGACATCTAGTTTAGTGTCGGATATTGTATAGGCGACGTCAGGTTGGTTCTACCTTGAACTAGAACCCGGTATTTAGCTTTGTACCGAAAAACGTGTAAGCGACGTGTGTAAAGGTTTTCTCCGCCGAGAAGGGAGCTTGTTTCTTAGTGAAGAAAAACTTTCGAGTTAAAGGCTCGAGGAGTGGAGTAGGGCAAAGAAGAGAGTCCTTGTAGCCGAAAGATTATAAATCTCCGTGTTGTGGTTTGATTGTTCTTTTCCTTACTTGCATTACTTATATTGATTGTTTGTGTGCAATAACTTGAAATCACGTTAAGTCTCAAAGCAAATTAATTTTAAAACGGTAAAAACTATTCAACTTTCCTTCTAGTTTTCCACAAAAACAATGCGATAAAGAAGATGTTGATCGACAAAAGGCTATTATCGACGTTATCAATCAGTTTCAGCTTGCAAAAGCAAAAAAAGAACGTATGGACAACGATACGCGAAATGCACAGACATTTATGCGGAAAGAAAAGCTGTGATTGACAATTTTTGAACGAGGAAGCCAGGAAATACAAGGCCATTAGTGACACGTTGTGGGGTTATGTTTCACATATACAAACCAACATCAGCAACAAAATCCGGTGTAGCTATGAGGAAAACAAAGTTGTTGGCTCTGTATCACAACAACTGACTCAACTTGGGCTAGGTGCATCAACTTCATTTAATGCACCTACATTTATTGAGCAAAAACAGTCCCCCCCATTTACGGGTTATGAAGGCAAGGAAGTTGATGAGCATGGCTTAACTGCGAGACAACATTATCAAATGATGTGCGATGAACAAGCATTCAGAGAATTTGAAGCAGAGCAAGCAAGGCTTCAACAAGAGTGGGATGAGAAACGCAGGAAGGAAGAAGCAGAACGGGCGGCGTTCATTGAGGAATTTCCTAGGTATAGGTCTCCTTCGTATGATTCTGTATGCGGGGAGTACTCAGATTAAGTTAGGTTTATGTATTTCGTATCTTAGTATATTTTAGTTCGTATGTTTTTATTTCCGTATCGTAGTTCGTAGCGTATCGTAGTGCATTTTATGTAACGTTTATTTAATGTTTATTATGTAACGTTTATTTCCGTATTTCAATCAATTCGTATTGTAAAATGTTTAAGATTTAATGTTATGTTATTTATTAAATGAAGTATTAGTTTTAGTTTAGGGGTTGAATTTGTAAATAGTTGAGTTATGGTTGAGTTATGATAAAGGGTGTTTTTTTTAGTTAAGGTTGAAAAGTTAAAGCTGATGTGCCGCTGACGTGGCACTAAGTTAAGGCTTAACTCTAAGTTACCACACCCTACGCTATAAGAGAAACAACTTTAATAAACTAAGGTGTGTAAACGAGCCGAGTTGAACCGAATACTGCCAAGCTCAAGCTCGACTCGACTAATAAATTTGAGGTCGAAACTCGACTCGAGCTTGTCTGAGCTTTAGATTTCAAGCTCGTGCTTGACTCGTCATCTGAAACTCGACTCGATCTCGATTATTTTCACATTAAAAGCTCGAACTCGATGAAAAATCGACATATTAAGCTCGAGTCGATTTCATGAAAATTACGTAATTACATGTATATACATGGGTGAACTTGTAAATTAACTTAAGCTCGATAAGGCTCACGAGCTTCACGAGACGACTATTTTGGAGATCGAACTCGACTCGAAAGTGTACTCGTTTATATCAAGTCGAATTTGAGTAGTTTACGAGTTGATTTCAAATAGCTCTCATGCTGTCACGTCTCGTTTACACCCATAGTTATAATAATAGTTGGTAATACATAAAAGAAATGGAAATTTTAAGTTTTTAGAGTTCACAACGATGTATTTACGAACACTTGCAAATATAAGACTAGATGTAATAAGGTTTTGGTCGTTGGTGTGGTCTGATGACACACCAACGTCATATCAACTTACAATCTCCCCACCAGACGAACCACTAAACCTTTATAGTAATTACCATAAAAAACAACCACACAAACATATCTCACTTAAACACAAATATAACTCAAAAAACACTCACATACCTTACATTCTTCTAATTTTACGTTTGGTTGTCGGGATCACTAAACCATCACCAAAAACCACCTACGACGCGTGATGGTAACAGTGTTTTAGGTGACGAGAGTGGTTCGTTTTGTTATTACACCCAACCTAATCATTGATCATATACCACTTTTTATGCAAACAATTAACAATAACAAATTATACCAAAGACTTTTTAGAAAGTCTTATAAGCCATATTTTACTACTAGTCCAAAACTTGGTTTAATCTAATTCTATAGAGTATACCCAAAAACGTTTTGTGTAAACATTTCTGTAAATTTTATGAGTTGGATTGACGAAAGAAACAATATTAGGGACCTCTTGTTGGGTGCACCGTTGATAGTGACACATATATTTGTGGTAGTGCTTTGCCATCGAATTTTGACTTCATATTGGTTCACTTAAATTAAATAAGCTCATTTACTTTTATTATAAAGTGAATACGATTCCCCATTTGAAATAACTCTTATCATTCAATCATACTTATTATAGAAATCATAGAATATTTATGAAAATATTTTTCATTGATTCTCACGTTTATGAGATCATTGCCTCATAAAATAAGAAGTATCTAACTTGCAAATCTATATACTAAATAATTTTTACCTATGTGTTATGACTCATGTATATGTGTTATGACTTATGTATAAAATATTTGCTTTACCACAGCAAATGTAGATGTAAAGGTTTTGTTCAACCATATGCAGATTGGAATGATTATAACATGATATGTGTTACATGTTACTCCATACTTGATAAAACTATACTAATAAGTTTATTGTAGTGAGTTACTCCTTGTATAATGTTAGTTTGTTTGACTATACAATTTTTTATTTTTATTTATTTTATTTTTTTTAATTATTTACTTGACAAGCAATAAATAGAATTGTACATCTTAATCCTGTATTTTTGTTATACGTTACGAAGTTAAAGTCCACTCCATGTTTTTTAGTTAACAATAAAATTTAACAAATTATCGCCGTCAAAGTAAAAAAATTTCTTTAGTGTCTAGATGCTTTGTTAAGGAAAGCGAGAATCACAAACTTTTTAGTTTTATCAAACTATATTACTCCCTATTAAACTTTCTGGCTTTGCTAGTTTCTAAGGGTGTGTTTGTCATGTGGGTTTGGGAACAAAGTAATGCAATGATTCTTTAAATTAACGAGTTAGGCGACGGCCCGCCGCGTTGCGGCGGGGCGTTGTTTCATGTCGTTGATTATTACACGGAATTTTGTGTTTGTATCTTGCAAGACTGTTAGTGTTTTCATATAAAACTACAAATAAATAATGTAAATAGAGTAGATAAAGCTTTTAAAAGCCGTGTGTCCAACGTTCTAAAAAAACTTAAATAAGCTCATAAACCCACATATAAACTTAAACAAACACCCCATTAATATTTGGATGTTCATTAATGCGCAACCATTTGAATGTTGCTTTCCTATTCTTAGGATGGCGTACCTATGATATACACGTAGAGAGTTCACTCCCAATCATGGCTCTGTTGATTGTAGCTTCTTAGGACTTGCAACACCTATGGACTCGAACATAGCTGCATTCTCCCCATCCTACTTCAGTACTTTGTGTGACACTCCTTATCTAGAAAATATTTTACTTCAATTTAGAAACTGCCATTACAAAATAAAGTATGTATTACTTAGTAGATAAATAGAAGACACCATAATTTTTTTCAATTGACAGCAAATATATACATGGCCCAATTTTCAACAGTATAATGTTATACATATATATAAAAAGGAAACTATTATTTATTTACGGCAAACATGGTAGTTGTTCGCAAACAGTAAGAAGCATTATTTCGCTGTATAAAATGATTAGCTACAGATAGTAACAACCCACTTTAGTTCTATTTTCGCTTTAGGCAGTGTATCATTTAACCGAAGATAACTACATAGTTCATATTTCATCATAGTATGACTGTGGCATTCTGATGTATACATAAACATTTACCTTCCAATCATTCTTTGCAATTAACCCAAGTCCATAGGAACCACATCTCCGTCGCCATCATTTCATTGTATGTTCATGTTCATTCTCTGTGGCAAACAGACGGTTTAATCATATTTTTTTGGCAACCGACTTAGGATAATGGACTGGACCAAAGCATAACTGGACTAAACCGAGAGGCCAAAATTTTAGGCGGAAATCCAGTGTAAAAACGGCGTCGTCCTTTCCTCAATTTACACAGTGAAAGGATATGTATGAATATCCAGGCGGTGGAAAAAGTGGCCAGCCCTCCCTCCCTAGGTAACAGGAAAATCATAAGAAAACAAACATCAAGACTGGTCTGTCTCTAAGATCACACTTAATATTTGGAGTAGTAATTTTGGTCAACTGAATCAAAATCCATGTCATAACCTCCCAAAAAATAACATTTAGGAACAAAACTAAGATCATATAAACCACAATTACACGATCAAATCACCAATCACAAACATTGAAATAAAAAAATGAACTTCAATAATAATACCTGAATTGACGGAGACAGAAAATGATGAATCTGGAAACAAAAAGGGTTTTATTTCTTGCTTTCTTTAAATGATGTGTCTTGTCTTAATTCGCGCTTGGTGACATTTACAACTTTTCTTCTTAATCTCTTACACAGTCAGGCGGTGGAAAAAGGATAAGAAGGAGAAAAAATAAATAAAAAAAAGATAAGGGCTAAGGTGGGCTGGACATAGCAGCTTGTGACAAATCGTAATTTTAGGTCATTTTACAAACTTCGAAATTTACTATTCACGGATTACTATTCACCATTTCACCATTCATCGTTTTTGAAGTCAGTTTGCGACTTTGAAACGTTATCAAAAAAAAATTACTATTCACGAAACACTATTCATTCCCGGAGAGAAATCACTATTCATGGTTGTCATTCATCATTTCGTAAACTAGATTTACGGGTATCAAAATTCGCGTAACCGTAAGGGTTTAGCTGCGTATTCTTGGAATATCACTAAGGACACATCATATAGACTAGAGTAGTCTACATATCATCAGTAACATCATCTTCATATTAGGTCATTCACGGGTTTGCATAATTTTCAATTCACGTATATTTATTTATTAAATAAACGCTACCACTCAATCATTTACTACGAACAATACACCCGACACTCCCGACTATGATCCTAATATATTTTCACACTCATTACAGTGATATAAAAATTATATTACTAGTTTACCCGGTGTTTTGAAATTATTTGCTATATATACCGTTAAAAGCTTATAACTACGACGGTTTACGAAATTTCAACACGATAACTAATTGGACACCCGATACTTGCAAGAAATGTGATTTTATAAATTTTACAACTTCGTCATACTTTATTTTGCTCCGTCAAAATTTATTTCTAGCTAACTCAATACCCGATAACACATAATATCTTAACTAAATCTAGCTAAAACACACCAAGTACAAGTTTAATTATGATAAGCCACCACCTCATCCACCTTTCTCCCTTTTGCCGCCCCCTTGCCCCCCCTCCTAGCCCACTTTGACTACAAATTAGTCCAATGCTAGTTATCTAGCTAATAATCACTACATATCTTCCCATTAATATTTCAAGTAACAAAATAAACTAGCAAAAAAAAAAATCATCATTCTCTCCCATCCTCTTTGTGGTTCGGCCAAACTAAGAAGAAGAAGAAAAATTCATCAAGATTTCAAGTTCAAGTATTTTACAAGTTCTATTAGTGATTCTAGTTAGGGTTTTGAAATAAAAACCTTGAAGTAATTAAGTCATTTACCTCAAAAACTCTTCATAATCAAGTAAGTATTCCAAGTAATTTTTCCACTCATTCATACTTCTATTTGATCTATTTTTATGTTTAAGTAACAAAACATGCAAGTATACTTATGTTATATACCACTTATCACTTGTTTTTGTCATTAAAATGAAGTTAAAGGATCTTATTAGTGTTCTTATGAACTCTAGCATTTTTGGTGAAGATTAGGAACCCATGACATCCTAAGAAGGTGTATGGTAGGTTTAGAATAGCTTTGGTGTTGATTGAAAGGGATATGTACAAGCCTTGAACTAATAAAAATGGTTTTTGACAATATATAATAAGGATCTGTCCATTTTTGAAAAATCTGGAAATTTCAGTAGATCATGGGTTATTTTGGTTTACATATTTAGAAAATACACTCAAAAACGAAGCCGTAGCCGCTGGAATGAGTAAAAACGAGCTTACGACGAGAAAGATACGTTAATTCTAAGTTTGACGACTAAAAACTATTTTCTGAAAAATAACAAGCTGTCACACGATTTTCCATGGTTAAAACGAGGCGTTGAAAGCGAACTAGATGAGCCGACATATCAAAAATCTATTAGTTCGCTGTAATACGAAGCCGAGGACATAAAGAACGTAGAAAACGAGCTTATAACGACCGAGATACAAGCGTTTGAAACCCGACTTTCACAACACATTTTCCATCAGCTTTTACTTAAATAATTATTGTGTTAAAATTGTCTTTGCAAGTGACCAAGTTTGGAGCCGTTTTTCTCAATGATCGAGTCAGTTTGAGACATTAACCCCTTGTAGTAAAATCAAGTACTCCCGGCCTACTTTCTAAATTGACCAGCCGTTCGTCAACCGGACTTGTAACGAGTAAAATACGACCTTTAAAATATACCCGAAAACTACACAAAAACAGCAAATTTAGCCGACTATCTAACTTGACTATTATTTTTCTTTATGATCGGGACTCGTATGGAAGAAATTTCGGTGTTATGAATTTAAGATATTGTCACAAGCTTTCTAAAACCACGGAGATCGTTTCCTAACACTCAATATTCACCAACTTACGACTAGCTTTGCGAGGCTACTTAGTCATTTTCAGAAATTTATCAAAGTGTTTTATCTGCGACGAAAAACTCTATTTTTCAATAAATCACCAAATGACGGTCGTAGAATGTCGTTACAACATATATACACGTAAAATGTTTTATGACTTAACAAGACGTCAAAAATATATTTTTCAACGATAAACATTATTTCCAAATTTCACGAGTGGTATCGATAACATACGTATTTGCATGTGTAGCATCAATTCATGACTTACATTAGATCATATCATTCATATTAGGTTGCGGTTAGAGATCGCGTCTCATTTCAGTGTATCCACTGTTGTTATCATAACTATTGCATCAGGTGAGTTTTCATAGCCCCGTTTTCAATTTATTGTTTCATTTCTAAACTTACGGGGGAGAATACATTGCACCATTTTTCATACGGACCAAAGTATCAAATTTATTTACATTGCTTAAGTTACCTCATTGCCATGTTAAAGTCCCCAGTTTATCATGAACTGTTAATTACGAGTAAGTGAGAGTGAGTGAATAGATCTATTGAGGGTGACTCCTCCGTTCGGGTTGGTAGCGCCAACTAGTCTACGAACGCATTTCATTTGAATCATATTAGAGTGTCTGGCAAAACACTCAGTTTGGGGCATTCATATGAGTCTAGCTTCGGGGTCATGAGCTTAAGAGCCAATGTATTATTTTATGTGACATTTTTGTCATTTCACTTTATACTTGTGGTTACCGTAGAGACTTATCATTTATATAAACCTATGATTCTCACCAACATTATTGTTGACCGTTTTAGCAATGTATTTTCAGGAAATTAAGGCATTCGCATCATGGCCTGCATGTGGACATATCATAGAGTCGCGGTGACGACGCGTCACACTTGTATTTATATGCACTTTAAACTATCGTTTGGTTTGTAACAAACTTATTTCCGCAAACTTAAGTTACCTTTTGGGACCTATCTTTTGTAAACTCTGAATGTTTTTGAAATCAAACGATGTACTTTTAAAACGGCACTTTAGGTCGTTCAATATAACTGTAACTGTGATGCTATGGCAGTCACGCCCCAGGTATTCCATTTCGCTGCAAATCAGGTATTTTGGGGGTGTGACAGATTGGCATCAGAGCTAAGGTTATAGCGAACTAGGTTGTGCATGATACCCTAGACTATAACCACATCATCATAGCTTCTTATCATTTCATCATAAGTGCATATTCACTATACATGCAGTTTCATACATACATTATGCGGGTTATTTACTTTCATTTCACGTCGATTGTCACAGAGATGTCTTCAGATACTCATCCTATTATCATTGCTTCAGACTCTGATATGGAGGATGTCTCGTTACCACCTACTATAGTCCTAACATCAGTTGACTCTACACCAGACTCATCACCCATACCATCCGATGCTGAGACTGAACCCTTTGAGGAGGGCGAAGTTGCACCTACACCACCCTTATCACCATTGATTCGCCGTAGGGCTAGAGCTGTCCCTATCATTCGGCCAGGGCAGCCGATACCTTTCGGTCGGGCATACCGACTGCATCCTAATGGGCCTCTTATGAAGCTCACTGCTAGGAAGAGAATGCGTTCTCTTACTCGCACTCCTAGATCACCTGCTGCTTATGTACCACTACCACCACCATCACTTATCCCTAACACTAGTGGTCGTCCCAGAGTGTTTACTTCATCTTACCCTCTCAGACACCGCTTGACAGCGCGAAAGAGAGTAGTATTCTGTACACCATCACCACCATCATCACCATCCTCTCTATCATCATTATCCCCATCCTCACCATCATCCGGAGCACCACCAGCACCATCACATCTCAGAGACTCTACACCCATATCTGACTTGCCGCTCAAGAAGCGTGCACGATTTGACACACCATCACCAGCTACTACTGAGACTACAGAGACTACACCACCTAGTAGGTTTGAGGTCGGTGAGAGTTCCAGAGCTGCAGCCGCTAGATAGCCTACTGCTCCTACACTTGAGACACGATTAGACCATCAGCAGGAGCAGATTGACAGGGCCTTAGGTCAGTTAGAGGAGATTCCATTGAGCCGAGTTGAGGCGATGGATGAGGAGATAGAGGGTTTGGTTTTAGGCAGGGTTTCCATTGATGTTTCCTATCAGGGTTTAGAGACTAGACAGCAGAAGGATCGTGAGCGCATCACTGAGCTGAGGCAGGAGATGCCAGAGCTGTTTGACAGAGCCCAGATGTCACAGGAGGAGCAGCAGCGACATGCAGGTGAGTTAGTTTCAGCACGTGCGAGGATTGCTACTTTGGAGAGCAAGGATGCTGCTACTCAGCTTCAGATTCAGCATCTGGAGGAGATTGTGGTCAGACTAGCTGCAGAGGTCCGAGAGCTTCAGGGTCTATCAGGCGGAGCACCAGGAGATGCCTAGACTAGACTTATATCATGCTAGCTTTTACTATTATTATCCTAGTCACGGGGTGTGTGACATAGTTTAAAGAACTTGTAGTCTTTTGGTTGTTGTACAAACAAAATGTATCAAGTGTTGACTCTACTATGTAGGAATGGTTATGCTATCTATGATATCGGTCCATGTAGGCCAAAATTTTCATGTATTATATTCATGTGTGTTGTGATTATATTTATGATATTTCGTGGTTGTTTCTCGTTGTGATTTCATTGTATTTATACATGTTGTGGTTGTATATTGTGTATGATGATCATTTCTATTTGTGAGTTCTCATTATTGTTATCTTTTGTGATTATGAAGAATTATGCCGCCAAAGAAAACTACTCAAGCGATGACACCAGCTGATATTAAAAAACTTGTTGCGGATAGTATAGAGGCAGCACTAGTAGCTGAAAGAGAGGCCGTAGCTGCTCGGGCTGCTGAAGCCGCTTCTCAGGCAGAAACAGCAGAAGCTGCCGGGCTGGCTGCTAATGGTACTAATGTTCACAAATGTACATACAAGGACTTTAAGAAAGGCGATCCCATAAAATTCAAAGGCACTGAAGGAGCCACTGCTATGATCCGTTGGTTTGAGAAGACGAAATCTGTATTTCTTCTATGCAATTATCCAGATAATTGCAAGGTAAAGTTCGCTACTGGTACACTCATTGATGACGCTATGTCATGGTGGAATTCTTATGCACAGCCTATTGGTATGGAAAACGTTTACAAGCTCACGTGGGAAGAATTCAATAAGCTACTGACTAAGAAGTTTTGTCCACGCACCGAAGTGAAGAAGCTAAAAACAGAATTTTATGAGTTAGTAACCACAAGTAATGATATCGAAGCCTACATTAGGAGATTTCAAGAGTTGGCCGCGCTATGCCCAACTATGGTTTTAGATAACGAGAAGTTGTTGGAAAACTTCATTGGTGGGCTACCACACAACATTTGTGGGGATGTAACTTCTTTTGATCCACTCACACTTGACGAAGCTATCAGAATGTCTCAAAAGCTTATGGCTCAAGTGATAAAGAAGGGAACTACTGTCAACAACAATAACCGTAATAACAACAATAACAACTCCAACAACTACCGAAACAACAACAACTATAACAACAACCGAAACAATACCAACTATAACAACAACAACAACAACAACAACAACAACAACAACAAGAGAAGGTGGGACAACAATCAGGGTGGCAATGCTACTCAACAACCACCAAAGAGACAAGAAGTTGCTAAGGCCTATGCTACAGGCCCAACTGAGAAGAAAGGTTACAATGGTACCTTACCCAAATGCAACAAGTGTCAAAGTCATCATAACCCTGGGAATTGTCCTAATCCTTGTGGTAACTGTAAGAAGGTTGGTCATTCGACCAGAGATTGCAAGATTCCAATTGTGGCTGAAAATCAGAAACCCCCAGTGACATGTTATGGCTGTGGAGAGATAGGACACTTCAAGAGTGACTGTCCAAAAAGGAAGAATCAAGGAAACGGGAACCAAGGTGGAACAACTCGAGGGAGAGTTTATGTTATGGGAGGAGAAGAAGTCAAAGAGGACCCGAAGGTTGTCACGGGTACGTTCCTCATCAATAATCGTTATGCATCCATTTTATTTGATTCAGGAGCCGATAGAAGTTTTGTTTCTACTATATTTGCACCTTTACTCAACATCGAACCAACCACACTAGACACTCCTTACCACATCGAACTAGCTAACGGTAACTTAGTTGGCACCAACACCATTGTCCGTGGTTGCACTCTCAATTTCCTAAACCATCCGTTCAATATAGACCTTATGCCCATAGAACTTGGAAGTTTCGATGTCATTATCGGTATGGATTGGTTATCCAGACATCATGCAAGAATCATTTGTGATGAGAAAGTTGTTCATCTTCCTTACAACGGCGAAACCTTGATCATTCGTGGCGAACGAAGTGGAACTAGACTCAGTATCATATCATGCATCAAAACCGAGAAATACATAAAGAAGGGTTGCTATGCTTTCTTAGCACATGTAACAGAAAAGAAGGCGGATGAGAAATGACTTGAAGATGTACCGATTGTTCAAGATTTTCCAGAAGTCTTTCCTGAAGACTTACCTGGACTTCCACCTACTCGCCAAGTAGAATTTCAGATTGACTTGGTGCCAGGAGCTGCACCAGTCGCACGAGCACCATATCGATTAGCACCATAAAAAATGCAAGAGTTGTCTAACCAGTTGCAAGAACTCTTAGACAAAAGATTCATTAGGCCAAGTTCCTCGCCTTGGGGAGCACCGGTCTTGTTTGTGAAAAAGAAGGATGGATCTTTCAGGATATGTATAGACTATCGAGAGCTGAACAAGCTAACGGTGAAGAATCGTTACCCACTTCCCAGAATCAATGACTTGTTTGATCAGTTGCAAGGCTCTAGTTTTTACTCAAAGATCGAACTGAGATCAGGTTACCATCAACTCAGAGTTCGGGAGGAAGATATCCCGAAGACAGCATTTAGAACTCGTTATGGTCATTATGAGTTTCAAGTAATGCCGTTTGGATTAACCAATGCACCTGCGGTATTCATGGATCTCATGAATAGAGTGTGCAAGCCGTATTTGGATAAGTTTGTAATCGTATTCATCGACGACATCTTGATTTACTCGAAGAACGAAGAAGAGCACAGAGAACACCTCAAAACGATCTTAGGGCTACTCAAGAAAGAGAAATTGTATGCTAAATTTTCGAAGTGTGATTTTTGGATCCGAAGAGTACAATTTCTTGGTCATGTCATTGATAGCCAAGGATTACAAGTTGACCCTACAAAGATAGAGGCTGTTAAAGATTGGGCGACGCCCATGACTCCTACAGAGATTCGTCAATTCTTAGGACTTTCCGGATATTATAGAAGATTCATTGAAGGGTTTTCCAAGATAGCTAAACCTTTGACCAAGTTGACACAGAAGAACCAGAAGTACGAGTGGGGAAAGAAACAAGAGTCCGCTTTTCAGTTATTGAAGCAAAAGCTTTGCAGTGCGCCAATTTTGGCACTACCCGAAGGGATCGATAACTTTGTGGTATACTGTGACGCATCACATAAAGGACTTGGAGCCGTATTAATGCAGAACGAGAAGGTGATAGCTTATGCATCTCGACAACTCAAGACTCATGAGAAGAATTACACCACTCATGACTTAGAGTTGGGTGCCGTGATTTTTGCACTCAAGATTTGGAGGCACTACCTCTACGGTACTAAATGCGTAGTGTTTACCGACCACAAGAGCTTACAGTATATACTTGATCAGAAGGAGCTTAATATGAGGCAGCGTCGTTGGTTGGAATTACTTAGTGATTACAACTGTGAAATTCGATATCACCCGGGGAAAGCTAACGTTGTGGCAGATGCCCTTAGTCGGAAAGAACGACTCAAGCCTTTGAGAGTCAGATCATTAGGAATGACGATCAGTTCGCCTCTACCATCAAGAATCCTCGAGGCTTAAATGGAGGCACTTAAGGAAGAAAATCGACCAAATGAGAAACTCTATGGAATGCCAGAGAATGAAAATGGCTTTGTAAAGAGATCAGACGGAGTATTATGCTTCAAGGATAGAAGCTGGATACCTCTCTATGGCGGGATACGAGAGTTGATTATGCATGAGTCGTACAAATCGAAGTATTCTATTCACCCAGGTTCTGATAAGATGTATCTGGATCTCAAGAGACTTTATTGGTGGCCAAATATGAAAGCAGAAATAGCTACCTATGTTAGCAAATGCCTTACTTTCTATAAGGTAAAAGCCGAATACCAGAAACCATCAGGATTACTTCAGCAACCAGAAATTCCCCAGTGGAAAAGGGAACGCATTACAATGGACTTCGTCACTAAACTTCCCAAGACATCAGGCGGTTACGATGTTATTTGGGTAATCGTTGATCGTCTCACCAAATCAGCCCATTTCATACCAATCAGAGAGACTTATTCTATGGATCAACTTACCAGAATTTACGTCAAGGAAATAGTCTCAAAGCACGGTGCACCAATTTCCATCATTTCTGACAGAGATAGTCGATTTACTTCAAACTTTTGGCAGTCCCTACAAGATGCATTTGGAACCAAATTAGACATGAGCACTGCCTATCATCCTCAGACCGATGGTCAGAGAGAGAGAACGATTCAAACATTGGAAGATATGCTCAGGGCATGTGTGATTGACTTTGGAAATGGTTGGGCTAACCATTTGCCATTGATCGAATTCTCTTACAACAATAGTTATCACACCAGCATAAAAGCCGCACCATTCGAGGTACTCTATGGTCGAAAGTGCCGGTCCCCTGTTTGCTGGGCCGAAGTTGGTGAAGCACAACTCACTGGTCCAGACATGGTTCGCGAAACAACAGAAAAGATAATCCAGATCCGAGAAAGACTCTAAACAGCCAGAAGTCGACAGAAAAGTTACGCTGAAGTTCGACGCAAACCATTAGAATTCCAAGTTGGCGACATAGTTATGCTAAAGGTCTCGCCTTGGAAGGGCGTGATACGATTCGGAAAGCGCGAGAAATTGAACCCGAGGTACATTGGGCCATTTAAGATTCTGGATAGAGTTGGTCCAGTGGCATACAGACTTGAGCTTCCGTCAGAGCTCAACAGCGTACATAACACATTTCATGTTTCAAATCTCAAGAAGTGTCTTTCAGATGAATCACTCGTAATTCCATTAGACGAAATTCAACTCGACGATAAGCTCAATTTCGTGGAGGAACCAGCAGAAATCATGGACCGTGAGGTCAAACAGTTGAAGCAGAGTCGAATTCCTATCGTAAAGGTTCGCTGGAATTCTCGAAGAGGTCCCGAGTTTACTTGGGAGCGGGAAGACCAGATGCGACTCAAATATCCACATCTTTTCACCAAATCCACTCCAGAGACCAACACTAACTGAATTCAGGGACTGAATTCCTCTTAGGGTGGAAGACTGTGACAAATCGTAATTTTAGGTCATTTTCCAAACTTCGAAATTTACTATTCACGGATTACTATTCACCATTTCACCATTCCTCGTTTTTGAAGTCAGTTTGCGACTTTGAAACGTTATCAAAAAAAATTTACTATTCACGAAACACTATTCATTCCCGGAGGGAAATCACTATTCATGGTTGTCATTCATCATTTCGTAAACTAGGTTTACGGGTATCAAAATTCGCGTAACCGTAAGGGTTTAGCTGCGTATTCTTGGAGCATCACTAAGGACACATCATATAGACTAGAGTAGTCTACATATCATCAGTAACATCATCTTCATATTAGGTCATTCACGGGTTTGCATAATTTTCAATTCACGTATATTTATTTATTAAATAAACGCTACCACTCAATCATTTACTACGAACAATACACCCGACACTCCCGACTATGATCCTAATATATTTTCACACTCATTACAGTGATATAAAAATTATATTACTAGTTTACCCGGTGTTTTGAAATTATTTGCTATATATACCGTTAAAAGCTTATAACTACGACGGTTTACGAAATTTCAACACGATAACTAATTGGACACCCGATACTTGCAAGAAATGTGATTTTATAAATTTTACAACTTCGTCATACTTTATTTTGTTCCGTCAAAATTTATTTCTAGCTAACTCAATACCCGATAACACATAATATCTTAACTAAATCTAGCTAAAACACACCAAGTACAAGTTTAATTATGATAAGCCACCACCTCATCGACCTTTCCCCCTTTTGCTGCCCCCTTGCCCCCCCCCCCCTCCTAGCCCACTTTGACTACAAATTGGACCAATGCTAGTTATCTAGCTAATAATCACTACATATCTTCCCATTAATACTTCAAGTAACAAAATAAACTAGCAAAAAAAATATATCATCATTCTCTCCCATCCTCTTTGTGGTTCGGCCAAACTAAGAAGAAGAAGAAAAATTCATCAAGATTTCAAGTTCAAGTATTTTACAAGTTCTATTAGTGATTCTAGTTAAGGTTTTGAAATAAAAACCTTAATTAAGTCATTTACCTCAAAAACTCTTCATAATCAAGTAAGTGTTCCAAGTAATTTTTCCACTCATTCATATTTCTATTTGATCTATTTTTATGTTCAAGTAACAAAACATGCAAGTATACTTATGTTATATACCAGTTATCACTTGTTTTTGTCATTAAAATGAAGTTAAAGGATCTTATTAGTCTTCTTATGAACTTTAGCATTTTTGGTGAAGATTAAGAACCCATGACACCCTAAGAAGGTGTATGGTTGGTTTAGAATAGCTTTGGTGTTGATTGGAAGTGTGTTCCCTTTACACGCTTCGAAATAACTACAAAGTTAATCTAATTGTGTTTATGACTGAGATTAACTTAATGATTAATTTTAACAAATAAGTAAAACGTAAATATAAAAACACAAAGTTTTTCAACGTTTAAATTCTTATTAGAAATCAATCAAAGAATCTATTACCCAAATTGTTTTGCGGAACAAACACTTGGGATTGAATAGACAAGGTATGGTGTGTCTCCTATCTAAACTCAAGCTATGCTTGAGTGGTAACAATGTCGACCCACTGAGCTATCTCAGGGACTTAGTTACTCTTTGTAGGAGAAAAATGGTTTTGTGAAAGTCTAAGCTTTTTAATGCACAAAACTTAACCCACTTTTCTCCATCTGTTGCTATTTATATACAAACATCAAAGAGTACTGAAGATTAAAATACAAAAAGAATACAAAGCGTGTCTGACAACTACAACAGTATTTGTCATTTCCAAGAACCAATAGGAATGGGCCAAAAAGTATTCGAGTGTCAGTTCTGACACTTCTTGACTTTTAGCCGCATTAGGGAAGGTTTGTTTCTGGCCTGATAAGACTTATCCTTATTTCTTCAAACTCTTCCCGCTCAATCCCGCCTTTCTTTCAGGCTTCAGGTTCTTCAGTCTTCGCCTTCAGTCTTCAGTCTTTAATCACTTATTGTTGTTGAGGAGACTGGGGTTCAGTGAGTTCTTGTCCAACACTCACTGAACCCATTACCTTCTTCTTTGTCTCAATTAACAATCAGGGAGTTCCGCCTCACTGAGTGGTGAGTCTTTCTTCTTAGACTCGTCCTGAGCATCTTGAAGGTAACTCACTGAGTGACTGTTCACTCAGTGACTTAAGTATGTTTTCGGTTGATTAACACTTAGCGTAATTTGTATTCAAATCCTGTTTTCAGGATCCTTGGGTACTGACGGACCCAACAATCTCCCCCTATTTGGATATAAATTATGCCTAAGTGTTTTGATCAGTTATGAGTGAGCTAATGACTTCTACTCATACTGAATATACTAGAAAGCTATTAAGGACACTGAAATAACAAAAAACATGGGCCATCAATTTTATTAATATCATTACAAAGTCCTAATATCTAACATAATACTTAGGGTTCTCGTACTCAGCTTTCTAAGATACCCATGAGTTCCAGTTTAGCTTTCTTTGACACTAACACCTCATTGTCAGGTCGCTCTTTCATCATCCTATCCAATAGCTTGACAAACTCTTCATTTTCACGACCCTTCACTCGAAGTGCCATTAGCTTGTACGCCAGGAGAGTTGTCGTTTCCACTAGATTGATGTCATTGACTCTTTGGAATGCTGGCTGATCAAATTCATCGACAAAGAATATACCATACTTAGGCTCCTTAATGACCAGGTTGGGAACAAACTTGACTCCTGGAGGAGGAATCCTGTTGCAGTGAAGAGCAGCTATGGATTGTTCAGGCTCCTGACCCACAGCTTTTCTTTTCCTCCCGGTCTTCTGAGTAGGCTTAGGGATTGACAGTCCCTGAGAAGCAAGCGCCTTCTCATGATCTATTCCAAGACTCTTAGCTACTTTTTCAAGTTCCTCATATTTGGCGTTCAGTGTCTTGAGAAGGCTTGGAATGATCTTGCCATGCTTCTTCCTGAGGATGGGCATCATCATGTCACATTCCCTTAACCTATATTCTGGGAATCTGAAGGGTTTATTAACTTCAGACTTTCTTGGTCCCCTGTGAACCGTAATGCTTATTGGGTTGGTGAGGTGAATGGTCATGTCAGTGATTGTGCCTTCTCCCTTGGTCTTTGTCATATGCCACATATACCTCTCATAGGTTTTGTTCCTCCTTTCTTCTCTGAGCTTTGCCTGCTCATTGGCTTCCTTAATCATGTCAGCCTGAAGCTTGAGGAATTCTTCCCCCTTGATGTCCTTGTCAGTCTCCTTAATTACCTCCTTGGCAACCTCAGCAATTATTGGTCTGTTGATTTGCTTGTCTTTTTCTTTGGCCCTTCTTATGTCCTGTTCATGCAAGACTTCGGCCACTTCTGCTGGGGTCCCAAAGAAAGTCTTTCCACCATCCAATTCAACCATAAATGGTTCATTTATGTCTGGTCGCCTTTCAGTAGATGCCGGAACCAATTGCGGTTGAGGATCTTCAGTCACCATGATTCCCTTTCCTTTGTCAGCGGGAGGGGGTTGACTGGTGGAAGTTTCAGGGACTTTTGTTGCTACTGCTTCAGGTTGTTCAGGGTTAGCAGCAACAATAAGTGCAGAAGACTGAGGTTGAGGAGTTGGATCATCGAGTTTCTCCCCCTCAACAGATGCAGGAACTTCAGTGTATGCACCTGTTGACTGAGGAGTTGGGGTAACCTGAGAGGTCTAATGAATAAAGAGGATAATGGAGACCATTTTCATTGTTTCAGAGGTCTCATTCTTTAGTGTGGTTATTTCGGCAGCCATTGCATTCTGAGTGGAGGTGAGTTCAGTGACCTTGGTGGTGTAGTGGTTGATCAGCTCATTATGTTTTGTTGAGAGCTGATCAAAGGCTGAGGATATTTTGTTCAGGTGCTCCTTGGAATCAGTGACTGACTGATGAAGAGAATCTTGCTGAGATCTGATAGTTTTGAGATCCACCCCCTGTAGAAGCTTTAGAAGCTCAGTGATGTTGGTGGAGGTGGAGGTCTGAGTCTCCATGTACTCCTTCAGCTTTGTGAGGAAAGTGGGATCATCTCCTAGTTCTTCCTGAATAAGATCAAGAGCCTTTAAGATGTTTGTGAGCTGCTTGTCTTGTTCAGTGCCCATAAAATCTAGAGACTCCCTCAGGTCACCGAGTTGTTTGTCAGTGAGTTTGGCGACCTGAAGCACTTTACCCTGTGTCTCTTCAACAGTAGCCCTGAAGTCAGCATAAGAGACTGCTGCTTCAGTATGCTGGTTCCATTGTTCTTCAGTAAGCTCATTGAAGAGAGCTTGGTTGGCTTTTCGAAGAAACTTAACCAATTGTCTTTCAGTAAGGGGAAGAACATTGTCATATTTCTGCAACCACTGAGGAGTAGCGGGAGCAGAAGAAGCACCTGATGATGATGATGTTGTTGGGTTGGTAAGGGTGAGGGGTTGT
This sequence comes from Artemisia tridentata subsp. tridentata, assembly GCA_021014915.2. Taxonomy (NCBI): domain Eukaryota; kingdom Viridiplantae; phylum Streptophyta; class Magnoliopsida; order Asterales; family Asteraceae; genus Artemisia; species Artemisia tridentata. The sequence goes on along the minus strand of CP139506.1, from coordinate 316,562,802 downwards.
TGATCCTCAGGAGGAGGAGATGATTGTTGTTGTTCAGAGTGTTGGGGAGAGTTATATGTTTCAGTCTCCATTTCCTCCTCAGCACCCAAAACGTCTTCCACGCCAAATTCGACCATTTCCTCCTCTGACCCATCATCTAGCAATCTTTCAAGATCTGCTAGATTAGGAACCCTGTGGGAATCCAGCTCCCCCTCGGAAGAGGGCTCACCTTTGTTGTGGCCAGGTTCTGACCCCTCCAAGTGCACTGAGTGGGTTTGCTCAGCCTGGACCTTGGAGTCAGTTCCTGAGTGACTGGATCCGTCATGAGGGGTTTTGGGTTCCGTATCAGTGGGTGGTTTTAATCCCTCGGAGTCTTTGTCCCCCTGAGTGCCTTCAAGGACTGGCGAGTGTTCTCCAGTACTATCATGAGGCACTGATTGTGATTGTTGGTGGACCCCCTTCCCATCAGGGTTGTACTGCCTTTCTGAGGATTTAGGGTCCTTTACTTCCTGAGATCCTGATTGTGATTTTTCAGGACCGTAAGTAGGATATGATTGGGTGTGGGTCCCCTTCTCAGTAGAGTAGTGCTGCTCTACCGAGGATTCAGGACTATGTACTCCTTCAGGCAAAGGTTGGGATTGACTCATGCTATCATCGGGATGTGAGAGGGTGAAGGTTCCTGACCCCACTGACTTATGTATGTCAGCAGAGCCATGAGGAAGGGTTTTGCCCTAGGATACTGAGGATGATTTCTCAGTACCCTCCGTTGGCGTTTGTTTTAGGGTCAAGAGGGTCTCAATGATGGGTGTCTCTGAGGTCTTGGCCATTGTTTTCCCTTCTTTGGGCTCTGAGGCAGAAGTCTCAAGGACGAGTGATTTGGGTTTAACCACCTTCTTGGACCCTGCCTTCTTTTTCTTCTTCTCCTGCTTTGTAGGAGAAGGAATAGGTGAGACAGCATTTGCTCCCTGAATAACCAATAACTTGTATGTGGTCAGGGAGACTGGTTGTACCTCAGTGAGGTCTCTGGAATAGTTGGCTTTATGAAGGACGTCAGGTTTATATCCCTCAACGTCAGGCCTAACATACTCAGAGCCTAGTAAGGCCTGAAGCGCACAGGAAATGAATCTAGGATAAGACAAGTGTTTTTGCCTAGGTTTTCCTAAGAGCTTGGCTACGAGGTCACGGAAGATTATTCCTCCGATGTCTATCTTTTTACCCTTCAAGAGACTGAACACCATCAATTGTTGTGATGCATTCAATTGCTCCATGGAGGATTTATTGCCTCCAAGGACCTGAATGACAAAGGTCATCAGGATCCTCCAGGCAGGTGGGAACCAGGTCTTGATGATTGGTGCTTTGGCCAAGAGGGTTCCTGGGGCCACATCAGGTTGTTTTGGGTCATGTGGCCCAAGTAAAAGCAATTCGGCCTTTACTTCTTGGAAAGTGGGCTGAGGTTCAAAGTTCTCAGCGAAATCAAAGCCTGTGGCCTTGATGAAGGTTTGGTAATCAAGGGAGAGGGTCCTTCTCCCATTCATCACTAAGAAAGTTATTATTGAGTCTTTGGTGTCCTCAGGGCTCGTTGCCACTGCAGTACACCAGAATTCCCTCAGATAGTCATGATATATGACTGAGGGGGTTTTTGTAAACGTCGTAGCAAGAAAGCAGTTTTGAAGGTATTTAACCACATTCTTGTACGCCCAAAATTGTTCGGGGTAGGCAAAATTTCCTACAACGTTATTTTTGGTCATGTCTACGCCCTCCATTGTGAATTCCACATTTGGGGCGTAGGTAATAGCCTTAGAAGTAGCCATTTTTGTTGGGAGGTCTTGGGTTTGCAAGATCAAAATGGTCTGATTTTCTAAAGATTGTAAACACACACACAAAAGTTTTTGGAAGAAAAAGGGCAAGAATTTTCTTAAGGTTTTCTAAAAAACGTGTGTGTGTTTAATCTGTGAGGGGGTATTTATAGGGAAGTGAAGAGGAGGGGTGTTTTGGGCATTAAGCGGTTTATTTTTGCAAAAGATAATTTTTTTGAAAACCGTTTTGTATAAAACGTTTGGGATCCGCATTTAATGCACAACCACTCCACTTTCCCAGTTTTTGCGCAACTGTCGAGGTGAACAGTTGTGCCGTCTGCAAAAGGTGTAATTTGCAGAGATTACATCATCACATATTTTTTATGTGAGAGAAGAGGCATTAAATGCCAAGTGGGTAAGTGGGGGCCCAGAGGTGGATGCCAGAAGGCAAAAAGAACAAATATTCTTATATTAAATAAGAATTCAGTTACCAACCTCGGACATTTACTAACTAGATACTTAGAGCATTTAAGTTAGCATTGAATGTCATTTTGAGGACCCTGAATGACTTTTCATTCAGTGAGGGGTTCAGGGAAGGTGATTCAGTGATCTTTTTCACTGAGGAACACATCAAGTCAGGGATCTGGGGTTTTCAGAATTTACACTTAGTTTGATGGATTGAATCAGTGGACTGATTCTCAATATCCAACATTCCTAGTTCAGCTTTCAGTCTTGTGAAAGTTGGTTCATCCAATGGTTTGGTGAATATATCAGCTAGCTGATATTCAGTAGGAATGAAGTGTAATTCAATGTCACCATTTATGACATGGTCCTTGATAAAGTGATATCTAATATCAATGTGTTTTGTTCTTTGATGAAGAACAAGGTTATTTGAGATGGAAATTGCACTTGTGTTATCACAAAAGATGGGAACCATCTTATATTGGATTCCATAGTCACTGAGTTGACTTTTGATCCAGAGTACATTTGCACAACAACTGGCAGCTGCAACATATTCAGCTTCAGCTGAGGACATGGCAACTGATTGTTGCTTCTTAGCAGTCCAACAGACTACTTTCCCACCAAGGATTTGGTAGGAGCCTGAGGTGCTTTTTCTGTCCATGTTGCATCCAGCATAGTCAGAGTCTGAGTATCCTTTGAGATCAAAGCCTGAACATTTTGGATAGTATAATCCAAGGTTTGGAGTACCTTTCAGGTACCTGAGTATCCTTTTCACAGCTGTGAGATGAGATTCTCTTGGGTCAGATTGATATCTGGCACACAAACAGACTGAGAATTGGATGTCAGGCCTTGATGCAAGTAGATACATCAGTGACCCAATCATTCCTCTGAAAAGAGTTTGATTTACTGGTTTTCCAGTAAGGTCAGGACCAAGGTTTTTTGGTGGAACCATGGGAGTTTTGACTGAGGCACAGTCACTAAGCTCATACTTCTTTAGTAGACTTCTGACATACTTTTCTTGACTGATAGAGGTTCCTTTATCAGTTTGCTTGATTTGCAGTCCAAGGAAGTAAGTCAGTTCTCCCATCATGCTCATTTCAAATTTCTTTGCCATTAGTTTTTCAAACTGTTTGCAAAGTTTATAACTTGTTGAGCCAAAGATGATGTCATCAACATAAACTTGTACAAGTATGACATCATTATTTGTCCTATAGATAAACAATGTGTTGTCTATCTTGCCTCTGACAAATTTGTTTTGGATCAGGAATGCTGAGAGAGTTTCATACCATGCCCTGGGTGCTTGTTTTAGTCCATAAAGGGCTTTGTTAAGCTTGCAGACATAGTCAGGAAACTCACTACTTTCAAATCCAGGAGGTTGCTAAACATAAACTTCTTCTTTCAGTGAGCCATTTAAGAATGCACGTTTTACATCAATTTGGTACACTTTGAAGTTCATGTAGGTTGCAAATGCAAGGAAGATCCTGATGGCTTCCATCCTTGCCACTGGTGCAAATGTTTCTTCATAGTCAATGCCTTCTTGTTGATTATAGCCTTTGGCTACAAGTCTGGCCTTGTTTTTAATGACTATGCCATTTTCATCAGATTTGTTTTTGAATACCCATTTCATGCCAATGACTGAAACATCTTCAAAACATTTGACCAAGGTCATTACCTTGTTTATGTCAAATTGTTCCAGTTCATCATGCATAGCCTGAACCCAACTTGGATGTATAAGTGCTTCTTTGACACTTTTGGGTTCAATTGTGGAGATGAAGTCCGTAAATAGGCATTCATTGGCAGAGGCTGCTCTTAATTGTGCAGCCATGCTTCTAGTGAGCATGCCTTCAGTAGGCTCTCCAATTATATTGACAAGTTCTATATCCTAAGACCTAGTCCAACTGTCCTAAGGTCTAGGAAACTGATAAGAACTTGATGAGGCCTGATTGGGGTCTGGTGCAGACACATGATGATTTTCAGCATCTTGAGTGTCTGAATGGGTTGACTGATCACTGAGATTGTTTGGTTCCTGAGCACTGTGTTTAGACTGATGGATTGTATCAGTACTTCTTTGTGCTTCAACAAACTCATTGATGGTTGGGTTAGGAAGGTTGTGAGGGATGATGTAGTAGGAGATGTCAGCATTTTCTTGGTACTGAGTGGAAGGATCATTGTTAGGATGATGTTCATCAGGAGGGTATCTTGATGAATCATCAATTCCAATTTCTTCCACTGAGGTGTTAGAGACACTGATTGCATCAGTGCTCTCATCAAAGGTAACATGAAATGTTTCCTCAGTTTGCTGTCTCCTAGTGTTGAACACCCTGAAGGCCTTTGAGACAAGTGAGTATCCTAGGAAGTATCCATCATCAGCTTTGGCATCAAATTTCCCTAAGTGATCCTTGTGATTATGAATAAACACAGGACACCCAAAGACATGAAAGTAGCTGATGTCAGGGATCCTTCCCTTGAATAACTCATAAGGGGTTTTGCCTGCTTCAGTCCAAAAGTGTTTGGAAAGGACTGATCCATTTAGCATTGTCCTGGCAGCTTCAATGAGTGTTCTATTCTTCCTTTCAGCAACACCATTTTGTTCAGGTGTGTAAGGAGAGGAAATTTTTTGGGAAATTCCTTTCTCATCACAGAAACATTCAAGTTCATAGTTTTTGAACTCTGTTCCATTGTCAGTCCTAATCTGTTTGACTTTAATGTCATTTTGATTTTCAATGTTCCTGACAAAGGACATGATTGTTTCAGCTGCCTGACTCTTTTTGATCAGGAAGTAAACCCAAGTGTATCTTGAGTATTCATCCACAATGACCAGAGTATACTTCTCATGGTTAACGGATCTAAGAGACAAGTTCCATTCTGAGTTAGACTGGACATGTCTAACACATAAACATCTTGTCTTCTTGGTGCAATAAGGACAACTTCCTTATTTGCATTGAAGATGGTTCCTTGCTTATCATCAAACTGAACTATGTACTTTGCATCACATAGTTGACTGACACTGATCAAATTGTACTTAAGACCATTGACATAAGCTATCCTAGTAAAGACTATACCACTACAGTTTACTGAACCATAACCTTCAGTGAGACATGATGAATTATCAGCAAATATCACCTTGGGTCCTGGTTCTTCTACATATTTGTGCAGATATTCTTTCACACCAGTCATGCTCCTTGAACATCCACTATATAGATTGTTGGGAATTAAATATTCTGAAGTTAGAGTATTAGAATTTACTCTAATTCAAAGGTACTGCTAGTTCATGATCAAGGTACTGCTAGTACATGAAGGTACTGCTAGAGCAAGAAGGTACTGCTAGTTGTATATGGTACTGCTGATCAGTGACTCATAGGATAAGATTGAAAAGATATTTGTTGTATTTTGGTCAAACATATACGGTAGATAATATCTTACTCCATGTGCTTAGTTAACAAGTTGTGTACATAGATACATGTTGTATCTTATGTTCTGACACCTATATGCATAAGTTAACCAAGTAAGTCGGTCAAGACTTTTAAGCAATTTGTAAAGATCTTTTGCAACTATAAAAGAGATCTTAGACTAGTGATTATAGAGAGATATAAGTGAAATAATTGAATAACTGTTAGAACATAGAACAAACACAAATCACAAGTTGTAACATAAGATTCAAGGTTTTGTAACCCTAGTGAGTAACACAAGATCACTCGTATTATTTGGAATAATATTGAATCGTTTAGTGAAATACTTTCTTTGTTCATTGTTAAGTAACAAATATAATTCTTCCATTTCCATAACATACATAACCTTCTAAGTGTGGTTAAGTAAATTCCGCGTGCTTAATCATATTAAGTCAATATATCTTATACACAAAGACACAAGGTTTAACCACCTTAACCGTGTATCAAACAAGAGGACCTCCACAGTTGGTATCAGAGCTAGAGGTTGATATATTTGAATTAGAAGAAACAGAAATGGATCCACATGATGCTCAAACAAATGTTGCTGCAAAGTTGCCCATGATCAAACCCAATGAGTTTGAGTTATGGAGGATGAGAATTGAGCAATATTTCATGGTCCAAGATTATACTCTTTGGGATATAATTATATATGGTGATTCTTTTTCACCAAGCTACTCAGAGGTTGTCCTAGAAGGTAAAACAACTAGAAAAAGAAATACTGGGCCAGTGTCAAATGAAGAGAAGATACTGAAGAGAAATGATCAGAAAGCAAGAAATTTGCTGCTTATGACCATTCCTGGTGAGCAGATGCTATCATTTAACAAGTATCTTGATGCAAAAACTCTTTTTGAAGAGATTTGTGCATATTTTGGTGGTAATGAAACTACCAAAAAGACACAAAAGACACTACTAAAGCAACAATTTGAAAACTTTACTGCTTTTAGTAATGAATCTCTTGATAAGCTATTCTCAAGATTACACAAGCTTGTCAGTCAGTTAGCTGTGTTGGGTGTTGAGACAGAGAAGGAAGATCTCAACATGAAGTTTTTAAGAAGTCTACCTGATGAGTTCCACACTCATGTTATTGTCTGGATGAACAAACCAGACATTGAAACAATGAAGCTTAATGATTTGTACAACAACTTTAAAATTGCTGAACAAAGTCTTAGAAAGTCTGGAATTTATGGTACTAGTTCTGGGAACGTGGCACTTTTGTCATCTCCTAGTATTGGTAAGGCTGAAGAGGTAGAGGAAGTTGAAGGTGTTTCTAATGCTACAAATGGTGGTCCTTCTACTAGTTCACACAAGACTGTTGCAGGACTTGGTGATCCAGCATTCTATGTATTTATATCTAGTCAGTCTAGTGGTTCTCCTCTAAATCATGAAGACCTAGAGCAGGTTGATAGTGATGATTTGGAAGAGATGGACATCAAATGGCAGGTTGCTTTGCTCAGCATGAGGGCTAAGAAGCATTGGCAAAGAACTGGGAAGCAAATTACCATAAATGGTAATGATACTGCAGGGTTTGATAAGAAGAAAGTGGAGTGTTTCAACTGTCATAGGTTAGGACACTTTGCTAAGGAGTGTAGAAGCCCAAGAAAGCAGGAGAATAGAAACACATGGTATAAGCAAGATAGGAAAAAGGAAGTTACTGTTGAAGAGCCAAAGGCTATGTTGGCTATTGATGGTATTAGTTATGATTGGAGCTCTATGGCTATTGAAGAGGATGCACCACCGAATGCTGCCCTTTTGGCCAATGAATTTGCTCTAATGGCCCATTCTGATTCAGAGGTAAACAATATTACATCTTGTACTGAATCATGTCCTAATCTTAAAGCTTATGAAGACCTTAATAAGATATTTGAAGCTCATAAAGAAGAGCTACTTAACTCTCTTTTTAATTTGGCTAATCACAAAAGAGGTCTAGCTGTTTTAGAAAAACAAGTCTTACATTTTAAAAATAATGAAATTCATTTTGCTGATGACATCAATATACTAAAAAATGACATTAAGATCAGAGATGAGTGTATTGTTGAGTTGAATGATTCATTAGCTAAACACAAAAATGAAAGAGAAAATGTAAAGGTTTCTGTGGATGTTTTAGCACATTCCTCAGAAGGATTCAATAAGCTTTGGGAAGCCCAAGTTATTGATAAGGTTAATTCTGGTGTTGGATTTAAGTCTGTACCACCACCATACAGAGGTGTTCATTCACCTCCAGGTATTGATTTAGCACACACAGGGTTGCCTGAGTTTCAAGAACCAATCATGGAATATGGTTCTAAGGTCACTAAATCTCCAAAGATAGAAAAGGTAAGTAAAAGTTTAGATAAAACTTTATCTTATCAGGACAAGGTGTCCTTTGTTAAGAAAGGAGATGCTATAGTTGTTGAAGATTGTACAACTGATAGTGATAGTGAAGAAGAACAGGTTATGTCTAAATCTGTCTTGGTTAAGAAAGTAGGAACAAGTATTCCTAAGATAGTCAATCACAACACTAACAGGCCTAAGTCAAATGTTAAGACTGTTAGGAAACCAGTTAGATATTGTGAACAATATAGAACTACAAACAAGCCCAGAGGTAACCAAAGGAATTGGAACAACCTCAAGTCTAACCAAATAGGTGATGACTTTGCATTTTATAATAAATCTTGTTATACATGTGGTAGTTTTGACCATCTTGCAGCTTTCTGCAACTAAAGGGTTACTGGGTATGAAAACCATAGAGTGAATCACAAAAGGCAAACACCTAAATCTCACTTTCACTCTAGTTCTAAGAAATCAAACCCCAGAACAGTCTCAAACAAGTCTGGACCCAAAGGTCCTGATAGACAAAAAGGTCCTGCTAATACATACATAAAGGTACTGCCAGAACAAATTAAAGGTCCTGGTAGATCAAAAGGTACTGTTAGACCTATGATGACTGTTAACCCAAAATCAACAGCTAAGGATGCAAAAACAACTTTCATACATGCATCTAAAACTGTTCTAAGACCCATTCAAACAAAAGCAGTGGTTCACAAACAAATTTGGAGACCAAAGGGTGTAACTTCAAGGTTAGCAAACTCTGCTGAACATGTTATTCACTCTGCTGCTAAGGGTAATAGGGCAAATGCTGTTAAGGCCTCAGCATGTTGGATTCAAAAATCCAATGTTGCATCAACAGTCCTGAAAAGATTAAACTATATTGATGCAAGAGGCAGATCCAAGTCAGTAATGGCCTGGATCCCCAAAGAAAACTAACTCTCTTATTTGTGTGCAGGGACATTCTATTGATCATCAAGATCAAGGATACTCAGATAGTGGATGTTCCAATCACATGACAGGCAACATGTCTTATCTTTCAGATTTTCAAGAATTCAATGGAGGATATGTTACCTTTGGAGGTGGTTTTCGTGGCAAAATTTCTGGTAAAGGTACTATTAAAACCGGAAATTTAGATTTTGAAAATGTGTACTATGTACAAGAGTTAAAGTATAATCTTTTTAGTGTTTCACAAATGTGTGACAAAAAGAATAATGTGCTTTTTACTGACACTGAATGTCTTGTTCTATCTAAGGATTTTAAGATACCTGATGAAAATCAAGTACTTCTTAGAATTCCTAGAAAGGCCAATATGTATAGTGTTGATATAAAGAACATCATTCCTAAAAAGGATTTAACTTGTCTTGTATCAAAGGCCACATTAGATGAATCAATGTTATGGCATAGAAGGCTTGGTCATATTAACTTTAAAACCATAAATAAAATTGTTAAGAATGGTTTGGTAAGAGGTTTACCTCACAAAAGATTTGAAAAAGATCAAACATGCATTGCTTGTCTAAAAGGCAAACAACACAAAGCCACTTGTAAGCCCAAAATTTTTAACTCTATCAATCAGTCATTGTTTATGCTGCATATGGACTTATTTGGACCAGTTTCAGTAAGGAGTATACAACATAAAAAATATTGTCTTGTTATAACTGATGACTATAGCAGATTTACATAGGTTTTCTTTTTAGCCACTAAGGATGAGACATCAAGCATTCTTAAGGAATTCATTACACTGATAGAAAACCAAGTAAGCAAGAAAGTAAAAGTCATTAGGAGTGATAATGGGACAGAGTTTAGAAATAGAGTTATGGATGATTTCTGCAAAGAAAAAGGTATTAGGAGAGAATATAGTGTTGCTAGAACACCACAACAGAATGGAATGGTTGAAAGAAAGAATAGAACACTAATTGAAGCTGCTAGAACAATGTTAGCTGATTCTAAGCTACCTATAATCTTTTGGGCAGAAGCAATTAACACTGCTTGCTATGTTCAAAATAGAGTTTTAGTTGTGCAGCCTCACAATAAGACATCATATGAACTCTTTAATGGTAGAACTCCTGCAATAGGATTTCTTAGACCTTTTGGATGTCATGTGACAATTCTCAATACCTTAGACCATTTAGGAAAATTCGATGGTAAAGCAGATGAAGGTTTCTTAGTTGGATATTCTCTTGTTAGCAAAGCTTTTAGAGTTTACAACTTAAGAACTGAGAAAGTTCAAGAAGAACTACATGTGGAGTTTCAGGAAAACAAATCCAATGTAGTAGGTCAAGGACCCAAATGGATATTTGATCTTGATTATCTAACAAACTCTATGAATTATTTACCTGTTGTTGCAGAAACTAATAATTTTTCAGGTTCTCAAGCAACAAATGAGGTGGAGTTAGATAAAGATCAATCTGATGTCATTATGCCATTGTGGTCAAGTACCAGTGTGGATTTAGCTTCAAACAATGATGAATCTTCTTCTGATAAAGCAAAAGAAGATGTTGAGGCTCAAAGAAGAGATGTTGGAACAGAGGAACAACTCAATATGTTAAATATTGATGGTACTGCTGAGTCAGAGCAAGGTACTGTTAGTACTTCTCAAGGTACTGGTAGATTATTTGAAGGAACTATTAGTTCAGCTGAAGGTCCTGCTGGTCCTTCACACTCAAAAGATGCAGAGTTCCAAGAAGATGAAGTGGATGTGACTAATCTTACACCATCTTATCATGTTCCTACAACACCACACACGAGGATTCACAAAGTTCACTCCCTGGATAATGTGATTGGAGATATACAATCTGGTGTGAAGACAAGAAGACAATTGGTTTCTTCAGACCAAAAAGGGATTCTTGATGCCCTTTATGCTTCAAAACAACATGAACTTTCAAACTCATGTTTATTTGTATGTTTTCTCTCTCAAAAGGAACCAAAGAATATTCTTACAGCCCTAGATGATTCAAGCTGGGTAGAGGCTATGCAAGAAGAGCTTCTTCAGTTCAAGATTCAAAAGGTTTGGGTGCTAGCAGATTTACCTAGGAATGAAAAGGTAATTGGCACTAGATGGGTTTTTAAGAACAAAAGGGATGAAAGAGGAATTGTGATCAAAAATAAGGCTAGACTAGTAGCACAAGGGTATACACAAGAAGAAGGAATAGACTATGATGAAGTTTATGCTCCAGTAGCAAGGATTGAGGCAATTAGGCTGTTTCTAGCTTATGCTTCATTTTTAGGCTTCACAGTCTATCAAATGGATGTCAAAAGTGCATTTTTATATGGTGAAATTGGAAGAGAGGTGTATGTTTCACAACCTCCTAGTTTCATTGATCCATTACATCCAAACAAAGTGTACAGAGTAGTGAAAGCTCTCTATGGCCTTCATCAGGCACCAAGAGCTTGGTATGCAACACTTGCTTCCTACTTATTAGAAAATGGATTTCAAAGAGGGAAGATTGATCAGACACTTTTCATCAAACAGCACAAGAAGGATCTTTTGTTAGTGCAGGTGTATGTGGATGACATTATCTTTGGATCTACAAGGAAGGAAATGTGTTTAGAATTTGAGAAGCTTATGAAAGATAAGTTTCAAATGAGTTCTATGGGAGAACTTACATTCTTTTTGGGTTTGCAAGTTAAGCAATCATCTGAAGGCATATTTATTAGTCAAGACAAATATGTTGCAGAGATACTTAGAAAATTTCAATTTGCTGATTCAAAAATTGCAAGCACACCAATGGACCCAGAGAAGCACCTTCTGAAAGATGAAGATGGAGAAAATGTAGATGTACACAGTTACAGATCTATGATAGGCTCCTTGATGTATCTTACATCATCTAGACCTGATATCATGTTTCCTGTTTGTGTATGTGCAAGATTTCAAGTTACTCCAAAGGTTTCTCATTTAATTGCAGTCAAGAGAATTTTTAGATATCTCAAAGGTCAACCAAGGTTGGGTATATGGTATTCTAGAGAATCTCCTTTTGACTTGGTAGCATATTCGGATAGTGATTATGCTGGTGCTAGCTTGGACAGAAAGTCAACAACTGGAGGATGTCAATTCCTTGGGTGTAGACTTGTCTCATGGCAGTGTAAGAAGCAAACAAGTGTGGCAAATTCAACAACTGAAGCTGAATATATAGCTGCTGCAAGTTGCTCTAGTCAAGTTCTATGGCTTCAAAACCAACTTCTTGATTATGGGTACAATTTCTTAAACACTGTTATTTATATTGATAATAGTAGTACAATTTGTATTATTAAAAATCCTGTACAACACTCTAAAACAAAACACATTGAAATTAGACATCACTTTATAAGAGATTGCAATGAGAAAAGATTAATTCAAGTTCTTAAAATTGCTTCAGAGCATAATTTTGCAGATCTGTTAACAAAAGCTTTTGATGTTTTAAGGTTTCAGTACTTAATAGCAAGTATTGGAATGCTTAATCTTTAAATTTTCAATATGATGTGTTTTTGTACATAAATTTTTGTTGGTACTGCTGGATTTATAAGGTACTGCTATATCAAAATTTGAATTGTGTTATTCATACAGTTAGTTTTATAATTATACTAATGCAAGACAAGTACTTTGTACATTGTTCTTTTGGTTTTAGACTAACTATTTCAGGTATGAATATGTGAACACAAAGGATATTTCAAGTGAAATGGGAACAGCAGAATTCTTATCAAATTGCTGACCATAGTAGATTTATGATGGACTGAGTTTAGGAATTAAACCTCCTTAAAACTTCTTTCTTGAAATCTAGTTATGATTTTTTCACATTGAATTGATGACTTAGTTGATCAGATAGTAACTGATACAACTCACTTTCTATCATTTTATACTTTCAAGTATAATGAGTTAGTCTAAGGACATCTGATAGAAATAACAGCTAGTGAAAGTGAATCTAACACTTGTGTTGGAGGTAACAATTACTATGAGCTGGAAACCCTGTCAAGAAAATCTTTTGAATAGATTTATCTTTTCACAGGCAGTTAGTGATAACTGAAATACATTGGTTCTCACACAACCAGAGGTTATTTTTAAACCAAAATTTTGATTAGGTGTCTGTTACACACTTGATTCTTTCAAAATGGTTGAATGTAGTATGATTTTTCAATTCTAAAATCATGAACATACTACTAAGTTAAATGATTTCTTAAAAGGATTTTCAAGGATTCAGAAAAACCATTCATTGATGGATTATGAATCAAAATGTCCACTGATTCACCTCTCATAGGAGTTAACACACCTAGAAGTGATGAGGACAGAAACTTAAACTCTTAAGGAATTGATGGCTTCATGTACAATATTGTCTGAATACAAGTTCAAACTGATAGATCAGGTGATATGAAGAGAAGTTCTTTAGTACATAGTGAGATCTTCCAAACAAGGGGAGGAAACAAAAGTTATTTGCTTCAGGGGAGGTTACAATCTCAGAGAAGGAAATAATTGCCCAGAAAAGGAAGAAAACCCAATAGAAGGAAGGAGAAGACAAGAGCATACAAGATGATGATGTAGAGGTTGAAAATGATTAGAACAGATCAAATATCTAGAAGGGATGAAGCATTTTCTAAAGGAGAAAGTTCTATCTAGATCAAACGAAGAAAAGTTTCAATTTCAGTTCATTATGTTTATTTATCACTTGCAAAGGCATGCTGATAGATGATTTCACTTGTTGAAATCATTGCCTCTTACAATTCCTCCATCCAAGGAAATTGCACCATCTTTTGGTACAATGTTTTGATATTGCTGAAGTCAAAGAAGAACAAGGCAGATGAGTTCAGAATAAGAAGAATAGTTCAGATTCATGAAGTGTTTGAAAGATCTTCACAAGTCCTCATTTAATTTAGAAAACATGTTTGAATTAATTCACATGTTTAGGGGAGGATTGTTGGGAATTAAATATTCTGAAGTTAGAGTATTAGAATTTACTCTAAGTCAAAGGTACTGCTAGTTCATGATCAAGGTACTGCTAGTACATGAAGGTACTGCTAGAGCAAGAAGGTACTGCTAGTTGTATATGGTACTGCTGATCAGTGACTCATAGGATAAGATTGAAAAGATATTTATTGTATTTTGGTCAAACATATACGGTAGATAATATCTTACTCCATGTGCTTAGTTAACAAGTTGTGTACATAGATACATGTTGTATCTTATGTACTGACACCTATATGCATAAGTTAACCAAGTAAGTCGGTCAAGACTTTTAAGCAATTTGTAAAGATCTTTTGCAACTATAAAAGAGATCTTAGACTAGTGATTATAGAGAGATATAAGTGAAATAATTGAATAAATGTTAGAACATAGAACAAACACAAATCACAAGTTGTAACATAAGATTCAAGGTTTTGTAACCCTAGTGAGTAACACAAGATCACTCGTATTATTTGGAATAATATTGAATCGTTTAGTGAAATACTTTCTTTGTTCATTTTTAAGTAACAAATATAATTCTTCCATTTCCATAACATACATAACCTTCTAAGTGTGGTTAAGTAAATTCCGCGTGCTTAATCATATTAAGTCAATATATCTTATACACAAAGACACAAGGTTTAACCACCTTAACCGTGTATCAAAAAAGAGGACCTCCACATAGATGCCAAATAGGCTCCCTGGCATGCATTTTCACAAATGGTTAACTGAGTTAGTTCTTTCTAGGACCCCTCATCTTGGAGGGCTTGACTTTAGTAGTTTTCTTAAAAGTAACAATTGATTCATGGTCAGTGGTTGAGTGGACTGAGCTACCACAGGTTTTGCATTTGATTGCAGAGGTAGACTCAGTAGACTGAGAGGATGACTTGGTCATACCTCTTCTGGTCTGAATGACCTTCTCATGTCCTGAGGTGTTGTGAGTGGGATCTCCACAAATTTCACAACAGTTGTCCATTAGACAATCCTTAGGATGGTGGTCATTGAAGCCACAGTGAGGGCAAGGTGCAAAAGGCTTGGCCTTTTGTTTCTGTTTCTGTTTAGAATTAGATGGGTATTTTAAAGCCTGTGCTTTAAAGTTTGCCATCTTTGATGTGGCTGTGTATGATTGGTGAACAGAGGTCCTGTGATCTTCCCTTTTGCATATCATGCAGTAAAGGATTCTATAACAATCATCAGTGAAATGATTGGTATAGTGACACAGCTCACACCTTTTCAGGGGTTTGGAGGGTTTTGGGTTGGTGCTTGAGGAAGCTGATTTGGTTTCCTTCATCTTGGATTGAGAAGGTTTCTCAGAAGATTCAATCTTCTCACTCAGCTTCCTGACAAGTTCAGCCAACTGATCAATTTTTGAGTCAGGGCTTTCTGTTTTTACTTCAGAAGGGACTGAAGTTGATGAGTCATCAGAATGAACTGAGACTTCAGAGGTTTGCCTTTTCAGGATGATTTTTCCTATTCCTGGATTCTCCTTTGGAGAATACTGAGAGTAGACCAATGGTGGGAGGTCTGAGCATGGTGCAGCACCCTGAAGGATATTCAGAGGTGGGAGTGGTGTGAATGATTCTGATTCAGACTCATTGACTGACTCAGTACTACTGGGTTGGTCAGTAAGTCCAAGCATATTTTTCAGAGCCTGCTTCTCAGGAAGCAAGATTTTTCCAGTCTCAAAGTTTGGTAACTTACTGACTGGGTTGTCCCTGACAATCCAGTCATTTGACTTGGGTTGCATTTCTTGCTCAAAAGATATGCCAGCTGGAATAAAGGTCTTTTCTTTGTGACTATCACTGGGGGTTTCAGTGAGTTGGTCTATTCCTATAATTTTCTTGTCATTATTAGGAATAAGACTCACAGTTTCATAGACCTTGGGGTTCTTTCTAGTCCAGCTTTCAATGACAGCCTTTTCTTTGTTAAGTTCATTTTGAAGGGCTTGGTTGTGTTTTGAATTTGTAGTGTAATAGTTTCTAACTTGGCTTGTTTTAATACAAGCAATTCATCTCTACACTTATTCAATTCTAACACAAGATTGTTATATTTTGAAAGCAAGTTAAGCCTTTGTTCTTCTACAAACTTAAGATCTACACAAATATAATTCATATAGGACTGCCAGTCAGAATCATCATCCATTGAAAGTAAAATATTTACCTTCTTCATGGTTATGTTCACCCATTCTCCATTCCTTGCATGGCTTTTTCCAACAGCCACCTGATCACCTTCAAAAAGTGCCATCAGTGCACTTACTCTAATTTCCTCATCTTCTGAGGAGACCTCTTCTTCATCCCAGTCATAAGCTTCTGCTACAAGAACCTTGTTCTTTGTCTGAACAGGTTTGGAAGTGTGAGCAGCCTCAGACATTGAGGGATTAGTTTCAAGAAGAGCAAGTTTAACCTTAGGCCCTTAGCTTTCCTATATTTAGCCTCAAAGTCTTTTTGACCCTTTTGAACATTATAGTTTTGAAAATGTTGGGTCGACTGAAGCATTCTAGGTTGAAACTTGCTAGTTCCTGAGGAACTGTTTCCGGAAAATTTATAAGAGGGTTCTGAGTTGGTTTTTGAATAACAGTCTCTAGCAAAGTGGCCCTTTTTACCACATTTGAAACATTCAGTGCTTTCATTTGCTTTGACTTTTGAAAAGTTTGACTGATTTCTTTTGATAAAACGTTTTGAATTGGCAAAGAGTGCTCTTTCTTGGAATTCCAAGCTTAAGTCACTTAGGTACTCATCACCAGTTCTTTCATCAATCTCATCTTCATAATCCTCTTGAAAATCTTCTACAACACCATTAGAATAAAAGACAGTTGATATGGGTGAGGAGGTCAGGGCATTTTTGGTCTCAAGAGCTTTTGAGTTTGGGTATCTCAGGGAGCTCAAGGGTCTGAATGTGATTAGCATTCCTGAGGCCCTGTGAGAAGTTTAGCCACTTCTCAGGGAGACTGTTGACAAAGCCAACATTTGTCTCATTGATTCGAAAGAATCAACACGTAATTTTTCCAAGGAAACACAAGTGGAGTATGTGTAACCCGGTTCGTTGTCCCGATGAAGGTGTGAATGGAATTTGTGATTTCGAATCTTGAAACGTGTGTTATGAGGCTTTGCTAGGCTGGAGACCAGGGTTCGAACCCTGGTTTTGCCTTTTTTTTTCTTTTTTTTTTTTTTTTTGATTTCTATTTAAAAGTTTAATAAGCACACGAAAATAAGCTATTTTTATAAAAACAACAATTTATGAAAACTTGAAATAAGCACAGAAAAAGCAGATTAAGGTGGCCGCTTATAAGAGACTTGATTAGATTTATTTATTTATTTATTTTTTTTTTTTTTTTTTGAAACTTATAAAAAATATTTAACTTTTGAAAAGAGAATATTTTTAATACTCACTGAATAAGCCAGAAATAAGCAGAATGGCTAAACAGTTGGCTATGTGATGAAATAACCTAAGGTTTGAAATGAAAAGGCTGTTAAGCTAATAATAAGCTAAAATGGGAACTGAAAAGTGCTGAATAACTAACAATAAGCTAAAGGTATACATGAATAAGCCACTAGAACCTACAAATAAGCACTGAACAACACTAAATAAGCCAAAAAGCCACCAAGGGCTGCTGATGTGCAGCCTTGGTGCAGGGCAAAATAGGCTTTTTCAAGCCATGAAAAAGCTACCCAAGAAAAATCTTAAAAATCTAGAAAAAATGGGAATAGCTAGATAAGCCAGCTAATTACATCTGTGCAAAAATTCAGCTTATAACAACTGAATTTGAAGAAATTAAAAATCAAAAAGAAAGGCTGCAAATGGGCAAATCCAAATATGCAGTCTGCTATACTAGTTATAGGCTGTTTTGAGCTAGAATGTGAACAAGGACATAACAGAACTTACCACTACTTAAAATAGGCTACAAGGGTCCTATAAATACTAATAATAAGGGTTGCAAATGCATAAGCTTGTAGGAAGCTTATAAGCTCAGCTTCTAGGCTAAAATTCACACAGCCACACCAAAACTTCAAATACCTTCAAAACAATTAAAGAGCTCCTAAAAACAACTTATAGAGATTAAATTAAGCATAACTAAACTTGACAAGAGGGCAAATGAACAGTGATGGGTCATTTTGACCCGTTTTAACCCATATGCCAAACAGCCCTTATGGGTGACTGTTTGGAGTTTTTGACTGCTACTATCCTAAATAAGCTATAGTTCCTAGTGAAAAATGATCACCTAAGTATATTTAAGCTGATTCAAATGACTCTAAGCTAGAAATAAGCACTAAATTAAGATAAGCTATATTTGACTATTTAAGGCTTTTAAATGAATAATGAGCACTAAGCTAACACTAACTATCAAACTAGCTTACAATTACTTCAAGTAGAACAAATAAGCAAAGAAAAAGCAATAAGCTCAAAAATAAGCACTTGAACAGTACCTTTGACCAATGTTGACTTTTTGGAAATTTGAACTAAGAACTTAGAATTGGACTCTAATATAATTGCATAAGCTTAAACCAGCTCAAATGAGCTTATTGGGGCACTGACTTAAACTTAAAACATAAATAGCATCTGAATTAAAAGGTATGGGAAATTGAGATAAACACGAATTCAAAAGCAATACTGAAATTGAAACTGAAATTAAGATTACAACAATATGAGATTGACTAAACCTTAAAGCTTGTTCTAAATTCGACTTGAAAATTAAATTACACTACTCCTATTTTTAACTAAAAATCTACTGACTTCTTCTGTGTGAGCTGAGACTTTTTATATCACTCACAAAGCTTCTCTAAGTCTTCTGAGCAAATCCCAATCATTGGATTAGATCCAATTCATCTCAATCATTTATTTCATTTTTGGCGGGAAAATTGGGACATGGGTCTAATAGGATTTTCAGAGCACGTGGGAAGTCAAGATAGCATGTGAGGAGGGGGTTGGAGTGTAGCAGAGAAAAGCATGGCTGAGGGGGGGGGGGACATGGAGTAGGAAACATGGGTGAGTGATGAAGCGAAAAGTGTACCGCTTTTAGGGGGTCATTTAAGCCCTAAATCGTATTTATTTGATCAAATATTGCCCTAAATCGTTCCTTTTGTCATTTTAGGTACTTTGGAGAAGAAATCTGGAAAAGGAAGCATTTTGGACGTTTTTGGAGCATAAAAGTGAAGAAAACGACAGAGTCTCCAAAGCTGTTGGAAAAGTACACGTGACGGCGTCAAGGATTGCTCCTGACGGCGTCACGGCTTGGAAAAAGAGGTGGATATGAAAAATACACGTGACGCGCCAGAAAGTTTTGCAATGAAAGTCGGACGGAGTTACCCTTTAAGGTGATCAAGGCCGTCACGGTTTAAGTTAAAGAGAGACGGCGTCAAGCACAATTCTGACGGCGTCAACCCTTGACGTGCCAGAGTGGATTTTGGAGGATTAAAGAGGGACGGCGTCAGGAAGGCCATCCGGGAACCCTAGCCGCGGTGAGGTGACGGCGTCACCTCCTATAACGTGACGCCGTCAGCCCCTAAATTCTATATATAGTTTTGCAATTTTTAGTCATTGGTGTGCAACTTTGTGAGGAGAAACCCTAAGACGAATTTTCTGCCATTTTTAAGGGTTTTATACCCTTGGATCTCCCATGTTTAATTGAAGATAAGTAATCAATTAATCATTCAATATGTCTATGTGTTGTTTGATTATATCTTGCTCTTGTCTTTTAGTTAACATGCTAGGCTAGATTTATCTTGTGTTTGCTTAGATCTAATGAAACCTAACTATTGATTATTGGTTGTTGGTGTGTTATTAATTGTATTGGATGACTGCTTATCAATGTTAGGCTTAAGAAAACTGGCTAACCTCCTATACGGTAACTTGCTTGAACGTCTTAAGAAACATGAACCAATGCGTACTAAGGTTTTTATGGTTGTATTTAATGCATGAGCGAATTCTAGTGATCCCATGTTAGGAGCTTCTTAGCCGGCTCGACATAGGAGTGAAGTAGGAGCTTGTAGAGTTGGGGAAGTACGTACGCCACCCCACGATTGGTATTAAGGAATACACCCGTCGTCCACGCAATTAATACACACTAATCAACCGGTAAAAGATAGTTAGGGAGTAAGGAAATCTAAGTAAACACATTTCTCTCCATATAAGTTCCACAACCTTTTCATTTTCAGTTATTTTATTTTATTTGCAATTGTAGTTATTTGGGTTAGTTGACTAGCAACTAATTCCGCCGACTCCTTCAAACCCGAGATTTTACTTGCTTTCATAAAAATATAAAAAATACAAAAAGAATATTCCCACACCCTTAGACCTATTAGAGTAGTTTTTCAATCCTAACGACACTATTCCCCTAGAGAACGATCAATCCCCCGGTACTTGCCACTTCACTATACTACATCGGTCAGGTACACTGCCTGGTGGGGATTGCAAGCCTCTTGAGATCCCTCGAGAGGTAAAACCTGTTGTAAGGTCGCAAAACCACGCATCAAGTTTTTGGCGCCGCTGCCGGGGAATAGTTATTGTTTAGGTTGAATTTTTATTTTATTAGGTCTACTCACTAGATTCCTTTCTAGTGAGATTTTTATTTTATTTTTCTAGGTTTTCTTTAGTCTATCTTTTTTCTTCGTTTCTTTGTTCGTAACCATTACCATCCGACGTCATGGAAGGTGGTAATATCCTTGATCCCAACAACCCACCACCACAACAACACCCACCTCCTAGAGCCCGTACCTTAGGAGACTACTCCCGTCCTTGCCACCATGGCTATCGAAACACCATTGAGCTCACTCAAGGAGCCAATATCACTCCCTTGCGATCCGACACCATCCGGTTGGTGCAAAGCGGATGCGCATTCCATGGACTTCGTTCCGAAGATCCTAATCAACATCTCAAGGACTTTCTCAAAATTGTTGATTCTATAGACCTTGATGTTGCCACTTGAGAGACGACCCGACTGCGTCTCTTTCAATTCTCTCTGCGGGATCAAGCTAGTCAATGGCTAGAGTGTCTACCCGCAGGATACATCACCTCTTGGGATGATCTAACCACTCGTTTCCTTGCTCAGTTTTTCCCACCAGGAAGAACTACCAAGCTAAGAAATGATATCTTGATGTTCCAACAATGTCAAGGTGAAACCCTCTACGAGGCATGGACTCGATTCAAGGACTTACTCCAAAAAGTCCCTCACCATGGCATAGAACTTTGGCTCCAAGTCCAAATCTTCTATGACCACATCAATCTCTCCACGAGGAAAACCATTGACCAATCGGCCGGTGGTAAGCTACGTGATCTAAGTGCGGAACAATCATGGGCTCTCCTGGAAGATCTTGCTCTTTATGACAAAGAAAGTTGGAGTGATCCCCGTGATTTGAATAAAACGGTCAAGGCAATATCTTTGCCTTCGAACAATTCAAGCACTTCCGACCGTAGGATCATAGAACTTGAAGACCAAGTCAAGTTTCTTATGAAATCCTACGAGGCTCCTAAACCTTTAAGCCAAGTGAACAAAATCACTTCTTCATGTGAATTATGTAGTGGTCCCCACGACACTCGTGATTGCGTGGAACTCCCCGAACAAGCTTTTGCGGACTACGCATCCTCGCGTATCGACGGAGCGGGAGACAAGTGGTACACTTTCAAACCCGAGCCAAACCCCTACGGTGATTCATACAACCCCTCATGGAAAAATCACCCAAACCTTAGGTGGAAACAAAACCAAAACGCACAACAAACCAATTCTTCCAACCCACCTAATCGTTTTCAATTAAGCGGTTCACCCTCGAACCGTACTTTCAATAAAAATCCTTCCAACAATTATGGTAGTACCAATAACTTTGAAGGATTGATGTCCCAATTTATGGCATCTCAAGAAGCTCGTTTGGCCAAGTTTGAATCCGAATTCAATCAACAACAAACGGAGATGACCAATAAAATTGACAACTTATTGAAAGCCCTCAATAACCAAGTGCTATCACCTCCACATAAGGACGCTAGGAACACAAATAGCGGACCCCAAGTAAAAGACCCCTCTTCATCCAAACACGTTCACTTCGTCAACATTGTCACTATTAAACCAATTGATAGGAATGAGGATAATAGTGAACCTGATGATGAGGTTAAGAAAGTCGAGGTTGATAAAGAAGTTAGGAAAAGTGAGATTGAAGAAGTAGATGATGATGAGGACTACTTCAATAGGCTACCTACTAAGGAAGAGCGCGCATATCATACAGACTTATTCGATGACCCCGAGACACCATACTTCCTAGGTAGACCAATTATAAAAATAGGCGACCCTTCTAATCTCAACATACCATGCAACATCAGACATTTTCATGTGTGGAAAGCTTACATCGACCTTAGATCGCCCATAAACATCATGACTAGAGCCCACTACAACTTGATAATGAAAAATCAACTTGGGTATAGGATGTTCCCTGATAAGGGTTGGATGAGTAACTTCACGGGAAGAGTTAAGGGATTACCGGTTTATGTAGGAAACTTCACCTATGTCACCGACTTTGTAATTGTAGAAGATATCTGGCCAATAGTCGAATCATGCTTAACTCAAGTAGTTTTTGGAAAACCATTTATTGAGGTCTCTAGAATGACTTATGAACCTTCCTTAGGGATAGTTAGATTTAAGGATGAGACCGATGAGGTAAACTACCAAATGCCATATAAGATAGAGCAATTCCAACACTTGTCAAATGTTGAGAAGGAGCTTAAGCAAGCGGTCTACTATAGGAATGATGAGGATAGAAATAAAGGAGTAGACTATGTTATGGAAAGGATATCCGGTTTCTACAAGGATTGTTTGAAATTAGGACCGGAATATAAAACCGAAAATGAGAATGGCCTAGGAACCGTGACCAATGATGGAGTCACGTAATGTACGGTGACTTTGAGTCTAGCTACAAGACTCGTTAATAAAGAAAAGCGCTTCTTGGGAGGCAACCAAAGCTTTATTTGCTTTGTGTGTTTATTTATTTGTTTGTTTGATTTTATTTGCTTCCGTATGTATGTTTAATTTTTATTATTATTGATTCATGTTCAAAACTAAATTGTGAAAATGCTTTATCTTGTTTTTAACTTCGTCTTAACTACATATAAAGGTATTTTGCAAAAGATAAGTGTAAGGGAAATCCAAATCGGTTTATTAGAACAAATGAACATGAATCATAACAATAATAAATTAACATACATATTAGTAATTGTTTGAGTCAAATTCTTGTATCGAGTCATAATGATATTTTGCAGGAATTCCAGGAAGTAAGGTATAGGTTTTTCCAGAAATTTTCCGGAAACTTAACATGAGAATTCTGTCAGATCATTTCTGACGGCGTCAGGTTTTAATTTTCTGAAATTTTTGAAAGTTTTGTTTTTCTACCGGAATCATAAAAAGTTTTTATTAAATCTCTAACTTATAAACTCCAGGAATCTGCAAAATAATCATTCAACAAGCATTATATCCTTATATAGATTTATCCCGCCGATGTTATGCAGGTTTTCGTGTTTGTTTTCTCAGGTTTAACAGGTTATTTTGGACAAGGAGATGTATGTGGAATCAAGCTTTTGGCGATGCTTTAGTCTTGGAGCTTCTACATTCTCTTGGAAGAAGATCTAACCATGTTACGTATTTATCCACCGAGCGAATCAGGGGAGTATTTGATTTCATTCTTTTACCTTATTTACTTTTACATCTTGTTATTTGAACATTGGGGACAATGTTCATCTTAAGTGTAAGGGGGGGGGGGGGTAAAGTGCGATACTTTAGAGAATGCAATTACGCTTGATTTTTGTTTGTTTGATGGTAGATGTGTAATAAAACTGAGAGAAATACCTGTTAAGGCAATTTTAGTGCCAAATTTAAAATTTTTTACAACATATAGGAGTGAAACTTTGATCTTAATGAGCGTCTCATGGATAGGAGTTATATGACTAGCATAAAACCGTACCACTAAAAAATTTTCCACCCCCAAATATGTGAGGATCGCCCCTAGAATTGGTAGGAAAAGCATTTATGCTATGATGTGTGTACCGGTAGCACTTAGATTCTAGAACTTGCGTTAGGACCATTCCGAGGCCACAAGTGAGACTACATTCGTGTAGTTAGATTTACTACATGATAAGAGGCATTAGGATTAACCCATTGTTTTACACCTGTGTTTTTGTTATAATTACGTTGGCTACATTGGTCAAGTAATTCTCTCACACCCTTTGCGTTGTACTCATTTTTAGTACACGATACCCCTAGTACACCCCTCAGAGCCTATCTTTTCGTTTCTAACTTTAAGCATTTTACTTAAAGGAAGAATTTGTTACACCCCACTTAAATGTACACCCAAATCGCTTTAGCCTACCTTGTATGCACTCATTTTTAGTGCATTATTGTGACAACATTTGTTTAAACCCCAAGTTAATTATCTAGTTGATTACATGGTTGCTAAGTCGAGTCATATCCTTGTACATATTGTTTTGGGACGATTGGAACTCATGGGTAAAGTACTAGTGTAATGGAGTAATGGGGAAGAACAATATTATTACCCCCATATGTGCTAAATATTTTAAAAGTACTCCAAGTGTTTCGATTATCTTAATTCGAGTCATTAGAATAGTTAATTGTAAAGTTATGTAAAAGTTCAAGTGTAAGGGGAATGCAACGCCCCTACGATGTATTATTTTGGATGGTAGGGCAAGAGTGTATGCAAAAAAAAAAAAAAAAAAAAAAAAAAAAAAAAAAAAAAATCGAAAAAATAAAGAAAAATACAAAAAAAAAAAAAAAGAGAAAAAGAAAAGTAGAAAAAAACATACGGACTACCATCCCGTTTCATTTTATGTTTATTTTATGTTTTTGCTATTTTGTTTTTAGCTTAAGTCGAGTCGAGTCTTGGCTTAGCAACGCCATATTGTACATGTAATTAATCAAGATCTTTAACTCGCCACCAGTAAAATATCCCTTATCCAACAAAACCGTGTTTATCATATCCCTACACCTAACGTTATAACCCGATTAAAAGCCCTCTTTGATAGTTTATCTTAGGTGCTTACGCCTAGTGGAGGAGGTTTTTGATCCTTTCCCAAGCCTATGGTAATCTATTTGCTATGACAGGTAGTGAGAGATATTATCCATTTTCATTTATGAGATATACTTTTATGACACCTGAGAGATGTGAGTATCTAAACACTACTTGTGAGGTGCTAGTGTGTAATCTCCGTGCTTATTATGATTAAAGTGGAACGACTATTTGTTGTAATTACTTTTATATTAGCGTTAAATGACCCCTAACTTGTATTTTGATTAGAATAAAAGCGCATTTTCTTGAGGACAAGCAAATCTCAAGTGTAAGGGTATTTGATGAAGCGAAAAGTGTACCGCTTTTAGGGGGTCATTTAAGCCCTAAATCGTATTTATTTGATCAAATATTGCCCTAAATCGTTCCTTTTGTCATTTTAGGTACTTTGGAGAAGAAATCTGGAAAAGGAAGCATTTTGGACGTTTTTTGGAGCATAAAAGTGAAGAAAACGACAGAGTCTCCAAAGCTGCTGGAAAAGTACACGTGACGGCGTCAAGGATTGCTCCTGACGGCGTCACGGCTTGGCAAAAGAGGTGGATATGACAAATACACGTGACGCGCCAGAAAGTTTTGCAATGGAAGTCTGACGGCGTCACCCTTTAAGGTGATCAAGGCCGTCACGGTTTAAGTTTAAGAGAGACGGCGTCAAGCACAATTCTGACGGCGTCAACCCTTGACGCGCCAGAGTGGATTTTGGAGGATTAAAGAGGGACGGCGTCAGGAAGGCCATCCGGGAACCCTAGCCGCGGCGAGGTGACGGCGTCACCTCCTACAACGTGACGCCGTCAGCCCCTAAATTCTATATATAGTTTTGCAATTTTTAGTCATTGGTGTGCAACTTTGTGAGGAGAAACCCTAAGACGAATTTTCTGCCATTTTTAAGGGTTTTATACCCTTGGATCTCCCATGTTTAATTGAAGATAAGTAATCAATTAATCATTCAATATGTCTATGTGTTGTTTGATTATATCTTGTTCTTGTCTTTTAGTTAACATGCTAGGCTAGATTTATCTTGTGTTTGCTTAGATCTAATGAAACCTAACTATTGATTATTGGTTGTTGGTGTGTTATTAATTGTATTGGATGATTGCTTATCGATGTTAGGCTTAAGAAAACTGGCTAACCTCCTATACGGTAACTTGCTTGAACGTCTTAAGAAACATGAACCAATGCGTACTAAGGTTTTTATGGTTGTATTTAATGCATGAGCGAATTCTAGTGATCCCATGTTAGGAGCTTCTTAGCCGGCTCGACATAGGAGTGAAGTAGGAGCTTGTAGAGTTGGGGAAGTACGTACGCCACCCCACGATTGGTATTAAGGAATACACCCGTCATCCACGCAATTAATACACACTAATCAACCGGTAAAAGA
Source organism: Artemisia tridentata subsp. tridentata (assembly GCA_021014915.2). Classification (NCBI taxonomy): domain Eukaryota; kingdom Viridiplantae; phylum Streptophyta; class Magnoliopsida; order Asterales; family Asteraceae; genus Artemisia; species Artemisia tridentata. The sequence continues at coordinate 316,536,475 of CP139506.1, read as the reverse complement.
TAGTTAGGGAGTAAGAAAATCTAAGTAAACACATTTCTCTCCATATAAGTTCCACAACCTTTTCATTTTCAGTTATTTTATTTTATTTGCAATTGTAGTTATTTGGGTTAGTTGACTAGCAACTAATTCCGCCCACTCCTTCAAACCTGAGATTTTACTTGCTTTCATAAAAATATAAAAAATACAAAAGAATCTTCCCACACCCTTAGACCTATTAGAGTAGTTTTTCAATCCTAACGACACTATTCCCCTAGAGAACGATCAATCCCCCGGTACTTGCCACTTCACTATACTACATTGGTCAGGTACACTGCCTGGTGGGGATTGCAAGCCTCTTGAGATCCCTCGAGAGGTAAAACCTATTGTAAGGTCGCAAAACCACGCATCAGTGAGTGGGTGGATTTGGTTTAGCGGGTAATGGGAAAGGAAGATGGTGGGTTGACATTTTTGTTTGACCGGGGTTTTTAGCTAAAAATGATAAACGGGTTAGGTTTTATTGTTTATTGGTTAGGCCAGGGATGTTTGTTTGGGTTAGGGTTATTAGTTTAGTGGTTTTTAGTTTAGGATAAAAAAGGGTTGGTTAGTTATGGATTTAACATGAAATGGTTTTAAGTTAAGGGACCAATTTTGCCAATTCTGAAAATCCAGGGACCATTCTTGCCAAATCTAAAAATTATCTCCAAGGACTATTTGTGACACTTTGATATTCTTAGAGGTTGAATTTTTATAACTTGAGCAATATCCCGGTCCGAACTCGTAAATTCATTTCCCGGCTTCGGCTTTTGAAATTTTTCCAATCTTGTGCTCGGTTTTGTCCGTTTCTGCCCCGTTTTCATTCCTTTTGTACCTGAAACACATAAAAACACATAAAAACACAAACCAAGAATATTTGCAACAATATTTTATCTCTTTGGGTGTTTTTGGTCATTTTTGTGTCTTATATGGGCATAAAATGATGAGTAAATAGGCACACATCACTCATGCTTAGACAAAACTACACCATCATTTGATAATTCGTTTATCAGGGTCTTGTATCTGGTATATGTCTGAGAGAGACTTTCAGAGTCCTTTGTCCTGAAAGTATTGTACTCAAGTTTCAGGTCCATGATCCTGTTTTCCTTGGTATCTGGGGGACCTTCAAAGCTATTAATCAAGTCATCCCAAGTTTGCTTGGCTGTTGAACAGTTGATGACTGATTCCATTATATCGTCAGGAAGACAAGATATAATTATGCTTTTCAGGCGCTGGTCTTGATTGACCACCCTTCTCTCATATTTGGTCCACTGAGCTTCAGGCTTGTTTAGCCCCTTAGCAGTCTTAGGGACATAAGGACCTTCTTTGACAGAAGTGATGTAGTATGGTTCCATACCAGTCAAGTAGCAAAGCATTCGCTTTTTCCACTTGCTAAATTTTCCAGCTTCGAGTCTGGGGGCAACAGCTGAAAAGCTACCACCCTTTTTATCGACGAGCTGGGGCACATTAATTTCAGCCATAGTAGGATCTTGGTTTTAAAAACCTTGAGCACTCTTAGTTTTTGAAAAGATTTTATAAACCAGAGGCTCTGATACCACTTGTTGTTCCCTTTACACGCTTAGAAATAACTACAAAGTTAATCTAATTGTGTTTATGACTGAGATTAACTTAATGATTAATTATAACAAATAAGTAAAACGTAAATATAAAAACACAAAGTTTTTCAACGTTTAAATTCTTATTAGAAATCAATCAAAGAATCTATTACCCAAGTGTTTTGCGGAACAAACACTTGGGATTGAATAGACAAGGTATGGTGTGTCTCCTATCTAAACTCAAGCTATGCTTGAGTGGTAACAATATTGACCCACTGAACTATCTCAGGGACTTAGTTACTCTTTGTAGGAGAAAAGTAATTTTGTGAAAGTCTAAGCTTTTTAATGCACAAAACTTAACCCACTTTTCTCCATCTGTTGCTATTTATATACAAACATCAAAGAGTACTGAAGATTAAAATACAAAAAGAATACAAAGCGTGTTTGACAACTACAACAGTATTTGTCATTTCCAAGAACCAATAGGAATGGGCCAAAAAGTCTTCGAGTGTCAGTTCTGACACTTCTTGACTTTTAGCCGCATTAGGGAAGGTTTGTTTCTGGCCCGATAAGACTTATCCTTATTTCTTCAAACTCTTCCCGCTCAATCCCGCCTTTCTTTCAGGCTTGAGGTTCTTCAGTCTTCGCCTTCAGTCTTCAGTCTTTAATCACTTATTGTTGTTGAGGAGACTGGGGTTCAACGAGTTCTTGTCCAACACTCACTGAACCCATTACCTTCTTTTTTGTCCCAAGTAACAATCAGGGAGTTCCGCCTCACTGAGTGGTGAGTCTTTCTTCTTTGACTCGTCCTGAGCATCTTGAAGGTAACTCACTGAGTGACTGTTCACTCAGTGACTTATGTATGTTTTCGGTTGATTAACACTTAGCGTAATTTGTATTCAAATCCTGTTTTCAGGATCCTTGGGTACTGACGGACCCAACAGGAAGGGATATGTACAAGCCTTGAACAAATAAAAATGGTTTTTGACAATATATAATAAGGATCTGTCCATTTTTGTAAAATCTGGAAATTTCAATAGATCATGGGTTATTTTGGTTTACATATTTAGACAATAAACTCAAAAACGAAGCCGTAGCCGCTGGAATGAGTAAAATCGAACTTACGACGAGAAAGATACGTTAATTCTAAGTTTGATGACTAAAAACTATTTTCTGAAAAACAACAAGCTGTCATACGATTTTCCATGGTTAAAACGAGGCGTTGAACTCGAACTAGACGAGCCGACATATCAAAAATCTATTAGTTCGCTGTAATACGAAGCCGAGGACATACTGAATGTAGAAAACGAGCTTATAACGACCGAGATACAAGCGTTTGAAACCCAACGTTCACAACACATTTTCCATCAGCTTTTACTTAAATAATTATTGTGTTAAAACTGTCTTTGCAAGTGACCAAGTTTGGAGCCGTTTTTCTCAATGATCGAGTCAGTTTGAGACATTAACCCCTTGAAGTAAAATCAAGTACTCCCGGCCTACTTTCTAAATTGACCAGCCGTTCGTCAACCGGACTTGTAACGAGTAAAATACGACCTTTCAAATATACCCGAAAACTACACAAAAACAGCAAATTTAGCCGACTATCTAACTTGACTATTATTTTTCTTTATGATCGGGACTCGTATGGAGGAAATTTCGGTGTTATGAATTTAAGATATTGTCACAAGCTTTCTAAAACCACGGAGATCGTTTCCTAACACTCAATATTCACCAACTTACGACTAGCTTTGCGAGGCTACTTAGTCATTTTCAGAAATTTATCAAAGTGTTTTATCTGCGACGAAAAACTCTATTTTTCAATAAATCACCAAATGACGGTCGTAGAATGTCGTTACAACATACATACACGTAAAATGTTTTATGACTTAACAAGACGTCAAAAATATATTTTTCGACGATAAACATTATTTCCAAATTTCACGAGTGGTATCGATAACATACGTATTTGCATGTGTAGCATCAATTCATGACTTACATTAGATCATATCATTCATATTAGGTTGCGGTTAGAGATCGCGCCTCATTTCAGTGTATCCACTATTGTTATCATAACTATTGCATCAGGTGAGTTTTCATAGCCCCGTTTTCAATTTATTGTTTCATTTCTAAACTTACGGGGGAGAATACATTGCACCATTTTTCATACGGACTAAAGTATCAAATTCATTTACATTGCTTAAGTTACCTCATTGCCATGTTAAAGTCCCCAGTTTATCATGAACCGTTAATTACGAGTAAGCGAGAGTGAGTGAATAGATCTATTGAGGGTGACTCCTCTGTTCGGGTTGGTAGCGCCAACTAGTCTACAAACGCATTTCATTTGAATCATATTAGAGTGTCTGGCAAAACACTCACTTTGGGGCATTCATATCAGTCTAGCTTCGGGGTCATGAGCTTAAGAGCCAATGTATTAATTTATGTGACATTTTTGTCATTTCACTTTATACTTGTCGTTACCGTAGAGACTTATCATTTATATAAACCTATGATTCTCACCAACATTATTGTTGACCGTTTCAGCAATGTATTTTCAGGAAATTAAGGCATTCGCATCATGGCCTGCATGTGGACATATCATAGAGTCGCGGTGATGACGTGTCTCACTTGTATTTATATGCACTTTAAACTATCGTTTGGTTTGTAACAAACTTATTTCCGCAAACTTAAGTTACCTTTTGGGATCTATCCTTTGTAAACTATGAATGTTTTTGAAATCAAACGATGTACTTTTAAAACGGCACTTTAGGTTGTTTAATATAACTGTAACTGTGATGCTATGACAGTCACGCCCCAGGTATTCCATTCCGCTGCAAATTAGGTATTTGGGGGTGTGACACAGCTAGACTGGGCCCAAAACGGGAGAAACCAAAACGACATCACTGTTGTCGTTTCCCACGCTCTATTATATATATAAGAATTGTTTGGTAGTCAAGTTTGAAAAATGGTAATGAAATCAATTTGCAAAACTCATTCCATATCAAATAGGTACCTTTCGAATGATTCTATCTGACAATTGCATTTCCACCCCACAATTCGTTTTTGCCACCCATTTTTCTTTGTCTCCTAGTTACAAATTTTTATAAGTCAAAGTCAATATCCCAATATACTTATTGAACAAAGAAAAAATTACACGTTTGTTCCTGTGGTTTGCTCAGATTTCATTCTTAGTCCTTAAGTCGTTTTAATTACACCAGAGATACCTATTTTTGAAACATTGCACTCATTTAGTCCCTATTTTGGATAGGTCGTTAGTTTGATCATTAAGTGTTTAAATAATATTTTCCCGTTAGTCCCTCCGTTAATATTTTTTGCACCGTTAGTCCTCATTTTCTAAAATGAATTAAAAAGGGCATCATGGCTCAAACTCAGGTCTTGTTGCCCAAAAACCAACGCCCAAACCATTAGACTAAGCGTCCAGTGGTGTAATTATATCAAAATAAATTCTATTTAACTTTTTTTTGCTCAAACTCGTTTTTATCCGTTTTCGTCTGTTTTTATACGTTCTCGTCCGTTTTTTTACGTTTTAGTCCCATTTTTTACGTTCTCCTTCATTTTTTTTTTTACGTTTTTATACGTTTTCGTCCATTTTTTTACGTATTTGACCTTTTTTTTACGTTCTTGTCCTTTTTTTTACAATATCGTCCATTTTTTACGTTTTCGTCTGTTTTTTACGTTTTCAACCATTTTTATCTGTTCTCGTCTTTTTTTTTACGTTTTTGTCATTTTTTTTACGTTTTCGTCCGTTTTTTAACGTTTTCATCCGTTTTTATACGTTTTGGTCTGTTTTTAAACGTTTTGGTATGTTTTTCTTTACGTTTTCATCCGTTTTATATGTTTTTGTCCCTTTTTTAATGTTTTCGTTCGTTTTTAAACGTTTTTATCTGTTTTTAAACTTTTTCGTCTGTTCTTTTACGTTATGGTCCGTTGTTATACATTTTTGTTCGTTTTTATACGTTTTCGTCTGTTTTTTTTACGTTTTCGCTTTTTGTATGTTTTTATACGCTTAGATAAAAATGGACAAAAACGTAAAAAAAAAAGGACAAAAATGTAAAAAAACAGACGAAAACGTAAAAAAAGGGACAAGAACATAAAAAATGGACGAAAATGTCTGAAAATAAACGGACAAAAACGTAAAAAAATGAAAAAAAGCGTAAAAAGAACGTACGAAAATGTAAAAAACGGACGAGAACGTAAAAAAAGGACAAAAACGTAAAAAAACGGATGAAAACGTAAAAAAATTGGACGAGAACGTAAAAAAGGACAAAATGTAAAAAACGGACGAAAACGTAAAAAAACGGACGAGAACGTAAAAAAAGGGAAAAAGAAGGTTAAAAAATAGACGAAAACGTAAAAAAACGGACGAGAAACTAAAAAACGGACAAAAATGTAAACAAACGGACGAAAACGTATAAAAACCGTACGAAAACGTAAAAAAATAGGACGAAAACGTATAAAAACAAACGAAAACGGATAAAAAAGAGTTTAAGCTAAAAAATGTTAAATAAAATTTATTTTGATACAATTACACCACTGGATGCTTAGTCCAGTGGTTGGGGTGTTTGTTTTGGGGCAATAAGACCCGAGTTCGAGCCATGCTGCCATTTTTAATTCATTTTAGAAAAGGAGGACTAACGGTGCAAAAAATATTAACGAAGGGACTAACGGGCAAATATTATTTAAACACTTAACGGTCAAACTGACGGCCCATCCAAAATAGGGACTAAATGAGTGAAAGGTTTTAAAAATAGGTATCACTGGTGTAATTAAAACGACTTAGGGACTAAACATGAAATCTGTGCAAACCACATGGACCAAACATGTAATTTTTTCTTAAATAAATATATAAAATTAAATAATTATTAATTTTCTCTCTCCTACTTTTCTTTCAAACCAATCCCAAATCAAAATTCAATTTTAAACCCACTTACAAACCGAACGGGCTCTAAGTTTCTAATTTAGTTTATCAAGCTAATTAATCATCTTTCTCAAATGTATATAAAATGATTACTATTGTAAATATAAAGAACAAGAATGAGAGGAAGAGAGAATTATTATTCATTTATGTGTATCCAAGAGATTACAAGTATGAAGTATTTATAAGGAAAATAAATACACGTAAACCCTAACGGGCCGGTTGAGATAATGGTGAATATACATAAGCCCATTATAATATTTTACAACACTCCTCCTTGGATATTCACCATTTATCATACGCCATAGAATGCCTCATTAAAAACCTTACCAAGAAAAACCCAATGGGATAAAAACTTGATGAAGGGAAAAAGAGTGCAGTGTGCATAATACTCCTCCTCAAATTAATGTATATCTTTCAAGTGTCGAAGGCCGATCTTTCGAACCAGTTGCTCAAAAACTTTTGTCAGCAGAGACTTTGTGAATAAATCTGCCAAGTTATCACTTGATCGAATTTGACGAACATCAATAACTCCATCCTGATGCGTGCGATGTGTCGTTGCGGTTTAGCAGTATTAATGCCTACTCAAGTTTTAAATTTATATTTAGCCGACTTATCAATAACACACACACTTAACGAGCAGTGTACCCGGTCAGTATGAATATAATGGTAAGTAGAGTGTCGATCACTAAGAGTGGAACGTATTATCTCGTTATTCTAATCAGTATTTTAATAATCTAAGTTAGCTATACAACCTAATCTAACGCAAGGGGGTTCAGCCTGAGAGACTGGCACGATTTGGTTGCAATTAAATAATAAACTAAACAAATAGGCACGAATCAGCGAATAGCACACACGTACACAGATAAATACTTGAGACAATAAGAAGATCTGTCCTTATGATTAAGTAGATTGTCACTTGTTTTATTGATAGTTTTATATGAAGTGTATGTAGTTAACCCTTTCTCGTTGGCCCTATTCTTATCGGCGAGTAAACCCTTAATGATTACTTATGTCTAAAAGTTATTCCTAAGTGATCAATTTAGTAACAACCGTGGGAGCCACATTCTCTTCCGTAGTCAAATGCGCAGGCCACTAATAAACACAGAGGTTATCAATGCACTAATAAGTAGTAACCAAAGACATCAACATATAAACTTTAATTGATGGGAAAGCAGTTTTAAGGGAGTGCAACCTTTCCGTTGTCACATTACACAAGCCATCAATCCTGATGAATTAAAGTTTACTAACACAATAAAACAAAACTACTTAATGAATTAAACACATGCAGCACCTTCTTACAGCTCTTGTATCTTCGTTCGGGTGTGTCTTGTGCTGCCTATTCGTCTGAATTCGGCCTTAGGTTTATCTGGTCTTCGTACTTCGTATATAATATATCTGCCTCCCGAAATTCGTCTGGTCTTGGGGTATTTATAGTTTCTGTCTGAGGATAAGATGCGGCGCATCTAGTAAGTAGATGCGGCGCATTGACTTAACTTCGCGTGGGGTCCAAGATTAATATATTCAGGAATATTCGTACACCGCCAGAAGATGCGGCGTAACTCCATAAATAGATGCGGCACATGTCCTCTTGTATCTTGGATCGTATCTGGTGAAAACTTGATAGTGATGCGCCGTATGTAATAAGTGAGATGCGGCGCATCTGGAGCAGATTCATCTTGATCTTGTACATTTCGGTAGACTCTTAACTTCTTGCACGTTTTGCTCCATAATTAGTCCAAAATCGCTAAGTTTCACCAAATGCTTGTTTTTACCTGAGAATTACAAAAGTAAACGATTAAGTATCAATCCTCATACATAATATAATAAAACAAGTCAATTTAATAGATTAAATGATAGTAATAAAATGTACTTATTTGAGTTCATCAAATATCCCCCACTTGAACTTTACTTGTCCCCAAGTAAACCTTAGAATTAATCTTATGAAAATGTATCCTAAAAGATATTAGGATTTATTTTTATATTTAAGCATGTATTCATTTTTGTCATAATCACACAACCAAACACTTAACGAATTAGAAGTAAAATAAAATAATTTGATAAAAGCAAATCTAATCGTTTAACTGTCCAGTCGTGACGAATATTCTATCATAAGCTTGGCAAGTATACACATCTCCCCTACTAAAGCCAAGGAATAACAAGTCTAAAGCGGTAAAAAGGGTTTTGAGGTTTAAGGGTTAATTATTCTCCTTAATCTCTATCGATCTCAAATTCCAGAAAAGGCGACAAAATCACAAATACATGATCGAATCCACGAACACGATACTTGCAATTGCTCAAATCCTTAACTCGAATAGGATAAAGATAGGTCCAAACTTTACCAATAATAATATATCAAAAAGGGCGACAAAATCATAAATACATAGCCGAATCCACGACTACGATACTTAAGATTTCTCAAATCCCTAATCTCAATAAATCAAAGGTTTGGTTGGATAAAGAGTAATACAAGGTATGGATAAATTTTGGGATATAAATTGGTGTAAAATGAAAAATAAACAAAACAAATAAATTAAAATCCTAAGTGTGGTTAATCACTATCTCAACCATCCCATGAATAAGACTCATATCATAGAATAACTCACGCTTTAACACTTGAAACACACGCTTTAGGTAGACACGAATTATACTCAACAAGATCTTAATCAAAGAATAAACCTTAGTTGGCGTTCCCATAACTGCCAACTCCCATTCAATCCATAAATATAATATACAACAATTAGTGGTGATATCGACCACTTAATACAAAACTTTACATAAGTTGGTTAAAACAAACATCCAACTCTTCTTTTTTTCTTTTTCTTTTCTATTTTTTCGATTTTTTTTTTTTTTTTTTTTTTTTTTTTTTTTTTTTTTTTTTTTTTTTTTTTGTTCTTTCAAACTACTAACATAAACATAGATGTGTAAAATTTCACCACATCACTATAATGATAATTCTGGATAATTTTTCCATACTTTTCATGACTTCAGAAATAACGGAAATAGTGAAAGTAGTAAACACACGAAAAATAAACTCAAAGATATACAATATTTACTTTCACTCCAATTGCATTGTGCAATTTCCCGACCTAACCATAGATAATGAATTACGCACGCGAACACAGGTAATGTAAGGAAACACACTTTGCCTAAAGCAATTAACCAACCACGGATTTTAATCTACAGGGTAGGCTAAGGTGTAAGGGTGTAACGAAACATTTTAACAAAGGTGTAAGAAACGAAAGGAATGGCTCTGAGTGTTTTTCTAGGGGTATCTTACTCTAAAAGTGAGAGTAACAAAAGGGTTTATACGGGGGTTAACTAACCAGTGTAGTTAGCTAATAACACATAACATATAAAGGCTATTTGGGTGTAATCCTAGAAATTTTACCAATTTAGACAAGTCATTCCAATTATATAAATAATACCTATTATGGTGGTCTCGAATAGTATACAAGCCAAGTTCTAAAGTTTACAAGTCACCGGCACACTCATAGATTTGTGAGTTTTGAAAAATCACAATTTTTGAAAATAACGTCATGTGTGCAGCTATGCAGCTTAGACTTTAAACAAAAACATGCTAAAAATTTTAAATTTTTATATATTAAGCACATTTTAAGCATATTTTGAAAAGTTTAGGACAAGTAAGTGTTAAGTGTTCTAATTCTCCAATCCCCCCACTTAAGTTAAACAACGTCCTCGTTGTTTGTATAAAAGGTTAAAAACTGGAAAATAAAAGAATTAGAACAGAAAAACTCCCCTGAGATTTGCTCGGTATGATCCTCCATTTGTATAAGAGCAAAAATCATCTTTCTTGTGGATTAGAACGTTTAAGCTTCATAATCAATGTATCCACAGGAAATGCAGGAATCTATAATACCACCAAGGCTTTAAAACACACCTAAGTTAAGAAATGTTCAACTTGCATAATACATTAGTAGTTAGTTAAAATAAAACTTAAAAATTAAAATTGAAAATCATCAGGTCAGTCGATGCGCCGTATCTTATGGAAGAATATACGCTGTATCGAGCCTGGAATAAATACGGATCAGAATAGAAGATGCGCCGCATCCTTAACCAGGGATGCGCCGCATTAAAATAAACTGATAAAAAGTTTTAAAGTCGAAAGTAAAAATGCAGAAAAATAAAGTAAGATATGACCATTGCAGGAGATGCGTCGCATCTCAGGATTGAGATGCGCCGTATCCTCTGCGGCCTGACTGACTCGACACAGAACAGAATAATAAAAAATTTTCCGGGTTGTCTCCCGGTCAGCACTTGTCTTTATTCCAGAGTCTTCAAGTTAGACTCACGTTCAGCTCTTCATTTAGTCCTTGTCACAGTCCATCCTTCTTCCTTCATCCGAAAGATGTTCCCGTATAGCTTTGCGACGTTTTCTTCCGTTCGGCTTAATCTTCTATAACTCTTGGTCTTCGTCGCAACATATTCCTCCTCTGGTCCCAAAGAGTATTTGATGATTTTAAATTTTTCAGAAATAATCATGGGTGGCTCATTATAAGGGATCCCAAGTAGTTGACACTTTCTTTTGGTGAATTCTTCCTCGTCTTTATCAACAAACTTAAAATAAGGATCCTTAATCAAATAGTCATCAAGTTCATCAATTAATGACTTATTGTTATCATCATCTTGAATTGCCTCCCACTCTCTTTCCAATTCCCATTGTAGCCGTCGACTAAGCTTCGTGTAATCATCAAATTGTTCATGCACCCATTCCCAGAAAGTAGTATCCGATGTTCCCTTAAGTCCTTTCAAGTATTCAATTCTACCCTTTTCTTGCAAAGCCTCCGCTTTTTGTGGGCAGTCTTCAACATTATCATACCACTCATAGTCTTTAAAGGTTACATCTTTTCCAACCCGTTTCATCCCAATTTTACTTCCCCTATTACAGGTTCCGTCACTCTTATAATCACAGGTCGGCCAAACACTACTCCCATCCTTGAAAACGAAAGGTGTACAGGTGTGATTAATGTGCTCAAATTCCCATGGTTTATCCCAAACCCATGGTATTTGGTCATTCCATTCGTAGTAACAGGTGTTTTTGAAATCATCATAGGTCTTGAATCCTGGTAGATCTCCAGTTAGCACATCATCGTCGACTCGAAGAAGGTAGTTAAATTCCTTGAATTGCTTGCACAAGGGTGTCTCATAATCGAACACATCAATGTCAATTTTGAATAATTCTTCAATGCCCTCATTGACTGTTGAATCATGAAGTGACGACCCATAGTCGCTCTCTACTTCTTCGTCTTCACCTCTCATCCAATATACCCATAACGCATCTTTAGTAGCCCGATCCATGCTCTTATGGTTAATGAACTTACTAGCCAACCACTCTGAAAAATCAACATTGTTAGGATCATGGTCAACGTCAAAGCAAGCTTTTCCCATCATTTTCCTCCTTATCTCCATGAACTCGTTAAATTGCTCCCTAAAACTCCGTGTCAACCATGAAGTCATAATCCGCTTGACTTCATTCGCAGGGGCAAATTTCGGACTACCATATTTAAGTTCAAGCCAATCATTGAGGGAGAGGTCCATCAATCTTACCAACCTGCCATGAAATAGTAACTCCGCCACAGCATAAATTCTTTCATCGTCCAGATAGTTCTCATTTAATCCCCAGTACTGTTCGGAATAAGGCATGTAAGAGATTTGGGTATTGCCTCCACCACAGCTTTTGTTGCTTGAGTCCATGTATGCAAGATAGAATTTCCCATCTTCTTCTTCGATAGTAGTCCAAGTCAATCCTTTGGATTCAATGATAGGCCATAAGAGCAACAATTCATCTCCAGTGTACCTCACAAATACATCATAAGAGAATACCCCTTTGTCAATTTTGCATAAACGCATGAATTCCTTAAAAGCAGCTTCAAGAGGGGTCTCCCAAGAGAATAAATCCGTATCAATCTCGAGTACATTGAAGTTGACATTATCATAAACTTCCATGGATGAGTTCGAAAGCAAGAGTTCCATAGCAAGATATCCGTTCTTCGACATATCTTCCATAGCAAAATCTGTCATCACAAGTAAAATCATCAGTAGGATTTGTTCGCTATAAAAGAAATTAATGAATTCAGAAACGGATATAAGAATACAAATAGCTGATATCTGCAGACGATGTGCCGTATCCAAAAACTTGGATACGCCGTATCTTATAATCGTTAAAATCAAATCAGACTTTTATTCAGAAAATAGATACGCCGCTTAGAAATTAGAATGCGCCGTATCTGTTTTAATAATCAAAAATCGATATTTATTTAAAATTAAATGCGTCGTATTAACAAAAGTTAATGCGCCGTATTTTCGTTACGTTTTAAAATATAAGATTTTTTATTCAGAAGATACGCCGTATCGACAGAGATCGATGCGTCGTATCTGTTTAATAATTCGAAAACTGTTTTTAATTAAAATAATAGATACGCCGTATCTGCAAGGGCAGATGCGTCGTATCGCGTTAACGTTTAGAAAAAAATTTCCTTAAAAACAGATACGCCGTATCTTGGGGAAAAGATGCGTCGTATCGAATTAATTAAACGCGTTGTATTTTATAAAAATTAAACGCAATACGCCGTATATGAGAGATCAGATGCGCCGTATCGTTCGATTTAGCTCAGTACAACGATAGCAGAATACAAAAAATACGAAAAATAAAAACAAATAAAAACACAAACGAAAATAAACACAAAGAAAACAAATAGCACACAAAAACAGAAAATATGCAAAATAATACAATGAATGCAATTTAATCTAATACACAACAGAATTAGCGGTTAGATAAAAAAAATTAAAAACCAAATTAAAATACTAATCAAATTAACAGATAATAACAATTCACTCCCCGGCAGCGGCGCCAAAAACTTGATGCGTGCGATGTGTCATTGCGGTTTAGCAGTATTAATGCCTACTCAAGTTTTAAATTTATATTTAGCCGACTTATCAATAACACACACACTTAACGAGCAGTGTACCCGGTCAGTATGAATATAATGGTAAGTAGAGTGTCGATCACTAAGAGTGGAACGTATTATCTCGTTATTCTAATCAGTATTTTAATAATCTAAGTTAGCTGTACAACCTAATCTAACGCAAGGGGGTTCAGCCTGAGAGACTGGCACGATTTGGTTGCAATTAAATAATAAACTAAACAAATAGGCACGAATCAGCGAATAGCACACACGTACACAGATAAATACTTGAGACAATAAGAAGATCTGTCCTTATGATTAAGTAGATTGTCACTTGTTTTATTGATAGTTTTATATGAAGTGTATGTAGTTAACCCTTTCTCGTTGGCCCTATTCTTATCGACGAGTAAACCCTTAATGATTACTTATGTCTAAAAGTGATGAAGCGAAAAGTGTACCGCTTTTAAGGGGTCATTTAAGCTTTAAATCGTATTTATTTGATCAAATATTGCCCTAAATCGTTCCTTTTGTCATTTTAGGTACTTTTGAGGAGAAATCTGGAAAAGGAGGCATTTTGGACGTTTTTGGAGCATTAAAGTGAAGAAAACGGCAAAGTCTCAAGAATCGGCTGAAAGTCACCTTTGACGGCGTCACACTTTACTCTGGACGGCGTCATGCCTTGGCAAGAAAAGTTGGACGTGAAATTTACTCATGACGGGCCAGTGAAAATAGCATGTGAATTCTGACGGCGTCACGCTTTAACTTGATCAAGGGCGTCACGGCTTAAATCATAAGGGGACGGCGTCAAGTTCATGGTTCGACGGCGTCAAGCCTTGATAAGCCAGAATGGATTTTTGAAGAGCTAAAGAGGGACGGCGTCAAGAAGGTCATCCGGGAACCCTAAAAGCGGCGAGGTGACGGCGTCACACTCCATAAGGTGACGCCGTCAGATCCAAAAATCTATATATAGTTTTCTAATTTTTTGTCATTAGGGAGAGCTTAGTGTGTGGAATTTTGGTAGAAAACCCTAAGACGATTTTAGCTACTTTTTCAGGGCTTTTTGCCTTGAGATCTTCCATGTTTCATTGAAAGATAAGTTATCAATTAATCATTCAATATGTCTATGTGTTGTTTGATTCTATCTTATTCTTGTCTTTTGTTTAACATGTTAGGCTAAATTTATCTTGTGTTTGCTTAGATCTAATGAAACCTAGCTATTGATTATTGGTTGTTAGTGTGTTATTAGTTGTATTGGATGATTGTTTATCTATGTTAGGCTTAAGAAAACTGGCTAACTTCCTATTCGGTAACTTGCTTGAACGTCTTAAGAAACATGAACCAAATGCGTACTAAAGGTTTTTATGGTTGTATTTAATGCACAAGCGAATTCTAGTGATCCCATGTTAGGAGCTTCCTAGCCGGCTCGACATAGGAGTGAAGTAGGAGCTTGTAGAGTTGGGGAAGTAAGTACGCCACCCCACGAATGGTATTAAGGAATACACCCGTCATCCACGCGACTAATACACACTAATTAACCGGTAAAAGATAGTTAGGGAGTAAGGAAATCTAAGTAAACACATTTCTCTACACATAAGTTTCTCACCACATTTTATTTTCAGTTATTTATTTTATTTGCATTCGTAGTAATTTGGGTTAGTTGACTAGCAACTAATTCCGCCCACTCCTTCAAACCCGAGATTTTACTTGCTTTCATAAAATTATAAAAACATAAAAAAGAATCTTCCTCAACCCTTAGACCTAATTAGAGTAGCCTTTCATACCTAACGAACACTATTCCCTGTGGAGAACGATCAATCCCCCGTACTTACCACTACACTATACTACATCGGTCAGGTACACTGCCTGGTGGGGTTGTAAGCCTCTTGAGATCCCTCGAGAGGTAAAACCTGTTGTAAGGTTACAAAACCACGCATCAAGTTTTTGGCGCCGCTGCCGGGGAATAGTTATTGTTTAGGTTGAATTTTTATTTCTATTAGGTCTACTCACTAGATTCCTTTTAGTGAGATTTTTATTTTATTTTTCTAGGTTTTCTTTAGTCTATCTATTTTCTTCGTGTCTTTGTTCGTAACCATTACCGTCCGACATCATGGAAGATGGTAATATCCTTAACCCCCACAACCCACCACCACAACAACCACCACCACCTCCTAGAGCCCGTACTTTAGGAGAGTATTCCCGTCCTAGCCACCATGGCTATCGAAACACCATTGAGCTCACTCAAGGAGCCAATATCACACCCTTGCGATCCGACACCATCCGGTTGGTGCAAAGCGGATGCGCATTCCATGGACTTCGTTCTGAAGATCCTAATCAACATCTCAAGGACTTTCTTAAAATCGTTGATTCTATAGACCTTGATGTTGCCACTCGAGAGACGACCCGATTGCGTCTCTTCCAATTCTCTCTGCGGGACCAAGCTAGTCAGTGGCTAGAACGTCAACCCGCAGGATCCATCACCTCTTGGAATGATCTCACCACTCGTTTCCTTGCTCAGTTTTTCCCACCGGGAAGAACTACCAAGCTAAGGAATGATATCTTGATGTTCCAACAACGTCAAGGCGAAACTCTCTACGAGGCATGGACTCGATTCAAGGACTTACTCCAAAAAGTCCCCCACCACGGCATAGAACTTTGGCTCCAAGTCCAAATCTTCTATGACCATATCAATCTCTCCACGAGGCAAACCATTGACCAATCGGCCGGTGGCAAGCTACGTGATCTAAGTGCGGAACAATCATGGGCTCTCCTAGAGGATCTTGCTCTTTATGACAACGAAAGTTGGAGTGATCCCCGTGATTTGAATAAAACGGTCAAGGCAATATCTTTGCCTTCGAATAATTCAAGCACTTCCGACCGTAGGATCATAGAACTTGAAGACCAAGTCAAGTTTCTCATGAAATCCTACGAGGCTCCTAAACCTTCAAGCCAAGTGAACAAAATCACTTCTTCATGTGAATTATGTAGTGGTCCCCACGACACTCGTGATTGCATGGAACTCCCCGAACAAGCTTTTGTGGACTATGCATCCTCGCGTACCGACGGAGCGGGAGACAAGTGGTACACTTTCAAACCCGAGCCAAACCATTACGGTGATACATACAACCCCTCATGGAAAAATCACCCGAACCTTAGGTGGAAACAAAACCAAAACACGCAACAAACCAATTCTTCCAACCCACCTAATCGTTTCCAATCAAGCGGTTCCAACTCGAACCGTACTTTCAACAACAATCCTTCCGGCAATGGTAGTACCAATAACTTTGAAGGATTTATGTCTCAATTTATGGCATCTCAAGAAGCTCGTTTAGCCAAGTTTGAAGCCGATTTCAAACAAAAACAAAGCGAGATGACCGATAAGATTGACACCTTGTTGAAAGCCCTCAATGACCGAGAAATGGGAGCACTCCCTAGCAACACGGTCAAGAACCCGAAACTAAACGTCAACGCTATTTCATCGGTTTCGTCCCCTAGTTCTTGTCCACAATATTATTCGGTCAATTCCATGAGCACGTGTTTCAAACAAACCCAAGTCGTTCCAAATGACCAAGAAGTTATGACATCCAAATTGGTCAACAACATAGTTGAAACACCTCCCACTCAAAACCTTGACGAAGAATTCAAGGAGCTCCACCTTGAAAGTCCGGTTGTTGATGTGTTGGATGAGAAGAAGCTCAAATTAGGCGAAAAAGGGACCGCCTTTGTTCAAAACAAGCTACCTAAGAAGTTAGATGATCCGGGCTTATTTGTTCTACCTTGCAAGATCGGTAATTCGGAGGCTTATGACACATTAGCCGATCTTGGATCAAGCCTTAACCTACTTCCGTTACCTCTCTACACCTCTCTAAAACTTGGAAAACTTGAAGAAACCGAGGTGATAATAGGCTTAGCGGATGGAAGTGTTGCTTACCCGGTTGGAGTAGTTAACGACGTGTTAGTGCACATTGGAAAACTAACCATTTTAGCCGATTTCCACGTCCTTGATATGGTTAGCGACCCTACATGCCCCTTGTTGATAGGTAGAGGATTTTTGGCGACCGCTAGTGCGATGATTGATTGTAAGGAATCTAAGATAGCGGTGGGAGAAGGAGATACTTGGTCAGTCTATGATGTTAAGAAACATGCCTATGATACTAGTGAGGAACCAACACCACATTGGCTAGAATCAAATAGGAGACCATCTAGATATGGACCTTGGATAGATAAAGGCTTCATAGGACCCCAACGCCCATTTTACCTAGAAGAGGACTTTGTTAACCGAACACATACGGTAGAACAACTCTTGGCTAGGGACACCGAATTGGATCCATTTGAAGACCCTCTAGTTTTTAGAAGGATGATTGATTTCCTAGGAGTTTTGCCAATTAACCTAGGAATGAATAAGTGGATTTGTGAGGAAGATGATCATAAGTGGAATTGGGATAAACCACCCAAAGATGGAGATGGGTCATGGCATATTAAGATAACATTGTATGACCCGGATGGAGAGAAGTTTGAAAAGACATATCGTACTAAGCGGACCAATAGGAAACTTCAATCCAAGCTTAACCCTAAAGACGTCCTCGATGACGAGCTCACTTATATAGGGTAGCGTGACTTTGAGTCTAGCTACAAGACTCGTTAATAAAGAAAAGCGCTTCTTGGGAGGCAACCCAAGCTTTATTTGTTTTATTTGCTTTGTGTGTTTATTTATTTGTTTGTTTGATTTTATTTGTTTCCGTATGTGTGTGTAATTTTTATCATTATTGATTCATGTTAAAAACTAATTTGTGAAAATGCTTTATGTTGTTTTTAACTTCGTCTTAACTACATATAAAGGTATTTTGCAAAAGATAAGTGTAAGGGAAATCTAAATCGGTTTATTAGAACACAAATTAACATGAATCGTAATGATAATAAATTAGCATACATATTCGTATGTGTTTGAGTCAAATGCTTGTATCGAGTCATAATGATGTTTTGCAGGATTTCCAGGAAGTAAGGTAAAGGTTTTTCCAGAAATTTTCCGGAAACTTAAAATGAAAATTTTTGTCAGGTCATTTCTGACGGCGTCAGGGGTTATAACCTGACGGCGTCATATTTAATTTCCAGAAATTTTTGAAAGTTTTGTTTTTAAAAAAAGTTTTTATTAAATCTCCAACTTATAATCTCCAGGAATCTGCAAAATTATCATTCCACAAGCATTATATCCTTATATATAGATTTTTCCCGCCGATGTTATGCAGATTTTCGTGTTTGTTTTCTCAGGTTTAACAGGTTATTTTGGATAAGGAGATGTTTATGGAATCAAGCTTATGGCGATGCATTAGTCATGGAGCTTCAACATTCTCTTTGGAGGAAGATTTAACCGTGTAATTTCATTATCCACCGAGCGAATCAGGGGAGTATTTGATTTCATTCTTTTACTTTTTTCTTTTACATCTTGTTATTTGAACATTGGGGACAATGTTCATCTTAAGTGTAAGGGGGGGGGGGGTAAAAGTACGATTTTAGAAAATATAATTGCGCTTGATTTTTGTTTGTTTAATAGTAGATGTGTAATAAAACTAAGATAAATACTTGTTAGGGTAATTTTAGTGCCAAATTTAAAATTTTTTACAACATATAGGAGTGAAACTTTGATCTTAATGAGCGTCTCACGGATAGGAGTTATATGACTAGCACAAAAACCGTACCACTAAAAAATTTTCCACCCCCAAATATGTGAGGTTCGCCCCTAGAATTGGTAGGAAAAGCATTTATGCTATGATGTGTGTACCGGTAGCACTTAGATTCTAGAACTTGCGTTAGGACCATTCCGAGGCCACAAGTGAGACTACATTCGTGTAGTTAGATTTACTACATGATAAGAGGCATTAGGATTAACCCGTTGTTTTACACCTGTGTTTTTGTTATAATTACGTTGGCTACATTGGTCAAGTAATTCTCCCACACCCTTTGCGTTGTACTCATTTTTAGTACACGATACCCCTAGTACACCCCTCAGAGCCTATCTTTTCGTTTCGAACTTTAAGCATTTTACTTAAAGGAAGAATTTGTTACACCCCACTAAAATGTACACCCAAATCGCCTTAGCCTACCTTGTATGCACTCATTTTTAGTGCATTATTGTTACAACATTTGTTTAAACCCAAGTTAATTATCTAGTTGATTACATGGTTGCTAAGTCGAGTCATATCCTTGTACATATTGTTTTGGGACGATTGGGACTCATGGATAAAGTACTAGTGTAATGGAGTAATGGGGAAGAACATCATTTATTACCCCCATATATGCTAAATGTTTTAAAAGTACTCCAAGTGTTTTAATTATCTTAATTCGAGTCATTAGATTAGTATTTGTAAAGTTATGTAAAAATTCAAGTGTAAGGGGGATGCAATGCCCCTATGATGTATTATTTTGGATGGTAGGGTAAAAGTGTATGAAAAAAAAAAAAAAAAAAAAAAAAAATCGAAAAAATCAAGAAAAATACAAAAAAATGAGAAAAAGAAAAATAGAAAAAACATACGGACTACCATCCCGTTTTATTTTATGTTTGTTTTATATTTTTGTTATTTTGTTATTTCGTTTCTAGCTTAAGATCGAGTCTAGTCTTGGCTTAGCAACATTGTATAGTACATGTAATTGATCAAGATTTTTAACTCGCCACCAGTAAAATATCCCGTATCCAACAAAACCGTGTTTTCCTTTTCCCTACACCTGACGTTATAACCCATTTAAAAGCCCTCTTTGATAGTTTATCTTAGGTGCTTACGCCTAGTGGAGGAGGTTTTCGATCCTTTCCCAAGCCTATGGTAATCTATTTGCTATGACAGGTAGTGAGAGATATTATCCGTTTTCATTTATGAGATTTATTTTGATGACACTTGAGAGATGTGAGTATCTAAACACTACTTGTGAGGTGCTAGTTTATAATCTCCGTGCTTATTATGATTGAAGTGGAACGAATATTTGTTGTAATTACTTTTATGTTAGCATTAAATGACCCCTAACTTGTATTTTGATTAGAATAAAAGCGCATTTGCTTGAGGACAAGCAAATCTCAAGTGTAAGGGTATTTGATGAAGCGAAAAGTGTACCGCTTTTAAGGGGTCATTTAAGCTTTAAATCGTATTTATTTGATCAAATATTGCCCTAAATCGTTCCTTTTGTCATTTTAGGTACTTTTGAGGAGAAATCTGGAAAAGGAGGCATTTTGGACGTTTTTGGAGCATTAAAGTGAAGAAAACGGCAAAGTCTCAAGAATCGGCTGAAAGTCACCTTTGACGGCGTCACACTTTACTCTGGACGGCGTCATGCCTTGGCAAGAAAAGTTGGACGTGAAATTTACTCATGACGGGCCAGTGAAAATAGCATGTGAATTCTGACGGCGTCACGCTTTAACTTGATCAAGGGCGTCACGGCTTAAATCATAAGGGGACGGCGTCACGTTCATGGTTCGACGGCGTCAAGCCTTGATAAGCCAGAATGGATTTTTGAAGAGCTAAAGAGGGACGGCGTCAAGAAGGTCATCCGGGAACCCTAAAAGCGGCGAGGGTGACGGCGTCACACTCCATAAGGTGACGCCGTCAGATCCAAAAATCTATATATAGTTTTCTAATTTTTTGTCATTAGGGAGAGCTTAGTGTGTGGAATTTTGGGAGAAAACCCTAAGACGATTTTAGCTACTTTTTCAGGGCTTTTTGCCTTGAGATCTTCCATGTTTCATTGAAAGATAAGTTATCAATTAATCATTCAATATGTCTATGTGTTGTTTGATTCTATCTTATTCTTGTCTTTTGTTTAACATGTTAGGCTAAATTTATCTTGTGTTTGCTTAGATCTAATGAAACCTAGCTATTGATTATTGGTTGTTAGTGTGTTATTAGTTGTATTGGATGATTGTTTATCTATGTTAGGCTTAAGAAAACTGGCTAACTTCCTATTCGGTAACTTGCTTGAACGTCTTAAGAAACATGAACCAAATGCGTACTAAAGGTTTTTATGGTTGTATTTAATGCACAAGCGAATTCTAGTGATCCCATGTTAGGAGCTTCCTAGCCGGCTCGACATAGGAGTGAAGTAGGAGCTTGTAGAGTTGGGGAAGTAAGTACGCCACCCCACGAATGGTATTAAGGAATACACCCGTCATCCACGCGACTAATACACACTAATTAACCGGTAAAAGATAGTTAGGGAGTAAGGAAATCTAAGTAAACACATTTCTCTACACATAAGTTTCTCACCACATTTTATTTTCAGTTATTTATTTTATTTGCATTCGTAGTAATTTGGGTTAGTTGACTAGCAACTAATTCCGCCCACTCCTTCAAACCCGAGATTTTACTTGCTTTCATAAAATTATAAAAACATAAAAAAGAATCTTCCTCAACCCTTAGACCTAATTAGAGTAGCCTTTCATACCTAACGAATACTATTCCCTGTGGAGAACGATCAATCCCCCGTACTTACCACTACACTATACTACATCGGTCAGGTACACTGCCTGGTGGGGTTGTAAGCCTCTTGAGATCCCTCGAGAGGTAAAACCTGTTGTAAGGTTACAAAACCACGCATCAAAAAGTTATTCCTAAGTGATCAATTTAGTAACAACCGTGGGAGCCACATTCTCTTCCGTAGTCAAATGCGCAGGCCACTAATAAACACAGAGGTTATCAATGCACTAATAAGTAGTAACCAAAGACATCAACATATAAACTTTAATTGATGGGAAAGCAGTTTTAAGGGAGTGCAACCTTTCCGTTGTCACATTACACAAGCCATCAATCCTGATGAATTAAAGTTTACTAACACAATAAAACAAAACTACTTAATGAATTAAACACATGCAGCACCTTCTTACAGCTCTTGTATCTTCGTTCGGGTGTGTCTTGTGCTGCCTATTCGTCTGAATTCGGCCTTAGGTTTATCTAGTCTTCGTACTTCGTATATAATATATCTGCCTCCCGAAATTCGTCTGGTCTTGGGGTATTTATAGTTTCTGTCTGAGGGTAAGATGCGGCGCATCTAGTAAGTAGATGCGGCGCATTGACTTAACTTCGCGTGGGGTCCAAGATTAATATATTCAGGAATATTCGTACACCGCCAGAAGATGCGGCGTAACTCCATAAATAGATGCGGCGCATGTCCTCTTGTATCTTGGATCGTATCTGGTGAAAACTTGATAGTGATGCGCCGTATGTAATAAGTGAGATGCGGCGCATCTGGAGCAGATTCGTCTTGATCTTGTACATTTCGGTAGACTCTTAACTTCTTGCACGTTTTGCTCCATAATTAGTCCAAAATCGCTAAGTTTCACCAAATGCTTGTTTTTACATGAGAATTACAAAAGTAAACGATTAAGTATCAATCCTCATACATAATATAATAAAACAAGTCAATTTAATAGGATAAATAATAGTAATAAAATGTACTTATTTGAGTTCATCAACGAACATCAATAACTCCATCCTTTTGTAGATCATTTGTAAAGAAAAATTTCAGAAAAATGTGATTTGTCTTGTCTCCTTTGATTTACCCTTCCTTGGTTTGAGCTATACACGCCGCATTGTCTTCATACAATAAAGTTGGATTTCCTTTTATAGACTTGAGACCGCATTCTTCTTGGATGTGTTGAATCATCGATCTTAACCAAACACACTCTCGATTGGCTTCACAAAGTGCAATAAGTTGAGCATGGTTTGATGATGTAGCAGTGAAAAGGATATGGACATCCATTCCATACTTATTTATAACACTTCCCCTTTGATGTCCATTTGAAGATTATGCCTCGTTAAAACCTTACTAGATAAAAACCCAGTGGGACAAAAATCTAGTGAAGGAAAAATAGTACATAATTCCTTCATACGCTTAGGGATGTTGCCTTGTCAAAAACCTTACCAGAAAAAAACCCAGTGGGGACAAAACCATGGTCAAGGGAAAAAGAGTGCAACGCGTATTTCCTTCCCCTGATGATCACATCACTTGAGCGTCGTTGTTGGCGCAACACAATATCATAAACCAACTTCATTAACATCAACGTAACAAGTGTCTTAATAGAATAATATTTCTGGTTCTAGCATGAAAAAATTTTCTACACATGTTATTCGCATATCCATAAGGATTAAATATACGTCATACATATCATTCAAGTACATCCGTGTACTTTATACATTACCAACAAATTTAAAGTAAATGGTATATTATATCATGTATGACACTTTTAAGTAGATATTGTGATCATATCTTTAAAAGTTAAAAGGGGTATCATGTGACCTCATAAACATGAGCGTCATATATCCATATAAAGATATTTATCATATTTCTTTAGCTTTCATGATGTTTAAGGATTTCATCCTTAAAATGTTCAATTCGTAAAATAAGATGAACTTTGTCTTTTATTTCAAATTTAGTTTCTAAGCATTCAATCGCCTTCATAAACTCTCAAGGAGTTTCATTGACATACCATAGTCAAATCCAGATATCTTTATAAAATTTCCTGGGCAAACATAATCATTTCATGTCCCATTTTAACAAATATTGACTAAGGGCGATTGTAACAATTATGCTCATATTCCTTGATCTCATACAATGATTTATTTGGCTTGATGAAGTTGTATACTCAATAATTTTTCTTATATGCTTCAAGCATTTTAAATAACGAGACATGCTTCATGCATTTTATATCCTTTTAGGGATCTCAACATCAAATGAGCACTTACTCATATTCTTTTAGACGCATATCAATATTTCTCATATTGCCAGACTTATCAAAATACTTATTGGATCCATGTAACACCCCAACCCGGCAAGGGTAGAAGTATCACACTAATGGCTCCATATCAGATCAAACAAAGCATGCAATCAATAGTAATACAATGGTTCTCAAAGGTTACAAATGAAATCTTGCAATACAAGGGGTTACAAAGGAAAATAAAAGCTGCCTATCAAATCCATAAGTACATCTCTTCTAATGGCTTCTACTCAAAGTCTTCTAGGTCCAAAGTCTCTTCACTCTTACCCAGCTTCCAACTAAAACCTGCCGCGGGAAAAGAAACGCGGCTGAGCTACTAGAGCTCAGTGAACAGATATAACGTAACAAGCAGTAGTATAATGAATAATTTACATGAGTAAAAGAGTGTGGAAGCATGAATACATGGTATCAAGATGAAAGGTAAGAGTACATGGTATCATAAGGAAAGGTAAAAGGGTACATGGTAAAGGGAGTCAGAAATCCACTACGAGCCCATAACATAACATGAATCATAATCATAATCATAATCGTACACATGCAGAGGGGAGACCTCTTAGTATCCTGTGAATATGAGGGGTGTCCTCAATCATGGGTATCCTGTAAATATGAGGGGTGTCCTCAATCATGGGTTGGAGTAGCTAGCTCCCGGAGTGTGAAAGACGTGTATCGCACACACCATCAGTCACCATGAATAACATAACATAACATGAACATGAACAAATCTAGGATGCATCCATACGCCCCAGGTGGCCATAATCTGCCTCTACATAAACATGAATCATAAACATAACATGCAGGGACGGGACAGGTCATCACTCTCCTGCCCTAGAGTCATGCCATCGGTGCATCGACTGACATGGACATGAAACCCTCATGCCTAGTGAGTGGCTCGTAGTATCAAACTGAGGGTCAAGGTCAAGTATCATGAATCATGTATTTAGTTTACTTGCATAGGTCAATGTCTTGTTTCATAAGTTCATAATCATAGGTTCATAATCATGGTTCATAAGCAAGGTTCATAAGCAAAGGTTCATAAGCAAAGGTTCATGAATGAAAGGTTCATAATCATAAAAGGTTCAATATCATGATGGTTCAATAATCGGAGTTCATGAATGAAGGGAACATAGCAATGGTATAGGGAACCCTAATACGAATCATAATAAGAGAATGAAGGCCTCTTATCAAAGAAGCAGAATATCTGTACCTTATTCCAGCAAAGCACAATACACAAAGAACAAGATGGAATGAACTCAGTTCTCCTCCTTCTTCACACCTAGAGGGGTAGACAAGTGTTACAACACTTTCCATTTTAAGCAATTTTCTATTTTTAGTAACCTGTCATATTTAGTAACGTGCTGTTTTTAGAAAGTTTCCTGAAATAGTACTTTAAGGTTATAATCGCCAATTAATAATATTTAAGAGTTAAAATGACAATTATAATAGTTTAGGGTTAATTATGTCTATTTAGTAGAGTTCAAGCTAAATACGTAATTTACCAAAGTTTAAGGTTTAATATGACCAATATCCTAGTTTAAGGTTATAAATGTTAATTAAATAAACTTGAAGACTCAATATAATCAATATTTTAATTTAGAGCTTTATATGTCACTTTTAATAATTCAGGGTCTATACTTGTCATTTTAATAAAGTTAAGGGCCTTGCTTGTAATTTACCTATTTTATATAATTTTCATACGTAAATATTTGTCACCATATACATTTCTCATGCAATTTACCATAACCACATCGACACCAAAACCTGTTTTAACGCCACACACAACCCATCTAAATTGACCCTACTCGACACATGATACTCTAACCGAATAACCTAGTGTGTACCCACTCAATACACCATTCGACACACTAGTTTTCCCCCTGTCAGGACCTACCATTAATACCACACACAACCACATTTTAAATCCCAGAATATTACACATGTTCAACCTACAGGCCGGTCCTAGTCTTTACTCTTTATTCATCCCAAATTAATAAGACGCAACCATGCATGAACACTCCCTTTTACACGTATGTATTATCTAGTTCAAACATGAAATAAATCTAATGTATTGTTCCTATTAGCGCATAATATACAACCTTTTAAATTGACACCACCTCATGACATGACATGTTCCAATTCCAGATTTTATGTCGCATAAACGTGACCAAACAACCCTCACTTATCAGACTTTAATAACTATTCAAACTCATATATCAACATCTACCATTTCACTATTTCACACGACCCATTCCCAGCTTATAAACCTTATGTACATGTATTGATTTGACAACAGATTAATCCATATTGCTATGTATATGTCTCGTTATTTTATGTACTATCTTGACCCAATATTCATGCCACACTGTCTTCATAACAGATTATGTACCCTTATTCGACTCTCGTTAGCATACTTGAAATCATACTTTTACAGGATCACATATTCTTATCATACAACATACACTGGTTCGTCATTTTATGTGTGCTATTGATGTAAACCACTGATTAAAATGCTCCATATCCGAAATAAAGTCGACACAGTTTATCAAGGTTTTATTCTGATCATGTTGCGTAGAACCCTTTTTCACTCATATAATTTTTAGGTCGATTTATATCCAGTTTTAGGTTTTAATATGTAAACATGTTAGGTGTATGTTTGAGAGAAAACCAGATTATAATGGAGATACCTTTATGTCGACTGAAACAAGGAACAAAGGACCGAAGATCAACCCTGAATCAATACCCTATTCGAATAAAAACAACACTCTTGAACCCAGCAATGGACCACGATCAAATACACTCTTGAAGCCTTCTTTTAACTTCCTTTGACCCACCTTGTGCCTTGTTTTATTGAAGATAAATATGTGCCGCCACTTGAGTTATTCCCTTAGGGTTTATGTGTATATTTGGTTGTGTGAATTTCGGTTAGAAAAATGAGTAGAAGGGGTGAGATATAATGGGAGAATAGCCGACTAAAAAGGAGATAAGGAAGGCTAGCTTTTCATTTCCATATTTAAAAATGTATGTAGACATTTCTTATACCAAAGGTTGTGCACAATATTTAATTCCCTTTGGACCTTAATGAACGTATGATATGTGTAGCATCAGTCGACTATTATTTATTTGAGTTGTAGGTTTTAGCATTTTAATTCCTCATATTATAGCTTCTAGTTATTTAAGCTGTGTTCGGTTTAAAAGTTCAAGTTAGCTACGGATTAAGGAATAACATTTTAGGTTATCATGATTGTTTAATTAGTTTAGTAACTTAGGTTATAGATTTATAATGTTCTTATTGATTTCAAAGTTAGAGGGGCAATTTAGGTATATTACATGTTTGAGCTTTTAGGGTTTTACAATCCACCACATGAGATCATGTCTCATTATCATTTTCACGTCTTTGCGAAAATGTAAATTCAGTACATTACTTTCGCTTTTTTTTTTTTTTGTTTTTTAAAGACAGATATCATTCCAATAAGTTTACACATTAATGTGTATAGATTTCAAGTCTTACATGTCTCATCACAAGAGACTTCAATCTTTCATTAGTTACTTGCGTTTTTACATCATGGTCAATCATTTTACAACTGCGATTCTCGCATGATTATTTGCAAGATCCTCACTGCTATAGTGCTATTTTATTTATAAATTCATTATCTTGCGCATCATTAGATACAATAGTACTATCGAAGTCGATTCAATTCTTTTTCGATTCCACATTTTACTTGTAACACCCCAACCCAGCAAGGGTAGAAGTATCACATTAATGGCTTCATATCAGATCAAACAAAGCATACATTCAATAGTAATACAAAGATTCTCAAAGGTTACAAATGAAATACTGAATACACAAGGATACAAAGGAAACAAAAACTAAATACTAAGTCTGTAAATGCAATCCTTCTAATGACTTCTACTTCAAAATAATTATCAAGGTCTTCTAAGTCCAAAAGTCTCTTCCCTCTTACCCAGCTTCCAACTAAAACCTGCCGCGGGAAAAGAAACGCGGCTGAGCTTAAAAAGCCCAGTGAACAGATATATAATAAACGGAAACGAAAGTAAACGGAAATGAACAGAAGTAGCATAATGAACAAGATATAAGTAAAGGTATAAAGAGTAAAGGTTTAGGACAGTCATCCACCACGAGCCCAAACAAATCAAATCATATCATATCGTAACCACAATCTTCAAATCATATAGAGGGGAGACCTCTCAGATAATCAGATAATATGAGGGGTGTCCTCATTCTTCAAATGGAGTAGCTAGCTCCCAAATTTTGTGAAAGACGTGGATTGCACCCATCATCAGTCACCAAATCAAATCATATCATATCATATACAAAGCAAATCTAGGATGCATCCATACGCCCCCCAAACAAATCATATTGGCCATAACAAATCATAGTGAGCTCATATCAAATCAAAATGGGGACGGTGTGGTTAATCACTCTGACCACACAAGAGTCATGCCATTGGTGCATCAATGACACGGCCATGTTACCTTCATGGCTAGGAAACATATTTGGCTCGGGTATCAAACTGGGGTCAAGGTCAAAGGTTCATATCAAAGCAAAGGTTCATATGGTCATAATCATAGTCCAAATGTCAAGGTTCATATCACAGGGTTCATATCAAAGGTTCAAATGCCAAAGGTTCATAGCAAAGGTCAATATCAGGAATCAGAAAGTCATGAGTACGAAGGCACCTTACTGAGAAGGGCAGAATATCCGTACCTTATTACAAATGCAAACACGAACAAGAAAATAGAATGTACGGAAACGGATCAAGACCTCTCCTTCTTCAGCGAATCTACACGAATTCATGATCGTCTTAATAATAACTCATTTTAAATCAGATTACTCATTTTAGTCGGCTTTCCATTTTTAGTAACTTTCCTTTTATAGTAGCTTTCCGAAAATATTAACTTTCCAAAATTAGCATATTTCCACATTAGACATAGTAGGGTTACTTATCACATAACTTATGTTTACAACTGATTCATAAGTGTTTTTACATCACAAATACAATTACTCATGCTTAACTAGGTCATTATTCCCGTTAATAGTAATTTAGGGTTTTAAATTGTCATTATTGTAAAGTCGAGGGTCAAAAATGTAAATTATATAATCATATGACCAATTCTTATGTTTATAAATTTTAAACTCTCTAATCGATCCATTAAAATGCTATTGTATTTAATGTTCCATGTGATATTACGCTATCAAATTTACATGGCAATCAAAAAGCTGAACATAATAAGAATGATACCCACTCACATACACCATAAACACATTAGCTCACTATTGCATAGACAGACATATACGCTATTTACTTTATACATAACATTGACTTATACCAACACCTTTTTAATACATATATGCTCACACACAACACAGTCACGAAAAGTACTCAAAATTGATTCTTTGCACACTCACTTCACACGCTGAGTCACACACAAACAGGACATATATAACCCACTCCCATACATGCATACGAG
Organism: Artemisia tridentata subsp. tridentata; assembly: GCA_021014915.2. Taxonomy (NCBI): domain Eukaryota; kingdom Viridiplantae; phylum Streptophyta; class Magnoliopsida; order Asterales; family Asteraceae; genus Artemisia; species Artemisia tridentata. The sequence goes on along the minus strand of CP139506.1, from coordinate 316,506,811 downwards.
ACACAAACAACCAATACCAACTTGTTTAAACGAGCCCCATAGATCACATAGAATACACCATCAGCGCCCTATTTCTCATGTTTTAAAACCTATAACCCGACACTATGAACACACGTACACACACCCTTGCATATAACGCAGCCCTTGTTTTCTTTCTTTTCTTTTAATATGCATACATGACCCACCCACAACACATTTTAACAGCCATAACATGACACCAAAATTTACACACTCAAACTATGGTTCCAGCCCTATGTCGACATAATCTATTTGTTATTTCATGTGACCGAATCACTCCTTCAACCAGCATCATTTTAGATTGATTTTAGGTTGGTTTTAAGTCATAGTTTATGAACATATCAGGTGTAATATATATACATAAGTCGAGAAGATAACAAGAATTTGGGTTATACCTTGGACCGATTTAGGACGAATACCGGGACACAAGTATCTCCAAGAGCAGAACCTGGTTTGAATACATAAGGCCTCCTTCGAAACCAAGCCACATGAGTATAGGCTGAGTTCGAGGTCGAACCCGAAACAAGGATACAAACACGAAGGCATAACTAGACACACGATCAATCCTAAAACCGAGGCTTACACGAACAGCTATCCGTTGTACCCATCGCGAACCATAAACTCCATGCCACCGAACCAAACCCTTCAACCCCACACAACAACAGTTAAACGTATCACCCACACTCCGCTACCTCCATAGTACTTCAGCGAATCGGAACTGAGCTGCTACCCACGCACGAACGTCGAACCGACTTGTCTTACTATCATAAACGTATTGGTTTAGGGTTTTCTTTAGTTTTTCATTCGGTTTAGGGGGGAGATAATAGGAGGGTTAAGAAGGATTGTTTTAAGATTCATGAAAGAGACACATGGAGATAAAATTGATATGTTGAACGTGTGGGCTAAAAGGAAGTAATAACATTGACTGTGTTATTAAGCAGCATATGATTTATAACGTGTACAAGAATAAATAAAGGAGATAAGAATGGAGTGTGTAAATGTGATATAAAAGGAGGAACCGTGTCTCTATTTAAGGTAAACAGTAATTTAATTTAATGAGAAGGAATAGGGCGGAAAAGGTGGGATTTGAAACAGTTTAGACGTGAATGTCTAAATAATCGGGATCGTATCTCTCAATTAGTTTTGGATTTTATACTAATAATATTCATACCATATAGTAATTATAATGTGTGAATGACATACTGTTAAGCTTAGGTTAAGATATATATAATTGTCCTGGTATAATTAATTTATGGTCGTATAACTTCAGAACTTTTGAGGTGCATAATGGGAATTTCAAATGAACAGAAATTTAGGGTTTTACAACTCTTCCCTTCTAAAAAAAAATTTTCGTCCTCGAAAATTGAAGTCATAAAGCTAAATGAAGTTGTAGCAAGTCGTAAAAGATCATCACAACCTTCTCATGCTTGAGGAGGTTCTTCCAAAAGATTTTCAGACCAAAAGTTTCTCATGACTCAAATCAAAACGAGGTGGGTTCAAATTTCTCAGAAGGAGACAAAATAAGTTGATTTTGATCAAAAGGTTCATGGATCATGAAATGGACGATAGGTGAATCTTCAGGAAACTTAATGGAATACGAACAAGATTTCCAATCAAATTGACTGTGTCAACAGCAGAGAGCTCTTCACAGAGTTTTCCAGATTTATAACTGAGGTCAACAGAATGCAAAACGAGATTCCAAAATCATCCAGATATCTAATGAACAAAGGAAAAGTATACGCATAGGTAGAATGAACCTAAAATCTTACTAATCACGGATAGTCCAACGAAGATCAAATTCTAAACTTCTTAGGTACTTCCCAAGAAATCCTATGCCCACAATAAGTGCACGTTATATGATGTAAGTATTATCACGTTGGCCAGACGTCATAATACCGGCATCATATAAATATGCCCTCATGATGGTCATACTTTATCTCAAGTCGTAATCAAAACCACCTATCTTAATCCACCTAGTACTTCTACAGTCTCAGAGGTCAACCAAAATCGAATACCATAGTCAAGCAGGAAAACAAAACTATTCGCAAGAGTATCAAAATCCCAGATTGCCTAGCAAAAGTGAGGTACGCCGTCACAAGCATCATATCCTCCACAATGCGTCAAAATCTCTCAAAACAAAGTCATCACCGAACATTCAAAGAAAAGATGAACACGAAACTGAAATGCTTCTAGGGGAAACTTAAATCATAAGAGGATCTTATTACGATATAACGAAACTTAAGAGGGTCAACGGAAATGAAAGTTAGGCGCCAAGAACTTCGGCCTTCATAGAATCAATTCTTCCAAACGTAAAGGGTCTGTTTCAAAAATCCGTTCATTCAACACGTCCAATCTCCTCAATCCGGTTAATCTTTCTTCGTCTGTCCATCAATCGGGAAGTGAAACCAAAATTGGGAACTTGTGTTTGGTTCGTCGAGCCTCCTGCAGTTCTTCTTGGAATGTGATGGAGTAATGTGAATTTCTGGCACGATCTTCAAATCCCTTCATCATCCAGTCCGCTTCCGCTCTCAATTCATCTTAGTACAACTAAGATGAATAGGGAAGTGAGACTGCACGTCTTCATCAGCTCCAAGTTCGCCGTCTTGACTAGATTTTCTTCTTCTGCATCGCCAGCACTTTTGCCTTGTAAGGAATGTCTTCACTCTTCAGGGTAGCCGCCGTTGTTGTCAACTCCAGGTCAGGCAGTGAAATAATTCTTCTGATGTGTTTCTAGTTGTCTTGATGCATACGAAAAAAAAACTTTCTGTGCAGCAAGAGAGTATCACCGAGTCTCTTTCTGAAATATCCCAAAATTGTTCCGCCCGAGGGTAAGGAAGCTAATTTCTATTTCAGCTTTTCCAAAATCCATTCTCAATCAAACTAAGCTGTTTCTCTCGGTTCACGAAATTTCTCAATGGTATCGCAACTTGTAAACATCATCCAGAATTCTTCAGCAAAGTTCAAAAAGGTTTCGGTTCTTCATTCTGTCATCGGTCTTGACCAGTTGGTGATAGTTTTCAAAACTTGCGGGATTTAAGGAGGTATCCTCAAATAAGGACATCGTTGTCTTTACAACTATCAATCTCTCAGAATGCACAAACGATCGACGAATTTTCTAGCAAAGTACAAAGATGATTTTCATGCTCTTCCTCGTTTCCGAACATACTATTAAGTCATACAATGACCATTTGCCCAAGTACTCACGAAAAACATTATTTATCAAATTCACGAAATAGTCAGAGCTTCAGCTAATACTATTAGCGTCACTAACCGTCATAGCAGTCGTTACAAATACGAAAGGCGATTTCAAGAATAACTTCAATTTATACTTCCATCTGAAAGAAACTTCGCGCTCTGAAATTGAACAGATACATAGACGTTTCAGGGTAGTGAAATAATGGTTCCTAACAGCAATACGGTTCACCTTCCAGTAATCATTACATATCTCCTGCCACCATCCTTCTTAATCGCGAACGAAACCGCAATACGCCCAGAAGATACACTTAAGCAAACTCACTTCTTGGTCTTCGGTTGCTGCTCTTCCCGGTTGCTCAAATCAACTGGTATGATCCCGGACACATCTGAAAGACACCTTCGCTTGGTGACTAGACAATCTCTTGGTATCATGTCAAATCCTGCTTCACACTTCGGTGGAAAAACATGTGGTTCAGTCACGAATCATATTCAGAAAACTCAGGGTGCCAAATACCTCTCAAGGTAAGATTCATTTATTGGGGTACGAAATGGGTTCCAGGAAAACTTCATAATCACGAAAGTAACATACGAGTCTCCAGAGTAATAGTGATAGCAACGGTTTAACAATCGGTAATCATGGTAGGGAGTTCAAAATTGTTGCAAACGTCAGAGGTGAGACCTAGAAAGGTGGTTGTCAGTATTTGAGTGATCGATCAATCAATTCCTTATCAGAATAAAACCGAAGTTAACTATCCAAAGAAAGACGGATCACAAATCAAATCTTTATCATTCAAAAGTGAGGGGGAAACAATCTTATACTCGTGGTTACACACCACAAGACTTCTCATAGGGACAGAGATGGGTGAAACAAAGTCAAATAGTGTCGGAAGATTCATAGATACTTATCAAAAGCAAGAGATAAATAACAAAATATATCAAATACGTCATCGCCATGGAGGTTCTCAGAATGCCCGAAGAGGTATCAAAATGATTAACGAAAGGATCAAAGATCAGAGTCAAAATCTGAAGATGAGGATCAAATAGTGTCAGGCAATTATTATGAAATTCTCAATGCCTTCAAGATTTAATCAGGTTCAAATCTTAGGTGGTGCAAACATAAGCTTTCACTTTCCAAAAGTGATATTAATAGAATCTAACTAAAAGCAAGGCACGAATCAGAGTGATGCGGAAGCAATGATACCTAAATAAACGCCTTATAGTCTACCCATTCCTCACTGATCAAAACTTACGTTCCTATAGGGAAATCTTAAAGCAAATTTTCAAAGGTTGTCTTACGAGCGCCTACAGGGAAAACTTAGTGGTCCTAACTTACACAGGCCAAGGGTAAATGTATTACGAATCGCAGCCTGTCGCTCTGATACCATAATTGTAACACCCCAACCCAGCAAGGGTAGAAGTATCACATTAATGGCTTCATATCAGATCAAACAAAGCATACATTCAATAGTAATACAAAGATTCTCAAAGGTTACAAATGAAATACTGAATACACAAGGATACAAAGGAAACAAAAACTAAATACTAAGTCTGCAAATGCAATCCTTCTAATGACTTCTACTTCAAAATAATTATCAAGGTCTTCTAAGTCCAAAAGTCTCTTCCCACTTACCCAGCTTCCAACTAAAACCTGCCGCGGGAAAAGAAACGCGGCTGAGCTTAAAAAGCCCAGTGAACAGATATATAATAAACGGAAACGAAAGTAAACGGAAATGAACAGAAGTAGCATAATGAACAAGATATAAGTAAAGGTATAAAGAGTAAAGGTTTAGGACAGTCATCCACCACGAGCCCAAACAAATCAAATCATATCATATCGTAACCACAATCTTCAAATCATATAGAGGGGAGACCTCTCAGATAATCAGATAATATGAGGGGTGTCCTCATTCTTCAAATGGAGTAGCTAGCTCCCAAATTTTGTGAAAGACGTGGATTGCACCCATCATCAGTCACCAAATCAAATCATATCATATCATATACAAAGCAAATCTAGGATGCATCCATACGCCCCCCAAACAAATCATATTGGCCATAACAAATCATAGTGAGCTCATATCAAATCAAAATGGGGACGGTGTGGTTAATCACTCTGACCACACAAGAGTCATGCCATTGGTGCATCAATGACACGGCCATGTTACCTTCATGGCTAGGAAACATATTTGGCTCGGGTATCAAACTGGGGTCAAGGTCAAAGGTTCATATCAAAGCAAAGGTTCACATGGTCATAATCATAGTCCAAATGTCAAGGTTCACATCACAGGGTTCATATCAAAGGTTCAAATGCCAAAGGTTCATAGCAAAGGTCAATATCAGGAATCAGAAAGTCATGAGTACGAAGGCACCTTACTGAGAAGGGCAGAATATCCGTACCTTATTACAAATGCAAACACGAACAAGAAAATAGAATGTACGGAAACGGATCAAGACCTCTCCTTCTTCAGCGAATCTACACGAATTCATGATCGTCTTAATAATAACTCATTTTAAATCAGATTACTCATTTTAGTCGGCTTTCCATTTTTAGTAACTTTCCTTTTATAGTAGCTTTCCGAAAATATTAACTTTCCAAAATTAGCATATTTCCACATTAGACATAGTAGGGTTACTTATCACATAACTTATGTTTACAACTGATTCATAAGTGTTTTTACATCACAAATACAATTACTCATGCTTAACTAGGTCATTATTCCCGTTAATAGTAATTTTGGGTTTTAAATTGTTATTATTGTAAAGTCGAGGGTCAAAAATGTAAATTATATAATCATATGACCAATTCTTATGTTTATAAAATTTAAACTCTCTAATCGATCCATTAAAATGCTATTGTATTTAATGTTCCATGTGATATTACGCTATCAAATTTACATGGCAATCAAAAAGCTGAACATAATAAGAATGATACCCACTCACATACACCATAAACACATTAGCTCACTATTGCATAGACAGACATACACGCTATTTACTTTATACATAACATTGACTTATACCAACACCTTTTTAATACATATATGCTCACACGCAACACAGTCACGAAAAGTACTCAAAATTGATTCTTTGCACACTCACTTCACACGCTGAGTCACACACAAACAGGACATATATAACCCACTCCCATACATGCATACGAGACACAAACAACCAATACCAACTTGTTTAAACGAGCCCCATAGATCACATAGAATACACCATCAGCGCCCTATTTCTCATGTTTTAAAACCTATAACCCGACACTATGAACACACGTACACACACCCTTGCATATAACGCAGCCCTTGTTTTCTTTCTTTTCTTTTAATATGCATACATGACCCACCCACAACACATTTTAACAGCCATAACATGACACCAAAATTTACACACTCAAACTATGGTTCCAGCCCTATGTCGACATAATCTATTCGTTATTTCATGTGACCGAATCACTCCTTCACACGCATCATTTTAGATTGATTTTAGGTTGGTTTTAAGTCATAGTTTATGAACATATCAGGTGTATATATATATACATAAGTCGAGAAGATAACAAGAATTTGGGTTATACCTTGGACCGATTTAGGACGAATACCGGGACACAAGTATCTCCAAGAGCAGAACCTGGTTTGAATACATAAGGCCTCCTTCGAAACCAAGCCACATGAGTATAGGCTGAGTTCGAGGTCGAACCCGAAACAAGGATACAAACACGAAGGCATAACTAGACACACGATCAATCCTAAAACCGAGGCTTACACGAACAGCTATCCGTTGTACCCATCGCGAACCATAAACTCCATGCCACCGAACCAAACCCTTCAACCCCACACAACAACAGTTAAACGTATCACCCACACTCCGCTACCTCCATAGTACTTCAGCGAATCGGAACTGAGCTGCTACCCACGCACGAACGTCGAACCGACTTGTCTTACTATCATAAACGTATTGGTTTAGGGTTTTCTTTAGTTTTTCATTCGGTTTAGGGGGGGGGATAATAGGAGGGTTAAGAAGGATTGTTGTAAGATTCATGAAAGAGACACATGGAGATAAAATTGATATGTTGAACGTGTGGGCTAAAAGGAAGTAATAACATTGACTGTGTTATTAAGCAGCATATGATTTATAACGTGTACAAGAATAAATAAAGGATATAAGAATGGAGTGTGTAAATGTGATATAAAAGGAGGAACCGTGTCTCTATTTAAGGTAAACAGTAATTTAATTTAATGAGAAGGAATAGGGCGGAAAAGGTGGGATTTGAAACAGTTTAGACGTGAATGTCTAAATAATCGGGATCGTATCTCTCAATTAGTTTTGGATTTTATACTAATAATATTCATACCATATAGTAATTATAATGTGTGAATGACATACTGTTAAGCTTAGGTTAAGATATATATAATTGTCCTGGTATAATAAATTTTATAACTTCAGAACTTTTGAGGGGCAAAATGGGAATTTCAAATGAACAGAAATTTAGGGTTTTACATTACTAGACATTATATTTATTGATATCTCATAGTTTTAAATGTACATGAGGTTCTTTTAGAATCCTCTTTGTCTAGTGTCTCAGTACGAGACTATTATGGGGTCTTTATTACCTCGATATGACCAATCTTAACTTCTTGCTCCATTTTTATATATTGAGGACTTTTTATTTGGAATCGATTTTTCTATCACGCTGTAGGCGTGCCATAGAAACATTACCAATCATTGGTTATCCAGTTGGGACATAAATATAAGTTGGAGCATTAACAGCGTATAAAAGATCTAGTTACTCTGTTTAGGTCACCAAATATGTCTGGCATTTTCTAGATCAGAAAAATGAATTATATTTTGAACTTCAAGTTCATATTCATTAGTGTTGTGAGGATCAACATTTATATTATTATAATTCATTCCAAATTCTTGCTGCTCATTCTCTTCCCCTGAATAAATTATCATTCTCAATATCCCACATTGTGCGTCGTGGAGGATTCACTATAAGCTGCACAATTACATGACTCTTAGATGGGAGATATATGGTTCGTGACCTTAAAACCATTCAATGGGGAGGAATCATTATAACTTTTGGCATGATGCAAATTCGTGTTCTATCATTTATAACATGCCCCATAAACCATTAATTTTGCGCTCATTATTATTTGCTTTGTAATTAATTGAAAACGTTTATAAATGCTTCAACAAAAGCATTTCGCTTACCAACATGAGCTACAACTGTTCGACACTTGTTTCAATAATTACCAAATACTTGAAATTACTAACCACCATTTCCAAAAATATAATATGGAAAACATGCTCGCATTCTTATAAGCGGAGCTACTAATCACGCTAACTTCATGTTGCGTCTTTCATGATCATTTTGACGATGCATCGTTTTTAAAATCAAAATGATCTAAATGACACTTGTATAGGCCTATATAAATCAAAATGATCTAAATGGCACATGTATAGGCCTATATATATCTCTTTTAGATATTTTCTAAAATATAAGGGAATGAGCCCTTACTTTATTTGATGGTGGTAGGTGCAGTATTAACTTCTATTGAGAGCAATAAAGACAATGAAAAAATTATTGAAGAAAACTCATGGTTCATTTATATATTCGCATCATCATTGACTCAGGATAGTTCAACCGGTCATGCAACATAATAATATAATTTTGGCACATAAACTTATGTTATGGCTTTTCGAGGAAGATGCAAGAGAATATAATGCATCATTAATATGAAATTTCATTCCTCATAACAAGTTTATATTTTCTTTTACGGAGAATTCATGTAAATCTCAAAATATAGATTCTTACATCTATGGAGATAGTGTGTAATATATTTGACACACTTGTATTTTTCTTACATGACATTTTTATTTGCTCCGTTCTTATTTTGTCACTTTTAGTGGTTGGTCATTTTTCATTTTACTGTGACCACATCTGCGACATTAATAAATGATAGTTGATCGCATTCACTCTAGGGAATTGAGATCTTATGTTGACTCTGTTAGGAATATAAATATTCATCTGAAGACTCGGTCACCCCGAGTACTAATTAGCATTTATATAGCTCATAGGATTATTAGTATTATTATTATTAGTTTAGATATATTAGTATGTAAGGAATTAAATATTCCATAGATTTGATGATCACAAACAAGAAGAATGAAACATATTATATACTGAAATAATAAGCAAAATACGCTAAAGTAATGGTACTGATAGTGTATTTTATGGTACTGATGGTCCAAAGAGCAAGGTACTGCTAGTTCAAGAACAAGGTACTGCTAGACCAAGAAGGTACTGCTAGTTCAAGAACAAGGTACTGCTAGACCAAGAAGGTACTGCTGATTCAAGAGCAAGGTACTGCCAGTGCAAGAATCGGGAAATACTCAAAGTATCTGTTCCTGCTGATAGAGTATTCATTGCTGCTGATAGGCTTAGCATTCTGCTGATGTGGATTCTGCTGATAAAGATACTTGTTTCTGCTGATAGTTATAACACTCTGCTGATAGAGTTAATGACTCTGCTGCTACAAGGATAAGAACGAAGAAGATATTATTTTGTATGAGTCATGTTTATACAAATATAATATCTAGATATTTATCAAGTCATCAAGTTGAACACTCAAGATACAAGTTGTATCTTATTGACTTGACACATGTAAAAGCAAGTGGATGACTAAAAGCTTATCAATTTGTAAATGATCTCCTTATGTTATAAAAGGAAGATCATACCCCTTAGATAAAGGTGTGGGTCACTGTGGACAGTGAGTGTGTCACTGTGAGATTAGTGATCAACCAAAGTGCTTCGTACTCTCAAATTACAACAACACAAAGTTGTGTTAAAATGTAAGAGCACTTAAAGAGTGTGTGTGGGAACATTAGACATGGGGTCTAATGTTGTTTAGGTTTGTTTAGCCTCAAGGATCTTCGATCCCTGATTAGAGTGTAATCGTACTACCATTGATCAAGTAGTATTGGGGCCAAGTTGGAATAACAAACGGTGAAGTTTGACAAAACCTTGTTGTGATAGTATTGTATTCTTTCATTGAATATTCCGCCAATATTATCATTGTTCTTTAAACGTAGAAATCCTAGGTCAAAGGCTTAAAACCCTAGAGTCCATAAACGATCACGTAAACTCGTCGTTAGTTAAGTAACCTCTAAAAACGAGTTTCCACATATTAGTATTTGTGGAGTTGGGTCGGGTCTTTACCCACTGTCAGCTCACTCCACAGCCAACTAGGGGCAAAGTAGCTAGTACTATATATACCCCTTCCCAAGTGTGGGAAGGGTTGGAACTCATTCTACACTTCAATCTAATAAACACATATTTTCTCTCAAGTTCTCAACTCTCTCTACTCTCTCTCTCTAACTTCTACCATGGATTTGTTCTTCCACAATCCAAGACCTCCCGATCCACACAATCAATATGTATAGATATTACAATTGGTATCAAGAGCCATGGTTAGGTTCGATTGATTGTGCTTGGATTTGCGGTGTCTGTTTTCTCTTGTTTTATTATTTTTGGTTCGAATGGCATTTCAAGATCTGGTACTGTTTTCTGATTTTTTGGTTCGAATGACATTTCAAGATCTGGTACTGTTTTCTCATTTTTATGTTTCATTTGTGTGGGCTTTATCTAATTATGGGCCTTGACAGTTACATTTGTTAAAGTATTGTGCTAAACGTTTTTTTTCTTCTTCTTTCAACCAAATACTTTGACTGTGATTTCAACCAAAAAGTTTTGAATATGGTTTCACTTCTCTAACTTAGTTTTCAAGTTTGGAGTGACTAAGGATTCGTGGTTGTGTGTTTCATTTTTCTTTGTTCAAACCATTTGTTTCGAACACATTACTTCAAGATTGCTAGTCATTTTCTTATGGTTTGAACATTGTTGTGGGTTACATGTCCATCCGAGTTTGGTTTCTATTCTTCTCATCTTGTATTTTTGCTGCTCGATCTGTACTTCATTCAAACGATTACTGATGGTGATGGATTATTGGTGTTCTTGTTAGCGATTTGGTCATTTCTTGATAGCGGTTTTGTGGATCTTAGGAGTGCAGTTTGGAGCTTAACTAAAACCGGAAAGAAGACAAACTGAATGAAAGTGACTGTTTTGTTGTGTACCACTAGCGGTTTGTCTGTTTATCAATAGCGGTTTGACCAAAAGGACTGGCGGTTTGACTTTGTTGCGACTGATTGATCATAGCGGTTTGTCTGTCGTTTGACTGTAGCGGTTTGTTCACTGTAGCGGTTGTGTGACTGTAGCGGTGTGCCACAGTTGACTAGTCAAGAAAAGTCAAAGTACAGAAAAGAAGGAGATGAAGCAGAAAACTAGACCACTAAACCATAATAACAACAACTCAGTGACTTCAGCTTATTATACATCATCAGTCAAGACATAGTGTAGAAAACAAAAAGAAGAAGTACGAGACTGATTCGATACATATAACAGTCACATGCTCACAACCCATATCCAATCTAACTACAAACTTCAGTATAGCCTAACCTCAACCATCATCGCCTCACAACCTCAACATCACTCGAGAATGAAAAAAAAAATTATAATACATACACGATCTCAGCTTATTTTTTTTCTTGTTATTCATTGTTACATCAAGATATTTAAAGATCATAACATGAAAAAAATTAAACTCGTCATCGATCAAGATTCTTGAAGCCTACTTCAGTGACTATCCGAATCAATAGAGATAAGAAATATGACAATTATGTTATTTTCTTTCTCCGATTCGTTCAGACTCAATCATAAAGAAAAACAAGTTAATTCGATCTAGATCTCAGTTGGTTCTTTTTAGTGTGGCACTATAATCACATATACCTTAAAAGATCATACCACGAAAGAACAATACATCATAGATCAGTGAAAAAGGTTAAACCTTCTTGTTTAATATCCGAAATGTATAGAAGAAACTATAACAAGAGTGTTATATTTTTTTTCTTTAATTCGTTCATGACACAACAACAAATCGAAAACAAATCATATGCCGAACCTACCTTAGACCTTTCGAAGGATCCTCAAACCTTTAACGTAATTTCTTGATTCCAAATAAGGAATATAAGAAGATATAGGCTCGAGTATGTCACTGGTTATGTTTGTGTTCGATTATAATTATGTTGTGATGAGATTGAAGATGAGATGAAGATGAGATCAACAGGGATGAGAAGTGTGTTAAGAGGAGCAGTTGGGGGCGGATGAAATAAGTGGGATTAGGGTTACATTTGCTAAGAATTAGGGAGTATTATAAAGCAAATTGATTTTAGGGTATTGTTAAGTGATGGGCTGGACTTATGGGTATTAGTAGTGGACTTTGTTTGGGTTGTGTGTTACACGAATTTTCTTTCTTTCGTGTGATGGGCTTGGTTGACCGAAACTTGTATAAATCCAAACTGAAGCCAAGTGTTGTTAATTGTTACCAGGTTGTAACGTTAGACACGAACTTTGTCCAACGTTTGTGCCTTTCGGCTAATTTTGGATCGGGCTGTGGTTACTTATGATCCGGGGTTATCTTTTGTCAACCGTATGTTGTTGGATTTGGGCTTAAGAGTTTAACGCAAAAATGGTGAAAAGTGTGGTATGTTTGGATCTACAAAATTTCACGAGGATTCACACGTCAAGGCTAGTATTTGGGTATATGAATGTCAATGTGATTACGGAGTTGTGGATTTGGCAGCATTGTCCTATTGGTGCCTACGATTTGAGTGAGCCTGCGATTTGATCTTTGCGATTTGAGTTACAGTTGACTAATTGCGATTTGGTTAATTGCGAATTGACAAGTTACTATTTGACTTGTTGCGATTTGACTGATTGCGATGGTACCAGTTGCGATTTGACGTTGCGATTTGACACTTGCGATTTGACTTATTGCGATTTGGTTGATTGCGATTTGACTTGTTGCAATTTGACAAACTGTGACTTGACTTGTCGCGATTTGATCAAGTTGAGATTTGACTTCTTTGACTTGAATTTTGAAGATTAATATTGCACTTCACTCTTGGTTAGTCTTGTTGATTTCACGGTTTCTCTTGTTGATTTTAGAAAATCCCGTGAAAGATTCGATTTCTCGGTTTAAATCTCAAGAGTTGTAAAATCCCGTCAAATTAATTTTGGACAAGTAGGCTGGACTTGGATTTAGACATAATAAAACTTACAGGGTTTGACTATTTTTTTGGGATAAGTTTGTGCTACGAGATCGGTAGGAATTGGGAAATTATGGTAGCTTGGTTGGTTTGTTAATTCACGGGTTCGTGTACTTAGGATCTCAAATATCTCGGGGTTGGTTGGATGCACGATGTTTGATGACCCTTGTTCGAGCGTATTTATAGTGATTAGACTTGGATGTTCAAGAGGCGGATATATACAATAAAGGATGGAAGGTTGGGTATATACCACTACCTATATTTAAAGGAGTTTACGTTGTTGTGCTCAATATAGGTTCTAAATCACAAATTTAGTGCAAGTATAAGTCGCGGATTTGCCTTTTATCAAGCTTCATCAAGAGATCGTTGTTTCTCAAGCTTCTAATGGGATTGTAGTACAAGATCTTCTCAAGAGGTGGTCAGACTTAAAGACACGAGGTGGATTGTTTAGAGACGTGTTTTAACCTTTTACTCCCTCTAAAGTTAAACACATTTCATCAAGCAGTTTTGGCATATTACGAGCTTCATTGAATTCTTAATCTGCTAAACCATTGATGAGGAGACAAAAGGGGTTACTACAAGAGAATCTTAATCACCATCTTCGTTGCAGTAGTTTTTTTTGGGTCTTTCCATGTATCTATGTTGTGCCTGTCAAAATCACAACCATCACGGACTCTCAGCTATGGCAAAAATGTCATTGCATGCCATTTTTGAGGGGGAGAATAGGCGCATGTTTCTCCTTTTGGTTATTTAACCGCACAAGATGATCACGAAGTTCATTTGGTATTCCTTATTTGAGATTGAAGTGGGTTTCTAGAAGGCTCGTACTTATTGTATCTTGAAGTCGGGGTTGGTTGGATGCATGACTTTCAATGATAACTTGCTCGTGCTTAAGATTTAAGTTGAAGACTTGGGTTATCTAGTTTCCAGAAGTCGGGGTGGATACATTATAGTACTCAGTGTCACATGCGGAAGACGTTGTGGATAATCGCAAGAGGTGATGAAAGTCTCATACCCTGTCGGGATGGTATTGAGTACTTAGAGATTTGCATGGTGCACAAATTCTCTACACCGTTCTTCCAACAACAGTGCAAGCTTAAGTAACAAATTTGAGGAATTCTACTTCATTTTCAAGTTGGGTATATCGGGTTTCCTTCACCAAGTGGTCATAGCAATAGCCGACAGAATACGAGGTTGGTTAGTTGGCCAAAGTGTTTAAAGGTTGAGATATGATCAGCAATTCTCATGGGATATTCGACGCTATAGCACGTCAACGATGCCTCACAGTCTAAGCAAAATCTTCCAAGATCCTTCAATGCTCTTCATGACTTTTCAAGACGTTCGCTTAAAGACAAGAACTTCTCGGGTTTTATGGTTGTACACGTCAATGATGCTTCCGAATGTTCGAAACCATCATGGGGGAGAAACGTGTACTTTGATGATCTCTTGCATGTTACCCCAAACAAATATTCACCAAAAACCAAACTTTTCATAACACATTCAATTGGTTATTGTCTCACAGTTTCTTCTTGGTTTTGTAAAATCCCGCGAAAGAATCTATTTCTCGGTTTAAATCATAGATTTGTAAAATCCCGTGATGATGGATTATGCGCTTTTGACAATGATTGGGATAAAACCATTATCAAAGTTCATTTAAAATATCATAAAGGGCTAGATCTGGGCATTTAAACCACAAGATGTGACTACGGCGTTAATTCACTATTATTTATTTGAGGTTGAAGTGAAATTTCACGGGTGCGTGTACTTAGTATCTGAAGATATCGGGGTGGTTGGATGAAGATTCTTCGAGATCCTTGTTCGAGCGTTTAACCTTTACAATGACGAAGACTTGGATATCTAGTTATGTTTGTGATTCTTCCTCTCTATTACCACAAAATAACTATCACTTTAAGGAGTTACGTTGTAGTGCTCAGTGTCACACGAAGATGTGGATATCCAAGAGGTGATGTACGTCTTATACTTGATGGTTGGTTGGTTGAAGAGTATAGAGTACTTAGGGATTCGATGTTGCACGAACTCTCTACACCGCTCTCTGTCACACATTAGTGCAAGTTTAAGTCACAAGTTCGGGTTATGTTACTTCAGTCTCAAGTTCATCATATTGGGTTTTTCTCCATCAGTGGTCACGACATCAAGCAGACAGAAAGATAATGGGGTTGGTAACGAGTTAGATGAGAGAAGTAGAAAAGAGAGAGATGACGTCTGTTCACATCAGTTCAGGCCTCGTTCTTCAACGATTATGACGCATGTTCACATCAGTTCAGGCCTCGTTCTTCAATGACTATGACGTCTGTTCACATCAGTTCAGGCCTCGCTCTTCAACGACAATGACGTCTGCAGATAACACTTCAGGCCCCGTTCCTCAAAGAAAAGAAAGGTGTATGCTTAAGTGCGCTTTATCTTTGGAAGAAGAGAAATCTTCTTATTTATGGCCTCTCATCAACAAGTTTCATGCTCTTCCCGTGCGCACTCAGTCTTCAAGTGGATCGAAGTTCATTGGAGTATATTCTTATTCACTTGTTCTATTAAAATTTGCAGTCATATGCAATTTTTGAGGGGGGGAAAGGGTGAATAAACAAAATGTCAGTCATCAAGAGTCATCAAGTGGATCTACTTACCGTTGATGGTATTCTTACTCACTCACTCAATCAAATTGGCAGTCATGTGCAAGTTTGAGGGGGAAAGGGTGAATAAACAGATTTCATTATCAAGTGGATCTCTTACTGTGATGGTACTCGCATTCACGCGTCAATCAAAATGGCAGTCATGTGCAATTTTTGAGGGGGGGAAAGGGTGAATAAAACATGTTGATTGATGTTTGAGAAATGGTCATAGATCTGAATCATCAGTTCAGGAGTCGTGCAAACCAAGGTTCTCACACTCATGTTCTATCGTCCATGAAGAAAGAAGATTCTGGTCAACATCGGTTGTGAAGAATACTTTTTGCAGTACTTCTCCAACACTCATGAAAGCATTCTTTAGTATTCGTCAAAAGGTTTAGAACAAAGGTCATGGAATGATAATAGAACATCTTTCACGGGCTGATATAATTTATGATAAGGCTTCTAAATCAATGCTTCATGAACACGATCATTATTGCGTTCATGTACACATCATTATGGATGATTGATTACATCGTACCATCAGGGGAGAAATTGATACACAAGGACGCACAACAGTTCAGTGATCGGCTCAATATCTCACGTACAAATTATAGATGATTACTGTGGTTTTCAACTGGTTACCTTGGTATATCATACATTATTCTGTGTTACGTCATGGTTGATTTATTTCATATAATCAAACCATCAGGGGAGAGAAAATGTGTACATCAAGGACGTACAACAGGTTCACGTGATCGGGCTTAATATCTCATGATACATATTATAGATGATCAGTGTTTCAACTTGTTACTTTGGTGTTATCATCTCATGTGTACGTTACGGGCTGATGGGTTATATGTAAGATTACTGGAATGCATTTGGTGAGATGAAGATGTTGGTATTCTGTTCCCCCAAATAGACAATCTTGAAGAAGGTCGAGTCTACAGTCTATCCTACATTCTCCGCTGTGTGTTAGAAGACTAAAGACGGCATGCATTTGGTTATCAAAAGACTTCTTCATATTATGGGCATTCATCAGAAAGGTGGTCAGTTTGGGGGAGAGCACTAATTAGGGGAGAGTGAAAAGCCAGAATTAATCCCTAATTAAATGTGCTCACATTGCTCTTCAGCAAGTCAAGTAATGGCAGCTGAGAAGATTCAGGAAGCTAAGGAGTAATGGACTTGCTACATATATCCTTGTATATATTTGCTTCATACATTCTTGTATATATCTTAAACCAAAAAGAAAATAGAAAAATATAAAACCTATAAAAACCATAAAAATCAGAAAAACACAGAAAATACCAAAAATAGTTCCTCTAGGCATGTCTTCTGTTTATCGATAACATTTACGGACCTAGAAATGTCATTCAATAATGACACGGGTCTTTAAATGAAGCTCGAGCAGAAGTTATACTAACCAGTTAAAACATGTCTAAATGGCTTGCTATTACTTTAGATAGCAACCCGCGTGTCAAAATGGGGAAAGCACGTCGCCAAAAGGACGGCTGTTCCTCCAACTGGGTGATGTTCACCCGGGCATGGATTACTTTATATCCATGTTTTCCCGATATGATGTATGATTCAGTGCATCATTTCGTGTATAAGAAGAGAAGTCTTCTTTACACCAAAATCTTTCCCATCTATGATTCTTCAGGAGAGTTTTGGTGTTACACAAGGTGGTAACTGGACTTAAATTTTCACAAATACTTGACACTCAATTGAATGACTACAGCTCTTTAAATAGAAAACAGGTCATTAATTGAGGGGGAGAGTATTTGTTCAAATTTATGACACCTTTTTAAACATTGTGCAACATCAGCAGTGACGCTCTCTCTTGGTTTGAGGGGGAGTATTGTATGCTCCATCATCAGAATACATTAAAAACTGACCACATTTTCTCCCATGTTTTCTAACTTATTTTAATCAATTGGGATTTGTGATCGAAAGGATATGTCCTTTCGATTAAAAGGACTTGTTTCAAAATAAGTTAGAAAACAATTGATTAAAATAAGTCCTTTCGATTAAAATGTATTAAAATAAGGATATGTCCTTTCCTCCCATGTTTTCTAACTTATTTTAATAATTTTAATCCAGTGACGCACTGCACTAAACCTTCTAAGCCACTCAAGTTCTCTTAAAAGGACTTGTTTCATTCTCACGGGGAACCCTGCATAATCTATCGACCGCTCATTACGAGTTATGTTGATATTGAAACAGGAGACACCGCTCCAGTCTCCGACTACCAAAATTGCACTTATCGAGTCTAGAGCCACGAGATGCATTATAAGATCTCATAGGAACACGTGTTACTTCTACACTGGTTGTTCAACATTAAGGACACCAGTTGTAAACTTATGAGTCCTACGCAGATCTTAGCAATCTGCCAGAACATTTATGAGGGAATTTACAAATGTAATTCTCAATGATTAAATGGAAATTCCTGCCAGGGTCAACATCAAACAGCCCTGAAAGCAGGTCACTTCGGTAATTCCTCGTGGATTACGCTTAGTGGTCGCGGCGGTTTCAAACGGTCTACAGTCGTGGAGTGATCTCCAGCGACTCACCTAATCGTTGATCTACTACGGTAGATCTTTAAAGCCCTCTGTGGGTTTCCGATTTAGGAACGGCCTTGGTAAGGACTAGAGAGAGTTTTCACACTATGCTGTTAACAATCTCGAAGTCCGAACCTGTAAGTACCGGACGTTTTATTGCTAACTGTCGTATGCAGGAACACCTGGTGATTGTAGCTGATTGCTGTTGCAGCTGATTGCGGTTGTAGCTGATAGCCGAACAAGATGCCAATCCATCACCACATGCTCACACTTCACCTTCATCATATTCAAAGAGGTCATGATATACTAAAAGACCTTCAACATTGCTTCCGCAAACTCTGATGTTGAAAATTCATGACCCAGAATAGTGTGAGCATGTCGGCTCAAAGAATATCTCATCACATGGAGTCATACTGCCGAAAAATGACATGGAGACATATACTGGATGATAACGTCAAAGAGAACACAAAGATCATCCAAGACAAAGAACAGTCATCACAAGTTCACTGCTGATAGCACAAAGATCAGTGACGTTGAAGAATCAAAGACTACGAGCTATGAAGTCAAGTTCAGAGGATAGAATGCTAGAATTCACAATATTATTTCCGGGGTGACCTCCCTTAGGGGGAGATTGTTAGGAATATAAATATTCATCTGAAGACTCGGTCACCACTAATTAGCATTTATATAGCTCGTAGGATTATTAGTATTATTATTATTAGTTTAGATATATTAGTATTTGTGGAGTTGGGTCGGGTCTTTACCCACTGTCAGCTCACTCCACAGCCCACTAGGGGCAAAGTAGCTAGTACTATACATACCCCTTCCCAAGTGTGGGAAGGGTTGGAACTCATTCTACACTTCAATCTAATACACACATATTTTCTCTCAAGTTCCCAACTCTCTCTACTCTCTCTCTCTAACTTCTACCATGGATTTGTTCTTCCACAATCCAAGACCTCCCGATCCACACAATCAATATGCATAGATCTTACAGAGTCTTTTTATCACATTCACTTGAGGGAATGGAGATTTTATTTTGATCAATTTATAACAAAATAATATTTCTCTCGACTATTTTGTTTAGCTCATTAGGAGCTATCAAGCATCTTACTAGTGTGTGAGCGTAAGGAAGGAATTATCTTGATATTTTTCTTTTCACGTCACATTGACTACCAACGAGTCTCAAAGTAAGAGTGATTTCATGCATCACTAAATAATACTTACTTTTATTTATTTATTTTCTTTGGTACAATAAAAAGAGCAAGTGTATGATTTAGCAAAGATTTCATATATCACCATATTAAAGGCAAGAAAAAAATGGCATATATCACTAAATAATACTTTTTTTTTTTTTTTTTTTTTTTTTTTTGCAGTATAAGATAAATAAATTAATAGATATGTATTTAACAATTAAAGGCATATAACAAACATGTGACAATTAAGTTTCGACAAAACCCGTGAAGATCTTTAATTTAAAAATATTATAATAATTATTGCTCATAAACTTAAGTTTATGGAAGTGATTAACTTTTACTAATCTTTATATAATGCATGTCGAGGAAGATATAAAAGAATATAATGTATCTTTAATACTTAACTTCGTTTCTCATGACAATTTTATATTTCTTTTGTGGAGCAAAATGCGCTAGCACAGATTTTTAAATCTATGAATATAGTGTGTAATATCTTTGACACACTTGTATTTCATATACATCACATTGCATTTTTGCAT
The DNA here is from genome assembly GCA_021014915.2 of Artemisia tridentata subsp. tridentata. Lineage (NCBI taxonomy): Eukaryota > Viridiplantae > Streptophyta > Magnoliopsida > Asterales > Asteraceae > Artemisia > Artemisia tridentata. Next base: position 316,486,523 of record CP139506.1, on the reverse strand, counting down.
AAATAGCATTTTTGTTTGCTACTTTCTTATTGTATTTTCGCCACTGCTAGTGGTTTGTCATTGTCATACTACCTCGACCATAGCATTTAACATGATAAATGATTTTTAACCATTTGTCGTTACATTATCACATTCACATGAGGGAATGAGGATCTCATATTGACCATTTTCTCTCATTCACTTGAGGGAATGAACATCTTATGTTGATCATTTTATCACATTCGCTTGAAGGAATGGAGATCTTTATGTTGCAACTTGAGGTTGCCAACCAGTTTCTTTTAACACGACAATATGGAGCAAATTTAGTAAACGGGTTTATCGTGTTTGTTCAAACATGCCCATTTCTTTTATATCAAAGCATCGTTCTCGATATATGAGTATATTCGAGGCATTAACCATCTCATCACATTTTTTCTTTTCATCATTCAGATGTACTACTTAATATTGCGAAAAATGTGCTCGCATTTGCAACAATCTCTTGCTTATGATGGTCAAATCTTTATTTTAGATTTTGACATACATTTAACGGATCTTTCACCGTTATATATTTTCTTTTTAATTCAGATCTAACACTGAAATTATGAGATCATAGTATGTAGGAGTGTAATAATACACATAAAATATTTGGATGATACATGAAACAATAACAACAGAGAAAATTTAGTACTAACGAAATTCAATCAAAGAACCCATATGTAATATCGCCAATTAATCCAAGTCATTACAATATAGAGTGCATTACGCAACATTTATTTTGATTCACTCTCAATCTAAGAACAAATAGACGTGAGTTTAGTTAACCATCATGTTAGGCTGTTAGCAAACTCACACCAAGCCAAATAAGCTACTCAAGCACATGTGTTATTGTTTTCAACGTTAACGATTTATGGCACTTTGCTTTATTCCAAATTTTATAAAAACATTAATTTAATTGTATGTGATAAACAATTAAATATAATTTCTCAAAATAATTTATTTATTGATCAATCGAATTCAGAACATTTATTTAACCGCATGTGATAAAAAAAAATTATGGTAAAAGATTTACCTTCGCACAATTCGAATCAGTGGACCTTATTTTCTTTGAAAATCAAACGTGATATTGAAACCTCATGAATGGACTTTTGCAACGAACCGCAAATCCCCCATAACCATTGTCATATAAAAGAATTCAATACGTACGAAAATTTTAGCAAAGTCGTAGAGCGTGCTGATAACGTATTGTAAATATAAATAACAAGAATGAGAGGAAGAGAGAATTATTATTCATTTATGTGTATCCAAGAGATTACAAGTATGAAGTATTTATAAGGAAAATAAATACACATAAACCCTAACGGGCCGGTTGAGATAATGGTGAATATACATAAGCCCATTATAATAGTTTACAACAATTACCGCGTTTATTTAGTAGTATTGACAAACTATATATACATGTTTAACATAGTCTTTGTTAAAATCACCTGTGGATAACTAGATAAGACTTGTTAATGATTTTTTTTAATCAAATATGCCAAAACCATAACATTATTTGATTGGCTTGATTCAGACTTTATATTTAGTAAGGTTGTGTTTGTTTTTTTTCAAAATGTTTGAATACATCTGAAGTCTGATTCAGTCAGATATTTTCAGATTCAGACTGTTTGTTTTTTTTTCAGATCTGAAGTCTGAATACATCTGAATAGGCTCTGATTCGGTCAGACATTGAATACCATCTAATTACATCTGAAAAGCATAAACTTTACATCTACTTCTTTTCAATCCTTATCTCCTCATCTTGGTCTTGATTTTTTATTAATAATCACGAATGGAGGGTCTTTTGGTTTGTTTTATAGCGAAAGGATTGTTTTTTGTTTATTCAAACATTTTATAAAAACAGACAGTCTAAAATAATTCAGATTCAGACTTTTGAACCACTTTTATATATTCAAAAATGGTATTCATATTCAGACATAAAACCTCTTAAAAAACAAACAACACCTAAGTTGTCATTAGTATATCGTCACCGATATATAAAACCCTTTGTAATAAGGAAGGAGAGTGACCTATTACTCTCATGTCACATTAGTTTTGTTTCTTTTATACTACTTCAGGGACTTATTTTAATAAGATGACCTTTATCTTCATTCTTTTTTATCTTTTTTTCATTTTCAAATTTTTTAACAATAAAACTAAAACTTCATTCATAAAAAAAATAAAAAATAAATAAATAATTACATAATAATTCAAATATAATTCAAAAAACAAAATTACCAAAATCTACTCCTAATAACAAAATTACCAAAATCGACGCTATTTTTTCACTTTACGGCGCCAAACTAATTTGCTTGCTACTTGTTTGCTCGTATCTCTCTTTGCACGCCACTTTTGTTTAACAAAAAAAGTTTATTTAATTAAAAAAAAGGACATTGCAAACAAAAAATGTTTGCCCGTATCTGTTTTACTCGCTACTTTTACCAAAGCATAACACTTTTGCATTTTCAAACCCAAATCACATTTTAAATGAATGAACCATATGGTGTGCTTCTTTAATTGCTTGCCACTTACAATAGATGGAGAGCAAAAATGGTTTGGCGAGAAAATAAAACGGCAAGCAACCTTGTTTTGCTCGTTATGTCGTATTTTGTAACACAAATTTCTAGGGTAGAGATTGGTGACACGATTTACAAAGTGTCCATACTTGAAATAAACATACGAAAATAAAAAGAAAAAAAACACTAGATGAAAAGAAAAACAGAATCGTCTTATTTGTTTTTTACATGCATCCAAACAATTTTAGCATTGATTTGATTTTATATTTCTCCCGCCATTTTTAAAAAAATCCTAATGAATATCGTAATCTTTCCAAGATTCTTATTTTAGAAAAGTCTCAATCAAAGCACATTTTTCTTGTGGAATGTCATTGTATTCCTTGTATACTTTAATCATATCATCTTTAGTTGTGCTCGTTTTGTCAAATTGCACAACTAAGTCGATAATCGTTTGCATACGAATGTTATCCTCTTCAACTTGTTTCATTACTTCAGCTTTGATTTCCTCAATTTTATGTGAAAGAGAACAATCTATAAGATTTATGAAGGGCAATGGAACTGGCCAATGGAATGGAATGATAGCTTCCCTATTGTGCAAACAATTCCCATATCAAATTTGCAGGAAGATTCCAATGATAAGTATCTGTGGTGTTCAAGTAATGGAAGGTGCACTAATTACTTAACTAATAGAGCCCGGAAAGATTGGAGGCCTAATGGTAACAAAGTTGTATGGGGTGATCTTATATGGTTCTCAAATTGTACACCTAAACATTCTTTCATTATGTGGATAGCAATACATGGGAGACTGACTACTCAGGATAGATTGCTCAAGTGGTATCCTGATAGACAAATTGTATGTTCACTGTGTGATGCCTGCCCTGATTATCTCAACCACCTTTTCTTTGAATGCCCTTATTCTAAAAGGATATGGGCTGATTTTAAAAAGAGAATTGAGCAGGACACATTGTCTGATAGATGGGATGATATTGTGAACTGTATGATAAGCCAGAAATTCAATAAATCAATTAGAAGTGTTCTGAGAAGAGTTGGTCTAGCAGCTTGTGTCTACTCCATCTTGAATGAAAGAAATAAAAGGATATTCACTAGTGAAAAGAGAGATGTTGGAGAATTGACTACTGCTATTGTAAACCACTTAAGACTGAAGCTGTCAAGTCTACATGTAAAGGAGTCGACACAGGTTGTTGAAATTTATAAGAAATGGAAAGTTGTTATGAATGTCAAGAAAGGGGATGAGGTTTTACTACAAGTTATCCCTAGTGATACAATTTGAAGAAATTTTGTGGACTAAAAGTGGTGAGAATGGTCTGTCTCAGAAGTATAAAGGGGTGTTTGGGATAAGTGGTTTAATGCAGATGGCTAGTATCTTGGGGCATTTCTATCTTTTGGGTAAATTTAATATTGTTCATGTATATCTAGTTGGGATAGCAGGACAGTTTTAAGTCTTCTCCAAACTGTATAGTTATGTCACCATAAGGTAGTTTCCTGCATTGTGCATATCCAGTGGTCTTCTACAACTGGATGTAGCTGATGTCCTGTCTCAAAATGAATGGGTTTTTAAGTTGTCTCAGACTCTCAGTACATCTTATTCATCTATTATTGTTGACACCAGTTATCAAAGAATACAAAGAGAATTTGGATTTGTATTAGCAGAGGTGAGGTTCAAGTTTCTCTGCAAAAATATGGTTTTGAAACCAAAAGACTCACTTATCTGAACTATGAAGATTCATGAGTCTATATTTAAAACTCACTACAGTATGATGGCCTTATATCTTGAATCCTTTTAGCTTGTCACCGTATGCTTCCATTTGGGTTCATCAGATGGCCTTTGTTAGGCTCTGTGATCCTATTTGCTCTTATATCAGTCATAAGTTCTTAAGTGTATCATAAAGTAGGTTTCCAATTGTGAAAGGAAAGTGAGTTTGGAGGGCAATGTATGAAGCTTAGAATAGTGAGGAGTGAAAGATGAACATACTTGGTCCAAGCTATACATTGCTAAAGGAGGTTAGGATGGTTTTCCCTCAAGGTGTGTGTTCCCAGGCCTTTGAAGCCATTTCTTAAGATGGAAATGTAGAAGGTCTGGTATAGCCCTTGACTGGAATGGCAATGGATGGCTATAACCTTTACAATGATGCCTTTCCACCTTACCCACTTGATCACTGTGGATGCTGGTTGAGTGGTCATGATTGGGAGGTGGTTATGGAAATGTAGTTGTGGGGTTATGGTCTTGGTGCATACAAGGGTGTATTCATGGGACTGATTCTCAATGAGAGTGATATGTACAGTTTTGAATGATTGGTACTCTGCAAGCATTGTAGTGCCTCATATTGGTCAAGCCTTGTCAAAGATAGTAGTGCCTGATAACGGATAGTTTGAGAATGTTGTTGATTTGTTTTCTCTGTATAGGTATGCCTAGTCCAATGTGTATGTAATGATGTAACTTGTGTTTCATGTTAATATAATTTTCACCATTTGCATTAAAAAAAAATGGATTAGATTTTTGGTTGAGAGAAGTAAGAATGTGTATAAAAATGGAGAAGTAATGGAGTATTTATAGACTAAAAAGTTTTTTTTTTTTTTTTTTTTTTTTTTTTTTTTTTTTTTTTTTTAATGCGTAAAATGATATGCATCAAACTCGGTCTATGCATCAAACTCGGTCGTTCTCCCAACCCTTTCATTCATTTTTCTCCCTCCCTCCCTCCCACCGACCGACCACGTGTAACAGACGACTGACCGACTCGACCACCGACCGACCAAGTGTAATAGACCGACTCGACCACCGACCGACTATTTCTTCCTTATTACAACTAGTCTAACTTGTCACACTTACGGACTTTCCCTATGTGATATATAAAAATGTCCAACTCTACAGGTTACACCTATAGTCTTTCACTCTCCTTTTTGTAATGATTGCCCCCCTGCTTTCTAAGTTAACAAAGGCCGTGGTGTATGTTATGCTACTATTTTACAGAGTAAGATGAGCGAAAAGTACATTGCTAGAAATTAACGTTATTCACGAAAGAAGAATAAAGGACAAATCGCACACAAAAATATCACATTTATGGTCAATTTAAATGTTAGGTTTTTAACTTTTTTTTCCCTCAATTGAAGTTTTATTTTTTTTTATTTTTTTTCTTCGACTTTCCAAAAGCGGTTACCGGTTATAGTTTTAGCCAAAATAACTTTTAAATGCTTAATTATAATGATGCATCACATTATTTAACCAATTTAGCTGGAAAAAAACCTTTCGAAAAGTCAACATTACATTGCAAAAAAATCAACTTGAATACCTTAATTTGAGAAAAATAAAGTTGAGTAACTAAAATTCAAACTAACCTTAAGCGTGATATCTTTTTATGCAATTTTCCAAAATATAAATTGCTTATAACTGAATTGAAGCTTTAGACCGGTCATTATGGGCAACCCAACCTTGGGTTGGTCCCCATTAGAGGACGCGTCCCCTTCCCCCCCTCGACAAGTACCCAAGCACGACGCAGCCCGCAAGCCATTTAGCTCCATTCGATCATCCAAGCGACTGAACTTTGTATTTGGTTTGTGAGTGTTTTTTTTGTTAATTAATTTTTGTGGGGGTATGTATTTGGTTGTGACTAGGGTCGCCTTACTACGAGCTTAAGGTCATGTGTTTGGTCTAAAAGAGATAATCACTGAGATGGCAAAAGGAACACCAAAAAAGTTAGGTCGCCATAATTATTAGTCAAACACAAGTCATTCACCTTAGAAAACAATTAAGGGTGCGTTTGGTTTGTAGGTGAGTTTAGGATTAGGATTTGTATTTGGTTTTAGACTTTTGGTGTAGGTTTAGGAGTGAGAAAATATTTATATTTATATAGATTTTATGATAAAATTTAAATGAAAAATATTTAATTGATTATGCATGTGAGGGAGAAAAATATTTAATTGATGTAGGTTTAGGAGTGAGAAAAGTCCCACGGATTAGACTAAACCCACCAATTTGATAAGATTATGATAACCTTTGAATTTAGGTTTTAAAAATTTGAACTCCACCAACCAATTTGAGCAGGCAGATGTGTTGTAGATATGTTACATGAACATAACTCGAAAAATTAAACAAAATTAACTAGTTCAATTCGACATGGTTTAATTGTCAGTTTCTCAATTGAATTTACAAACTATAAATTAGGACTCGAAAAACTAAACAAAAGTAACTAGTTCAATTCGACATGGCTTAATCTCAGTTTCATGATTTGAATTTACAAATTATAACTTAGGGTTCGCTAAACATAGCTCTAAATTTTATGCTACGTTGAATAAACCAAGACATAACCACTTAAAGGTTATGGACTCATCGATAATAACCACCTCAAAGTGGTTAAAGTACAAGTTTTAAAACACGTCCTAGCTTGTTGCGCGTAGCCTCAATTTTGAGACTACGTTTAACAAAATCCTTATTAATAATATACCAACTTCGTCCCAAAATATTATTCAATAAAATTTCAAACTACAAAAAATCTCAGTTAAACAAAACAAGTGCAGAATTAGAATGAGTCAGTATATTATTATACATACGACTATTTCATTGCTGATCAATTCATAGGGACTTTGATAATGACAATTTTGTTCCAATCTCTGCACTTTAAGTGTTGTTTTTGTTCTACTTCGACCGGAAGATGCATCTTTTATAACATGATGCACAAGTAAGCATAGCATGACCATTCATGGTTAACTTACTTCTTGTTTAATGCCCACAGGCCTAAATACATAAAACAAATATCAAACAAGAATATTAATTCCACAAAGACAAATGGAAGCAGTATTATCAACATATCTTGTATTATATTCATGCCATCGATGCTGTAACTAGACCGGTTTAACTTGCAACTTGTCATATTCAAGTTTCTATTCGTTTGTCGATTTAGCCTTTTGTACTATTTATAATCCAATGTTCAATGTCACTAAACAGAAATAAAGATGAGTCTCTCACCACCATTTGCATTTCCTACCAACTTGTTACCGGATGAAGCGAGCCCAGAATGGATGAACAAAGCCGACAATGCATGGCAGTTAGCAGCAGCAACACTAGTAGGCCTTCAAAGTGTCCCGGGACTAATGATCTTGTACGGTGGTGCGGCCAAGAAGAAATGGGCAGTGAACTCTGCTTTCATGGTATTGTATGCTTTTGCAATGGTTCTTGTTTGTTGGGTTTGTTGGGGATACCATCTTTCTTTTGGTGATGAGTTGATTCCTATATGGGGAAAAGTCGATATTGCTCTTGAGCAGAAGTACCTTCTCGAACAAGCGTATCTAGGAATGTTCCCGAATGCATCCATGGTGTTTTTTCAGTTTGTGTTTGCAGCAGTTACTTTGATTTTGTTACCGGGTGCTGTTTTAGGACGGATGAATTTTTACGCGTGGATGTTGTTTGTTCCACTTTGGTTAACATTTTCGTACACATTTGGTGCATTCACTATTTGGTCTACAAAAGGCTGGCTTAGTAAACTGGGAATTATCGACTTTGCGGGTGGTTATGTTATCCATTTGTCTTCAGGAGTCGCTGGTTATACTACTGCATATTGGGTATTTCTCCCATATTCCTAATACTTTCAGTGTTCTTTTTAGGATTCACGTCACTAAATTATGGTTGTTCCCCATTTTGGTAATTTCGTAAATTGTATTTAAGTGTTTTCTTATTTGATACAAAAATGACACAAATTGGACACAAAATCATCTTTAGATGGCCCGGGTGTACAAATCATCTTTTAATGATTAGGGTCTACAAAAGATAGTACCGTGACTATAGTGACACAATTAAAAATGACATACCTTTCTATTTTCTGTAAGAATAAAAAACCGATTGACTAACCAGGTTTTCTACAGGTGGGTCCCCGCTTGACTACTGATAGGGAGAGGTTTCCACCCAACAACATCATTATGATGTTGGCAGGTGCCGGTCTGTTATGGATGGGCTGGACCGGGTTCAACGGTGGAGCCCCCTATGCCGCTAGCCTTGATGCTTCTTTAGCCGTGTTAAACACTCACATTTGTGCAGCTACAAGCCTCCTCACATGGCTCATCTTAGACATAATTTTCTTCAAAAAACCATCGGTCATTGGTGCGGTTAATGGCATGATCACCGGTCTAGTTTGCATCACCCCAGCAGCCGGGGTGGTGCAAGGACACGCAGCAATCATAATGGGAATATGCTCGGGCTCCATCCCATGGTTCACGATGACGATCGTGCAAAAGAAGTTCACACTACTTCAGAAAGTAGACGACACAATGGCAGCCTTTCACACACATGCCATTGCCGGAATATTAGGTGGGCTTTTCGCAGGCTTATTTTCCGAGCCTCATTTATGCAAATTATTTTACGGGAGTGAAAATAAATACATGGGCTTATTTCGCGGGTTGCGCCTTGGGACATCAGAAAGTATTCGTTGGGGGGTTAGGCAAATGGAGATACAAGTGGTTGGGATTTTGTTTGTTGTGGTGGTAAATGTTGTTATAACAAGTTTCGTGTGTTTGTTTGTGCAACTAATTGTGCCTTTGAGGATGACATACGAGGATTTGGAAGTAGGAGATGGGGCAGTTCACGGTGAAGAAGCTTATGCTATTTGGGGGCAAGGAGAAAAAATTGAGACACCGATGTACTCGAGTTATTATAATGATATTGAAACCCCAAGTAAGGTTGGTTTAAGTTCAACAGAAATGCAATTAGATTAAGATACTTTGAGCAATGAAACTATTTTTGATGATATGGTCACATGGGTCGTTTCTTTTCAGCGTTATTCACAGCAAAATGCTAAAGATCGTATATATAAATTATCATGTCTACCTCTCTTGTCTATGGTATAACTTTGTTAGAAAAAATAAAATACTGTACAACAGCAATTAACATACACCAAATTGATTATTTTGTATAGAACCAAAAAACAAAAAGGAATACCTTGCAAATGGTCGTCTTGACCTGGAAACATTCTAGTGTGAACTCTAGATGGACTGCAAAACAGGTAGCTAAATCACTTCTTGGTGCCTTCAAGACATTAACCCCTGAAAAACCAAATTAAGTTTGGTGTCATTTGATCAAGAATTAACCATGAACAATAAATTAGCCTTTAGCCTAGTGATATTAGCAGATCCTTACACCTATTTCAAGATAGAAATTTCAACCCATTTGCTGACAAAGTTACGAATGGGTCAACTCGGTTTATGTTTCATCTCTAACGGGTTGAATGGGTAACATAAAAGATTAGATAAATAGGTACAGTGTATTTTTTATGCATCAGACCACCTACATTTAGTTATCAAACATTAGAGTATTATTGTTTTCTAAAGCATTTATACGAGTATTATTAAACTAATAAAATTTGTAATTATTTACAACAAAGTTATGAAAAATTCAGATAAAAGCTGTTTCAGGCCACTCTTTCTGAGCCAAACCACTTATAATTTGTTATCCATCGCATCCGAACCGCCCATTTTGCCACTTTAGTACAAATTAGACATCACATGGACAAAAGCATAACTTTCTTGGTAGAAATTAGCAACTTAGAGCAAAAATAAGTATTGGCAATTTCTAAAAAGTACAACAGTCATTTAGATGGATAAAAGCATATAATACAATCACATGATAAAAAGTAGCACAGGGCCACAGGCATGACAATGTACCTCCTTTGTGCCACATGAGAAACAAATCCGTCTATGAAAAATATCGCCTTTGTGCCTCAGTGCAAGGATTAAATATCCAATCAATCAACCAACCTGACTGCTATCTAACGTCGAAGTGGTCAACCATCGTACTAATGAACTTGTATTTAACAAAAAGCTTCCATCATTGACTCATCATCCTTTGACTTTACCCGTAACAAGAATATCATACGTTTTATCATCTGGTACAAGACCTCTATCTAGCATCTCGTCATGCAGTTTAAACGCCTCTAGTAAATTCCCCTCCCTAAAATACCCTCCAATCAATGAATTATAAATAATTACACTAGGAACCAGACTCTTCTTATCCATCTCTTCCAAGATTTTACGCGCATTCTCAAGTTGACCTTTATGACAAAGACCATTGACCAAAACCGTATACGTAATCACATCCGGTACTATATTCTTTGCAAGCATCTCGGTATACAAATCAGAAGCAGACACTATTTTCCCTGACTTTAGTAACCCATCAATCAAAGTAGTGTACGTGCGCAAATCACATAAAATTCCCTCGTTGACCATCTTCTTGTGAAAGTCAACAGCTTCTTCTATGTTATCAAGATCCCGAAATCCGCTTATCATACTATTATAAACTGCATTATTTGGAGATAATCCAACTTCATAAAGTTCATTGAAGATATCACGAGCACTTCCCATGTCCCTGATTTTACGAAATCCATTAATTAGAGCATTATAAGCCGTAACATCCAATTCAAGACCTTTGCTTTTCATCTCGTTCCTCATTTTTAAAGCAAGATCCATGTTTTTGCATTTGCAAAACCCGTGAATCAGAGAGGTGTATGTCACAACATTAGGGGTGATCCCAGCTTCATGCATTTCAGTATAAACCGACAATGCAGAATTAATATTTCCCTCTTTAACAAACCCGTCGATAATACTATTATACGTCATACATGTTGGATTAAAACCTTTTTCCACCACTTTCTTCAACATGCTACTAGCCTCAGAAGTTTGACCAACTTTGCACAAACCATTAATAACTATATTGAACGTATAGTCAGACGGAATAAACCCTAAGTCAACCATTTGGTCAAAGATACCTAAAGCTTCCTCGCTTTTACCTTTCCTAAAATGCCCATCGATCAAAATACTATATGTGATGACATTAGGTTTATAACCCTTTTCTTGCAATGTGTTAAACAGATCTAACGCAACATCCATATTTCCGCTTTTACAGTGGCCAAGTATAATATTATTATATGAAACAATATTGGGCAATGCACCATCTAACAACATTTTATCCCACACGTCACTAGCTTCTTTCACTTTATCTAATTTACAAAGGCATGAAATAATATTATTGTAAGTAAACACATTGGCAATACCAGTTTCAACTGCTTCATCAAAGAGCTTCATCGCTTCATCTATATAACCAGACTCGAAGAACCCAATTATTAAAGTATTGACATTGTAAACATTTGGTTTGATACCTTCATTTTTCATCCGTGTATACAACTCAAACCCCTTTTTAGTATCCCCATTGTTAAAGCACCCTTCAATCAAAACCGAGTATGTAACCCTATTTGGACAAAGACCATCTTCAACGATCTTTTCAAATAAATCTAAAGCACTATGAAGATCTCTTTTAACACAATATCCCTTCATTAAACTTGTTGCAGCCACCACACTCAAACCGACCCCACTACTAATCATTTCGTCTTTTAGCCTTAACGCCTCTGTCAAACATCTTTGCTTCATACAAGCTCCAATCACATTCGTATAAGTTCCTTCAGAAGGAACCCATCCTTTATCCTTCATCTCATTCAACAACCCACAAGCAGAAATAGCATCCGGTTTCTTGCAAACCGCATAAATCGCAGTACTATAAGTCATTGCATCAAGTTTCATCCCGTTAGCCTTTGCATCCCAAAAATACTTTTCCGCCTCATCGGTTTTACCTTCTTTCAAACACCCCCAAATCATAACTCGAATCACTGCACAATCATAAGGAATCCCCAATCTAACTACATCACCAAAAACATCTCGAGCTTCAGCAATCCTACTATTCCTAACCAACGCATTCAAAAGAACATGAACATACGGAACACAGGGAACAACATTGTTCTCCACCATTTTCCTAAAACAAACAATAGCATCATCAAACCGACCCGACCTAACCAAACTACACAGCAAATAATTCACTACCCTACTACTCAAATCATGACCAAAATCAAATTTTTTCGCAGTACTCAAAATTTCCGCAACAAGATCACCTGACCAATTATCCGAAAACCCGAAAACACATTTACTAATCAACTCTTTAGCAGTTCCATAAAAGCTATCCCTACACATTAATATATGAACAAGAACAATAAAAGGCTCACTAAACTCATTATCTAACACAACCCCTTTTTTCGAAGCCGAATTAAAACGCTCCAAAGCTAAATACGGATAATTTTTATAATAAATTAACAATTCTGAGACATGGGTTTTGCTCAAAAGTGGATTTTTTGAAAAGGGTTTTTCAGGATTTGAATTTAGTGGTTTTTTGAGATTTGGGTTTTTAGAAATGGGGTTATTTTTGGGTGTAATTTGAGATTCTGAAACATGGGTTTTGTTCTGTGAAATGGGTTTTTCAGTTTTTAATGAAAATGGTGAAATGTGATATTTGACTGATTGGGATCTAACAAGAAATGTGGGGATTGATGGTGGGAATCTAGTTTTCATGTTTGTTTGATGATTGTAGCGAGTGTTTTTCTGCAAAAATTTATGTAGGTTGATAAACCCTAGTTTTGTTTATTTTGGGCCCTTGTGTTTTGGAAGAGTTACAGCTAATGCCCCTGTTAAGTCTGCATACTAAAAATGATCTATGATCACTAGGCCTTGTTTCTTTTTTCAAAATAATCACTTATTACCTCTTTTAACATATTTCCTCTGCAGGCGCGCAGAGGAACATGTTGTTTTTTTTCCAGAGAAAAAAGCTTCTTTCCTCTTCTTTTCTCTTCCAAAATCCAGACAATTCCTTCCACTTCTTACCTTTTCATTTGACAAACCCTACATTTTTCTCATTTTATCACAGACACCTCCCATCACCAACCCATTCCAGCCGCCACCACCACCCCATCCGCCGACCACCATCATCCCAGCCGTCGACCACCACCATCATCTCAGCCACCATAGAAAAGGTAAGGGTTTTCTTTCATTCTTTTGTTTGTGGGTATGTCAAAAAAAATAGGTTTTGAACTTTAACCCATGATATTTGAGTACCCATTTCATCATTAAAGTTGTGGGTATGTTAGAAATTAGATCTTTGTACCTTTTTAATGTCATTTATTAAGAAATTGTTACAAGTATATGTGATGATATCAAATAAGTACATTTTATTGGCATCATTTATCCTATGTTATTCGCTTGTTTTATGTTATTTTATATGAGAATCGATACTTAATCGCTTACTTTTGTAATTCTCAGTTATAAACAAGCATTTGGTGAAAGTTAGCTATTTTGGACTTAAATTGGAGCAAAATGGATCAAGTTGGAAAAGTCTACTAAACTGAAGGAAGATACGCCGTATCATTCTAGACAGATACGTCGTACATAAAGACTTAGACGAATATGAAGACCATTGCCTGACTTTGAAGCATGCGCCATATCAATTTATCTCATACGCCGTATATGAACCTTGGTCAACGAGAAGATCTGACTTGTTTTACTCCAGATACGCTGTATGACATTCCAGATATGCGGCGTATCAATCTCAAGACTTCACCAAGATAATCCAAGATACTGAAGAACATGCGCCGCATGAAGACCGAAGGTACGCCGTATCTTATGGCGGTATACGAATATTCCTGAATAATATAATCTTGGACCCCACGCGAAGTTACCTAGATACGCCGTATCAACTTAGTTGATACGCCGTATCGACCCTGCTGACAGAAAGTATAAATAACTCATTCGACAGCCACATTCGGTGTGACAAAAATCCTAAGGAGAAGAATACAGACGAATTGGCAGCACAAGACACAACCTAAAAGAAGAATTCAGAGCAGTAAGAAGGTTCTGCTAGTACTTTAATTCATAGGAAAACTCATTTATTTGTATTAGCAATCTGTTAATAGTTGAGTTAGTGACTTTTTCAATATTTGATCGGACTTAATAGTTTTCAGTTGTTATAAAGAGTATTTGATGTTTATTTGGTTTCTTTATGCATGTGCTTTGATTACATATTAGGATTTATCGTGCCTTGTCAACGTAGGCTCGCGCAATTACGTTATTAACATCATTTGCATAGTTAATGTAAGCCTGTAAAAGGGATAAATAATACATAAACCTAGTAATCATTAAGTGTTTACACACCCGTAACTAAGACTCCACTGAGAGAGAATAGATTTTATCACTCTTATACAGCTAAGCAATTAAACGTGTGACAAGTTTTCCTACTATCGGCTTGACCTCTTATTTGTGTCTGTTTTCTATCTGTGTATGTGTTGGTCATTCGCTTATTCGTTCTCTAGTTTTATTTACTGTTTACTTAATCTACACAATCGTGCCAGTCTCTCAGACTGAAAACCCCCCCTTGCGTTAGATTAGGGCATTAAAACTAACTTAGGATTAAAATATTGATAGATATCTAGGTGTTAACGTTCCACTCTTAGTGTTCGACACTCTACTTACCAACTAGCTACATTAATCGGGTACACTGCTCGTTAGTGTGTGTTATATGATAAGTCGGCTAAATATAAATTTAAAACTTGATAATATAATCTATTCTACAACGATATACGCACGCATCAAGTTTTTGGCGCCGCTGCCAGGGAGTGAATTGTTTAATACTAAAATATCTATTAATATTTTAATTTAGAATTAACTTGATTAGTTTTTAATTTGCTAACTGTAACACCCCAACCCGACAAGGGTAAAGATGTCACACAAATGGTTTCATATCAGATATAACAAAGCATACATTCAAAAGTAATACAAATATTCTCAAAGGTTACAGAAGAAATACTGAAATTACAAGGTTACAAAAGCAAATACAAATTCTAACAATGTAGTAACTTCCAATCGTCTCTAGGCCAAAAATAATTATCAAGTCTTCTAAGTCCAAAAGTCTCTTCACTCTTACCCAGCTTCCAACTAAAACCTGCCGCGGGAAAAGAAACGCGGCTGAGCTACTAGAGCTCAGTGAACAGATATAACGTAACAAGCAGTAACATAATGAATAATACATGAGTAAATGAGAGTGGAAGCATGAATACATGGTAAGAATACATGGTAAGAATACATAGTAAGAATACATGGTAAGAATACATGGTAAGAATACATGGTATCATAATGGAAAGGACAAAGGTGCATGGTAAAGAAAGGTCAGTAATCCACTACGAGCCCATAACATGAAATCATAATCATAATCATAGTCATAAACATGTAGAGGGGAGACCTCTTAGTATCCTGTAAATATGAGGGGTGTCCTCATCATGGGTATCCTGTAAATATGAGGGGTGTCCTCAATCATGGGTTGGAGTAGCTAGCTCCCGGAGTGTGAAAGACGTGTATCGCACACACCATCAGTCACCATGAATAACATAACATAACATGAACATGAACAAATCTAGGATGCATCCATACGCCCCAGGTGGCCATAATCTGCCTCTACATAAACATGAATCATAAACATAAACGTGCAGGGACGGGACAGGTCATCACTCTCCTGCCCTAGAGTCATGCCATCGGTGCATCAACTGACATGGACATGAAACCCTCATGCCTAGTGAGTGGCTCGTAGTATCAAACTGAGGGTCAAGGTCAAGTATCGTGAATCATGTATTTAGTTTACTTGCATAGGTCAATGTCTTGTTTCATAAGTTCATAATCATAGGTTCATAATCATGGTTCATAAGCAAGGTTCATAAGCAAAGGTTCATAAGCAAAGGTTCATGGTCAAGGGTTCATAATTAAAGGTTCATGAATGAAAGGTTCATAATCATAAAAGGTTCAATATCATGATGGTTCAAAAGATCGGAGTTCATGAATGAAGGGAACATAGCAATGGTATAGGGAACCCTAATACGAATCATAATCAGAGAATGAAGGCCTCTTATCAAAGAAGCAGAATATCTGTACCTTAACGAAATACGCAAGCAAGAAATGAAAATCAAATCAAGTAGGAGATCACTCCCTCTTCACCCGATCTACAAATAAGCACAAGTTCTCTTATAAGTTCATAGGACCGTAAGGTTTCATTCTTGTTCTCATTCCACATTAGGTGACTTTATGTTATATCATTCCCGTATGCTAATTCAAAGTATTATAGATGATCATATTCATAGTTCAAGATTCTTAATGTCTTTTACAAAGTTTTAGTGTTCATATAGTAGTTTTCATAATTTAGGGTTCATTAGGTAATTAGCATAAGTTTAGGGTATAATATGAAAATATCATCAAGTTACAGATTTTACTAGTCATGACCTTTGGTTTTAGCCAATTATCCATTTACACCCTTTAGGTTACACAATAAACACATCACACCCTTTAGTTTACAATTTTACCCTTTTATAACTTCTCACAGTTTTATATACGAAATTGTTAGGTTTTCTATAAATCATAAACCATACAAGAACTCAGTAATAAATTACCCAAAAATTCCCAGAGATGCCCACATGTCTTAAGTATTTTACCAAATTTTTCCAGATTTTATTTAGTAGCATAACTATGGATTAAAATTCACCTAAACCAACTCGTCCAGATTTCTGACTGATTTTACTATACGAAAAGTTATTAGTTAGAAACCTTTTAAGAAAAATTCACAAAAATCTACAAAAATTCTAGGAAGTAATAGACATCTTATATATTACCCAGTTCAAAGGAAACCTTCTAACTCGACACGATTTGAAAATTAAAAATCAAAAACCCGGACTGATTTTCCAGACTCACAAATCCGACCAGACACATAATTTTCTAAAAATCAAAAAGTAACCTTCCAGGCCTCTAAAAATTTCAAACTAAATTTTCCCAGGTAGCCATTTCATTGAACTTAGTTTTAGACTCTTAAAACACCCAAAAACACTTCGTTAACAATTATTTACAGGCGTTCAAAGTCGAACATTTTTCTGGGTCAGAAGCAGTCATCACAGAAATATGTGTAATTTAGGGTTTTAGTCATTCTATTTCATTAATCCCTAACACCAACGATTTTAGGTTGATCCAACACATATTTAGGTTAATAAACACAGGTCTTAACATATCCAAATCGATTAATTTCATCACGCAAACTCCTGTCCGATTCACATACGAATTTAGGTTTTGTTAATTCTATGATTTTATGTGGTATTTTATGTACATACTTTTCGACTATAAACAAAAAGGACAAAGCATGAACAAAAGATACGATACCCTTGAAGACACGACGAAGAAACACGAATACAACGAGATCAAACACCACGAATCTTCTCCTTCCTTCCTTCTTGGATCGTATAACAGAAAACACAAAAGGAACACATGGTTTGATTATTTTTTGTTCAAGAATTCGTATATATTAGATTAGTTGTATATATATTTACCTTAACACCAAAATCTCCTTGTGGTTTATACTTTGGATCGACAATAGCAGCAACAAGAGATAGAAGCCGAAGTTTTGGAGAGGTTTTAGGGTTCTTTGGTTTTGTTATGTTCGGTTATGAAGAAAAAGAAAAAAAAAAGAAAGCCGATTGTTTTATTTGTGGTAGTCGGTCCTAAACAAAAAAAAAAAAAAAAAAAAAGAAAAAAAAAGAGAGAAACCGAATATTTTGTTTTAGTATTTAGGGCAAGAAATAAATTTTATTAATGGGTTTAACAAATTTTTAGCAATCAAGAACATGGACTCCATTTTGGTCAAGGGGGGGGGGGGGGGGGGCGGCACATAGCTAGTGTTTTTTTTTTTTTTTTTTTTGTACCATACTCATATAATGTAAAGTTTTAAATTTTATTAAAACTTAGGTTATGTTAATTTTAATGGCTCGCATACTAATTTGTGAATTTTTAAAGTTCAAACTTGAGGGCATTTTAGTCTTTTCATCTTATGTTAATTTGCGGGTTTTACACTAACTTTGTTGTGTATTTGTATTATTTGCATTCATTGTATTTTTCTGCTTATTTTCTGTTTTTATGTTTGTTTGGTTTCTGTAATTTTTGTTTGTTTTTCGTTTTTTCTGTTTTTCTGCATTGTTACTATCTGTTGTAATTTGCTGAACTAAATGATACGACGCATCTAGTTATCTAGATACGGAGTATTGCGTTTTTATTTTATATACAACGTATATAATTTAATTAATTCGAGTACGGCGTATTTATCCCTCTAGATACGGCGTATTCTGTTTTTAATTGGAAAAAATTTCAAAACCCTAAACGCCATACGCTGCATGAGCGTTTCTCATACGACGTATCTATTCTTTATTAAAAACATATTCGAATTCTTTAAATAAATGAGAAACGGCGTATTGATTTTTGTCGATACGGCGCATTAATAAAAAAAGCTTGTATTTTGAAACATAACAGACGTACGTCATATACGCATCTGCGTATACGGGTTTTTTTTTTTTTTTTCTTTTTTTTTTTTTAATATATATATAAGCGTATTTAAAAATTAATACGTACGGCATATTGATCATCATCAATACAGCGTATAATTTTTAGTATTTTCTCGTGCATACAAAATAGAAGCTGAAGATGTGTTTAACTTGAAGACTCTGGAATAAAGAAAAGTGCTCACCGGGAGACAACCCGGATTTTTCTTTACTTTCTTTTTTCTTTTCTGTTATCGAGTCTGTCAGACCTGCACATCGATGCGGCGCATCCCTTCCCATGGATGTGGCGTATCGACTGCAAAGGTCTTATCTATCCTTTATTTTTCTGCATTTTAATTTTCTACATTTTGAACATTCTGTCAGTTAAATTCAATGCGGCGCATCTATGTTTAATGATGCATCGTATCAAGTTTTCTGACTCGTATTTATTCCAGGCTCGATACGGCGTATCCCTTACCATGGATACGGCGTATCGACTGACTTGATGAAATTTCCAGATTTTTATTTTTAATTTTTAGGTTTATTTTCTACTAACTATCGATTAACAAAGATTGCACTAGCTGTGATTTTCAAATTAACACAGGTTACTTGCGAAGAAGTGGTGGTATACATCCGTTCTAAATTTTCTGTGTGTCGCGAGCCATTCATGGAGGATTGAACGCCATTACACACAGAAAATAAAAAGTTGCTCACAAACGCATAATGGAGGATCATATCGAGCAAATCTCAGGGGAGTTTTCCGTTCTAATTATTTCTATATCCTGTTTTTAATTTTAATTTTAAACAACGATGACGTTGTTTATCTTAAGGGGGGGGGGGTGGAGAATTAGAACGTCACTTGTCCTTATTTCCAAAAATTTGCTTAATATGTGCTTAATATGCTTAAATTTAAAATTTTTCTAGCATGTTTTTGTTAAATCTAAGTTGCATGACCACACACATAACCCTTATTTCCAAATTATGAGAATTAAGCCTTATCCGTTTCCCAATATTTTACCCAAATTCCACAAAAATATGAGTGTGCCGGTGACTTGTAGTAAACTTTATAACTTGGCTTGTATACTATTCGAGACCACCATAATGAGTATTATTGATATAAATGGAGTGACTTGTCTAACTTGGTAAATTTCTAAGATTACACCCAAATAGCCTATATATGTTGTGTTATACTAACTAACTACACTGGTTAGTTAATCCCCATGATATACCCTTTGTTACTCTCATTATTAGAGTAAGATACCCCTAGAAAAACCCTTAGAGCCATTCCTTTCGTTTCTTACACCAATTTAAATTGTTTCATTACACCCTTACACTTTAGCCTACCCTGTAGATTTAAGTCTGTGGTTAGTCGCTTTTGGTAAAGTGTGTATTCCCTATGTTTCCTGTGTTCGTGTGCGTAATTATTATCTTTGGTTAAGTCGGGAATTGCACAATGCAATGGAGTGAAAGTAGATATTGTATTTTTGATTTTCGTGTGTTTACTACTTTCACTATTACCTTTATGTCTGAAGTTATGAAAAGTATGGAGAAAAATTATCTAGATTGATTGTGATAATGATGTGGTGAAATTTTACACCATTTTATTTGATGTATAAAAAAAATCGAAAAATAGAAAAGAAAAAGAAAGAAGAAGTTGGTAAGTTCTATAAACCAAAAATGTAAAGTTATGTACTAGTAGAGATATCGCTACTGCTTGTTGTATTATATTTATTGATTGCAAGGGAGTTGGCCGTTATGGGAACGCCAACTAAGGTTTATTCTCTGAATAAGATATTATTGAGTTTAATTCATGTCTACCTACTAAAGCGTGAGTTTCCGTGTTAAAGCGTGAGTTAGTCTATGATTTGTGTCTTATTCATGGGATGGTTGGGAAGTGATTAACCACACTATTTAGGACTTAATCTATATTTTTTTTGTTTATTTTATTTAACACCAATTATTTCACAATTGTTATCCTTACCCTTTTACCAAGTTGCTATATTCGTTGTTAGCTTTCAAGAATCTGAATATGGTAACGGCTAAGTGAGAATGTCAAAAGCATGAATAAGGTAGTGACCATCCAAGTTTTAGACTAATCGAATAACGCGCCAGCAATCTAGAGTATATCTTGGTGACCATCCGTTATGAAAATAACGCGCCAGCGAACCGAGATACACACTAGTGACCATCCGTTGTTTGAGGAATCGAGGACTCGCACCAGCGAGCTACTAAGTTTGTGCAGGAGATGTTTAAACAAAGCTAGGTTTAACCCTTATGCCTTATCATAACCCAATTTACCGCTTTAGACTTGTCACTCCTTAGCTTTAGTGGTGGAGATGTGTATCTTTGCCAAGCTTATGATAGAATATTCGTCACGACCGAGCAATTGAGTTAATTACTTAAATGTTACCACATAGATTAGTTGAGTGATTTGAGTGATTTCATTTTCCTACTTCGTGAGGTGTTTGGTTGTGCAATTATGATTAAAACAAATGAGGGATTAAAACTATAAAAATAAATTCTAAGCTGTATTTAGGATACATTTTCATAAGTTTAAATCTAAGGTTTACTTGAGAACAAGTAAAGTTCAATTGGGGGGATATTTGATGATATCAAATAAGTACATTTTATTGACATCATTTATCCTATGTTATTCGCTTGTTTTATGTTATTTTATATTAGAATCGATACTTAATCGCTTACTTTTGTAATTCTCAGTTATAAACAAGCATTTGGTGAAAGTTAGCTATTTTGGACCTAAATTGGAGCAAAATGGATCAAGTTGGAAAAGTCTACTAAACTGAAAAAAGATACGTCGTATCATTCTAGACAGATACGCCATACATAAAGACTTAGACGAATATGAAGACCATTGCCTGACTTTGAAGCATGCGCCGTATGAATTTATCTCATACGCCGTATATGAAACCTTGGTCAACGAGAAGATCTGACTTGTTTTACTCCAGATACGCCGTATGACATTCCAGATATGCGGCGTATCAATCTCAAGACTTCACCAAGATAATCCAAGATACTGAAGAACATGCGCCGCATGAAGACTGAAGGTACGCCGTATCTTATGGCGGTGTACGAATATTCCTGAATAATATAATCTTGGACCCCACGCGAAGTTATCTAGATACGCCGTATCGACCCTGCTGACAGAAAGTATAAATAACCCATTCGACAGCCACATTCGGTGTGACAAAAATCCTAAGGAGAAGAATACAGACGAATTGGCAGCACAAGACACAACCTAAAAGAAGAATTCAGAGCAGTAAGAAGGTTCTGCTAATACTTTAATTCATAGGAAAACTCGTTTATTTGTATTAGCAATCTGTTAATGGTTGAGTTAGTGTCTTTTTCACTATTTGATCGGACTTAATAGTTTCCAGCTGTTATAAAGAGTATTTGATGTTTATTTGGTTTCTTTATGCATGTGCTTTGATTACATATTAGGATTTATCGTGCCTTGTCAATGTAGGTTCGCGCAATTATTTCATTAACATCATTTGCATAGTTAATGTAAGCCTGTAAAAGGGATAAATAATACATAAACCTAGTAATCATTAAGTGTTTACACGCCTGTAACTATGACTCCATTGAGAGATAATAGATTTTAGCACTCATCTTATACAGCTAAGCAATTAAACGTGTGACAAGTTTTCCTACTATCGGCTTGACCCCTTATCTGTGTCTGTTTTCTATCTGTGTACGTGTTGGCCATTCGCTTATTCGTTCTCTAGTTTTATTTACTATTTACTTAATCTACACAATCGTGCCAGTCTCTCAGGCTGAAAACCCCCTTGCGTTAGATTAGGGCATCAGAACTAACTTAGGATTAAAATACTAATAAATATCTAGGTGTTAACGTTCCACTCTTAGTGTTCGACACTCTACTTACCAACTAGCTACATTGATCGGGTACACTGCTCGCTAGTGTGTGTTATAGGATAAGTCGGCTAAATATAAATTTAAAACTTGATAATATAATCTATTCTACAATGATATACGCACGCATCAATATGTCATTTGAATGATATGTTTTACCATCTCAGCCGCCGGACACCACCTCAACCTTTATACCAGCCGCCGTAAAAGGTAAGGGTGTTTTTTTCATTACTTTGTTTGTGTGCTGTTGTTTTGATCTTGTGGGTATGCTTAAAAAATGGTTATTGGTTATTGGTGATATGCTTTGCTCAATGAACACCTGTTGTAATTTTGTGTGTAAGTAGGTTATTGGTTAGGCAAGTTTGTGTGATTTATATGCATTATTCGATGATTGTTACGTTGTTTGTGGTTAGGAATACAGTTTTGTATGTGAGATGTAAGGTGGCTCGTGGTTAAGTAGTTCTGTGACGTACACGACAAGGTTAATGATGCTGATGTTTATTCTATCCTAGCATTTATGTGTTACATAGTAGTTTGCAATTTATTACTGGCCCTTGTTGACGACATATTGACAGATGATTACCTTGGAATTTTGGGTTATTATAGTTACCATTTATTGATGCAGTTCTTAGTAACTCATGTGCTTTTTCTGAAAGGCAATAAAATAAAAATCGTTCCCTATGTTGTTCTTGGATTGTTTTTCTATCGTTTTTTGTTTTTATGGTTTCATTGTAGTAACATTAGGTTAGTGCGATAAATGTATACATGGTGAAATTTCCTTTCTCTAGTCTTGCTATCATCACCAGGTTTTTGATTCACCTTAATGCTGAACTGATCAAGTCAAATGACAGTTTATGCAGCTTTAGTACCTCGTATATGTGAGTTCTCAATGAATAATCCTTGAGCCGTCAAGTAAAAAGAGCGAAGGAGATGACTTTTTGCTGAGAACTTATCACATAATCATAATTAGACCCTTACATAAGCAACTTTCTTCTTCTACATGAGAGATATGCTTGTCAATTTCTATTTTATATGTACACCTGTCTTATAGTGAAAAACATGTAAACTTGCACTTTCAACAAGAGGCATCCATAATATGAATAAATGGCATACTCTTCTCATTAGTGGGCTTGCTATTTAAGGTAGCGCACACATTGAAAAGTTATGCTTGTGGTATCATATAGTTCAGTTATTTGCCCGCTTCAAAAAAAGTCAAAATTTAAAACCACTCTTTAGAGTTTGAACCTCTAAATAATTATTAGCCGCCACATTGACTTTTTGGCAATCATATAATGGCTGGGAGGCAGGGTAACAAGCATACAATTATTCTCTATTATCTTTGTATATATCTTTTTTCGGGGAGTGAGATTAGGGGTTGCGTATTGTAATGGCCAAAAAGTACAATAACTTGATTCTATGTGATGTTATTTAATTTGTTATCAGAAAGAAGTCTTAGAATTTTTTTAAACTGTCACCTCTTGTAGTTAATATTAGACTTTAGAACACGGTTTATCTAATGCTTTGATATTTAGTTTATTCTTAAAAAGGGAGTATTCTTTTTCAGTGTTAATTAGCGGATCAACCCCCTTCCACCAATGCAAGCATCTGTTGTAGTGTGTTGGGTGATACTCGGATTTATATGCTCACTTCCACGAATCTGATATTGGCTTCTAGTAAATTCAAAAATGGACAAGTATATATCAGTTCAGTTAAAACACGGTTTGAAGTATTTGAACATTTGTGCTCATGAATCGAAAACATATTTTTAGTAATTATTATATAAAGCTCAAGTATGGTCACAATAGTTTCTTTTATTCTTTATTGGCTTATCTAATAATAACATGAATAATGTAGTCTCTCAACTTGCTCTAAGTTTCGTTGTTATAACAGGGAATAAGAATAACAAAAAGAAATGAAAAACGGATTTGATAATTTAAAAGCGAAATATATTGGATGGCTTTACTTGAAGAACAAAACAGGGAACATCTATAACCCGCAAACAAAGATGTTTAACCTAACACCCGAACAATGGGAAGACTTTATGAAGGTCCGTGGTACTAAGATATTTAACACTTATGTCATTTTTTTCTAAAAAATTAACTTATCTAGAAATTCTTTGGAATTTGGGTACAGATTCATAAAAGGGCGGGATCTTTGCAATCGAATCCATTACCTTATCAAGAACTATGTGAAATTGTGTTTCAAAGTATTTCCCCCAATGGTGATGGTCAATGGATCAATTCAGAAGGGTTTGGGGCGTCGGGGTCTGCCACATCGGCATCTGGGGCATCGGCTATAAGGGAAAGTGTTGGGGCAATTGATATCTGATGTGCGTGCTTGTGTTTCTCTAATTCTTTTATATCCACGGCAGCGGCTCCAAAGACTTGGTGCGCACGTGATGTCGTTGTGGTTTTAGCAGTATTCAAGTTTTAAATTTATATTTAGCCGACTTATCAATAACACACACTTTAACGAGCAGTGTACCCGATCAGTATGAATATAATGGTAAGTAGAGTGTCGATCACTAAGAGTGAAACGTATTATCTAGTTATTCTAATCAGTATTTTAATATCTTAAGTTAGCTATACAACCTAATCTAACGCAAGGGGGGTTCAGCCTGAGAGACTGGCACGGTTTGGTTATGATTAAATATAATAAACTAAACTAATAAGCATGAATCAGCGATTAGCACACACGTACACAGATAGATACTTGAGACAATAAGAAGACCTGTCCTGATAATTAAGTAGCTTGTCACTTGTTTTATTGCTAGTTTTATATGAAGTGTATATAATTAACCCTTTCTCGTTGGCTCTAATCTTATCGGCGAGTAAACCCTTAATGATTACTTATGTCTATCCTATTTATTAAAGAGACGCTGAAACAAATAGGCGAGGAAGGGGCATGACGACCCAAGCAATGCTCAGCTAGACACAGAGGTTATCAATGCACTAATAAAAGTCACCAAAGACATCAACATATAAACTTTAATTAATGGGAAAGCAATTTTAAGGGGTGCCCATGGTTTTCCATAGTCACATGGAATCGGCCCATCAATCCTGATGAATTAAAGTGTACTAATACAATAAAACAAAACTACTTAATGAATTGAATACATGCAGGACCTTCTTACAGCTCTTGTATCTTCGTTTAGGGTGTGTCTTGTGCTGCTAACACGTCTGAATTCGGCCATAGGGTTTTGTGGTCTTCGGTCTTCTTTTTTAAAACTAGGCTCTGGAAATTCGTCTGGCCTTGGGGTATTTATAGTTTCTGTCTGAGGGTTAGATGCGGCGCATAGGATAAGTAGATGCGGCGCATTGACTTAACTTCGCGTGGGGTCCAAGATTAATATATTCAGGAATATTCGTACACCGCCTTAAGATGCGGCGTAACTCCATTTCTCTATGCGGCGCATGTCCTTTGCTGTCTTGGATTATAACTTGTGAAATCTTGATAGTGATGCGCCGTATGTACGAAGTATGATGCGGCGCATCTTCTCTTGTATCTTGGATCATCTTTTGGTGAAGTCTTGAGAGTGATACGTTGTAGGTATGAAATGTAATGCGGCGTATCTGGAGTAGAAAAAGTTGGTTCTTCTTCGTTGACCAAAGTTTCATATGCGACGCATGATAAAATCAGATGCGGCGCATGCTTCAAAGTCAGGCAATGGTCTTTAATCTCTTCAATTCAGCAGACTTTTCCAATCTTGATCATTTTGCTCCATTTTATGTCCATAATAGCTAACTTTCACCAAATGCTTGTTTATAACTGAGAATTACAAAAGTAGGCGATTAAGTATTAATTCCCATATAAAATAATACAAAAATAAGCAATATACATAGGATACATGATGCTAATAAAATGTACTTATTTGATGTCATCAAATATCCCCCCACTTGAACTTTACTTGTCCTCAAGTAAACCTTAGATTAAACTTATGAAAATGTATCCTAAATAGGATGTATTTTTATAATTAAGCACTTATTCGTTTTATCATAATTGCACAACCAAACACTTAACAAATTAGAAATAAAATAAAATATTTCGATAAAAGCAAATCTAATCGTTTAACTGTCCAGTCGTGACGAATATTCTATCATAAGCTTGGCAAGTATACGCATCTCCCCCACTAAAGCCAAGGAGTAGCAAGTCTAAAGCGGTAAAAAGGGTTTTGAGGCTTATGGGTTGATCATCCTTTTTAATCTCTATCGATCTCATATTCCAGATAAGGCGACAAAATTACAAATACATGATCGAATCCACGACCACGATACTTGCAATTGCTCAATTCCTTAACTCGAATAGGCTAAAGATAGGACCAAGTAATCTTCACCAATAATATTATATCAAAAAGGGCGACAAAATCATAAATACATAGCCGAATCCACGACTACGATACCTAAGATTGCTCAAATCCCTAATCTCAATAAATCAAATGTTTGAATGAAGAATGATATAGGGTATGGATAATATTTAGGATATAAATTGGTGTAAAAATAAAATCAACAAACAAATAGATTAAGTCCTAGTGTGGTTA
This sequence comes from Artemisia tridentata subsp. tridentata, assembly GCA_021014915.2. Lineage (NCBI taxonomy): Eukaryota > Viridiplantae > Streptophyta > Magnoliopsida > Asterales > Asteraceae > Artemisia > Artemisia tridentata. The sequence continues at coordinate 316,459,356 of CP139506.1, read as the reverse complement.
ATCACTTTCCCAACCATCCCATGAATAAGACACATATCATTGAATAACTCACGCTTTAAACTTGAAACACACGCTTTAGGTAGACACGAATTATACTCAACAAGATCTCAATCAAAGAATAAACCTTAGTTGGCGTTCCCATAACGGCCAACTCCCATTCAATCCATAAATATAATATACAACAAATAGTGGTGATATCGACCACTTAATACAAAACTTTACATAAGTTGGTTAAAACAAACTTCCAACTTTTCCTTTTTCTTTTTTTTTTTCTTTTTCTTTTTTTTTTTTTTTTTTTTTTGACATCAACATATGTGTGAAATTTCACAACTTTTCTATCACTTTCTTTCCGGATAATTTTTCCATACTCTTCATACTTTCAGAAATAACTGTAATAGCGAAAGTAGTAAACACACGAAAAATAAACTCAAAGATATACAATATTTACTTTCATACCAATTGCATTGTGCAATTTCCTGACTCAACCAAAGATAATGAATTACGCACGCGAACACAGGTAATGTAAGGAAACACACTTTGCCTAAAGCAATTAACCAACCACGGATTTTAATCTACAGGGTAGGCTAAGGTGTAAGGGTGTAACGAAACATTATAACAAAGGTGTAAGAAACGAAAGGAATGGCTCTGAGTGTTTTTCTAGGGGTATCTTACTCTAAAAGTGAGAGTAACAAAAGGGTTTATACGGGGGTTAACTAACCAGTGTAGTTAGTTAATATCACATAACATATAAAGGCTATTTGGGTGTAATCCTAGAAATTTACCAATTTGGACAAGTCATTCCAATTATATAGATAATACTTATTATGGTGGTCTCGAATAGTATACAAGCCAAGTTCTAAAGTTTACAAGTCACCGGCACACTCATAGATTTGTGAATTTTGAAAAGTTCACAATTTTTGAAAATAATGTTATGTGTGCAGCTATGTAATTTAGACTTTAAACAAAAACATGCTAAAAATTTTAAATTTTGATATATTAAGCACATTTTAAGCATATTTTGAAAAAGTTTAGGACAAGTAAGTGTTCTAATTCTCCAATCCCCCCACTTAAGTTAAACAACGTCCTCGTTGTTTGTGTCAAAGATTAAAAACTGGAAAATAAAAGAATTAGAACAGAAAAACTCCCCCGAGATTTGCTCGGTATGATCCTCCATTATTTGTATAAGAGCAAAAATTAACTTTCTTGTGGATGAGAACGTTTAAGCTTCAAAAATGATGTATCCACAAGAATGCAGGAATCTATAATACCATTCAGACTTTAACACACCTGAGTTAAGAAAGTTCTGTTACGCCCCGTGCCCGCTTATACCAAAATTCAAAACTTTTTGACTTTTTACGAGGAAACACTTGAACCATGACCCATACATGAACAAAATACTTTAAATATCGATAAGACCATTTAGATTAAAGTAGTCTACCTTCTACACTAAAGTAGCTACCAAGACCAAAAGTAGTCTACACAGACCAAAAGTAGTCTACACAGACCAAAAGTAGTCTACACAGACCAAAGAGACCCGTGCTACCTTATATCCACACCAAACTCACTCAAAGCCATTAACATAACATACAAAGTCGTTTATATACTCAGTCAACCCGAAAAAGCACCTTAAAATTTGACGGGTCATGCAAATAACCCATTTGACCCATTTACACTATAAACCACTTATACCACTTCATTTTTATACCAAACTTGACCAACTTCATTTCGTTAACATACCAAACATCTTTCATTGACACTTGACCCGTTTACGCATCAAAATGGGTACATTTACCCTTTTGCCAAACGCCCCTTTAACTTTCACTAGAAACACTTAAAACATACTTTGACATACCAAATGACCACCAAAGCATCATACAACACTATAACTTGTATCAAAACACTCACTTTACATTCAAAACCATATCAAACTATAATACACGGCAATTGACCCATTCATACCCCAAAATGGGTAAAAACACCCTTTATACCAAACACCCTCTTAAACTAACTTCTAAAACCCACTTTTTACTCAAAATACACAACTACTACATATCCAATTGAGCTTATACATAACTTAACATTTCTAATATATTAAAAGAGTGTTGGTACATCGTCATGACCCATAACTTCCCAAAATGGGTGGGATTGGCTAATTGCCAAACACCCTCCTTAAACCACCATAACCACAAACATAAAGACTTCTTGACATGTACATAAACTTGACTCATGAACTAACATAAAAAATGACCGATGACTAACAAAATGACCATATGAGAGGAAATATACCCAAAACACGAAAAGACACGTCGGGGGCTTCCAACTTCAATATGCTTGGTCCAAAAGAATACGATCTTCTACTACAACTCCTTCAAGTACGAAGCTACTACTACATAATCACATAACCTTATCTTTACCTTTGCTCGATTCTTCGATACCTATCAAGAAAACATTACAACTAAACACGTAAGCGAAACGCTTAGTAAGTACATGGCATAACAAGCTAAACATCATAAATCATACATAACCATAACTAGTCTAACCACTAGTTAAGCTAGCGATATAGGGGCACTTACCTCACGCCAACATAGTCGGCCTAAACACGATCAACCCATAAGGTTGAACCTCATCCCATAGTTAGCCCGATGACTAACTAAGCTACACCTAGTGATGGATCCATAACTAGCTAAATCGCACCCTATACCCTATCCTTCACCATTACCATGTAATTAAACATGATAAAGCTAACAACATAAACCATTATCATACCAAGATATGATAAAGCTAACAAGAACATGTTATAGCCAAAATACTTACCTTGATTCTTAAATCACAACTTCACTAGCAACAACTTCCCACTTCTCACTTGCTTCCTATATCACAACCATCTCAAATTAGAGGCCAATTAAATAACTAATCATGAATTACCAACCTTTGATCATTATGATCAAACATGAACCCTAATTCACAATTTGGGGAAGAACACTTACTTGATGTTAGGGTTGAAATTAGATGTTCACAAAGACTTGGAAGTACTTCAATAGATTGATGGTGAGCTTAGATAAGAAATTGATGTTTCCCTCTTTTTTTGTTCTTCCTGGATCGACACCACATCACACTCACTCGCACTCTAAACTTTTCTAGATTTCTCTCTATCTTTCCTTTATTAGATATTTAATATTTTATCTTTACTCACTTGGCAAGACTAGCCCTCAAGTTTCATTTTTTCTATATTGACCACAAATCTTTGCCACTTAACTCATACACATAATACATGACTTATTAATTACATATCATAGTACCTTATCGAGATATGGGTGTAACAAGTTCAAACTTGCATAATACATTAGTAGTTAGTAAAAATAAAACTTAAAAAATTAAAATGAAAATCATCAGGTCAGTCGATACGCCGTATCTTATGGAAGAAGATACGCCGTATCGAGCCTGGAATAAATACGAATCAGTATAAAAGATGCGTCGCATCCTTAACCAGAGATGCGCCGCATTAAAATACTGACAGAAAGTTTTTAAAGTCAAAAATAAAAATGCAGAAAATTAAATAAGATATGACCAGTGCAGGCGATGCGTCGCATCTTAGGATTGAGATGCGCCGTATCTTCTGTAGGTCTGACAGACTCAATACAAAATCAGAAAATAAAATAAAAGATAAGCATGGGTTGCCTCCCACGAAGCGCTTGTTTTTGTTCGAGTCACGAGCCTGACTCCACCCTTATTTACTGTGTAATAGGGTGTTGTTCCCCCCACTTGGGATCAAGTGCGGGTGATAGTAGCAATAAACACGAAAAGAGTGTAAATTAGCTATTAAAGATGGAAGAAATAAATAAAGATCATACCTTGGCAATATATGTACATCTTCCCTATTCTTACCCGGTTTGGTTGATAAATTGGATGACTTGACTACTGCATCTGATAGAGTAGTATGTTGAGGAAAAATGAGTCTCCTTTCTTCTTGGTTAGTCTCTTTGGTAGTAAGGCGTCCCTTGACTTCCGCAGAAGATGAGAAAGGGTCTTTAGCAAGTAAAAGTTTGAGTTCCTCTATATCCTTCATAGGGTCGAAATCATCATCTTCATCAATCATAGCAATGTTTAAGAGCTCATCACCAAATTCTTCCTCGAGCTCCACCAAAAACGGGTTGATCACAGGTGCTTCATGTGCTTCAATAGGTGGTGTAATAAATTTGATCTCATAATTCTTTTGTTTTGCAACCTGTTTAGGAAAACTACCAAGATTATTAGTAACGGGATTAATAATATTAAATAAATTTGTACCACTTTGTGTTGTAAGTGACTCCAATTAATCTTGTGAATCTCCATCTTCAACTAGTGGTCTTGCAATTTCATAATCGTCCCGAATTTCATCCTTAAATAAGTAATCCCAGATTTCTTCAAAAACCCTCGTTGGGTCAAAATCTGGTTGAGGTATGTCATCATAAACTATGGCGTCAAATGGTTCGAAATCAAAATTAGAATACTTTTCCTCTTCATCCGTTGGATTGTCTAATGGTGGTAATACGATTGCAGAATATTCTTCAACGTAGGGTTCCGTATACACATCATCTTGTGCAATCTCCGGAGAAAAAGTACTATCAATAACAATTGCCGGAATTGGTTTCACGGTATATGACTCCTCCTCATCATCATTAGACATACACCAAGTGTGTTGAAACGGCAACCCATTTCTTTCTTTCTTTGACTTAACCATTTCTAGCAACAAGTATTCTTCCATTGTAATATCCGGATCGTCCATCTTCCTGAAATAAAACTTACTTGTGCAAAAGAAGAGTGAAACAATCAAAGTAAAATAAAAGTTGCTGATATCAGTAGACGATGCGCCGTATCCAAAAAGTTGGATACGCCGTATCTTATTTCGTTAAAATTTAATCAGACTTTTATTCAGAAAATAGATACGCCGCTTAGAATTAGAATGCGCCGTATCAGTTTTAATTTATCAAAAATCGATTATATTTATTAAAATTAAATGCGTCGTATTAACAAAAGTTAATGCGCCGTATTTTTGTTAAGTTTCAAAATACAAGATTTTTGATTCAGAAGATGCGCCGTATCGATAAAAATCGATGCGTCGTATCTGTTTAATAATTCGAAAACTGTTTTTAATTTAAATAAAAGATACGTCGTATCTGTGAAAACAGATGCGTCGTATGGCGTTAAGGTTTAGAAAAAATTTCTTATTAAAAACAGAATACGCCGTATCTTGGGGAAAGATGCGTCGTATCGAATTTATTAAACGCGTTGTATTTTATAAAAATTAAACGCAATACGCCGTATCTATGAAAATAGATGCGCCGTATCGTTTGTATCAGCTCAGTACAACGATAGCAGAATGCAAGAAAACAGAAAAAGAAAAACAAAAATAAAAACAAACGAAAAGAAACAAAAATAAAGAAAATAAAAACACACAAAAACAGAAAATATGCAAATAATACAATGAATGCAATTTAACTAATATACAACGGGGTTAGCGGTTAGAATAAAAATTAAAAAGAAAAACCAAATTAAAATACTAATCAAATTAACAGATAATAACAATTCACTCCCCGGCATCGGCGCCAAAAACTTGATGTGCGTGCTTGTGTTGCTCTAATTCTTTTATATCCACGGCAGCGGCTCCAAAGACTTGGTGCGCGCGTGATGTCGTTGTGGTTTTAGCAGTATTCAAGTTTTAAATTTATATTTAGCCGACTTATCAATAACACACACTTTAACGAGCAGTGTACCCGGTCAGTATGAATATAATGGTAAGTAGAGTGTCAATCACTAAGAGTGGAATGTATTATCTAGTTATTCTAATCAGTATTTTAATATCTTAAGTTAGCTATACAACCTAATCTAACGCAAGGGGGTTCAGCCTGAGAGACTGGCACGGTTTGGTTATGATTAAATATAATAAACTAAACTAATAAGCACGAATCAGCGATTAGCACACACGTACACAGATAGATACTTGAGACAATAAGAAGACCTGTCCTGATAATTAAGTAGCTTGTCACTTGTTTTATTGCTAGTTTTATATGAAGTGTATATAATTAACCCTTTCTCGTTGGCTCTAATCTTATCGGCGAGTAAACCCTTAATGATTACTTATGTCTATCCTATTTATTAAAGAGACGCTGAAACAAATAGGCGAGGAAGGGGCATGGCGACCCAAGCAATGCTCAGCTAGACACAGAGGTTATCAATGCACTAATAAAAGTCACCAAAGACATCAACATATAAACTTTAATTAATGGGAAAACAATTTTAAGGGGTGCCCATGGTTTTCCATAGTCACATGGAATCGGCCCATCAATCCTGATGAATTAAAGTGTACTAATACAATAAAACAAAACTACTTAATGAATTGAATACATGCAGGACCTTCTTACAGCTCTTGTATCTTCGTTTAGGGTGTGTCTTGTGCTGCTAACACGTCTGAATTCGGCCTTAGGGTTTTGTGGTCTTCGGTCTTTTTTTAAAACTAGGCTCTGGTAATTCGTCTGGCCTTGGGGTATTTATAGTTTCTGTCTGAGGGTTAGATGCGGCGCATAGGATAAGTAGATGCGGCGCATCGACTTAACTTCGCGTGGGGTCCAAGATTAAGATATTCAGGAATATTCGTACACCGCCTTAAGATGCGGCGTAACTCCATTTCTCTATGCGGCGCATGTCCTTTGCCGTCTTGGATTATAACTTGTGAAATCTTGATAGTGATGCGCCGTATGTACGAAGTATGATGCGGCGCATCTTCTCTTGTATCTTGGATCATCTTTTGGTGAAGTCTTGAGAGTGATACGTTGTAGGTATGAAATGTAATGCGGCGTATCTGGAGTAGAAAAAGTTGGTTCTTCTTCGTTGACCAAAGTTTCATATGCGACGCATGATAAAATCAGATGCGGCGCATGCTTCAAAGTCAGGCAATGGTCTTTAATCTCTTCAATTCAGCAGACTTTTCCAATCTTGATCATTTTGCTCCATTTTATGTCCATAATAGCTAACTTTCACCAAATGCTTGTTTATAACTGAGAATTACAAAAGTAGGCGATTAAGTATCAATTCCCATATAACATAATACAAAAACAAGCAATATACATAGGATACATGATGCTAATAAAATGTACTTATTTGATGTCATCAATATCAACGATGACCCTTTGGTTGACGTGGATATTGTGTTCGGTATTTTGAACCTTTTATGTGGTTTATGTATTCAGTATTTTGAACCTGTTATGTGGTTTATGTATTCGGTATTTAGAACCTTTTATGTGGTTTATGTATTGGGTATTTAGAACGTTTATATGGTTTATGTATTCGGTATTTTGAACATTTTATGTGTTTGGTAGTTTAAAACATTATTAAGTTTTGTATGTATATGATATTTTGAACCATGAGTTTATTTTTGTTTTCTTTTATATTTGAACAGGTTTTATTATGGATTATAATAAAAAACTTGTGCTCATTATTGTTATGTATACGTATCTTCGCTACTATTGGACAAGGATAGGAAAACGAAAAAGAGATACTACTTCAGCAATGTCCAGTCATCAGTTTACATTAGAGTTATTGCAAGGAAATGATAGACAGTGTATTGAGTTGCTACACATGTCACGTTATTCCTTTGTTCGTCTTTGCATACATTTTAGAGTAAAAGGGTGGTTGAAAGATAGCAAGCATGTATCAGTTGAAGAAAAAATGGATATGTTCTTGATGATGTTAGGTCACAATCAACGGTATTTGGTCATAAAAAACCGATTTCAACACTCAACGCAAACAATTCACAAGTTTTTTCATGAAGTATTGGCTAAAATTGTGGAGTTTGCTAAGGAGATTATAATACCAACAAATTTTAATCCTAATCCAAATGCTCCGGGCCATAATAGGAGATTACGACAAATATTTAAGGTAATTAGTAACTATATTAGTGATGTGATATTTTGTTTCACATTAAATTTCGACTACTAATTTCGTTTATATAAGGAGTTGTCGGTGCACTAGATGGAATTTTGATATATGCTTGTGTAACACCCCCTAAATTTCAACTTAACAGCGAAAGACTAATGGGGGTATTATATAGAGGATCACAGTCATAATCATAGAAAACGACTCAAAAGAGGTGTTTTGAAAGTTATTATCATTCATTTAATAATTCGAGTACAAAAGGGATTCCATAGTTTAGTATCTCATAAAAGATATAATAGTTTAAAATGAATGATAGAATTTATTTGACACCAAAGGCCACTCCGTGCCTCAAACGCTCCATCAGTTACCTGAGATAAGCATGCTAAAAGTCAACAAAATTGTCGAGTGAATCCATAGCATTTATATTTAATAATCAGTTGAACACAAGTCTCAATTTGTATAATTGTATAGAAACACAATCATAGTAGAAATAGTAATATTGCAGTGTAGTATATTGCCCTAAGTCTCATGACACTCAAACGTTAACATGTGTGATACCATAGAAATGATATAAATAAAATACACCATAAAATGGTGCAGGTATGAGGCCCTCGTGTAGGAGATTGCTATCTTCCTATTGTTTACTCAAATAAAGTGCATTTGGTCACCATTCCGGCTAACTCAAATGGGTCGTCAATTGCCAATAGATCTATTCACTATATTCGCGTTCACTCGCAAGTGATTAATGGTTCATGATATGAGGGACTTTCAGCAATAGCGGTAACTTAGGCAATATCAATCAGGTATAGCATACATAAAATACTTGTGTTCTGTTTTGTAGCATGTATCTCCCCACGAGTTTAAAATACATATAAAAGTGGGACTATGAGCTCACTTCAGCTGTAGTAGACAAAGTAATGTGACGTCAAATGTAATATAGGAACGGCTCCAATACACGACCTGAATAATATGGAAGTCTGAGATTTCGATAGTTTAAGCTTGACTTAACGCGAATAATGATTATAGAAATGGTATTGGATAACGAAATGGTTTGTGGCAAGGATGGTTGATATGCTTAAAATGCTTAAAGTTCAAAAATAATATTATATGCAATATTATCTTGTTTTTATGTATATTGAATCCGTAGATATCATCTCTTCAAAAGTTAGTGGATGATAAGTTATGTTATTAGTTAAAAAGCTTCGTTATATATATTTATATACTTAACGTCTTTTAAATAATTCTTACGCAATGTCTAAATGTTTTCTTAGGATATAAATTGATAAAACATTAGTGTAAATAAATAAAAATAAAGTTACTGAATAAACCTTCAAGTTATATGAAATTTACACTTTTAACCCTAACAGTGAAACTTTTACATTTTTAGTCCTAAGTTATAATATGTTTGCATTTTAGGTTTATACTATCCTAATATGACATTTTAACACTCCTGGTTTCCAAATATTCATTTTCCACCCTTAAATTACCAAAATGACAGTTTTGACACTAACTCATAGGAAAGTTACACTTTTAACTCATTTCGCATAACTTTTGCATTTCTAGTCCAAAAATCACAGTTTTTAGAGTTTATCATTTATGTTTATTAAATAAGTTTCTAGCAGCTTATCAAAGTCTACAAAACAGCTTATTTCCTGAAAATAGCTTATTGTCGAGTTATTGGGCCTTATGGTCCATTAACAGCCCGTTAGCATTTATAAAGGTCCATTGGGTTCGAAATCGATTGGGCTTGAATGTGGGCTTAAAACGGATCATATTGAACTTAACAAAACTGCTTTTAAACTGCTTATTCGTAAAACTGCTTATTGAGCTTATTGGGCTTTTAAGGCCCACTCGATAAGATTTAAAGTTTAAGAAAACGTTTCAAGTGCTCTAAGCTTATAGGTTCAAAAAGGTAATATGTAAGCTTATCTAGGTAGCTTATTAGCACAACTTATTTGTTTAGCTTATGGAGAAGTGGGCTGGGTCGTTAGACTGACATGGTACAAGTCCAAAAATGATTATACGGCCTGTTTTCTAATAGACAAAATGAAGTGGTCCAGTTTTGATATTATGGCATAATTATCATACGATGGTAATATGGTTATAAAACATGCCTAAAAAACTTAGTAAATGTTGATATAAGTTATAGATGGTTATGCTACTTCATGCATGGCCACACAAGGAATGAGGATGCCAATTTATATACGAAAGTGATTAACGAGAGTACGAAATACATGGTGAAAGCTAGGAAAGGGTACGATGGAATTTTCAATGTGCAAGTAATATGAATAAGTATGTGTATGTATGGAACAATGGATGAGTGACTTACTACACCAACAAAGGGTGGGGAGGACACCAAATATGGACTAAGGATCAAGAGTGTAACCACGTAGCTCATTCAAGAACCCAAAAATGTATCGAGACCAATGGCTAGCGACTTGGAAGATGGAACAAACCCTTGGAATGTTGGTCTTTGCTTCTCGTATGCACCTCAGTGGAAGAATACTTGGAGTATATCTGATAGTGAATGTTTGTAAGTGTACGTATGAAGGGATATGCATGGGACTAGTTATAAGCTTTCTTTAAACACAACTTGGCTCGATGGGATGCCAAGGAGATTAGGATAAGGTGATTGGGAATTAAAGCTAGGCCTAGGGTACTTGAGTGAATTTGAAATTTGTTTAAGAGAGTTGCAATGTGAGGTGATCAGTTTTAGTGAAAACAAGAAGGGCAAGTGGGTTGGTTTTTATGTGTTCGACATTCTAAAAGTCCAACCGACTTATATATGTGACCAAATCATTTAGGAAACATGTTGTGAGGCTTATAGAAACCTCTTGGCTAAGTAACGAGGCAAGGGCTTAGGCAAGTATAAGTTTTAGTGATTTTGGTTAACGCTCAAGTGTGCTTGTACAAATGTCGAACCTAGCTCAGCTTTGGGGTTCGTTTTCCTATTAAACGATCGTACCAAGTTATATGTTTTGTCATTCCTGAATCCTTGTTGTAAGGTGAATCGATCCATGTATTTTGTGGCAAGACTTGTATATCGAAAACTCAAATAATCTAGGCCAAGTGATGGCATGTGAACCGGTTTGAAATAAAAGAAATAAGACTAATGGGCTTGATACTAGTGGGCTTGGTTTTAGCCTGTTGGGCTGAAAAATAAATAACAAGGATCCGGTTTGGTCTTGTTCGCGATTTGGAATATCGTGGTACGTGTGTGAGCTCGTCCCAAAGTAATGTGAATCAAGTAGCATAATAGAAAAAAATGACTGGGAATATCGTGGTCTTGTTCTGATTCATTGTAGCATAATAGAAAAAAATAATAAATTTTTGCTCCTAAAAATGGTTAGGCAAACTGTAATGATAGATTACTTCTTGATTAACATTTACAAATGACTGGGAAATTTTACGGGATGCTACAATACCTACTCGTAAAACAGAATTCCGTCCCGGAATTTAAGTCTAAGGTAGTTGATTTACGACAATTTAGTACAAGGAGGAGAATTGCAAAGGAAATATGCAAAGCCCAGGTTCGTTGTCCCGACGAAGATCGAATGGAATTTGTGTTCCCGGAACGTGATTCGTGTAGTGAATGTGAAAAAGAGTGAGAATTTTTGGATTACACTACTAATATTAAAATAACAAACAAGATAAACTAATTAAACTAAGCTAATGGAACAATTAAACTAAGCATTTAACCTAAAAAACAACTAATAAAAACAACTAATAAAGCTATGGGTACAAATAAACTAAACATGTGAATTTAAAAGCGAAAACCGGAATTTAAAACGTTACGCTACGAAATTTAAAAACGCGAATAAAAGTGAAAAGCTAAATTTTAAAAACCTAAAATTTTGAAAATAATTTTCCTAAATTAAAACTGATAAAAGAAAATTTTTGAAAAAAGAAAAATATTTTTTTGACTTTTGAATTATTTATTACGCATTAAAAACTAATTAAACTAAATTAATTTATAAAAAATACTAAACCTTAAAATAAAAATCTGAAAATTTTTGTGAAGTAACTTTAGACCGAGACAGGCCTAAGAAAAATAAAAAAATGAAAGTGCTTTTTGGAATAAGCAGAAATAAGCTGAAACAGCTTAATATATGCTAAAAGGGAATAAATGCTATGTTAAATAATTAATTATGTAATACCAACCATAAACACACCATGGGCACACTGGTTGGGTCGTTTGTGTTGTGTGCTAGCAGACCTGGGTTCGAATCCCAGGTCTTGCTATTTCTTTGAAACATTTTTTTTTTTTTTTTTTTTTTTTTCTTTTCAAACTCAAACTAGCAGCCTAGTAAAATAAACCACACAGATCAAACTTAACTAATGAGATCCTAGGTTCGAATCCAACTAACAACAAATACTTTACTTAACTCTTTTTAAAGACAACTAAAATATGTAAACTAAACTCGCATCTTAAAATATGTAGAACAAAAATCACATATAACCACAATAGCAGAATCTTAAAACTTAACCAGATCTCAAGCATAACAAATTTAACCTCATAACAACTTCCACATTCAAGAGCAAGAAGAACAAGCAAAGACAAGCAAAAAAAAAAAAATAATAATAATGAACCGAATAAAAATAAATAAACTTAAATTAAAACAAGATTAAATTACAACTAAATATGAAATACAAGGTACCTTAAAAAAAAACGCTTAAATAAACCTTCAATTAAAATGGTCTAATCTTTTCTAAAACATGAAAAGAGGGACAAAAGAAAAAAAGCTAATCGGCTGCTATTTATCTATTTATACTAAAACATCCGAAAACCCTAGCTTTCGAGTGTGTTTTTCGTGTGAGAGAGTTCCTTCTTGCGCACTTGTGCTTCTTTACTAGCCCTTGGATCATTTCTTGGTGACCACTTCGTTAAATCTCGAACGTTGATCTTTCTTTGGTTGGTGCGGATCGATGAGGTGGAGGGGGGGACCAAAGACAAACCCATGTGGGTGCCTTGGACTGTTGTGGTGAGGTGGATGGAGGGGATTAGAGGCGGGTGTTTAGGGGTTGAAGGAGAAGTGGTGGTGAATTAGGGTTGTGTTTAATTTTTGATTGGGAAGTTGACTGCATTTGGGGGAGTTTGACCAAAGTGGTTTGCCCGGTATTGTATTTAGCTAAGGGGTAGCGGGTTGGGTCTAAGTGGTGGATCCGGTTGTTATTTTTGGTGGGCTTGCGTGGGTGGTTTAATGGTTTGTTGGGCTTAGTATCGATGGGGTAGTGGGTTAGAGTTAAGGATTGGTGGACTTAGGGAATTAATGTTGTGGGCTGAGTTAAAGTGTTGGATCCGGTTTGGTTATTTAAGTTTAGAGTAAATATGATTTTAACAAAAGGATCAAAGGTGTAATTTATGAAATTTCAAGGACCATTTCTGCCATCTTTTCAAAGTTAATCCAAGGGACCAATATTGGCAAATAAAAAATAATCCAAGGGCTCTTCGGGATTTTTGCACAATAACTCGACCAAACTCGTGAATTTCTTCCCGGGTCCCGTCTTTTGAGCTCTTTTCCATTTCCCGTGCTCGTCTTTGTCTTTTTCTTGATTTTTCTAGATATCCGTACCTGCATATTCACAAACACAAAAAACAACATATATTTGGCATATTCGGTCGGTTTTTGGTCTATTTGGTCTGTTTAAATAGGTAAAAGGTATGTGTAATTTAACACATACCAAAATTCCCCCAGACTAAGATATTGCTGTGTCCTCACGCAATGTTATATAAACACGTTTTTGAAACCAAAAATTTCCAATCTCTTTTTACTAACTTTGAGAAGTAGCAAAATTTTCAAAAGAGATTAAGAAATCTTAAGTTCTAAAAACTCCCCGATTTTCCTTTTATTTATATTTTTGTATTTTTTTATCATAATCATGTGACGGCTTTGTTGACAATCATTATCTCACGATAACTTTCAGGTTCTTCGAGCAGGAAACACGACTCATAAAGAAGTGACCATACGGATAAAATTCGTCGTTCCTGATTTTTCACGAGTCCCCAAACTAAGCTTAAAAACGAAATCATTGTCATTTACAAGTTAGATTGCCAACACTACCCAGAAAGCTAATTGTGGACTTCTTGTTCCCAAATTCCTATTTTCCTCTATTTATTTTATTTTTGGTGAGAAATGAATTTCTTCAAATTCTCGTTTCGATAATTTTTAAGCCGATAAAAATACCTTAGTTTAGACGCTAAGTAGTTTCCAAACCTTCCCTCGAAAACCGTTGCATACAAAAATGAGGTCCACATCAAGGTCTCTGATTTAACACGATTTTGAGGATATCCCTTTTATATACGACCGAAACAACTCATCTACGAGTCCAGAGACGGAAGCTTTTATTAGGACACCCCCGGAGTCGAAGTTTGGCATTTTTAAACATTATTAAGCACATTAATGTATTTAGTCCTTGGCCCTTTATAACAATCACAACATCGGCTGCGAACCGGCAAGATGTGATAGTCTATTATGACCTTGGAATTTTTCCTCTGCCTTTATTAGAAGTCTACAACATCGGCTGCGAACCGGCAAGATGTAGAAAACTTTTTATGGCTTTGGATTATTATTATACATTATCATATTCATTAATTAATTGCCAAACCCCAAGTCCTACGGCTTTTATAACAATCCCAACATCGGTTGTGAGCCGGCAAGATGGAATAGTCTATTACACCGTAACACTGGCAGTACCTTGATGTGTACCCAACTTTCATAAGCAAGAATTCTCTAAGGAAGAAATAAAAACTAATTATCGCCAAAACCAAAATAGCTTTAATTATTCCTAAATTACTATTTTTGAGTGAAACAAGCTTATGGGAACAAAAAGCCACAAATAACTTCGATGAGCTCTAAAGAGATCCAACTACTCCACGTTTAGCAATCTAACTTATAAACAACTCTATCATTTCTCGTTCTTCGCAAATTTAAAATCTTAAATAATAAGATCCGCGAATGCTTAGCCTTATAATCAAGCCATGCATATATAAAGTCAAATACGGGAACTTGCAAACTCTTAAAAAGAATTCGCGTTTTCTAGCTCCTTGTGTAAAAGACTAGCACGAGCTTATAGATTATAAACGGTTAAAGGGACAAGCTAGGGCTCAACACGCCCGGTCAAGTCAGAATTTTATTCCTACTCTCACCAGCGGAAAGTCAACAAAAATGTCAAAATTTATTATATTTTTGCAAAAATTTTTAAATTTTTCTCATTTTTTTGGATTTTTTTTTTTTTTTTTTTTTTTTTTTCAAATTTTGAGGAAAAACGGGTTGCGAGAGAAAACGGCAAAAATGCAAGGCAAAAATCAAATCGAAAGATTACCCCCCCAGACTAAAACGAGACATTGTCCTCAATGTCTTAAAGGTAAGGGTTCTCCTACATAAATCTAAGGCCGTTTATGAATTATGCCAAAGATAAACGTAAAACGATAAGATTAAGGATATCGGATGAGCAACGAATGATGAAACTCGAGTGGAGAGAAGCAAACCACGAGCACGAGAGTCTTCATCAATCGGGCTAACCTGGACATACACAAACAACCACGAAACACAACAAATGGAAGAGGAAACCCTCCTCACAACACTTATTAAGAGAAAAATAGAAAGAAGATAGATGGATAAGCATGGGGTGCCTCCCACGAAGCGCTTGTTTAGTATCGAGTCGGAAAGCTTAGACTCGCCCCGAATTCATTTGTCCTTGGGGGAGCAAGTGGAAGAGAAAATCTCCATCGGACTTTCATTCAAGATGTTTGGATAAACATTGAAACGCTCGAAAGTTCCACTCCGATGAGATAGACCCGGCTTAAAAGAATGAGAGATGCCGGGGTCAAAGATTTTGTCCTCACTCCCGAGCGAGTGAATGGAAGGACAATCTACCTTGTAGGAGAAGAAAGGTAGAAAAACTCGAACGACATATGCGAAGTCAATATAAGGGCGATCCCCAAAAGGCACTGTCACATATGTCGGAGAAAGAATATTCTTTTGATTCTCGGGATTAACAATTGAGGTCATATTTTCAAAAACATTAGAGTCTTTGACCTCATCGCTCTCTAACACTTCAACAAAGAGAGGATTAACGTTGCTAGAAAAGCAATCGTCATCAAATTCAAAAAGAGTGTTAGAGAAAATCCCGGAAGTAACCTCAGAGATGTCAAGAGATTCTCCAAAAATTGGAGAATCACAATCTCTGTCAAATATCTCCTCAGACTCACTTGGGGTTGGGACAAGGTTCTCAGCACTAGACTTTATGAATTCGTCCGATTCCTTTTCAGGAACAGTGCTAAGATGCTCATCCCCCATAATTAGAGAGTCCTTGGGTCTAGACTGAGAGGGTTGAGAAATGTTATCATTTAAAGGAATAGCACTCTCATCTTCGTCGTCATCTTCGTCATCGAGCATGCAAGCCTTATTAAACAAGAAACAGTTATGTGCTGCACGTTCAATGGCGAGTGAATCTTCCATAGATTCACCATGACGATCCTCTTGGGTCTGTTTAGCAGCCCAAGCATTAAATGCATTCCTCACATCATGAAATTTTTGGAATACATTTTCGAAAGCAGAATCCAGAAGATTTTTCCTAGCATCATGAATGTCTTGGAATAATTCTTGAGGAGATGGTTGCGGCTGAGTTTGAATCGTTTCATACTGTGGAGGTTGGTCATGATAAGAGTAGTCATAATTGTCACAAGGGCCGTGCTCATAGACAAGCGGGCTCCTTGTTTGACAATCAGAGCTATAGTGAGGACCTCCACAGTACTCACAACAATAATATTGTTGTGACTGATTCGGTGAATTATATGGATAATGGTCATACCCGAAATTTTGATTACATGGAACCTGCTCATAGACAAACGTGTTCCCTGTTTGACAATCAAAACCCGGGTGAGGACTACCTCCACAATATTCACAAGAATATGTCTCCATCTGGTGTTGTGGGGGCTGGTCGAAAAAGTCGGTTGTTTCATGGTAGGAATAAGGATTTTGGTCATAGACAAACCCGTTTCCTGATTCCACCATGCTACAACCGGGACAATTCCCACCATTATGAGGACCTCCACAACACTCACAAAGATCATTTGGCATATTTTGGAATGATGTATCATTGAAGTTTTGATAACATGGTTCTTGCCAAAATGAATCTTGAGGAGGGTTGAAATCGTTTTGAAAATTTGGACAATTAAGTGTATTTTCGATTTCAGGAGTGTAACATACGCAAAGTCCATGGGTAAACCCACATCCTTTGCAGAAGCATCGTTCACAGTGTGAATCATCCCCCAACGGATCTCCACATACAGAGCACTTATGCTGAGTGAGTGAGGATGGCTGGGGTTGTGGAGAGTGTTCGGAAATACTTTGAGAATTATCGATGGAATTAAGCTCTCTTTTGAGGGCTACTTCACACCAATAACAAGATCCGTCAGGTGCATCATTTCCACACTTCACACACGAACACTTGGAACAACGAAAATTATCACCCACTGGACCTCTGCAACGAAAGCAGCAATAGCCCAGTGACGACATAGAAGAAAGGTATAAGAAGTTTAGAATCAAATGGATAGAGGGTAAAGGGATAAAGAATCAAAAAGGGTAAGAGGGTGAGAAAAGGAATTAAACGGATAAGAGGGCACGGGAGAAAGAATCAAACGGATAAGAGGGATAAGAAGAATCTTTTTGGAATTTTTGAAAAACATTTTGAAAAACAAAAAGGAAAATAAATTTTGAAATGAAAATCTTTTTGGGTTTTTCAAAGTTTTTTAAAATTTTTTTTTTTTTTTTTGGATTTTTGGGTAGAAAATATTTACAAGATATTTACGAAACTTCACGAGGAAGATTCTTCAAAACACGAATCGAAAAACGGAATCACGCACTCACTTCAACCTTCCCCGGCAGCGGCGCCAAAATTTGATTTACGACAATTTAGTACAAGGAGGAGAATTGCAAAGGAAATATGCAAAGCCCAGGTTCGTTGTCCCGACGAAGATCGAATGGAATTTGTGTTCCCGGAACGTGATTCGTGTAGTGAATGTGAAAAAGAGTGAGAATTTTTGGATTACACTACTAATATTAAAATAACAAACAAGATAAACTAATTAAACTAAGCTAATGGAACAATTAAACTAAGCATTTAACCTAAAAAACAACTAATAAAAACAACTAATAAAGCTATGGGTACAAATAAACTAAACATGTGAATTTAAAAGCGAAAACCGGAATTTAAAACGTTACGCTACGAAATTTAAAAACGCGAATAAAAGTGAAAAGCTAAATTTTAAAAACCTAAAATTTTGAAAATAATTTTCCTAAATTAAAACTGATAAAAGAAAATTTTTGAAAAAAGAAAAATATTTTTTTGACTTTTGAATTATTTATTACGCATTAAAAACTAATTAAACTAAATTAATTTATAAAAAATACTAAACCTTAAAATAAAAATCTGAAAATTTTTGTGAAGTAACTTTAGACCGAGACAGGCCTAAGAAAAATAAAAAAATGAAAGTGCTTTTTGGAATAAGCAGAAATAAGCTGAAACAGCTTAATATATGCTAAAAGGGAATAAATGCTATGTTAAATAATTAATTATGTAATACCAACCATAAACACACCATGGGCACACTGGTTGGGTCGTTTGTGTTGTGTGCTAGCAGACCTGGGTTCGAATCCCAGGTCTTGCTATTTCTTTGAAACATTTTTTTTTTTTTTTTTTTTTTTTTCTTTTCAAACTCAAACTAGCAGCCTAGTAAAATAAACCACACAGATCAAACTTAACTAATGAGATCCTAGGTTCGAATCCAACTAACAACAAATACTTTACTTAACTCTTTTTAAAGACAACTAAAATATGTAAACTAAACTCGCATCTTAAAATATGTAGAACAAAAATCACATATAACCACAATAGCAGAATCTTAAAACTTAACCAGATCTCAAGCATAACAAATTTAACCTCATAACAACTTCCACATTCAAGAGCAAGAAGAACAAGCAAAGACAAGCAAAAAAAAAAAAATAATAATAATGAACCGAATAAAAATAAATAAACTTAAATTAAAACAAGATTAAATTACAACTAAATATGAAATACAAGGTACCTTAAAAAAAAACGCTTAAATAAACCTTCAATTAAAATGGTCTAATCTTTTCTAAAACATGAAAAGAGGGACAAAAGAAAAAAAGCTAATCGGCTGCTATTTATCTATTTATACTAAAACATCCGAAAACCCTAGCTTTCGAGTGTGTTTTTCGTGTGAGAGAGTTCCTTCTTGCGCACTTGTGCTTCTTTACTAGCCCTTGGATCATTTCTTGGTGACCACTTCGTTAAATCTCGAACGTTGATCTTTCTTTGGTTGGTGCGGATCGATGAGGTGGAGGGGGGGGACCAAAGACAAACCCATGTGGGTGCCTTGGACTGTTGTGGTGAGGTGGATGGAGGGGATTAGAGGCGGGTGTTTAGGGGTTGAAGGAGAAGTGGTGGTGAATTAGGGTTGTGTTTAATTTTTGATTGGGAAGTTGACTGCATTTGGGGGAGTTTGACCAAAGTGGTTTGCCCGGTATTGTATTTAGCTAAGGGGTAGCGGGTTGGGTCTAAGTGGTGGATCCGGTTGTTATTTTTGGTGGGCTTGCGTGGGTGGTTTAATGGTTTGTTGGGCTTAGTATCGATGGGGTAGTGGGTTAGAGTTAAGGATTGGTGGACTTAGGGAATTAATGTTGTGGGCTGAGTTAAAGTGTTGGATCCGGTTTGGTTATTTAAGTTTAGAGTAAATATGATTTTAACAAAAGGATCAAAGGTGTAATTTATGAAATTTCAAGGACCATTTCTGCCATCTTTTCAAAGTTAATCCAAGGGACCAATATTGGCAAATAAAAAATAATCCAAGGGCTCTTCGGGATTTTTGCACAATAACTCGACCAAACTCGTGAATTTCTTCCCGGGTCCCGTCTTTTGAGCTCTTTTCCATTTCCCGTGCTCGTCTTTGTCTTTTTCTTGATTTTTCTAGATATCCGTACCTGCATATTCACAAACACAAAAACAACATATATTTGGCATATTCGGTCGGTTTTTTGGTCTATTTGGTCTGTTTAAATAGGTAAAAGGTATGTGTAATTTAACACATACCAGTAGTTGTCAGGGTTGTCTAGGGAAATAAGTGTGCGTACTTGTCGCGAATTTGGTCCTCACGCTCCTAAGTATATTATGGTCCTCGTTTAGAGTTCCATCGAACCTTGACAATGGGGATACGGTTTTGCTTCAATTGTTTTACCTCTCTGTCCATAATTTCCACCAGTTCTTCTGTAAAGATGAGTTTGTCGTCAAGTCGGATCTCTTTCAGTGGGATGACAAGAGACTCATCTGATAGGCATTTCTTTAAGTTTGATACGTGAAATGTATTGTGCACTCTGCTGAGTTCCTCTGGGAGCTCAAGTTTATATGCCACTTGACCAATCCTTTCCAGAATTTTGAATGGTCCAATGTACCTAGGGTTTAACTTTCCATGCTTTTCGAAGTGTACCATTCCTTTCCAGGGGATACTTTAAACATAACTCTATCTCAAATCTGGAATTCCATCAGTTTTTGCCTCACATCGGCATAACTCTTTTGTCTGTCTCTCGCTGCTTGCAGTTGTTGTCTGATTTTGAATATCTTTTTAGTTGTCTTGTGAATAAGTTCAGGTCATGTGAGTTGTACATCTCCCACTTTAGTCCAACAAATAGGTGATCTGCACTTTCGGCCATAAAGTGCTTCAAACGGCGCTGCCTTGATACTGACGTGATAGCTGTTGTTGTAGGAGAACTCTGCCAATGGCAAGTGTTTGTCCCAACCTTTTCCGAAGTCAATTACACATGCCCGAAGCATGTCCTCTAGGGTTTGAATTGTCCTTTCTCTTTGCCCATCAGTTTGAGGGTGATATGCAGTGCTCATATCTAAGCGGGTACCAAAGGCTTTCTACAAAGTCTGCCAAAACCTAGATCTGAATCGGCTATCTCTATCTGAGATAATGGAGATTGGCACTCCATGTCGGGACACTATTTCCTTCAAATACAACTGTGCGAGAGTACTCATCTCGTCAATTTCCCTGATCGATAGGAAATGAGCGGACTTGGTGAGACGATCAATGATGACCCAGATGGTGTCCAATCCGGTTGATGTCCTTGGTAATTTGGTGATAAAGTCCATAGTAATCCGTTCCCATTTCCATACTGGAAGTTCGGGTTGTACTAGCAATCCTGACGGCTTTTGACATTCCGTCTTTACTCTTGAGCATGTCAAACATTTCCCGACATACTCGGCGATGTCGGCCTTCATGTTTGGCCACCAATAGAGTTTCTTGAGATCCTGATACATCTTGTCAGAACCCGGGTGAATGGAGTATTTGGATTTGTGGGATTCATGCATAATGAGGTCACGTATACCTCTGCAGAGTGGGACCCAACTTCTTTCCTTGAAACAAAGCATTCCGTCTGATCTTTTCACAAAACCATTTTCATTTTCTGGCATACCATAGATTCTTTCACTGGGTCTGTTCTCCTCCCTGAGAGCTTCAGATTGAGCTTTTAGGATCTGCAAGGGAAGGGGTTAACAAATGGTCATTCCCAGATATTAGACTCTGAGAGGTTTAATTCGCTCCTTTTTGCTCAAGGCATCTGCCACAACATTTGCCTTCCCTGGGTGATAGCGAATTTCACAATCATAGTCATTGAGCAACTCTAACCATCGACGCTGTCTCATGTTCAACTGACTACTGCTCCTAATTCTAGATCATGAGTTGTATAGTTCTCTTCATTCTTTTTGAGTTGTGGAGAAGCATAGGCTATTACTTTGCTCCTTTGCATCAGTACTGCGCCTAAGTCGTGGTATGATGCATTACAATACACTATGAAGTCTTCACTTCCTTCGGGTAGCGTTAAGATTAGTGCTTCACAAAGTTTTTGTTTCAAGAGTTGGAAAGCTGACTCTTGTTTTTCTTCCCAGTTATATTTCTTGTTCTTCTGGGTCAGTTCTGTCAAAGGCTTGACGATTTTTTGAGAAATCTTCTATGAATCTTCTGTAGTAACCGGCAAGACCTAAAAATTTCCGTATCTCTGTTGGGTTTGTAGGAGATGCCCAATCTTTAACTGCCTCGATCTTGGCAGGGTCTACATGGATACCTTGACTGTTGATAACATGCCCAAGAAATTGTACAGTTTGAATCCAAAAGTCACATTTGGAGGACTTAGCATACAAATTTTCCTCTTTGAGTAACTCTAAAGATAGTTCTCAAATGTTCAGCATGTTCTTCATTGCTGCAGGAGTAGATTAGAATATCGACTATGAACACGATCACGAATTTGTCCAAGTATGGTTTGCATACTCGGTCTATTAAGTCCATGAATACTGCAGGTGCATTGGTTAGACCAAATGGCATCTCCTGAAATTCATAATGTCAGTACCGCGTTCTAAAAGCTGTTTTGGGAATGTCTTCTTCTCGGACTCTCAGCTGATGATATCCTGACCTTAGATCAATTTTCGAGTAGACACTCGATCCTTGTAACTGATCAAACAAATCATCGATCCTGGGTAATGGATATCGATTTTTCACGGTGAGTTTGTTCAACTCTCTATAATCAATACACATTTGGAACGATCCGTCTTTCTTCTTGACGATTAACACCGGAGCTCCCCAAGGTGATGAACTCGGTCGGATGAATCCCTTATCTGATAGCTCTTTTAATTTCTCAGATAACTCCTTCACTTCAGACGGTGCCAACCTATAGGGTGCTTTTGCTACTGGTGCCGCCCCAGGCACTAAATCGATTTGAAATTCTACTTGACGGATGGGTGGAATACCGGGCAAATCTTCAGGAAACACTTCAGAAAAATCTTTGACGACTGGCACATCTTCAAGTCGCTTCTCTTTCGATTCATTATCCGTCACTTGAACCAAGAACACGTGGCATCCCTTATTCATATACTTCATCGTCTTGATATACGAGATAATGCTAAGTCGAGTTTTACTTTGATCGCCTCGGAAAATATGAGTTTCACCATCGAGTGGAATGTGGATGACTTTCTCGTCACAGATGATTCTAGCATGGTGGTTAGACAACCAATCCATGCCAACGACGACGTCAAAACTACCAAGTTGAATAGGCATGAGGTCGATGCGAAAACGTTTGTTTAGTAAGGTTATGGTGGAACCTCGAATTACCGTATTGGTGCCTATTAGGTTCCCGTTAGCCATTTCAATTTCATATGTAGTGTCTAGTTTTATTGGGGCAATGTTAAGCAGAGAAGCAAATGAAGTAAACACAAAGCTTTTATCAGTACCGGAATCAAATAAAATTTTAGCATTTCGTTGGTTAAGTAAGAATGTACCCGTGACTACGCCAGGATCCTGTGGTGCATTTACGACACCTAGTACATATGCTCTCCCACGAGTAGTTTCTGGTTAGCATTCTAACTTGGGCATCGGTTCCTGTAGTGCCCCTTCTCGCCATACCTGTGGCATACCACTGTTACTGGTTTCAAATTTGCACCAGTGGCCCTGCAGTCGCTAGTTTTGTGGCCTGCCATTAGGCACTTTCCGCATTTGGAAATACAAGGCCCAGTATGATGCAATCTTCATCGGTTAAACTGGGTTTGTCTTCCGATATAACCACTTCTGTCAGTTGGTGCAACAACATAAGCCCTGTCAGCTTCCTGCCTGCGATTTTGTTGGTGGTGATAGTTGTTGCGATTCTGCTGATAATTGTGTTTACGGTTGTTGTTGTTGTGGTACCTGTTGTTGTTGTGAGAAGTGGTTCTTCTATCATCAAACTTTCGTTTATGATCATTATTCCCTGATGTAGATCCCCATTTAATTTCTCGGTCCAGTAATCTTTGGGCAATGGTGATGGCTTCTTCAAGAGTCGGTGGTTTAGATGAGGTAACATT
Source organism: Artemisia tridentata subsp. tridentata (assembly GCA_021014915.2). Taxonomy (NCBI): domain Eukaryota; kingdom Viridiplantae; phylum Streptophyta; class Magnoliopsida; order Asterales; family Asteraceae; genus Artemisia; species Artemisia tridentata. The sequence goes on along the minus strand of CP139506.1, from coordinate 316,435,536 downwards.
CCCCTCAATGCTTCGAGGCAGTCCCTCGACGTACTTTTCCAACGTCTTTTCAAGATCTGGCACCATGGATGGGCACAGTGCAGCAAGTTCTTGGAACCTCCTGTTATAAGTTTTGATATCATTTCCCTTTACAACCAGCTGGTGGAATTCCTCTTCTAGTTTCTTAATTTCAGTACGTGGACAGTACTTCCTTAGCATTTTCTGTTTAAACTCAGTCCAGGTGATTTGATAAGCTTCCTCAATACCCATGGTTTGGGCAGTAGCATTCCACCATGATTGTGCATCCTCCAAGAGAGTCCCTGTGGCATAAGTGACTTTGCAGTTGTCAGGACAACCGCTTCTCATGAAGACTATTTCAGTACGCTCAAACCAATGAGCAAGTTTAGTTATTCCATCTGTACCCTTAAAGTAAGTTGGCTTGCAACTCATTTCTGGGATAGCTGCTGGAGTCATGAAGACTATTTCCCGTTGCCCTATTGTTGCTACTCGAACGAGCTATTGTAGCCGCTTGGGTTTCGAGTGCTGCAGCAACGCTGTCGGCTACCAATTTCTGGATAGCTGCTGGAGTTATGGCGGGTGTTGGTGTTGTAGTTGCTTTTCTTGTGCGAGCCATACTTCTATTAACACCACAAGAAAAACACAGATTTAGAATTTACATAATGACCATGTTAGAATAATTCTAGTAACAAGGTAATTGCATACAAGTCATAACAATACTATCACAATAGGAAATCACAACCAACTGAGTCTATGAGAATCATATAATCACGGCATGTCCGGATACTATCGTACATGTATTTATAATAAATGATCAACTCTTGGTATAGGATTGCTAAGGAACAAACTGATTCATCATCTACAAAGACTGAAGTTCAGCAACTTTCTCTACATTCATAAAGTTCTCTTCCGAACTTTTTCATTGTTAAAAGTCTATGATTATAGCCCAGTTATAACATAAAAAGAACCATAACAATCATAAATAACATCACGACACGTCTGAATACAATCACAACACACATGAATATAAGGAAACAACCATAGCAACATAAATCAACATCAATATATAGCAAATCCATAACCAACAACTTAATATTAATAACTTGATCAGTTGTTGTTGTTCCCTTTACATGCTTAGAAGTAACTACAAAGTTAATCTAATTGTGTTCATGACTGAGCTTAATCGTATTAAATAATAAAAACACAAGTTTTTCAACGTTTAAATTCTTATTAGAAATCAATCAAAGAATCTATTACCCAAGTGTTTGCGGAAAAACACTTGGGATTGAATAGACAAGGTATGGTTTGTCTCCTATCTAAACTCAAGATATTCTTGAGTGGTAACAATATCGACCCACTGAGCTATCTCAGGGACTTGGTTACTCTTTGTAGGAGAAAAGTGGTTTTGTGAAAGTCTAAGCTTTTAATGCACAAAACTTTACCCACTTTTCTCCTATCTGTTCCTATTTATACACAGGTATAAAAGAGCACTGATGATTAAAATACAAAAAAGAATAACAAAGCGTGTCTGACAACTACAACAGTATTTGTCATTTCCAAGAACCAATTGGAATAGGCTAAAAGTCTTTTCGAGTGTCAGTTCTGACACTTCTTGACTTTTAGCCGTTTTAGGGAAGGTTCATCTCTGGCCCGATAAGACTTCTCCTTATCTCTTCAAACTCTTCCCGCCTAATCCCGCCTTTCTTTCAGACTTCAGGTTCTTCAGTCTACGCCTTCAGTCTTCAGTATTCAATCACTTATTGTTGTTGAGGAGACTGGGGTTCAGTGAGTTCTTGTCCAATACTCATTGAATCCAGCATCTTCTTCTTTGGCTTAAGTCCTACTCAGGAAGTTCCGCCCTCCTGAGTGGTGAATCTTTCTTCTTAGACTCGCCTTAAGCATCCTGAAGATGACTCACTGAGTGACTGTTCACTCAGTGACTTGAGAGTGTTTTCGGTTGATTAACACTTGGCTAGTTTGTGTCCAAATCCTGTTTTAAGGACTCTTAGGTACTGACGGACCCAACAATCTCCCCCTATTTGGATATAAATTATGCCTAAGTGTTTTGATCAGTTATGAGTGAGACAATGGGCTTCTTCTCATACTAAATATACTAGAAAGCAATTAAGGACACTGATATAACAAAAACATGGGACATCAATTTTATTAATATCATTACAAGGTCCTAACATTTAACATAATACTCAGGGTTCTTGTTCTCCTTCCAAGATACCCAAGAGTTCCAGTTTAGCTCTCTTCAACACTAACACTTCTTTGTCAGGTCGCTCTTTCATCATCCTGTCCAACAACTTGACAAACTCTTCATTTGCAGGACCCTTCACTTGAAGTGCCATTAGCTTGTATGCTAAGAGAGTTGTCGTTTCCACAAGCTTGATATCACTGACTCGTTGAAATGCGGGTTGGTTGAACTCATCGACAAAGAATATACCATACTCAGGCTCCTTGATGACCAGGTTGGGAACAAACTTGACTCTCTGAGGAGGAATCCTGTTGCAGTGAAGAGCAGCTATGAATTGTTCAGGTTCCTGACCCATAGCTTTTCTTTTCCTCCCGGTCTTCTGAGTAGGCTCAGGGATTGACAGTCCCTGAGATGCAAGTGCCTTCTCATGATCTATACCCAAACTCTTAGCCACTTTTTCCAGTTCCTCATATTTAGAGTTCAGGGTCTTGAGAAGGCTGGGAACGATCTTGCCATGCTTCTTCCTCAGGATGGGCATCATCATGTCCCATTCCCTTAACCCATATTCTGAGAATCTGAAGGGTTTATTTACCTCAGACTTTCTTGGTCCCCTGTGAACTGTAATGCTTATTGGGTTGGTGAGGTGAATGGTCATGTCAGTGATTGTGCCTTCTCCCTTGGTCTTTGTCATGTGCCACATGTACCTCTCATAGGTTTTCTTCCTCATTTCTTCTCTCAGTTTGGCTTGCTGATTGTGTTCCTGAAGAAGATCAGCCTGAAGCTTGAGGAATTCTTCCCCCTTGATGTCTTTGTCAGTCTCCTTTATTTTCTTCCTTGGCAACCTCAACAATTACTGGTTTGTTAAGTTGCTCAGCCTTCTTTGCAGCCCTTCTTATGTCCTGTTCATGCAAGACTACGGCTACTTCCTTTGGAGCCCCAAAGAATTTCTTTCCATCATCCAAATCAACCTCAAATGGTGCATCAGGGTCTGGACGTACTTCGGTTGATGCTGGCACCAGTTGCATTTGAGGAGGATCTTCAGTCACCATGATTCCCTTCCCTTTGTCAGTGAGAGGGGGTTGACTGATGGAAGTTTCAGGGACTTCTGTTGTTGCAACAACAAGGGCAGAGGATGAAGGTTGTTCAGGAGTTTGATCATCAAGTTTCTCCCCCTCAACAGATGCTGTAACTTCAGTGTATGCACCTGTTGACTGAGGAGTTGGGGTAACCGAAGAGGCCTGAAGAATTGACAGGATGCTGGAGACCATTTTCTTCATTTCAGAGGTCTCATTCTTCAGTGTGGACATTTCTGCGGCCATGGCATTCTGAGTGGAGGTGAGTTCAGTGATCTTGGTGGTGTAGTGGGTGATCAGCTCATTATGTTTTGTTGAGAGCTGATCAAAGGCTGAGGAAATTTTTTTCAGGTACTCCTTGGAATCAGCGACTGACTGATGAATAGAATCCTGCTGAGACCTTATTGTTTTAGGGTCCACCTCCGGAAGAAGCTTTAGAAGCTCATCGATGTTGGTGGAGGTGTTTTTCTGAGTATCCATGTACTCTTTCAGCTTTATGATCAGGGTTGGGTCATCTCTCATTTCCTCATGATTGGAATCAAGAGTCTTCAGAATATTGGTGAGTTGCTTATCCTGTTCAGTACCCATATCGTCAAGAGATTCCCTCAGGTCACCGATTTGTTTGTCAGTGAGGTTGGCGACCTGAAGCAGTTTACCCTGTGATTCTTCAACAGTAGCCCTGAAGTCAGCATAGTTAGCTGCTACTTCAGTGTGCTGATCCCATTGCTCTTCAGAAATCTCACGAAAGAGAGCATGGTTGGCTTTACAGAGAAACATTACCAGCTGCCTTTCAGTAAGTGGAAGAACATTGTCATATTTCTGCAACCACTGAGGAGTAGCAGGAGCAGATGAGTAACCTGAAGATGATGATGTTGATAGGTTGGTTAGGGGTTGTTGATCCTCAGGAGGAGGAGATGATTGTTGTTGCTCAGGGTGCTGAGGAGAGTTGTATGTTTCAGTCTCCGTTTCCTCCTCAGCACCAAAAACGTCTTCATCACCAAAATCAACCATTTCCTCCTATGACACATCATCCAGCAGTCTTTCAAGATCTGCCAGAGTAGGAACCCTGCGGGAATCTGGCTCCCCCTCAGAAGAGGGCTCACCTTTGTTGTGGCCAGGTTCTGACCCCTCCAAGTGCACTGAGTGGGTTTTCTCAGCCTGGACCTTGGAGTCAGTTCCCAAGTGAATGGATTCGCCATGGGGGGTTGTGGGTTCTGTATCAGCGGGTGGTTTTAATCCCTCTGAGTCTTTGTCCCCCTGAGTGCCTTCAAGGACTGGCGGGCGTTCTCCAGTACTATCATGAGGCAATGATTGTTGATGGACCCCCTTCCCATCAGGGTTGTACTGCCCTTCTGAGGTTTTAGGGTCCTTGTGATTTCTCAGGACTGTAAACAGGATGTGATTGGGTGTGGGTCCCCTTCTCAGTAGAGTAGTGCTGCTCTACCGAGGGTATAGGACCCTGTACTCCCTTAGGCAAAGGTTGGGATTGACTAATGCCTTCATCGGGATGTGAGAGGGTAAAGGTTCCAGACCCCACTGACTTGTGTATGTCAGTAGGGCCATGAGGAAAGGTTTTGCCCGAGGACACTGAGGATGATTTCTCAGTATCCTCCATTGGCGTTTGTTTTAAGGTCAAGAGGGTCTCAAGAGTGGGTGTCTCAGAGGTCTTGGCCGTTTTTTGCCTTTCTTTAGGCTCTGAGGCAGAGGTCTTAAGGGCGAGTGGTTTGGGTTTAATCACCTTCTTGGACCCCGCCTTCTTTTTCTTCTTCTCCTGCTTTGTAGGAGAAGGAACAGGTGAGACAGCATTTGCTCCTTGAATGACCAACAACATGTATATGGTCAGGGAGACTGGTTGTACCTCAGTAAGGTCTCTTGAATAGTTGGCTTTATGAAGGACGTCAGGTTTAGATCCCTCAACGTCAGGCCTAACATAATCAGAGCCTAGTAAGTCCTGAAGCGCACAGGAAATGAACCTAGGGTAAGACATGTGTCTTTGCCTAGATTTTCCTGATAGCTTGGCTATGAGGTCTCGGAAGATTATTCCTCCGATGTCAATCTTTCTACCCTCCAGGAGACTGAACACCATCAATTGTTTTGATGCATTCAATTGCTCCGTGGAGGATTTATTGCCCCCAAGGACCTGAATGACAAAGGTCATCAGGATCCTCCAGACAGGATGGAACCAGGTCTTAATGATAGGCGCTTTGGCCAAAAGGGTTCCTGGGGCCACATCAGGATGTTTTTCATCATGTGGCCTTAGTAAAAGCAATTCGGCCTTTACTTCTGCGTCAGTGGGGTTGGGCTCAAAGTTCTCAGTGAAATCAAGACCTGTGGCCTTGATGAAGGTTGGGTAATCCAGGGAGAGGGTCCTTCTCCCATTCATCATTGAGAACGTGATTATTGAGTCTTTGGTGTCCTCAAGGCTTGTTGCCACTGTTGTACACCATAATTTTCTCAGATAGTCATTATATATGACTGAGGGGGTTTTTGTGAACGCCGTAGCAAGAAAGCAGTTTTGAAGATATTTAACCACATTCTTGTACACCCAAAATTTTTCGGGGTAGGCAAAGTTTCCTACGACGTTATTTTTGGTCATGTCCACGCCCTCCATTGTGAATTCCATATTTGGGACGTAGGTTATAGCTTTAGAAGTAGCCATTTGTTTGAAAGGTCTAGGTTTTACAAGAAAATGGTCTGGTTTTCTAAAGATGAAGAACACACACAATAGTTTTGAAAGAAGAGGGCGGAGTTTGCTTAAGATTTTCTAAAACGTGTGTGTGTTAATCTGTTTTGGGGTATTTATAGGAAAGTGGAGGGAAGGGTGGTTTGGGTATTAAGCAAATTATTCTCAAAAATTTGAAAACCGTTTTGTATAAAACGTTTGGGATCCGCATTAAATGCCACCACTCCACTTTCTCGGGTTTTGCGCAACAGTCGAGGTGAACAGTTGTGCCGTTTACAAAAAGTGTAATTTGCATGGATTACATCATCACATATATATGATGTGTGAGGAGAGGCATCAAATGCCAAGTGGGTATGTGGGGGCCCAAGATATGTATGCCAGTTGGTAAAAGAACATATATTCCTATATTAAATAGGTATTCAGTTACCAACCTCGGACATTTACTAACTAGATACTTAGAGCATTTAAGTTAGCATTGAATGCCATCTTGAGTGACATGAATGACTTTTCATTCAGTGAGGGGTTCAGGGAAGGTGGTTCAGTGATCTTTTTCACTGAGGTACACTAGAGATGCAAACACAAACCGGTTTTTTTTAACCGGCTCAAAAAACCGTAACCGGTTTTTAAAAAAACTGGTTTTTTTAACCGGACCAGTTTTTTTTAACCGAACTGGTTAGACCGGTTTTCGATTTTATAAGTGGACCGGTTTTTTACTGGTTTTATATCCGGTTTTAACCGGTTTTATTTATTTTTTTATTATTTTTTTCAACATTGATATCACATGTTGGTTTTGCAGCTTTAGTCTTTAGACAATGACATTTCCTTGTCAGTTGTCAGTACTGTAGCACGCTTCTGACTTACAAGTACTATATCCCATGGGCCATGGCACGTTTAATTTATCATACATACCTACCACTGTACCACACCAGTCTACCACGACCTACGGTATTATGAACGTTTAAGTTGTCATAAAATTGCATTTCTCTAATATGAACGGTAATATGTTTCTAGCATTTAATTCATGTATTAGAATTTTTCCTTGAAAGCTAATGTAATTAAAAATAAAATATTACTTCCTCCATAATTTATTGTCGTAATTTATTTACAAAACATTCATTAATGGTTTAAACTTTATCCATTTCTAAAATATTTATTGCAATAACTTTTATGACATCTTTGACACAACTTAAATGCTAGACTTTATGTTTACTATTGTCTATTGAATAATAAAACTTACAAGTACTATATCCCAGGTCACCTAACACAGGAATTAATCTTCATCTTTCTCTATTTAACTATCCTTGTAAAATTACATTTCTCTAATAAAACGGTAATATGAACGTTTCTAGCCGTTTTTTTGAATTTTTTTATGTTTTTTTGATTATTTTAAGCCATGGATTGGTAGTATAAATACATGTAATGAGTTGTGGTTGAAAACACATAAAAAACACTCTCATATCTCTCTTTAATCTCTCTAATCTTTATATATTTACTCTAATCTCTCTAATCCCTATATAATGGAAAACTCACAATCACAACAAGCTTCCACTACTCCCTCCGTTTCTACTAGCAATGCACGAAAAGTTTACACAAATGAAGATGTTGTGAAAATTAAACCAACTAACCGAAAAGGTGATGTTTGGTCTAATTACGATTTGTGTATTATGATTGATAATTTGGAAAGGGCGCGTTGCAAGAAATGTGAGAAATTTTATAACCCCACGTCTAACACTACACTTAGGACTCATATGAACGGTTGTAATCCGGTCCAAAATGATACGTCACAAGGTACTATTGGTGCGGATGGTCAAGTTTTTATATATGATAATGATGCACTTCGACTTGATTTTACGAAGTTTGTCATTCAACAAGCGCTTCCATTCAACCACTTCGACAACGTCAAGCTTATGGAGATCATCAAAAGGAGGCTACAACCGCGGTATCAACATGTAAGTCGTACTACTCTTAGAAGTGATGCTTTTAAATTATGGAAAACGGCTAAAAAAGATATTATTGATGGTTTTCGTGAATATAAATATGGTGTTTCTATAACTACGGATACTTGGACCGCACCACATGGTACGACAAATTCTTATCTCGCCGTTACGGCTCATTGGTTTAATCTCGAATCTTGGTTATTAATGAAACGGACAATTGCTTTTAAACTATTTGGTTATCCTCATACGGGATCTAATTTAAGAAAAATTTTACATGACACTTTAATTGAATATAATTTAGATGATAAAGTTTTTACGATTTCACTAGATAATGCATCCAATAATACTAGAGCTATGAAATTGTTAAAATTACGTATAAAACCCGTTTTAGATGGTGCTTTTTTTCATTCTCATTGTGTTGCTCATGTTATAAATTTATCCGTGCAAGCGGCATTAAAAATATTTGATAGTTTAAAGATGAAATTTAGGGGTTTATTAACAACTATATATAGTGCGAGCAACGAAAGACAAATGAACTATCACCGTTTTCGTAGACAATGTGGTGAAACACCCCTAGGACCTTGCTTTGATAATAATACTAGGTGGAATTCTACTTGCATGATGTTTGAAAATATATTACGACAAACTCAAACTTTAACCGCTTTTAATGATATACTTGTTAGTATAAATAAGTCCGTTTCGATAGACGACCAAGATTGGGATCGACTAAATGATTTAACTATTTTTTTACAAGTTTTTAAAGAAGCAACAACTATAGTATCGGGTGTTTATTACCCAACTAGCTCAATAGTTTTAAACCAAATTTATGCTATGACGGAAAAATTAGACGAATTAAAAAACTCACCTAGTCAAATGTTTAGAAGAATGGTTAAAGTTATAAAAAAGAAATTTATAAAATATTTTGGTAGTTTACCTTTGATTTTTACTTGTTCCGCCGCACTTAATCCATGTTTAAATGCTGGAGGCGTAGAACTTTTAATAACAAGAATAATGGAAAATTTAGACTTAACCTTTGGGTTAAACGATAACGAACCCGACTATATAAGAACCCAAAATTTGAAATTTAACGATAATTTAAAAATTTTATTTGGAATTTATGCAACAAAATATGGTCAACAACAAAACCCAATTGTTGACCAAATGCGGGCCGGATCGTCTCGAATGGCAAGAGACATTAATATAAACCTTTATAATAGTTTATGTGAAGACGCTACAAAGTGTCAATGAACATCGGCCCCAACAAGCGAATTGGGACAATATATGGCTACAAACTTTTTAATAACTTTAAGTCTCGAAGAGTTTGCAAACTTTGACATTTTGGCTTGGTGGAAAGAAAGGGAAATCCAATTTCCAATTTTATCCGCTATGGCTCGTGACTTATTAGCGGTTCAAGCTTCGTCGGTAGCTTCCGAATCGGCCTTTTCTACTAGCGGTAGAATTATATCGGAAAGAAGGTCAAGACTAACTCCCGAATCCGTGGAAGTATGTGTGTGTTTGAAAGATTATTCGGACGGAGTAGATAGGATACAACATGAATCATCGTTGGAAGGTCCGATATTACAAGACGTTGAAGAAACTATAGAAAGAGAAGAAGTTGAATTAGGGATATCACCTCCGACTACCGAATTAGATGAAGGTGAGTTTGAAGATTTTGATGTTGAGAACGTAGATGTAGAAGAGTTTCTGGAAGATTTTATGACTTGAGTATAACGGGTGATGGGAATGCCGAAGCTCGATATACTTGAGTACACTAATATGTTTTCGGGTGATGGCCATGCCGAAGCTCGAAATGTATTAGTATTTATATATTTTTAGTTGTATAATTGTATTGTTTAAATAAAAGTTATGATTGTATTTTTTTAGTATGTTTCCGGTGCAAATAAAAAGTTATGATTGTATTTGTTTAGTATATTTTCGGTGTATTGTTTAATTAAATGTTTGATAATTAACAAGTTTATTAAATAAATGTTCGAACATGTATGTAAAATTCCGAAAAAAAAAACGAACCAGTAAATAACCGATAAAAAAACCAAATCCGAACATTTATAACCGAAAAAAACCGAACCGGAAAAAAACCGATTCCGAAAATTTATAACCGAAAAAACCGATTCCGAACATTTATAACCGAAAAAAACCGATTTCAGAAAAACCAAAAAAACCAAAACCGGTTTTTTTATAACCGGTTTTCCCAAAACCGAAAACCGGTTTTAACCGATTTATTTGCACCTCTAAGGTACACATTAAGTCAGGGACCTGAGGTTTTCAGAATATACACTTAGTTGGATGGATTCAATCAGTGGACTAATTCTCAATATCCAACATTCCTAATTCAGCTTTCAGTCTTGTGAAAGTTGGTTCATCCAAAGGTTTGGTGAATATATCAGCTAGCTGATATTCAGTCGGAATGAAGTGTAATTCTATGTCACCATTCATGACATGGTACCTGATGAAGTGATACCTAATATCAATGTGTTTTGTTCTCTGATGAAGAACAGGGTTGTTTGAGATGGCAATTACACTTGTGTTACCACAAAAGATGGGAACCATCTTATACTGGATTCCATAGTCACTGAGTTGACTTTTTATCCAAAGTTCATTTGCACAGCAACTGGCTGCTACAACATATTCAGCTTCAGCTGAGGACATGACAAATGATTGTTGCTTCTTTGCACTCCAACAGATTAACTTTCCACCAAGAATTTGGCAGGAGCCTGAGGTGCTTTTTCTGTCCATGTTGCATCCAGCATAGTCAGAGTCTGAGTATCCTTTGAGATCAAGGCCTGAGCATTTTGGATAGTATAATCCAAGGTTTGGAGTATCTTTCAGGTACCTGAGTATCCTTTTCACAGCAGTGAGATGAGATTCTCTTGGGTCAGTGATGAGTGTGTAAATACTCATCATTTTACACCCATTAAAGACACAAAAATGACTAAAAACACCCAAATAGATCAAATATATTGCAAATATTCGTGGTTTGTATTTTTATGTGTTTCAGGTACAAAAGGATCGAAAACAGGGCAAAAACAGACAAAACCGAGCACAAGATTGGAAAAAGTTGAAAAGCCGAGGACGGGGAAGAAATTTACAAGTTTGGACCGGGATATTGCTCAAGTTATCAAAAGTCAACCTCCAAGAATACAAAGTGTCACAAATAATCCTTGGAGATTAATTTTAGATTTGGCAAGAATGGTCCCTGGATTTTCAGATTGTACAACTATAGTCCTTTAACTTACATCAAATCCATTTCCAATCCTAAACTTAACAAACCCTTAACCCATTTCTAACTAAACCCAGCCCACACAAGAAATAAACCCAAGCCCAATCCAAAAACACATGACCCGGCCTTTTTATCCCTGAATTAACCTAAACCAAGTTTGACCCCAGTCAAACTCTTCTTCTTCCCACTTGCCGCCAAACCATACCACCCTCACCCACCGTTTCTCTGCAATACCACCTTATCCCTGACAATCCACCTTCCCCTTCCTCCAATAAGAAGCCTTCACACTCTAACCCTCCCCCATGCTCTCAGAAAAGGTTAAAAGCCCACTTGACAGTTTTTCCGCCAAAATTGGTTTCAACGAATGAGATGATACTCAAGCATAACCAATGGTGGGATTTGCTTGAAATTGATCAGAGATGCTTTTTGGATGTCTATTTAAAGAAAAGAAGACACAATGATAGAGTTGTCACTGCTTTAGACCATTCGTAGTGTAATTGTTCTATTTTCAATTTCAAATTCAGTTCTAAACTTTAATGTAAGCTCATTTAAGCTCTTTTGTACTTAATTTAAGAAGCATTGTTTCAATTTCAAGTTAAAATCAAAATTTCAAGTATTCAGTTGTTATTTTTAATTCGAATTCAAGTTAGTTGATGTTACATTATTCAAAAGCTCTTTCTCTCAGTTTCATGAAGCTTATGTAAGCTATTTTTAGCTTATTATAAGTTCCATTTGGTTTATTTCAGTGTTAATTGTAAAAGTAAAAAAAAGTCATCGAAAGTCAAACCGGGAACTAATAAGCAGTTCAGATGTGATAAGCTGTTTTGGAATAAGATGGGTTGTTTATTGGCTTGTGCTAACAACCCTGGGTTTGTGTGGTTAGTAGTTCAGCCCTGTTCTGAGCAAGGGCAATTGTAAGTGCTTTTCAATTTTCCTGTTTTACTGTTCCATTTCTTATTTTATTGCTTATTGCTTTTTGTTTGGTTACTTGTTCCATTTGAAGTCATTCTAAGTTAGTTTTATAGTTAGTATAAGCTTAAGTCTTATTTTTACCTAAAAACTAAAAAACAGTCCAAATTAGCTTTTAACTGCTTAAATTTGTTTGCTTATGTAAACTGCTTATTCAGAGTTGGATATTGCTTATTTAGTTTATTTACACTTATTTACATATCTGTATTCAGTTAACTCAGCTTATTTTAGCCTTTGCTAGTCTTAAACTAAGTTTTTGACTTTTAAAGGAGTGTTTGGTTTAAACTTATTCTGAGGTCAAATTAGTTATTCCTGTTCATGTGCCATTTGTTCAGTTTAGATTAAGCCTAATTGAGAGTAATTAAGTTGTTGCTGATAGGTGTTAAGATGTTTTGAGTGGTTTTGAGGTTTTAAGTTTATGAGTGTAAATTCTAGATCCTACACTGCCCTAATAAGCTCCCATTAAAGCTGAGGCTTGTGTGGTGCAAGTTTTTGGCAATTTTAGGTGTAATTTAGTTGTTAAAATAAGAATCCAGGAGTTGGTTAAGTTTGATCAAGAATTGAATGAGTTAGGGCCTAAAATTTCATCATACTGCATCAGTATATACTGTGCAGACCAACACCATTAGCTACTGATCTCAACTCTTTATCAGCTTATCCTTTGGTGCTTATTCCCTAAAAATTAGTTTGCTTATAACCTATAGTACTAGCTTTTAGTTTCTGTGCTTGGATTCCTTTGTGTAGCTTTTTAGATAGTTTAAATTCAGTCTGCAAGTTCCCCAATTTGCACTGCCTGAGCCTGCAATTAATTTTTGTTCACAACCATCTGATCTAGGTAAGAATTAGAGTCCAATTGGGTTGTAATAATTAAGGCTTTTGATGTTTTAGTGTAGCCTGTAGTGCTAGGAAGCTTTTGCCCCCATAATTTTCCAATAATCAGCTTATTTGAGGTGCTTATTTTGATATGCAAGTAGGGGTTTTTACTGTCATTTCTGCATAAATTGTGAAACTGCTCAACTGCTTATCTGCTTATTCCATGTGCTTATCTGGACTTTAATCAGTTGTTTTATGCTTAAATAAGTTGTTTGAATTGTTTCTGAGCTTGTGGTATCTGTTAGTGCTTAAGTGCTTATTTTAGTGCTTATTTCCAAACTGCTTATTAGCCCATCTGCTTATTAGGGTTTAGATAGCTTCTGATTTTATTTTTCCTAGATTAAGAATTAAATTTTAGATTTACCTTAAAATTTCCAGATTTTTCTCAACAGTTTTAGTATTTTTAATAATTTAATTAGTTTAAAATAGTTTTTAAGTCATAATAAAAAAAATATAAAAGTCAGAAAAATATAAATCTTTTTTCTAAAATTTTCTTTTGTTATTTTTAACCTAGGAAAAATAATTTTTCACTTGTAAGATTAGATTTCCATATATCTTAGTTTTTAGCCCGTTTTAATAATTCCCGTTACGCATTTTTTATATAATCTGTTTTAGTCTTAATTTTATTTTGAGAATTTGTTTCTCATTATTTAATTAGATTAGAATTAAAAAAGCAAAATTCCATATCCCAATCATCAGTCACTCTAATTCCAAACCTCAAACGATTGTCCATTCCATCCTCGCTGGGATACGACCCGGGTAATCACTTACCTGGTATCACACATATCACAAACGTGAGTTTTTTCAAGTTAGCTTTTTTCCTAAAGGGTTGATTTTTTCTTAATTCACGTGTATCCGTCTGATATTATTTATATACACACTATACCACGGATCAGTCAGATTGATATCTGGCACACAAACATACTGAGAATTGGATGTCAGGCCTTGATGCAAGAAGATACATCAGTGACCCAATCATTCCTCTGAATAGAGTTTGATTGACTGGTTTACCAGTAAGGTCAGGACCAAGGTTTTTGGGGGGAACCATGGGAGTTTTGACTGAGGCACAGTCACTGAGCTCATACTTCTTCAGTAGGCTTCTGACATACTTCTCTTGACTGATAGAGGTTCCTTTATCAGTCTGCTTGATTTGCAGTCCAAGGAAGTAAGTCAGTTCTCCCATCATGCTCATTTCAAATTTCTTTGCCATCAGTTTTTCAAACTGTTTGCAAAGTTCATACCATGCCCTGGGAAGCTTGCAGACATAGTCAGGAAACTCACTGCTTTCAAATCCAGGAGGTTGCTGAACATAAACTTCTTCTTTCAGTGAGCCATTTAAGAATGCACTTTTAACATCCATTTGGTACACCTTGAAGTTCATGTAGGTTGCAAATGCAAGGAAGATCCTGATGGCTTCCATCCTTGCCACTGGTGCAAATGTTTCTTCATAGTCAATGCCTTCTTGTTGATTATAGCCTTTGGCTACAAGTCTGGCCTTGTTTTTAATGACTATGCCATTTTCATCAGATTTGTTTTTGAACACCCATTTCATGCCAATGACTGAAACATCTTCAGGACACTTGACCAAGGTCATTACCTTGTTTCTGTCAAATTGTTCCAGTTCATCATGCATGGCCTGAACCCAACTTGGATGTTTAAGTGCTTCTTTGACACTTTTGGGTTCAATTGTGGAGATGAAGTCCACAAATAGGCATTCATTGGCTGAGGCTACTCTTAGACTAGCAGCCATGCTTCTGGTGAGCATGCCTTCAGTAGGCTCACCAATTATATTGACAAGTTCTATATCCTGAGACCTAGTCCAACTGTCCTGAGGTCTTGGATACTGATTAGAACTTGTGGAGGCCTGATTGGTAGGGTCTGGTGTAGACACCTGATGATCTTCAAGATCTTGAGTGTCAGATTGGGTTGACTGATCACTGAGATTGTTTGGTTCCTGAGCACTTTGTTCAGACTGATTGATTGCATCAGTACTTCTTTGTGCTTCAACAAACTCAGTGATGGTTGGGTAAGGAAGGTAGTGAGGGATGATGTAGTAGGAGATGTCAGCATTTGCTTGGTACTGAGTGGAAGGATCATTGTCTGGATGATGTTCATCAGGAGGGTATCTTGATGAATCATTAATACCTATCTCTTCCACTGAGGTGTTAGAGACACTGATTGCATCAGTGCTCTCATCAAAGGTAACATGGAATGTTTCCTCAGTTTGCTGTCTCCTAGTGTTGAACACCCTGAAGGCCTTTGAGACAAGTGAGTATCCTAGGAAGTATCCATCATCAGCTTTGGCATCAAATTTCCCTAAGTGATCCTTGTGATTATGAATAAACACAGGACACCCAAAGACATGAAAGTAGCTGATGTCAGGGATCCTTCCCTTGAATAACTCATAAGGGGTTTTGCTATGTCTCTTGACAATGATGGATCTGTTTTGTGTGTAACAGGCAGTCTTTACTACTTCAGTCCAAAAGTGTTTGGAAAGGACTGATCCATTTAGCATTGTCCTGGCAGCTTCAATGAGTGTTCTATTCTTCCTTTCAGCAACACCATTTTGTTCAGGTGTGTAAGGAGGGGAAAAGTTTTGGGAAATTCCTTTCTCATCACAGAAACATTCAAGTTCATAGTTTATGAACTCTGTTCCATTGTCAGTCCTAATCTGTTTGACTTTAATGTCATTTTGATTTTCAATGTTCCTGACAAAGGACATGATTGTTTCAGCTGCCTGACTCTTTTTGATCAGGAAGTAAACCCAAGTGTATCTTGAGTATTCATCCACAATGACCAGAGTATACTTCTCATGGTTAATGGATCTAGGACTGATGGGCTCAAAGAGATCCATATGGAGAAGATGAAGGCAGTTCCTGATGGAAAATTTTGTTTTGGTTTTAAAGGATGCTCTATGATGTTTACCTTTTTCACAGGCAGAGCATGGTTTATCCTTTGAAAACACAAGTGATGGTAAGCCACGGACCTTGTTTTGTTTTACAAGATTGTTTATATTTTTGAAGTTCAGGTGGGAGAGTCTCTTATGCCAAAGCCAGTTGAGGGTTTCAGTGGCCTTAGCAAAGAGACAAGTTCCATTCTGAGTTAGACTGGACATGTCTAACACACAAACATCTTGCCTTCTTGGTGCAATAAGGACTACTTCCTTATTTGCATTGAAGATGGTTCCTTGCTTATCATCAAACTAAACTATGTACTTTGCATCACATAGTTGACTGACACTGATCAAATTGTACTTAAGACCATTTACATAAGCTATCCTAGTAAAGGCTATACCACTACAGTTTACTGAACCATAACCTTCAGTGAGACATGATGAATTATCAGCAAATACCACCTTGGGTCCTGGTTCTTCTACATATTTATGCAGATACTCTTTCACACCAGTCATGCTCTTTGAACATCCACTATATAGATGCCAAATTGACTCCCTGGCATGCCTCTGCACAAATGGTAAACTGAGTTAGTTCTTTCCAGGACCCCTCATCTTGGAGGGATTGGCTTTAGTAGCCTTCTTAAAGGAAACAATTGATTCATGGTCAGTGGTTGAGTAGACTGAGCTACCACATGTTTTGCATTTGATTGCTGAGGTAGACTCAGTAGATTGAGAGGATGACTTGGTCATACCTCTTCTGGTTTGAATAACCTTCTCATGTCCTGAGGTGTCATGAGTGGGATCTCCACAAATTTCACAACTGTTGTACATTAGACAATCCTTAGGAAGATGGTCATTAAAGCCACAGTGAGGGCAAGGTGCAAAAGGCTTGGCCTTTTGTTTCTGTTTCTGTTTAGAATCAAAAGGATATTTTAAAGCCTGAGCTTTAAAGTTTGCCATCTTTGATGTGGATGTGTATGATTGGTGATCAGATGTCCTGTGATCTTCCTTTTTGCATATCATGCAGTAAAGGATTCTATAGCAATCATCAGTGAAATGATTGGTATAGTGACACAGCTCACACCTTTTCAGGGGTTTGGAGGGTTTTGGTTTGGTGCTTGAGGAAGCTGATTTGGGTTCCTTCATCTTGGATTGAGAAGGCTTCTCAGAAGATTCAATCTTCTCACTCAGCTTCCTGACAAGCTCAGCCAACTGATCAATTTTTGAATCAAGGCTTTTAGTTTTTACTTCAGAAGGGACTGAAGTTGATGAGTCATCAGTATGAACTGAGACTTCAGGGGTTTGCCTTTTCAGGATGGTTTTTCCTGTTCCTGGCTTCTCCTTTGGAGAATACTGAGAGTAGACCAATGGTGCGAGGTCTGAGCTTGGTGCCGCACCCTGAAGGACTTTCAGAGGTGGGAGTGGTGTAAATGATTCTGATTCAGACACATTGACTGACTCAGTACTACTGGGTTGGTCAATGAGTCCAAGCATATTTTTCAGAGCCTGACTTTCAGGAAGCAAGATTTTTCCAGTCTCAAAGTTTGGTAACTTACTGACTGGGTTGTCCCTGACAATCCAGTCATTTGACTTGGGTTCCATTTCCTGCTCAAAAGATATGCCAGTTGGAATAAAAATCTTTTCTCTGTGACTATCACTGGGGGTTTCAGTGAGTTGGTCTATTCCTATAATTTTCTTGTTTTCACTCGGAATTAGACTCATAGTTTCATAGACTTAGTGGTTTCATTTGCTTTAGCTTTTGAAAATTTTGACTGATTTCTTTTGATAAAATATTTTGAATTGGCAAGGAGTGCCCTTTCTTGGAATTCCAAGTTTAAGTCATTTAGGTACTCATCACCAGTTCTTTCATCAATCTCATCATCAGAATCCTCTTGAAAATCCTGTACAACACCATTAGAATAAAAGGCAGTTGATATGGGTGAGGAGGTCAAGGCCTTTTTGGTCTCAAGAGCTTTCTTTGAGTCAGTGTATCTCCTAGAGATTAAGTTGTTCTCATAGACGAACTTCTGATAGATCTCAGGGAGCTCAAGGGTCTGAATGTGGTTAGCATTCCTAAGGCCTTGTGAGAAGTTTAGCCACTTCTCAGGGAGACTGTTGACAAAGCCAACATTGATCTCATGCTTAGATAAAACTACACCATCATTTGACTGTTCATTTATCAGGGTCTTGTATCTGGTATATGTCTGAGAGAGATTTTCAGAGTCCTTTGCCCTGAAAGTGTTGTACTCAAGTTTCAAGTCCATGATCCTGTTTTCCTTGGTATCTGAGGAACCTTCAAATCTGTTAATCAAGTCAACCAAGTTTGCTTGGCTGTTGAACAGTTAATGCCTGATTCCATTATATCGTCAGGAAGACAAGATATAATTATGCTTTTCAGGCGTTGGTCTTGATTGACCACCCTTCTCTCATCAATGGTCCACTGAGCTTCAGGCTTCTTTAGCCCCTCAGCAGTCTTAGGGACAAAAGGACCATCCCTGATACAAGTGATGTAGTATGGTTCCATACCATTCAAGTAGCAAAGCATTCGCTTTTTCCACTTGCTAAATTTTCCAGCTTCAAGTCTGGGAGCAACAGCTGAATAGCTGCCACCCTTTTTATCGACGAGTTGGGGCACATTAACATCAGCCATAGTAGGATCTTGGTTTTAAAAACCTTGAGCACTCTCAGTTTTTGAAAAGATTTTATAAACCAGAGGCTCTGATACCACTTGTTGTTCCCTTTACACGCTTAGAAGTAACTACAAAGTTAATCTAATTGCGTTTATGACTGAGATTAATGTATTGATTAATTACAACTGATAAGTAAAACGTAAATATAAAAACACAAGTTTTTCAACGTTTAAATTCTTATTAGAAATCAATCAAAGAATCTATTACCCAAGTGTTTACGGAAAAACACTTGGGATTGAATAGACAAGGTATGGTTTGTCTCCTATCTAAACTCAAGATATTCTAGAGTGGTAACAATATCGACCCACTGAGCTATCTCAGGGACTTGGTTACTCTTTGTAGGAGAAAAGTGGTTTTGTGAAAGTCTAAGCTTTTAATGCACAAAACTTTACCCACTTTTCTCCTATCTGTTGCTATTTATACACAGGTATAAAAGAGCACTGATGATTAAAATACAAAAAAGAATAACAAAGCGTGTCTGACAACTACAACGGTATTTGTCATTTCCAAGAACCAATAGGAATAGGCTAAAAGTCTTTCCGAGTATCAGTTCTGACACTTCTTGACTTTTAGCCGTTTTAGGGAAGGTTCGTCTCTGGCCCGATAAGACTTCTCCTTATCTCTTCAAAATCTTCCCGCCTAATCCCGCCTTTCTTTCAGACTTCAGGTTCTTCAGTCTACGCCTTCAGTCTTCAGTCTTCAATCACTTATTATTGTTGAGGAGACTGGGGTTCAGTGAGTTCTTGTCCAATACTCACTGAATCCATCATCTTCTTCTTTGGCTTAAGTCCTACTCAGGAAGTTCCGCCCTCCTAAGTGGTGAATCTTTCTTCTTAGACTCGCCTTAAGCATCCTGAAGATGACTCACTGAGTGACTGTTCACTCAGTGACTTGAGAGTGTTTTCGGTTGATTAACACTTGGCTAATTTGTGTCCAAATTCTGTTTTAAGGAATCTTGGGTACTGACGGACCCAACAGTTGTTTTACAAAAACAAAACGATACAAGGTCTTTTATTAATGCCACATGCGGCAGGCTAAGATGCCTCAAAACTACAACTGATGTAATATATGTCTAGCTCCTAGATGTCTCGTCCATGCGTCCCTTGAGCTCTGTGATCTGATCCAAAAGTCCCTGTATCTCTGTCCGCTGCATGACCTGTATGTCCTTAATGAGGGTCTCTAGGGTAGTGATACTGTGGCGAGCTTGCAGAACCTCTTCTATCTGTCTTTGTCTCTCCTGCTGAAAAACTATCATCTGAGTGCGTGTCTCGACCATCTCCGTCTGTATCTTGGTCAAACCCTCCTGTAACTCCATCCTCTCTGTCACGAGGTCATGGATAGTACCATCGACCGTCTCGGTGCGGTCGAGAGACATCTCATTAGTGAAGCTCAGTAGTGTGTCTATCTGCTCCTCATGGCGCTCCAATCGCATCATGATAGTGGAGGGAGTGGGTGTACGGGCAGCTGCTGCCCTGGAGGTCTCCCCATTCTCGAAGACTCGAGCTGGAGGGGTAAAGCCTGGAGGAAACAGTAAGGATGAGGAAGTATGGGAAGACGAATCACTAGGATCTGATGTGCGGGCCAGGTTCTGAGGGGGTAAGTCCTCCTCAGGTGTCGACTCCCGACGATGAGGTGCAAATGGGTATGACTGAGTAAGTAAGTCAAAAAGATAGTCGGGTCTGACTGGAGGTGGAGGGGGTGATGATAGTAGTGGTGGTATGGAAATCTCAAGAGATGGAGGTGGTGTCAGCATGATCATATCTAAGGGTGATGTCGGGGATAGAGGTGGTAATGGTGGTGGTATAATAGGAACCAATGGTAATCGTACCCTCTTATGGGCAGTGTGAATCCTGATGGGACCATTTGGGTGACTCCTAAATGGTCTCATGAAAGGTTCAGGCTCATAAGGTTGTAGAACTCTGACTCGCCTGCGCCGGATAATCGGTGCAGGTGGGGTGGTGGAGTAGGAAGGGAAGTCTCTGTGTCAGATGCAGGTAGCCACTGATGTGACTGCATGTACTGGTCGTATGATAGTGGGGTGTAGATGGGAGAAACTGGATGGTTCTACGGAGGAGGTGGTGGAGTATCTGCCTCATATCCTGAAGAAATATGTGCTCGCCTAGCTTGCACATACGGGTCATCTAATAGAGGTGAGTTAGGGTTGCCTGCCGGTACAACAGGTGTCATTGGTGGGGTAGGAACAACTTCACCCTCCTTGAAGGGCTCCGTTTCACCAGATGCGACACATGATACTGTAGGAGTCGGGGTACTAAGAATTACTGGTGAAGTAGTGGACGATAGAGTACCCTCAGTCTCCATATCAGATGGTAAGGTGCTAGGGTGAGAAGCTGAAGACATGGTACTGTAATAACCCCAGAAATAGTAAATGTAAGTCATCAATATAGAATCAAGTGTATTAAAGTTGGCATGAAATAATCTGTTAAGCAATATTCTATACACGGTGTTGTAAATATGTAGGCACGAAGGGCGTAAGGTGGTATGGTGTAAAATGGTCCATTTTGAAAGCATAGTTATAGTCCAGTGTTCAAAATACACTTGGTTCTCGATAACCATGGCTCTTATGCCAATCTGTAACGCCCCCTAAATTTTAACTTAACAGCGGAAGACTAATGGGGGTATTATACAGAGGATCACAGTCATAATCATAGAAAATGACTCAAAAGAAGCGTTTTGAAAGTTATTCTCATTCATTTAATAATACGAGTACAAAAGGGATTCCAGAGTTGTAACGCCCCGTGCCCGTTTAGACTAAAATTTAAAACTTTTTACGCAAAAACAATTGACTTTTATGAACATACGACCACTCTTTTGATGACTGACAAAAATGTATCAACATTCAGCCCTTGTGGCTATTTTTAAATGAAAGTACACTCAATTACATTCGAAACGATAGGTGGTACGACCCGTGACAATTTACGGATTAAAAGATATGAATTTTTGAAAATCGGCAAAATCTGGAAAATAGCCCGGACCGCCGGCCAAAGGCCCTGGCCGCCGGCCCAGACCCAAAAACAGAGGTCTGGCCACCGGCCCTAGCCCCGACCGGGCGGCCCAGACCTTCTGGTCGAATGGGAATTTTCCCAAAACTCCCCGGCCGTGGGTTTGGCTTCCAGACCTCCGGCCGGGGACTGCAACTTTCCAAATATACTTCGTTTACATTCCATTTTCGCTATAACCGACCCATACAACTTCCGTTTTACATCAAACTCTACCAAAAGCATTACATTAACACACTAAACACGTTTCCAGGGTACTTGACCCATTTGCATCCCAAAAGGGGTACATTTACACATCAACCAAACACCCCCTTTAACTTTACTCAAAAACACATAAACTATGCTTAGACCCACCAAATGACTCCAAATCGTTACATAACTCTTGACATACAATTTGACACTTTTCTACTCGTTACAAAACGTTACTTGACTCACGATGGTACAATCTAATTCCTTACCAATATCCCATCCTTCCGCATACATGAACCATACTCCTTATTCCACGCCATCCATAACACAAGGACCTACAAAAGGGTTAGACAACTAAACCATAAGCATTCGCTTAGTAAGTAACCCGACATAAAACACATATCATATACATATTAGCACATAAGCATCATAACCGTTATAAAGGCTTCTAATCTACAACAATCAACCATATTACGCATATCCTCCTAACATAACTAACATCAATCCACAACCAACTACATACCTTACTTAGTCCAAAGCCGATAACTAACATACTCCTATCCAAGATCACTAGCCATCCATCCTTAGCTTACAACCATACTAATCCAACTCTTATCCACTTATACAACCACAATACATACATGATAAATACACACATAACACATGTTTTAGGGAGAGTTACTTACCTTGGTCCAAGCTAACAACATCAAAGTCATCATCATCACCACTATCATCCATCATCATCATCAATCTTCTACAACATATCAAACCTTGTAGAAAGGTCATTGCTATGCAAGGCTATGAACAATTGATCTTCATCCTCTTCATTCCAAGCCATCATCTAGCTTTTCTTCCCTCCCTTTTCTCCCTTCTAAAACCGGACCTCACTTATCTCAATAATGAGAGAGAAGTCTAGAATTTCCTAGATATACAAGTTAGGTGGTAACTTTGGTCCTTTGGCAAGAATGGTCCCTCAAGTCTCCTTCCTTCTATTTTAGCCACAACTAGCTTATAACACTTTACCACATTGGCAACTTAGGTCCCTTTAGGTCATACATCATACCTTATATAACTACATTAGTCATACTTTGACTACTAGGTTTGACCACAATGCAACATTTGTTGACTGACCAATCACGTAAGGTCTTTATATACTTTCATCTAGGGTGGGGTCCCAACACCTGGGATACGAGTGTTACAATTCTATCCCCCTTATTTAGATTTCGTCCCCGAAATCTCTCGTCTAAAACTATCCAAAACTAAATTTACATCATATACATGCATCTTATTCTCATCCTCTCTAAGCCACAACCTTGCAACGATCTAAATGATCGTGCAATTTCTAACTTACTATACATAAACATATCTTGCAATCCGCTATAACAACTCTTCTTATCGCAATCTTATCTAAAATTCCCAACAATGACTACTTGTCACATGGAAAATTTTACTAATTTGACTTTATATAAGTCAAACTTCGGCACGATTTCCTCGCCATATGCCCTTGTACTAACATTACGTAAAACCATATACGGCCAAAATCACATTCCACATAACACCAGCACATATCAACATCAAAAACCGGCAACTTTATTCAAAATATACAAAGTACCATACAAACGGCACCGTTCAAAATTTCTTCTCACACATCACTTAAGCAATCTTTCTTATTAATTATTGGAAAAGCTCACCAATAACTTATCAATTTAACGCACAACTCATTCTAGACGTCTATCTTAAGGTTTCACACCTAACCTTAACGCCACTATAGTTTCATTCATATCTATCTTTTCTTATAACGTCCAACACGTTTTAGTTTTCACTTTCTCATATTACTATCCGTACTCACATCATATCGGCAACACATAAGCCCACTTATTTATTCATGCCATTTTCGATTACCTTCTAAGGCTTATAGAAATATACAGGAATTAGCTTTGTAGCACCGTACTTTAACATTGGTCGCCACATACACAAGACATTTATCATTAACTATTTCCATACTCGCATTTTGCACCACGGCATAATTACGTATTATAACATTTGAAACATCATTACAATTCCTTAGTTCCGCCAACTTAAACTTAACATTCAAAACATAGGTTTCTCATATGTCCTCACTAAAATACATACTTTAATCTTAATCCTCCTATTTTAGTCCTTAAAATTCCTATCTAACTCTAGACTTTCGCTTTTCACTTCTCTAACCCTACTCGTGCCGTGTCGGCAACACATATGCTCACTCGTTTATACTTCCTCATTTACATGGAGAGGCGTCCCAATCGATGTAAATCAAGAAATATAAACTCATGGTTATGTACTCCCGACATAACACTACTACTCCTATATCCTAATTTAACTTTTGTTCTCTCATCCTGTTTATACTTCATATTTCCTTTTTAGACTTGGATCCACATCATTAACACATTCATTATGGGGATATTTTATTTCCAAGGATGTAGGCAACCCCATTGCCGACGAAGGCAACACGTTTTGTCCCGAAGGATCTTTAACATATCCCGAAGGATTCCTTAACATTCATTGATTCGGCCATCCCGAAGGATACCACTTTTATCGTTCACCCCGAAGGATCATTAACATTCATCCCGAAGGATCCTTATCATTCACACTTTATCATTTTCACATTATATCATTGGATCCAAGTTATTAACGTTTTAACATACACACATTGTCTCATCCATTTTATTTAGTAAATGCAAGCTCATAGAGCATATGAACCTGCTTGTTAAAATTACACATTTCTATGTGTTTACATGTCTCCTCCACTTACATTATTTAACCCTCGTTAACCAATCCCGCATCTTTACTATTACCCTTTTAGTCTCACTTGCTTCCTTTACATGTAGACCTTACCTAGATCGTCCACTATAACACATTCATTCATTATTAATAATTACCGCTAATCGCCTTAGCCGTAATATAATTATTTCATGACAATACCTTAACCTCATACATTCCCATCTCATTGTAGCTATTAGTACTTAGGAAATTTCGTTCTATTTCATCATTTACTCAATCACTATGCCTTTTCTCGTTTTATAACTTTTCTAAGTTCATCACGGACTTATTACGTATAAACTTATGTCATTTCTTCACCACACTAAGCTATAACACACATTCACATTACCACACGTTCGTGCACATGCTCAATCCTCCTACTCACTCATCTCATTCTCATTTACATTCTTAGCTTATCGCATCTAGCCTTTAGCATTCAAACTTTTTCGTTTAAGTTCCATGTATATATATATATATATATATATATATATATATATATATATATATATATATATATATATATATATATATATATATATATATATATATATATATACCGACACTCTTTATCCTAACTTCACGTTCATACTTAGACCTCACGTACTTTATCTCACCATTACCCCGTCTCTATACCACTTCAATATTAGTCTTTAGTCACTAAATATAACGAGACCATATGTTGGTCTCATTTCGTGCTATCATTCCCTAATCTCATTCTTTAACCTTTAATTCATTAAACGTTTAATCATTACTTCGTGAGTTTCATCTTGTCTTTTCACGCTATATCTTAATGCACTTAATATCATCACGATCCGTACTTAGAGCATTATTTCTTACTTCGCTTGCTAGCCCATCTCTAATACAACTTATCGTTCCTACCTATTTTCCATTACCGTTACTTTAACGTACATTTATATAATCATTATATAATCACCGGCACCGACCAAGGTGTACGGTTAACAATTTATTACGTGTCATCACTAGTTAGTCGCTTCTAGTTTGCTAATTCTATGCATCACCAACTTATTCCTTATGCAAGCATTTCTTAGACTACCACGTTTTCATTTTCTCTTCTCTTTGTCTCAAGCACCTTCGATCACTCACCTATCATCTTTCATTACCTTGACACTATCTTAGTAATACTTATCTTTTTCGTACTTTAGAATATATGAATATGCACGTTATATTTCATCTAAGTTTTCACATTACATTTATCGTTTTCTTGTTAACTTCACGTTATCCTCCTACTTTATTTCACACGTGTTTATTCTTTTAATGTTGTCTATTTCAATCCCGATTGATTCACCTTAATCTTTGACATAGGTTAACTCAACATTAACATGAATTATTTTCTAGACCATACATTGGTCTTACGTCGAAATCTAAACTTGTTCATCTACTCAGTTCCTAATACTTCATGTCACGACGAGAATCCTAATCGTGACTTATCTAATTTGAATTCTCTTGTAGTTTACCTTCTAGATCATTCTATACCTCACCTTATGACACGCATTCATAATCACCTTACACATAAACGACGAACACGTTAGTACATATTTAATCCCATTCATACTTAAAGGTAACGTCACTACACACTCGTACTTTGTTTGTCTATTCTCAATCATAATTTAAAACAATTGAACATGTCTTTCATATCATTCGTCTATTCTTATTGAGGCAATTTCTAT
This sequence comes from Artemisia tridentata subsp. tridentata, assembly GCA_021014915.2. Classification (NCBI taxonomy): domain Eukaryota; kingdom Viridiplantae; phylum Streptophyta; class Magnoliopsida; order Asterales; family Asteraceae; genus Artemisia; species Artemisia tridentata. The sequence continues at coordinate 316,409,290 of CP139506.1, read as the reverse complement.
TTTGCCTCATCAATCTATCCAATAGCTATGTCATGTATCCGTCACTACGTAATCGTTTCTTTAATATCTTACAGGTACTTATGTCATTCACACTTCTTATCCGAGCATTTAAATCTTCTTCACGTACTCATACTTATCTATTCTTAACGTTCCCATAAGACAAGTCTTACTCAATCCCTTAACCCTTACTAGGCCATCACTCTTCCAAACACAATACATGCGAATCATTCGTCAAACCACTATTATTGCAATCCAAGTAAATTTTAATCTCTTACGTGTTATACTATAACACATTCTTAGCCTACATCTCATAACCTTTAAGGCCTTGATTCTCATAATTAAAAATTTAGACTTCTCGACACAAAACTAACATTTTCTTATTTAACACTTAGCACCATACATCAAACATAGAATTACTTCACATATACGTTGATACCATAAAACACGTACCACACTTATCGACTTAGATGCAAATACCATGTCTTGCATTTCATCGTATAATTAAAGCAATCTATAATTCGCGTCTAATTCGTTACTCTTATATTTCACCACGTCCACATCACAACATTCACATTACAACTTAGCTATAATCTAATCTCGTTATTATTATAAGCATTTCTACGTCACACCACAAAGGCACTTACTATTCGCATTACTTTAACTTACATACAACGCGTCTACGAGTGGTTTAAGTCTAGGCAACCTATAGTGGAAACCTAATTCATTTAAACCGAAGCTCTGATACCAAGTTGTAACGCCCCGTGCCCGTTTAGACTAAAATTTAAAACTTTTTACGCAAAAACGATTGACCTTTATGGACATACGACCACTCTTTTGATGACTGACAAAAATGTATCAACATTCAGCCCTTGGGGCTATTTTTAAATGAAAGTACACTCAATTACCTTCGAAACGATAGGTGGTACGACCCGTGACGACTTACGGATTAAAAGATATGAATTTTTGAAAATCGGCAAAATCTGGAAAATGGCCCGGACCGCCGGCCAAAGGCCCTGGCCGCCGGCCCCAGCCCCGACCGGGCGGCCCAGACCTTCTGGTCGAATGGGAATTTTCCCAAAACTCCCCGGCCGTGGGTTTGGCCTCCAGACCTCCGGCCGGGGACTGCAACTTTCCAAATATACTTCGTTTACATTCCGTTTTCGCTATAACCGACCCATACAACTTCCGTTTTACATCAAACTCTACCAAAAGCATTACATTAACACACTAAACACGTTTCCAGGGTACTTGACCCATTTGCATCCCAAAAGGGGTACATTTACACATCAACCAAACACCCCCTTTAACTTTACTCAAAAACACATAAACTATGCTTAGACCCACCAAATGACTCCAAATCGTTACATAACTCTTGACATACAATTTGACACTTGTCTACTCGTTACAAAATGTTACTTGACTCACGGGGGTACAAACTTACACAATCGAGCTCGGTATCTACCTAAGCTCTAATTCCTTACCAATATCCCATCCTTCCGCATACATGAACCATACTCCTTATTCCACGCCATCCATAACACAAGGACCTACAAAAGGGTTAGACAACTAAACCATAAGCTTTCGCTTAGTAAGTAACCCGACATAAAACACATATCATATACATATTAGCACATAAGCATCATAACCGTTATAAAGGCTTCTAATCTACAACAATCAACCATATTACGCATATCCTCCTAACATAACTAACATCAATCCACAACCAACTACATACCTTACTTAGTCCAAAGCCGATAACTAACATACTCCTATCCAAGATCACTAGCCATCCATCCTTAGCTTACAACCATACTAATCCAACTCTTATCCACTTATACAACCACAATACATACATGATAAATACACACATAACACATGTTTTAGGGAGAGTTACTTACCTTGGTCCAAGCTAACAACATCAAAGTCATCATCATCACCACTATCATCCATCATCATCATCAATCTTCTACAACATATCAAACCTTGTAGAAAGGTCATTGCTATGCAAGGCTATGAACAATTGATCTTCATCCTCTTCATTCCAAGCCATCATCTAGCTTTTCTTCCCTCCCTTTTCTCCCTTCTAAAACCGGACCTCACTTATCTCAATAATGAGAGAAAAGTCTAGAATTTCCTAGATATACAAGTTAGGTGGTAACTTTGGTCCTTTGGCAAGAATGGTCCCTCAAGTCTCCTTCCTCCTATTTTAGCCACAACTAGCTTATAACACTTTACCACATTGGCAACTTAGGTCCCTTTAGTTCATACATCATACCTTATATAACTACTGATGAAGCGAAAAGTGTACCGCTTTTAGGGGGTCATTTAAGCCCTAAATCGTATTTATTTGATCAAATATTGCCCTAAATCGTTCCTTTTGTCATTTTAGGTACTTTGGAGAAGAAATCTGGAAAAGGAAGCATTTTGGACGTTTTTGGAGCATAAAAGTGAAGAAAACGACAAAGTCTCAAAATAGGCTGGAAAAGTACCTTTGACGGCGTCAGGGATTGTTCTAGACGGCGTCATGGCTTGGCAAAAGAGGTGGATATGAAAAATACACGAGACGCGCCAGAGAGTTTTGCAATGTAAAGTCTGACGGCGTCACCCTTTAAGGTGATCAAGGCCATCACGGTTTAAGTTAAAGAGGGACGGCGTCAAGCCCATTTCTGACGGCGTCAACCTTTGATAAGCCAGAGCGGATTTTGGAGCACTAAAGAGGGACGGCGTCAGGAAGGCCATCCGGGAACCCTAGACACGGCGAGGTGACGGCGTGAAGATCTACAACGTGACGCCGTCAGCCCTTAAACTCTATATATAGTTTTGCAATTTTTTGTTATTAGTGTGCAACTTTGTGAGGAGAAACCCTAAGACGAATTTCTGCCATTTTTAAGGGTTTTCATACCCTTGGATCTCCCATGTTTAATTGAAGATAAGTTATCATTTAATCAATCAATATGTCTATGTGTTGTTTGATTATATCTTGTTCTTGTCTTTTAATTAACATGCTAGGCTAGATTTATCTTGTGTTTGCTTAGATCTAATGAAACCTAACTATTGATTATTGGTTATTAGTGTGTTATTAATTGTATTGGATGATTGTTTATCGATGTTAGGCTTAAGAAAACTGGCTAACCTCCTATTCGGTAACTTGCTTGAACGTCTTAAGAAGCATGAACCAATGCGTACTAAGGTTTTTATGGTTGTATTTAATGCATGAGCGAATTCTAGTGATCCCATGTTAGGAGCTTCTTAGCCGGCTCGACATAGGAGTGAAGTAGGAGCTTGTAGAGTTGGGGAAGTACGTACGCCACCCCACGATTGGTATTAAGGAATACACCCGACATCCACGCAATTAATACTCACTAATCAACCGGTAAAAGATAGTTAGGGAGTAAAGAAATCTAAGTAAACACATTTCTCTCCACATAAGTTTCACAACCTTTTCATTTTCAGTTATTTTATTTTATTTGCAATTGTAGTTATTTGGGTTAGTTGACTCGCAACTAATTCCGCCCACTCATTCAAACCCGAGATTTTACTTGCTTTCATAAAATATAAAAAAATACAAAAAGAATCTTCTCTCACCCTTAGACCTATTAGAGTAGTTTTTCAATCCTAACGACACTATTCCCTGTGGAGAATGATCAATCCCCCGTACTTACCACTACACTATACTATATCGGTCAGGTACACTGTCTGGTGGGGTTGTAAGCCTCTTAAGATCCCTCGAGAGGTAAAACCTGTTGTAAGGTCGCAAAACCACGCATCAACTACATTAGTCATACTTTGACTACTAGGTTTGACCACAATGCAACATTTGTTGACTGACCAATCACGTAAGGTCTTTATATACTTTCATCTAGGGTGGGGTCCCAACACCTGGGATACGGGTGTTACAATTCTATCCCCTTTATTTAGATTTCGTCCCCGAAATCTCTCGTCTAAAACTATCCAAAACTAAATTTACATCATATACATGCATCTTATTCTCATCCTCTCTAAGCCACAACCTTGCAACGATCTAAATGATCGTGCAATTTCTAACTTACTATACATAAACATATCTTGCAATCCGCTATAACAACTCTTCTTATCGCAATCTTATCTAAAATTCCCAACAATGACTACTTGTCACATGGAAAATTTTACTAATTTGACTTTGTATAAGTCAAACTTCGGCACGATTTCCTCGCCATATGCCCTTGTACTAACATTACGTAAAACCATATACGGCCAAAATCACATTCCACATAACACCAGCGCATATCAACATCAAAAACCGGCAACTTTATTCAAAATATACAAAGTACCATACAAACGGCACCGTTCAAAATTTCTTCTCACACATCACTTAAGCAATCTTTCTTATTAATTATTGGAAAAGCTCACCAATAACTTATCAATTTAACGCACAACTCATTCTAGACGTCTATCTTAAGGTTTCACACCTAACCTTAAGGCCACTATAGTTTCATTCATATCTATCTTTTCTTATAACGTCCAACACGTTTTAGTTTTCACTTTCTCATATCACTATCCGTACTCACATCATATCGGCTACACATAAGCCCACTTATTTATTCATGCCATTTTCGATTACCTTCTAAGGCTTATAGAAATATACAGGAATTAGCTTTGTAGCACCGTACTTTAACATTGGTCGCCACATACACAAGACATTTATCATTAACTATTTCCATACTCGCATTTTGCACCACGGCATAATTACGTATTATAACATTTGAAACATCATTACAATTCCTTAGTTCCGCCAACTTAAACTTAACATTCAAAACATAGGTTTCTCATATGTCCTCACTAAAATACATACTTTAATCTTAATCCTCCTATCTTAGTCCTTAAAATTCCTATCTAACTCTAGACTTTCGCTTTTCACTTCTCTAACCCTACTCGTGCCGTGTCGGCAACACATAAGCTCACTCGTTTATACTTCCTCATTTACATGGAGAGGCGTCCCAATCGATGTAAATCAAGAAATATAAACTCATGGTTATGTACTCCCGACATAACACTACTACTCTTATATCCTAATTTAACTTTTGTTCTCTCATCCTGTTTATACTTCATATTTCCTTTTTAGACTTGGATCCACATCATTAACACATTCATTATGGGGATATTTTATTGCCAAGGATGTAGGCAACCCCATTGCCGATGAAGGCAACACGTTTTGTCTCGAAGGATCTTTAACATATCCCAAACGATTCCTTAATATTCATTGATTCGGCCATCCCGAAGGATACCACTTTTATCGTTCACCCCGAAGGATCATTAACATTCATCCCGAAGGATCCTTATCATTCACACTTTATCATTTTCATATTATATCATTGGATCCAAGTGATTAACGTTTTAACATACACACATTGTCTCATCCATTTTATTTAGTAAATGCAAGCTCATAGAGCATATGAACCTGCTTGTTAAAATTACACATTTCTATGTGTTTACATGTCTCCTCCACTTACATTATTTAACCCTCGTTAACCAATCCCGCATCTTTACTATTACCCTTTTAGTCTCACTTACTTCCTTTACATGCAGACCTTACCTAGATCGTCCACTATAACACATTCATTCATTATTAATAATTACCGATAATCGCCTTAGCCGTAATATAATTATTTCATGACAATACCTTAACCTCATACATTCCCATCTCATTGTAGCTATTAGTACTTAGGAAATTTCGTTCTATTTCATCATTTACTCAATCACTATGCCTTTTCTCGTTTTATAACTTTTCTAAGTTCATCACGGACTTATTATGTATAAACTTATGTCATTTCTTCACCACACTAAGCTATAACATGCATTCACATTACCACATGTTCGTGCACATGCTCAATCCTCCTACTCACTCATCTCATTCTCATTTACATTCTTAGCTTATCGCATCTAGCCTTTAGCATTCAAACTTTTTCGTTTAAGTTCCATATATTATATATATATATATATATATATATATATATATATATATATATATATATATTGTGTGTGTGTGTGTGTGTGTGTGTGTGTGTGTGTGTGTGTGTGTGTCGATATATATATATATATATATATATATATATTATATATATATATATATATATATATATATATCGACACTCTTTATCCCAACTTCACGTTCATACTTAGACCTCACGTACTTTATCTCACCATTACCCCGTCTCTATACCACTTCAATATTAGTCTTTAGTCACTAAATATAACGAGACCATATGTTGGTCTCATTTCGTGCTATCATTCCCTAATCTCATTTTTTAACCTTCAAGTCATTAAACGTTTAATCATTACTTCGTGAGTTTCATCTTGTCTTTTCACGCTATATCTTGATGCACTTAATATCATCACGATCCGTACTTAGAGCATTATTTCTTACTTCGCTTGCTAGCCCATCTCTAATACAACTTATCGTTCCTACCTATTTTCCATTACCGTTACTTTAAAGTACATTTATATAATCATTATATAATCACGGGCACCGACCAAGGTGTACGGTTAACAATTTATTACGTGTCATCACTAGTTAGTCGCTTCTAGTTTGCTAATTCTATGCATCACCAACTTATTCCTTATGCAAGCATTTCTTAGACTACCACATTTTCATTTTCTCTTCTCTTTGTCTCAAGCACCTTCGATCACTCACCTATCATCTTTCATTACCTTGACACTATCTTAGTAATACTTATCTTTTTCGTACTTTAGAATATATGAATATGCACGTTATATTTCATCTAAGTTTTCACATTACATTTATCGTTTTCTTGTTAACTTCACGTTATCCTCCTACTTTATTTCACACGTGTTCATTCTTTTAATGTTGTCTATTTCAATCCCGATTGATTCACCTTAATCTTTGACATAGGTTAACTCAACATTAACATGAATTATTTTCTAGACCATACATTGGTCTTACGTCGTAATCTAAACTTGTTCATCTACTCAGTTCCTAATACTTCATGTCACGACGAGAATCCTAATCGTGACTTATCTAATTTGAATTCTCTTGTAGTTTACCTTCTAGATCATTCTATACCTCACCTTATGACACGCATTCATAATCACCTTACACATAAACGACGAACACGTTAGTACATATTTAATCCCATTCATACTTAAAGGTAACGTCACTACACACTCGTACTTCGTTAGTCTATTCTCAATCATAATTTAAAACAATTGAACATGTCTGTCATATCGTTCGTCTATTCTTATTGAGGCAATTTCTATTTTGCCTCATCAATCTATCCAATAGCTATGTCATGTATCCGTCACTACTTAATCGTTTCTTTAATATCTTACAGTTACTTATGTCATTCACACTTCTTATCCGAGCATTTAAATCTTCTTCACGTACTCATACTTATCTATTCTTAACGTTCCCATAAGACAAGTCTTACTCAATCCCTTAACCCTTACTAGGCCATCACTCTTCCAAACACAATACATGCGAATCATTCGTCAAACCACTATTATTGCAATCCAAGTAAATTTTAATCTCTTACGTGTTATACTATAACACATTCTTCGCCTACATCTCATAACCTTTAAGGCCTTGATTCTCATAATTAAAACTTTAGACTTCTCGACACAAAACTAACATTTGCTTATTTAACACTTAGCACCATACATCAAACATAGAATTACTTCACATATACGTTGATACCATAAAACACGTACCACACTTATCGACTTAGATGCAAATACCATGTCTTGCATTTCATCGCATAATTAAAGCAATCTATAATTCACGTCTAATTCGTAACTCTTATATTTCACCACGTCCACATCACAACATTCACATTACAACTTAGCTATAATCTAATCTCATTATTATTATAAGCATTTCTACGTCACACCACAAAGGCACTTACTATTCGCATTACTTTAACTTACATACAACGCGTCTACGAGTGGTTTAAGTCTAGGCAACCTATAGTGGAAACCTAATTCACTTAAACCGAAGCTCTGATACCAAGTTGTAACGCCCCGTGCCCGTTTAGACTAAAATTTAAAACTTTTTACGCAAAAACGAGTGACCTTTATGGACATACGACCACTCTTTTGATGACTGACAAAAATGTATCAACATTCAGCCCTTGGGGCTATTTTTAAATGAAAGTACACTCAATTACCTTTGAAACAATAGGTGGTACGACCCGTGACAACTTACGGATTAAAAGATATGAATTTTTGAAAATCGGCAAAATCTGGAAAAATGGCCCGGACCGCCGGCCAAAGGCCCTGGCCGCCGGCCCAGACCAAAAAAACAGAGGTCTGGCCGCCGGCCCCAGCCCCGACCGGGCGGCCCAGACCTTCTGGTCGAATGGGAATTTTCCCAAAAACTTCCCCGCCGTGGGTTTTGCGCTCCAGACCTCCGGCCGGGGACTGCAACTTTCCAAATATACTTCGTTTACATTCCGTTTTTCGCTATAACCGACCCATACAACTTCCGTTTTACATCAAACTCTACCAAAAGCATTACATTAACACACTAAACACGTTTCCAGGGTACTTGACCCGTTTGCATCCCAAAAGGGGTACATTTACTCATCAACCAAACACCCCCCTTTAACTTTACTCAAAAACACATAAACCATGCTTAGACCCACCAAATGACTCCAAATCGTTACATAACTCTTGACATACAATTTGACACTTTTCTACTCGTTACAAAACGTTACTTGACTCACGGGGGTACAAACTTACACAATCGAGCTCGGTATCTACCTAAGCTCTAATTCCTTACCAATATCCCATCCTTCCGCATACATGAACCATACTCCTTATTCCACGCCATCCATAACACAAGGACCTACAAAAGGGTTAGACAACTAAACCATAAGCTTTCGCTTAGTAAGTAACCCGACATAAAACACATATCATATACATATTAGCACATAAGCATCATAACCGTTATAAAGGCTTCTAATCTACAACAATCAACCATATTACGCATATCCTCCTAACATAACTAACATCAATCCACAACCAACTACATACCTTACTTAGTCCAAAGCCGATAACTAACATACTCTTATCCAAGATCACTAGCCATCCATCCTTAGCTTACAACCATACTAATCCAACTCTTATCCACTTATACAACCACAATACATACATGATAAATACACACATAACACATGTTTTAGGGAGAGTTACTTACCTTGGTCCAAGCTAACAACATCAAAGTCATCATCATCACCACTATCATCCATCATCATCATCAATCTTCTACAACATATCAAACCTTGTAGAAAGGTCATTGCTATGCAAGGCTATGAACAATTGATCTTCATCCTCTTCATTCCAAGCCATCATCTAGCTTTTCTTCCCTCCCTTTTCTCCCTTCTAAAAACGGACCTCACTTATCTCAATAATGAGAGAAAAGTCTAGAATTTCCTAGATATACAAGTTAGGTGGTAACTTTGGTCCTTTGGCAAGAATGGTCCCTCAAGTCTCCTTCCTTCTATTTTAGCCACAACTAGCTTATAACACTTTACCACATTGGCAACTTAGGCCCCTTTAGGTCATACATCATACCTTATATAACTACATTAGTCATACTTTGACTACTAGGTTTGACCACAATGCAACATTTGTTGACTGACCAATCACGTAAGGTCTTTATATACTTTCATCTAGGGTGGGTTCCCAACACCTGGGATACGGGTGTTACAATAGTTTAGTATCTCACAAAAGATATAATAGTTTAAAATGAATGATAGAATTTATTTGACACCAAAACCAACAGTTTATTGCCCACTTCGTGCCTCAAGCGCTCCATCAGTTGCCTGAGATAAGCATGCTAAAAGTCAACAAAATTGTCGAGTGAATCTATAGCGTTTATATTTAATAATCAGTTGAACACAAGTCTCAATTTGTATAATTGTATAGAAACACAATCATGGTAGAAATAGTAATATTGCAGTGTAGTATATTTCCCTAAGTCTCATGACACTCAAACGTTAACATGTGTGATACCATAGAAATGATATAAATAAAATACACCATAAAATGGTGTAGGTATGAGGCCCTCGTGTAGGAGATTGCCATCTTCCTATTGTTTACTCAAATAAAGTGCATTTGGTCACCATTCCGGCTAACTCAAATGGGGAGTCAACTGCCAATAGATCTATTCACTATATTCACGTTCACTCGCAAGTGATTAATGGTTCATGATATGAGGGACTTTCGGAAATAGAGGTAACTTAGGCAATATCAATCAGGTATAGCATATAGAAAATAATTGTGTTCTGTTTTGTAGCATGTATCTCCCCACGAGTTTAAAATACATATAAAAGTGGGACTATGAGCTGACCTCAGCTGTAGTAGACAAAGTAATGTGACGTCAAATGTAATATGGGAACGGCTCCAACACACGACCTGAATAATATGGGAAGTCTGAGATTTCGATAGTTTAAGCTTGACTTAACGCGAATAATGATTATGAAATGGTATTTTGATAACGAAATGGTTTGTGGCAGGATGGTTGATATGCTTAAAATGCTTAAAGTTCAAAAATAATATTATATACTCTCTCCGTCCCATATTAAGTGTCCATAATGGAATCTTGGGATGTCCCAAATTAAGTGTCCAGGGAATATTTTCAACCAAATGAGAAAGACTTTAGTGGGTAATAGTGATATTTGATTGGTGAAAAGTGTAGTTGGCCCCACTTTCCTAAACTTTATGCATTTGGAAAGTGGACATTTAATATGGACGGAGGGAGTATAATATTATATTGTTTTTATGTATATTGAATCCGTATATATCATCTCTTTAAAAGTTAGTGGATGATAAGTTATGTTATTAGTTAAAAAGCTTCGTTATATATATTTATATACGTAACGTCTTTTAAATAATTCTTACGCAATGTCTAAATGTTTTCTTAGAATATAAACTGATAAAACATTAGTGTGAATATATAAAAATAAAGTTACTGAATAAACCTTCAAGTTATATGAAATTTACACTTTTAACCCTAACGGTGAAACTTTTACATTTTTAGTACCAAGTTATAATATGTTTGCACTATCCTAATATGACATTTTAACACTCCTGGTTTCCAAATATTCATTTTCCACCCTTAAATTACCAAAATGACAGTTTTGACACTAACTCATAGGAAAGTTACACTTTTAACCCATTTCGCATAACTTTTGCATTTCTAGTCCAAAAATCACAATTTTTAGAGTTTATCATTTCTGTTTATTAAATAAGTTTCTAACAGCTTATTAAAGTCTACAAAACAGCTTATTTCCTGAAAATAGCTTATTGTCGAGTTATTGGGCCTTACGGTCCATTAACAGCCCGTTAGCATTTTTAAAGGTCCATTGGGTTCGAAATCGATTGGGCTTGAATGTGGGCTTAAAATGGATCATATTGAACTTAACAAAACTGCTTTTAAATTGCTTATTCGTAAAACTGCTTATTGAGCTTATTGGGCTTTTAAGGCCCACTCGATAAGATTTAAAGTTTGAGAAAACGTTTCAAGTGCTCTCAGCTTATAGGTTCAAAAAGGTAATACGTAAGCTTATCTAGGTAGCTTATTAGCACAGCTTATTTGTTTAGCTTATGGAGAAGTGGGATGGGTCATTAGACTGACATGGTACAAGTCCAAAAATGATTATACGGCCTGTTTTCTAATCGACAAAATGAAGTGGTCCAATTTTGATATATTATGGCATAATTATCATACGATGGTAACATGGTTATAAAACATGCCTCAAAAACTTAGTAAATGTTGATATAAGTTATAGATGGTTATGCTACTTCATTCATGGCCACACAAGGAATGAGGATGCCGTTTTATATACGAAAGTGATTAACGAGAGTACAAAATACATGGTGAAAGCTAGGAAAGGGTACGATGGAATTTTAAATGTGCAAGTAATATGAATAAGTATGTGTACGTATGGAACAATGGATGAGTGACTTACTAAAACCAACAAAGGGTGGGGAGGACACCAAATATGGACTAAGGATCAAGAGGTAACCACGTAGCTCGTTCAAGAACCCAAAAATGTATCGAGACCAATGGCTAGCGACTTGGAAGATGGAACAAACCCTTGGAATGTTGGTCTTTGCTTCTCGTATGCACCTCAGTGGAAGAATACTTGGAGTATATTTGATAGTGAATGTTTGTGAGTGTACGTATGAAGGGATATACATGGGACTAGTTATAAGCTTTCTTAAACACAACTTGGCTCGATGGATGCCAAGGAGATTATGATAAGGTGATTGGGAATCAAAGCTAGGCCTAGGGTACTTGAGTGAATTTGAAATTTGTTTAAGAGAGTTGCAATGTGAGGTGATCGGTTTTAGTGAAAACAAGAAGGGCAAGTGGGTTGGTTTTTATGTGTTCGACATTCTATAACTCAACCGACTTATATATGTGACCAAATCATTTAGGAAACATGTTGTGAGGCTTATAAAACCTCTTGGCTAAAGTAACGAGCAAGGGCTTAGGCAAGTATAAGTTTTAGTGATTTTGGTTAACACTCAAGTGTGTTTGTACAAATGTCGAACTAGCTCAGCTTTGGGGTTCGTTTTCTTATTAAACGATCGTACCAAGTTATAGGTTTTGTCATTCCGGGAATTTTTTGTTGTAAGGTGAATCTATCCATGTATTTTGTGGCATGACTTGTATAATCGAAAACTCAAATAATCGAGCCAAGTGATGCATGTGAACCGGTTTGAAATAAAAGAAATAAGACTATGGGCTTGGTTTTAGCCTGTTGGGCTTAAAAATAAATAAAAAGGGAACCGGTTTGTCTTGTTCGCGATTTGGAATATCGTGGTACATGTGTGAGCTCATCCCAAAGTAATGTGATCACGTAACAACGTTCTGATTCATTTGTAGCATAATAGAAACAAAAAAAATAATTTTTTGCTCGTAAAAATGGTTAGGCAAACTGTAATGATAGATTACTTCTTGATTAACATTTACAAATGACTGGAAATTTTAGGGGATGCTACAGATTTGTTCCCTAAACACAAGCAACATTTATATAGAGGTAGAGGATAGGGGGATTGCTATCAAAATGTTTTGGCAATATGCGACTTTAACTTGATGTTTACTTTTCTTGTTGCCGGATGGGAAGGGGTAGCTCATGATTCCAGAATTTTATCAGAAGCAATAAGAAATCCTAATGCACCGTTTCCATTACCCCCTCCAAGTACATACATACATACATATATAGTTTGCATTTATTTTGAACTATTACTTAAATATTAATTATTATATAACATTTACAGACAAATATTATCTTTGTGATGCCGCCTATGCACACACACGAGGGTTTATGGCACCATATCGCAATGTGAGATATTGGTTAGGAGATTTTCGGTGAAGGCGTGCATGAATAGTAAAGAAAAGTTCAACTACTTGCATGCAAAACTTAGAAACGTAAATTGAACGTGCTTATGGTGTCTTGAAAGCACGTTTTCCAAAAATTAAAGAAGATGGCACCCTTTCCACTTACGGTACAACGAAATATCACGATTGTATGTTTTGCACTTCATAATTTTATACACAAAAAGGGTTTAGATGATGAACTCTTTTCAAGATATGAGCAATCAGATGTGCAACTTGAGAATGACAACGTATTAGTTGAAGTTGATGATGGAGTTGATGAAGAAGATCAAGTTGTTCAACCACAAGGGAATGCATCGGATCGACAATATATGACTAATTTAAGAGATCAAATCGCGCAACAATTAATGCAAGTGATTTAACTTGGGTCCCAATTTGATACATGTTTGTAGTATCTTGATAATTTATGTGTTTTGCAATTTTTATGTTTTGAACCATTATGTATTGGTATAATTTGAACTATATGTATTGTCTTTAATACTCCGTCTTTTAAGAGATATTGGTATATTTTAAATCATTATGTATTGTCTTTAATATTCCGTATTTTAAGCGATTGCTTGTTTTGCACTCAATAGCACAAAAAACTAGTGAAAAAAAAAAAGTACTTCAATCGCACAAAAAAATACTAGTGAAAAAGAAAAAAAAAATGAAGAAAAATGAAAGAAGTACTTCAATAGCACAAAAAATAAACGGTATTCTTCTTGCAGATGAAAAGCTTTAGATGTACCTCTTCTTCTGCAAATATGATTTGCAGATGAAGAGGTAAAATCTCTGGAAAAAACAAATGATAAGGTATTGTTGTTGACTAATTATATCATGACATTGTAGCAAATTGTCCACGTGGTGTAACAAGAAATTCAAGCAGGCGTGTAGGATGAGTTGAGGACTTGAGGTGTACTTTAGAAGAAGGTTTGATATGGTTATACCAAACTATTGTCCATGGTTGATATCAGTTTTTTTTCACAACTATTATCCTATCATTTTTACCTTACAATAATTAATTAGTGGTGGCAAAACGGGCGGGCCGAGCAAGCACGGGCCATGGTCTAAACAGGTTCGTGTATGGCCCAAACGGGTTCATGTTATACAAATCGCTTTAGAAAAAACTCAACACGATGAAATAAATTCCTCAAACGTAACGTTTCATTTATATTTAAAAAATTAAATATATTATATATATAAGTTTTTATTTAAAAACAATTGTAATATTCTGCAATTAAGAGAAAATATTTGTTCGTTAATGCCCATTTAACTTTTAAATGGGTCATACATGCAATTAAAAAAAATTAAAAAAAACCTAAGTTTGCCCAAATCTTTTACAAATTAACCCAAATTAAAATAATTTTTTTTATTTTGAGCACAAATAGCAACCTTCAAATTTTAGCATCACCACTAACTACTTTCATCACTACAACCACACGCATACCACTTTAATAAACAAAAAGAAAAGAAAATAACTCACAGCCTTCACGATCACGATCACGATCGGCTTTCTAACCATGAAGCCTGATCTCACGCCAAGATGCCTGCGATGGTAAAACCCATGCCAACCATTGCCCACCCCGAGACAAAGTAGTACTATTGCGGATGCTCAAGTTAGTCACAGGAGAAAGACCAGTTGCTATGAATATCAGTTCAGTTTTAACAATACACAAAACTGACACAGCTTATATTCTCTTAAAACCAAAATTTACTACTCCGCATATTTATTCATCTTTCTAATATGTAGTTTAGTTGTACATGACTTGTGTTTGGTTGCACATGGCTAAAGATAGATCAAAAGGAGGGATGCCAACACCATATTCTCCCAAACGTCCAACGCCTAACCATCATTAATGTTTGTCACCTATACTTGCTCAATAGAAGATCATAAATACATTTGTATCATGTATCTGAAATCATTGCAGCCAATCATTAACAAAAAAACACCATCACTTGAACTAAAGACTCAAGTAACGGGTGACTCGAAATATCTCCACATGTACTAAGATACTAATACTAAGAATCATGAATTTCTCATACAATTACAACACCAAATGGTGTTGTAGGCTATCCATACTTCTTCTCAAGTGCCTTTCTAAAAAAAGTAATCTATCAATACAACTTGAACACTTCAAACCATATATTGCACGACTTGTACATTTGACATATGAGCAAAATCTTTATGATACACGTGGTTCTTGTTTTAGCTTCATAAACAAGTCCTCGAGATCAAAATACAAGAACTTCCATGGGAATAGCTCTGCCAACTGAGACTGATGACTATGGGTCACTAAATAGATAACGGAGCAGTGGAGCAACCACCGCTACACTTAAACTGTTTCCCAGCAATGCATACCTGCAGAAAGAAAACAACACACTTAATCTTTAAGAAATTATCATACAAAAACCAATGTAAGTACCTACTTCATCTATTTTGTGAGAACTACAATTTTCAGCTAATACATAGTTTAAGAAAATCGTTCGACTGACTTTTTTAATACGAAGCATGCCCTAAAATACGAATAAACAATATCGTGAAACTAATACAACATCAAATTCTTTGCAATGGTAATAATAGAATATATGTGTATTTTTATCAGCAAGTTATCCGGAAAGAAAATGCTACAAATTTCAAGGGATACACGGGTATTAACATCATCTAAATTTTTAGGAGGCAATTCTTTTCTATTTACTCATGACATTCCTGGTGTGCCAAAAAAGAAAAAGCCTGTATTTGACTTTTAAGAGACTAGCTTTGACTCCAAATTCCATGAAATATTTTAAAAATGTACAGAGGAAGAAAAAGGGTGCAAATGTGCAAAGATTTGAAAAAGTTGGTGAAATTTGATGGATTCCAGAAAGAGTTCAAGTTTGACTCTTGAAAGCCACATAACATGGTTTTCAATTTGTAAATAAATATCTATTTACTTGTCCTCTGGTTGTTAAAAAATTATGAAAAGAGTAACCTATTATGTGCCAAAGTTAAAGTAAAACCGAACTACTATGAACAAAATGCTTGTTGTTCAATTATGTAAAAAGCAGTTGAACAAGAGGATGGAACAGTCCAAATGTCAATACTTATTGTGTAGCAAAAGTCAAAGTGATCTCTCTGTTAAGAACTGAGGGTGTCAGTTAATTTAGTGGATGCAGACATCCGCATATAGGATCAGACTTCTAATAGTACTTCTACAAATTAGTTAATCTCAGTCTCCATCATGCAGAAAATGAGGGGTAAGAAAGGGCTTCATAAACATACCGTTGTCGAAGGGTTACGTGTTCTGGAAACTCAAATTCCTTGGGGAAAGAATGCAAGTTGGAAACCTAAAATATGGTTTCGTGAGTAACTTGTGGAATAATGCCAATACGGACTAAAGAAGAACAGTATGTATACAAGAATATACATACCTCTCTGGGGGTAAAGTATCTTAGGCGTAGATCCTCCAGTGATGTTTTGTCTCTTACCGTAGGCTGCAAATAGACAAGTCGGAAAAAATGTCAGCATATGTGATTGCAACAACAATGAAAATCAAAATCATAGCAAGTAACCATAGTAAGTTGGAGCGACAAATTTTCGAATCTTGTCCTTCACTGTCATTGCAAATTAACCATAATTTGAAAGACCAGAAAGGACATCATGTGGTTCAAGAATGATCAGTTTCAGAAAAATTGTAGAAATGTAACTGCAAAAGGAATACTTAACTCGGCACCTCTTGTCAAAGAACGCTTATCGTTGCTAAGTGTAGTCTTATTTTTGAATTTGCAAAAAAATGATGGTTTACTTGTAACAAAAAGCAGAATATAATGTTGTAGATATTTACATTAACAGTCGCCAAAAGGGAGCCCGTGCCCTTCACATAACGAAAATAACTCTTTGTGAAACAACAGCAGCGCTTTGAATCCGGATAGACAATATCTATACCACTTTAAGGAACAACTATTGCATCAACAGGCAGCTATGGACTAAAGCGACTATAAGGTTATATATGTATAAGAAACAGATAACCTAATATCAAGGATACCCATGGCACTCCCCCATCTTTCACTCAAGCTCGATGGAACAAAGTACTGATCTAAAGAACCTTCATCTGAAGAAGTATTCTTCGTAGAGTTTCCAAATTCCAAAAATCTTTCTATGGGAAGGCATGTTTGAAGCATCTCATTAGAAGTACTTGTTTTGCAGTCATATAACGGTTCTGGCACACGAATAAGCTGTCCATTAAACTCCGGGTTGCAGAAAGATGATGGCTTTCTTTTTGCCTAAAAAGCATACATAAACAAATACAATTAAATTCAACATTCTTGAGAATCTTCAAGAAGCTAGTAAAAACTGACATACCAGGCAAAAGTAACGCGGACGTGAGTATGGCACACCAAACTGGAATGGGCTCAAGATAAACTCCTGTGTCACGAACAGGTTTTCCTCAAGTATCTTAACCATCATTTGATGCGTATCAGATGTCTGAAACAAACAAACACCTTAGTAAATGACTCACGTATATGTTAATACACCTATCACAAGTTGAGCTAGAAAAGTTTGATTCAAACCTCGAAACCAACAACATTCTCAACGAAAATCATAACTGGAGGTAACACCAATTGAGGTATAATATCAAGGATTGTAAGAAAAGATGAGGCACGGGCATCAGCAGATTGTTTCTGAAGACCTAAAGACAAAGTTAGCTCGAGAATAAACCATAAATCCATAATCAATGTAATCATCAGAACTTAACTAATATTTAGGAACGTTACCTTGTCGAGTATATGGTTGACATGGTGGAGAAAGAAGCCACACATTAGCTTGGTAGCGATCAAGATCAGCAGCAGTTAATGTCTGAATATTACCCTGTATTCACCACCTCCAAAATAACTATCTGAACAATATTCACAACATTCTAACAGCGTTTGGAATTGGTTGATTAAATGCTTTATTTATGGCAGATTAACAGTTTTGAGAGGGTGCTTAAAATTGCTTATTTTAAAGTGCTTATTTAATCATAAATAAGCGGGGTACAATATAAACGCAAGCCCAATACACCTTATCCGTCTTAAGAAATGCATTAACGGGGTGTTTGGGATTGCTTATTTTAATTTCTTATCTGCTTAAAAAAAAAACATTTGATGCTAGCTACTTACTTTAAGTGCTTATTTTCTCTAAAAATAAGTAGATAAGTATGTACACAAACACTCAAAACTGCTGCTTAAAGAAATTTAAGCAAACATTGATTGAATAAGCAATCCCAATTCCCAAATACCCTCAAAGTAATGCCAAAGTCAGGGTGTTATGGATTGTGTATTTCTGCTTATCTGCTTATTTTTTAGCAGATGAGCCTGCTTATTCATATTGCTTATTTGAAATCTCTTTTTTTGCCATAACCTAAAACCCACCCGTAAAGTGGATTTAATTTACAGTTTCTTAATAAGTATCTTTTTCAGGGTCTTATCGATCGCAGAGGAAACTCCAAACACTATTTCCGGAACTTGTAAAGCATCATATCCTAAAGACCGTCTAACTAAGCAATCACAATTAGTATCTTTCAACATCCACCTTTAAATTTGAGCTAAGAATATAAAATACACATAATACATTGGGCAAAAGTATAGACCTGGAATGGACGATGGGCAAAATTATGTTGATAAACATCGTTAGCCAAGTCGTTTATATCGAAAGCTTCGACCATTTTTGCATTCACTCCAGCCTTCATGGCTGAGTATCTCTGTTTGATTTCACATGTTAATTTCAATTACAAATATATATATATATATATATATATATATATATTATATATATATATATATATATAAACATAAAAGTGAGATACCATGCCACCAATGCCACTGTAGAATTCCAGCACTCGCCATGTCTGATCTTCCATGACCGAAACAGCAATAATTAAATAATTATTAATTGGTTATCTAGTTAATTTGCGGTTTAGGTACAGCATATGACTGAAACAAAACCAAAGTTAATGTAAGTTACAGTTTTTACCCTCAAGATTTCACTTTCATTCTAAAACACATGACATTACCCTTATTATTGTTGCCGGTCATACCTATTTTTAAGGGGACAAGTGGAAGCCTTCTCAGCTATCGGATCTCTCAACTTTTAATCATGGCCGCTTTAATTCAACTTTTGATATCAGTCATAGATCTTTGTCCCACATACTATCCACCGTTGGTTTAAAAAATAACTTCTGCTAACTGCTTCACTTTTAATAAAAATGTGACACGTGCTTTCTTAATGTGTGGGTGAGACACACTTGATCACTTCTCTTATCACAAAACACACTTTTTCACGTTATAGTTAATGTGAGGGTGCGAAACACTAGATTATTTCCCCTGCACAGTTTCCCACGTTATATCTCTTTTAACTTCCCTCATAAACCTCTATCATCTCTCACACACACACAACTGAAACATTTCTTCATTAATTCACTAACCATAAACCTTTCAAATACATGCATAACACACATACACACACATCAAATACACGCACAAAAAACACACATCTAATTTATGCTCTTTATCGAATGTTTATGTATAGAATAAAAGGGGAATCTGTACAACCATTAACCACCAAAAATTTCTGTCACTTTAACGACCATTAACCGCCACCACCATTACTCGCCGCCACCATCATCATCTGAAAACGACGCCGCCACCGCCAGATGATATGGTTTTAATCGGTTTTAAAATTTGGTGGTTTTGGTGGTGTCTTTTTAAATGTTTGGATGTGAGCGGTTTTGTGTTTTAGTAGTTTTGGAGGCGGTATAGGTGTTTTAGTTGATTTTTGGTGGTTTCGGAGGCAGATAGTTGTTGGTCTCCGATGACTTTAGGTAAACAAAGTTTAAATCTTTGACTTACTTTTTTTTTTTTTCACTTTTGTAATAAAAGTTTGATTTCTATTAGTTGATTGTTGTGTAGGGGAATCTTTATTGGATTGATGGTTTTGGAGGCGCTATGGTGGTTTTGGGTGATTCTGGGTGGTTACGATGGTGTTTCAATGCTAAAAACGAGATTTGTCTATCAATTTCTGGTTATGGTTGATTCTTGGTGGTTTCGAAATCTGATAAAACCGAAATCTGGTCATAGGTTTATCTTGAAAACAATTGCCTTTAAATTTTGTTTTATGCGGTATCTTTGTAACGATCCTCACCTATTTTGTTTATTGGTTTTTCAGGGAGTGTTTTGATACGAAGTTTAAAAGTTGAGTACAAGAAACGCAAAAAGGTTTATGTTTCCAACTTATGATAGCGATCATCACCTTTGATTTGACAAAGGTATGTTGGTTATCAAATTTTTTTTTACTTAGTACCTTGATTTGGGTGTTTTTTTTCATTATGTGTTTTTTCGTACAGGTTGTTGAGATACCCAAATAGATGACGATTTTGGCAGTTTCTACACTACAACAGGTAACCTTTTTTTGCAGAATTTTGAATGTTTATCTAAGAATTCGAATGTTTGATTTTGTGTTACTCTCAAAATCCATGTTCAAGTTTACTTAGTTTGTGTTTGATAATTACATATCTTGATTTTTGGTTATCTCATAATTTTATGGTTTTAATTTTGATTTTGGTTTTTCACTGCTGTTTGTTTAACAGATGTCTCTATTGTGACAGCGGTGGCGATAGTGGCGTGGATCCGAATAGTTTTTTGAGATAAAGGTCATTCTTCTATCATATATTGCTATTTGAAAGTTTAAGATACATGCTTTAATTTATCTAACAGAATGCTAATTACATGGTTAATATGGGTTGCTAATATGACCGGGCTCAATGATTCATATGTGATTTTAGGAATTTGATGTGTTGGAACATCAAATCTAACACACTTTGTAGAGGCAATTTTATAAGTCACTTTGGAGTAAGCAATCAGTCTTTTAAAATGCCTATTGATACTTGGTAACTACATGTGATGACCAAAAACAAGGACGCTTGTGGTGGTGGTTTGATAAGCTTGCAACCGGGGAGTATCAGAAAAACGTTTCTCTATTTCTCATGTTATATGTGAGCTTTTGAAGACTGATTTTATGCTATCAGTTTCTCATATATACAATCATGCACATATATAGATATTGTTTCATGTAGCGATAAACAAGAGCTGTAATCATCGTTTTTAGCAATAACATACGTGATTATTTCTTTTTAGGTTGCTTAACTTTTAAAAGGATATATGTGTGGCTATTTGAAATTTAATGCAAGTGTTCTGATATCTTGTATTTAAACTGTAGGTTGAGTTATCAAGCATTATAGTTAGGAGTTCTGGATCGTTTCAAATAAGTAGTGTGGAGAGGAGTATGTCTGATGTGATGTGATGGATCCGTCATTCGAGTTTGTTTAGTTTGTTGAAAGGTATGCGACTCATGCAAAATTTCAAACTTTAGATGGATAATCTATTCCTTTTACTACTTCTGAACTTTCAATAAATCTTCTAACCTTATAATCAATCTTCTAATGACACGTTTCTGACCAAGGGTTTAGGATGACGCTTTTCTAATGATGCGTTTCTGATGACGCATTTCTGATGACGTGATTCTGATGGTTTCTGGTCGTTTCTGATGTACTGCTCCTGATGAACCGTTTCTGATAATGCGTTTATGCTGAAGGGTTTCAGATGACGTGTTTCTGATGACGTGTTTCTGATGACGCGTTTCTGATGCTTTCTGGATACGGGATTCTGATGACGCGTTTTTGATGAACCGTTTCTGACAACGGGTTTCTTATGACGCATTTATCGAGACGGGTTTCTGATGACGCATTTCTAGATGGTTTTTGGATACAGGATTCTGATGAAAGGTTTCTGATGAAGGTTTCTGATGAACCATTTATGATGACGCGTTTCTAATGACGCTTAGTAGATGATTTCCGGATACATAATTCTGATAACGCGTTTATGATGAATGGTTTCTGACGAACCATTTCTCAAAAAAACCGTTCCTGATGAGTCGTTTTTGGAGATAGGTATCTGATGGCGCTTAGTAGATGGTTTTTGGAAACGGGATTCTGATGAAAGGTTTCTGATGAAGGTTTCTGATGAACCATTTATGATGACGTGTTTCTAATGACGCTTAGTAGATGATTTTCGGATACATAATTCTGATAACGCATTTATGATGAATGGTTTCTGACGAACCGTTTCTCAAAAAAACCGTTCCTAATGAGTCATTTTTGGAGATGGGTATCTGATGGCGCTTAGTAGATGGTTTTTGGATATGGGATTCTGATGAACCGTTTCTGATGACGCTTAGTAGATGGTTTTTGAAGATGCGATTCTGATGAAGGGTTTGTGATGACACGTTTTTGATGTGATGGCACGATTATGATCAGGTGTATTTTATGTTTTAATATTTGAATGGGGAACAAATTTTACTAATCGGATTAGTTAAGCAAAAGTAATCTAAAACTTACCCTCAAGTGGGGAATGGTTTCTGATGCTTCTGCTGCATCAAATTGTTTACATGTGCAAATAATATGGAGGGTTGCTGATGCATATTGCTCATGTGGCTTGAACCTTGCTTTTTGTTGCAATTGTTGAGGCTGCTACATCCTATTGTTTACATCAGTTAGTGCAAATAAATAGGAAATATGGTTTTTTGTTTATGCATCTGTTATGGGATCGATAAAGAAAAAGAAGTCATCAGCAACTCAAAGTCACAAATCTTAGAAAACCATCAGCAAAGCCATCAATAAAGGCATCAGCAACTTTCTTAAAGTCATCATAACTTCTTATGCATTCATCAGCAAAGCCATAAAAAAACTCTCAGAAATCCATTAACAACTCCATGAAAGCCATCAGCAAAGGAATTAACAATGTGGCTATTGAGGAGTTTCTGATGATGGATTCTGATGGTGGTTTCTGATGGTGTGATTGCTAATGACGAGGTTTCGGATGAGGAATTCTAATGACGGATTCTGATGGGTTTATGATGATGAGGTTCTGATGCCGCATTTTTGATAACAGATTATGATGTTGGGTTTCTTACTGTACTCAATGGGTGTGAAACACCATATTATTTATCCAAATTGTAACCGTCACACAAATTGTAGCTTTTAATTTGAGGGTTTCTGATGGCGGGCTTCTATTGACGGGTTTTTGATGGAAGATTTTCTGTTGGAGGGTCTCTGATGGAGGTATTCTGATATGGGTTTATGATGAGGGGTTATGAGGACGGGTTTCTGATGTCGGGTTTCTGATGAGGTGTTTCTGGTGGAATGTTTCTGATGGATGGTTGATATTTTTTTACATGCTTATACTCGAGTGTCCAGGTGAGAATATCAGGTAAACATTGGTTTGATAAATGATCC
This sequence comes from Artemisia tridentata subsp. tridentata, assembly GCA_021014915.2. Lineage (NCBI taxonomy): Eukaryota > Viridiplantae > Streptophyta > Magnoliopsida > Asterales > Asteraceae > Artemisia > Artemisia tridentata. The sequence goes on along the minus strand of CP139506.1, from coordinate 316,385,605 downwards.
ACTTTTTTTGCTTCTATTAATACTAGATAGCTAATTTTTTCTGCTGTTAATGCGAGCAAGTTCTGTTTTAATTACCAGGTTGTACTTAACTTGATTTGATTGTCCTACCTGTGAGGAAAGTGTGTTAAGGTGAAAGTTATGGGCATGCTAACTAAGCTTGGAACATCTTTTAGGACTGTTGGGTGTAGAGGTTTTTATTTCCCATTACTTGTATGCCTGTACTCATTTGTCACTGCACCCTATTACAACATCTTCCAAATACCCTCTTAACAGCAACCAAACCCTTTACAGCAGAACCAAACACCCTTACATCAGCCATCCAACAGTTTTCACAGCAGCAAACACCCCCTTACAACAGCATCCAAACACCCCTTATAATTCAAATACACATAGGTTGTCTTTACAGCCTGTGTTTTTAGCTTCCGGTATCATATTTTTTATTTGTTTATAGTCACAACCATCCATCACGCAAAAAACCAACAAGATGGCCTTAGTCTTTGGAACAAGCATCGGGTGCTTCTGCACTATTTTTCGGATCCGGGTTTGTTTTTTGGTACAAAAGACGATATAACCAGCAAGTGATATCAACGATGAGTGTTAAAACTTTCATTAACTTTATTTTTTTCTCTCTTTTTTCATGTTTTAAACAGGTGTTGAACTTTTCATGTTCAGAATAATATCGAGGGAAGTACGTATGGGGAACTTGAGAAGATTCCAGGTTTGAGAACTTCAAGTTGCCACAAGCAAGCACATAATTGGAAAAGGCGGTTTTGGTATCATGTACAAAGGTATTCTCTCAGATGAAACAATTGTAGCTGTTAAATGCCTTAAAGATGGAATGCAGTTGGTGGTGAGATCCAGTTCCTGAAGTTGAGATGATTATCTTAGCAGTTTATATGGATATTATACAACTCTTTCTAAATTCGCTTCTGAGACATCTGTTTAAGAATCTATAACTGAATTGTGATGCAATATGAGTTTATGTTTGATTTTTTATCATACTTTTGAGATAATGAGTGCAGACATTCAAAAGTACTAAATTACTTTTACTTGTGTAGTTTCTTAGAGACATGTCGTTTGGATTGAATAGTGTTATATTGATGATGAATTAATTTAAATAGAAACATATGGTAGGGGTTGATTTGTGGAAGCTTTCTTGTGAACATGGTGGTTCAATAGCTTTAGTGCATGATGCAAATGGGTAGCATCATGTCTCTTACCCATTGTGTATGGCATAACAACATGGAGTGTATGAGTTTTTTTTATTGAACAAGGAGTGTATGAGTTGAACCCCATGGAAGAACTTGCACTTTTGAAATATATCAAATAATAAGAGCTGTGATGAGAGACACTACATGTAGTAATTTTATTTTTATTTAATTTGTTATCGATATACTTTGTCTTAGAACTACATTGAACGTTGTCATTTGTTCAACTCAAGGAATCTTATTATGTGAATAACACTTGAAAATGTTCTACTGAATATAAGTTTAAAGAAGAAACTTGGTAATTGTTGGCCACTAGAAAATTTACGGAGTATTTGATATGTGATAACCAATAGAGTCTAGCAAAATTAAAGCCTTAGTAACGTGGCTATTGCTTTATTAAATATTTGTGCGTGCTCTGTTTTACTGTAATTAAATAATAAGATCGTTTAGGTTTTTTAATGAAATTTTAATCCGACTGCTTGAATTATATTCTTTTTCAAAACGTCTTTTTTTTTTTTTTTTTTTTTTTTTTTTTTTTAACGCGAAATTTTATTAAACTAGCAAGGAGCTAGATAACAAAACAGTTACATAGTAGAAGTAACAAGAGACTGGTTATGAAGCCACCCAACCCAACTAATTTGCTTAAAACTACATCTACTACTAATCCAAATAAACGTCATCAAAGAAGACGTTTTTCCTCGGCCGCACTACTCGAAAAACACAAGCATTCCTATGTGCCCACACGTGCCACCAAAGCGAATAAAACGAAGCCTCTAATATAGCCTTGGCATTTTGTTAAAAGGATGTAGATTTTCTAGAATTGGTTTTATCAAATATTATTAGATACATGGAAAATCATTCATGTAGGAATAAGAGATTTCTGATTGCTCTGATTTGTTTAATGTTATCCAAAATTCTCATGTTGATGGATTAATTCTATTGCACTAGGAGTTGTTACTTGGATGACCAAGAAACATCCGTGTAGTTCTTACTTCATAAAGGAAGTTGAGGTTAACGCCTACGTTGTGGCAATCGTGGTGTTTGAATGGATTAGTGATCCAATACTTCAGATTTCCTTGTCATGGAATGTTTAGACAATTCAGTGAGAATGGTAATGTAGGTGAACAAAGGGCCTTAGATATCTAACAAAATAAAGTGTAGCTTAGATGAGAAAATAGGAGCATTTTATATAAGATAGGTTTAATTATACAGTTAGTTAACATTTAGCATTTACATTTTGTCATTAATAGCCCTTAAAAGTTAGTTATTAACTGTTTCCAAAATATTGTTATATATGTTTAGATAGTCATAGTGGTTATTGGAAAATGTGCAATCCTTCTTTTTTGACTTGGTGAACTAAGAGTTCATGCCAACCCCATTTTTAAAGTTTTGCATGGTTTCATGTTCTTACGTCTATCTTATAGTTATTTTTATTTGTAAATGATTGGTTATGAATTTATTAAAAAATAACACAGCACATGTATAAAGGACAATTAAGTGAAATTTAGATAATATTTCATTGTTATATTTTGAAGTTTATAACAAAGTTACTTCCTTTTGTAGTTTCAGATCCCTTTGCATATTCACCTTCACATGTTAATTATGAACCTATAATCAATGTGGTAAATCATGTTGCCACCATCGAGATGGGAATTTAAAGTTATTAAAAACATGTGTAATAAATAATTATAAAATCAAAGTAAATTTAGTTCTCACATGATCCTCTTAGTGTTGACAATAGTTGTTTACGATTTATTTGGGAGATGGTGTAAGCGGCTCTCCATTACTGCACATTCTTAAGAAATAAAGAAAATGAACACCATGTTAATGATGAATGGCCAATTAAGCAGTGTTTAATTGTTTGTGGTTTTGTCAAAGATCAGACTTTAGATGATTGTTAAGTTGTTTCAAGTGATCATGTTTTAGTGTGTTTTCATTAATGTTCGAATGATGTTTTAAAGATGTTGGCCAATAAAGTGTTGGTTTCTTGTTTCGGTGTGTTCCCAGATAATCAATGAGTACCGGATATCACTTGAAATCGTGTTATCACTTTCAAATAGAAACTATTCAACCCTATACCTGGGTTACACGAATATCTCTATGGGATAAGACCAAGTGGTGTTCTTGTTTTAGGCACAAATCAAGAACCAAATCACTTTTAAGTGTTTAGGGTTTGTATGTTGTATGTCCATGCAATTATGTTATGATCTCTATTTATAATAGAGATTACTCAAACCCTCGCCCATGGAATTATGAGTGATTAATGGCCCATTAATCGTACCATAATAGCAGAGATTAGTGGTTATACCAGCAATACTAATTTATGCCCAGTAGTACTAACTTTGCCCAGCAGTACTAATTTTTGCCCAGCAGTACTAACTTATGCCCAGCAGTACTAACTTATGCTCAGCAGTACTAACTTTAATACTAGCAGCATTAACATTGCCGACAATACTAACTTCAGTACTAGTAGTAGTAACTCTGTAAAGGACTAAACCTTCTGATGAGTTACTCCAAACCATTATTAGAGTCAGGGTGTTCAGGGACCTGATGGGTGTACACTCCGTACCTCCAAGCCCATTACTAGGTGTGAACTGATCCCTCAAGTGCACTAAATTTTCCAACATAAAGCTTGCCAGTTTAAACGTGTTTGTGTTGGTGAATGTCAAATTATATAATATAAAACTGCCCCAATGCAACGCATGGGTATAGATGTTTTAAAGTTTTAAAGTGATACTGTTTTATTTTTTGGTTTTGTTTAATGTTTGAATGATGGTTTAAACTTCTTCGACAATCAAGTTTTTATTTTATTCGTATGGTTTGTAAATGAAAAATGCTGTGACATAAAACCAACCCGATACAACATACGGGTATAATTCTAGTTAATATAGATCGTGGTTAGCTTTGACTCGAAAATCAAAGTGATTTTATTTCAATAGATGCAAATAATTATGTTTGTGAACTTGTGGTTTTGTTGTGACTTTTAATGCAACACTTAAAGGTTTAATTTGTAGTTATTGCGAGAAAAAAGACCACGAGTTAGAAAAGAAAATAATAAAAATTTGAGTTATTAGTAATTCAATTTTACTATATATATATATATATATATATATATATATATATATATATATATATATATATATATATATATATATATATATATATATATATAGATATGCGTTCATGTGGTGTACAAGCTTAAAATAGATAAAATAGGTACACACGTGGACCGTTGGATCGATGTAGATTGATGAGATCAAAATAATTAATATTAATTAATTAGAAAATAATATTAATTAATTAAATATATAGCTTAAGGGTATTATAGTAACTTTGTTATGTCCATATACATCCCAAACACAGCAGGGTCGAAGATATACAATATCTCTTCTTAAATGCTCCCAATCTTCTTCATACGTTATTTTTTTTTCACTCTCAATAAAACCAACCATGGCGCCATCTTCATCCCAAACACAGCAGGGTCGAAGCTACCACTATGATTCCTGTTCCAAACATTCAAGGTATTCTTTTTTCAATCAATATTAGTTTTTCCATTTCAATTTTTTTTCTTCCCAAAAACACCTGTTCGTAACAATTAATATGCTTTTCTATTGTTGCTGTTCGTAACAATTTTCAACCATTTGTAAATGGGATTGTGCATTAGCTTATTCTAATTTTGCATTAGATTATTCTAGTATTATTCCTGTTAGTGTGTCGATCAGTTGATCATATGTTTTCAATAGAATATGTTACTTGATTATGTGTATTGATTATGTGTATTGAAAAGAACCTGCTGTTCACACGTTAACACCCTGTGACATTTTGATTATGTGTATTCATTTCATGTGTTAGTGTCTCGATAAGCGTCAGTTGATCATTCCTGTTAGTGTGTCGATAAGCATCAGTTGAACATATGTTATGAAAATAATATGTTGTTTGATTATGTGTATTGATTATGTGTATTTAAAAAAACCTGCTGTTCACACGGTGACACCCTGTGACAGTTTGATTATGTGTATTGTTTTCAATTTAGGTATATGTTGGTTATGTGTATTAGTCGAAATAATCTTTTCGAATAATGTATTCGTTGTTTATGTTTTGTAGCAGTTGGATCATTTTATTTTATTTTTGTTCGTTTCATTGTAATACATAATGTTTATTTTGATAGCAGGTGAGCCACTAACTCCACGATCATCTGATAATGTGCAAGACAATGTTGTTGATGTTGAAAGTGTCCCACAAGTTGGGAGTTACCAACCAACCCCGCCAGGTAGTAAGTTTTGGATTCCCGAAGCTAAGAAAAAACCCGTGGAAGGAACCTTGTTTGATACAATTGAACAAGCTTTCCAGTTTTATAAAGAGTATGGGAGGGAAGGTGGTTTTGAAGTTAGGAGGGGTGGGCAGTCTAACAGGAAAAAAAAGGAAAATCCTGATTTGAAGTACTTTTGTTGTTCTAGAGAAGGCTCGAAACCCCCAAAGACAGATAAGTCAAAGACGGATACAACATCATCTGATATCGCAGAAGTAGTAAAGGTGATTAAAAGACGGAAACGAGCATCCCAACGTTGTGGATGCAAAGCTCTACTTCGTATTAGGAAGACCCCTGAAAATAAGTATGTTGTATACACCTTTTATGAAAAACATAACCACAGTTTGGTCCATGAAAATGATTACAAGTATCTTCGGGCAGCTAGGAAACTTACTTTTTCTAAACAGCAGTTGTTGCGTCAGCTTTCCAATGCTAATATTGGTCCCACAAGAGCTTGGAAAGTAATGAAAGAAATGTATGGCGGGTTTGAAAATATCGGGGTTACAGATGTGGAGTGTAGGAACTATAGGCGTGGTTTGGATAATTTCATTGGTAATCGGGATGCGCAGATGGTTGTCGAGAAGCTGTTGAGTAGACAAGAATTTTTCTCTGACTTTTCTGTTGAATACAAGCAAGACAAGAATGATAAAACCTTGATAGGGTTGTTTTGGGCAGATGCACAAGCAAAGATTAACTATGCTTCTTTTGGCGATGTGGTATCGTTTGATGCAACCTTCCGTTCAAACAGGTATACTGATACATCTAAACATACTATATGTACAAACAAAATCGGTACACAAGTGTATATATCTTTGTGTTACATGCTGATATTAGCTTGCGTGCATACAGGTACAAAATGGTGTTGGTTCCTTTTACGGGGATAGATAATCACAATCGATGCATACTTTTTGGAGCTGCATTACTAGCAAGTGAAGCAGCCAAACGGTATACTTGGTTATTGAAAAGGTTTAAAAAAATCTTTGGTACTGCGCCAAAGGTAGTCGTAACTGACCAAGACCCCGCCATGAAGATTGCCATAGAGAAAATATTTCCTGAATCAAGGCATCGTCTGTGTATGTGGCACATAATGCAAAAACTCTCTAAAAAGGTATTATTACAATCCAAATATAATAATGAATCACTTTGATTATTTGTTGTTACACGTTTACATGTCTTTTAACTTCTTACTTTTTGTAGGTCGGCCCAGATTTATGTAGCGACACTGATTTCAAGCGCCGTTTATGTGATATAGTTTGGACCGACAAAATCGACCCCGATGTGTTTGAGTCGGAATGGAAATCTATCATGGAAGACTTCAATTTGAATGAGCACAAATGGCTGAGCGATATGTTTGACATGCGGACTAAATGGATACCAGCTTACTTCCGTCATGAACCCATGTCTGGCCTTATGCGCACTACATCCAGGTCCGAGAGTGAAAACCACTTTCTTGGGCAAATTACCAACCCGCACTTGAGTCTGGTTGAATTTCTTAGCCATTACGATACTGCAATTGACTCACAAAGATTCATATATGGCAAGAATACACATAATTCGAACTACACAACGCCTGATTTTAAAACTCATCTGCAAGTTGAAAAGGAAGCCTCTGAATTCTACACACACACAATTTTTTATGATGTTCAAGATGAGATTTTCTCATCGTTGATGTATTGTTGTTCACTGAGTGTTCAAGAGTCTGGTACGTGTTCTACGTATGTTATTCGTGACACAGAAGCCGACTACAAAATAAAGCATGCATCCGTGCAAGTCAAGTATGAGGTAACAATATACATTTTTTTTACTTTTTCTATTTGCGTATATGCGTATTTGCTGTTCTTTTGTTAACAGTCTTTTTAATCCCATATGCAGGTTACGTACGTACCTTCTGAATGTTCGGTTCAGTGCACTTGTTTAAGGTACGAATGCTATGGTTTATTGTGTCGTCACATTTTTTACGTTCTCCGTATGTCCAAGGTACACCACTTCCCAAAACAATACATGGACAATAGATGGTCAAAGCAGGCTATGCGTCACAACCCTGTTGACAATACAAAGGCTTTTCGAAGCTCTGATTCGGTACTTGATGATACAGTAAGAGAAATTTACTGCAACGTTGAAGAATCTATTAGCCATTTGGTTGGTGACATTCAGAAGCTTCAAATATATAGGGACGGCCAAGCAGCAATGATGAAACAAGCCAAACTTGACGTTCCTATCCCTCCAAAACTGAACACTAATGAGGCTTATGCAAGAACGCTTGGCGTAACTGAACCAGCAGAGTTGACTATTTTGACCGCTACAGATATTAACAACAAAGGTAAGGTGAAACGCACAAGGCACAAATCAAAGAGCGAGATTGCAATGAAACTAGGCGAGAAACCATTGAGAAAGTGCAATAGTTGTGGCAATTTGGCTAGGCATGATTCTAGGAATTGTCCCGAGAAGAAGAAGCGCCTTCAAGACGAGGACGTGGACCAGTTCAGTGATGATTATATGGATAGTGACTAGTTTATGTATTCGATGTTGCCTATTTCCACTCACTTTTAACTATTTAGTACCTCTTGTTACGTTAGACTTGACAGCAAGTCCTTTATTTGTTTCAAACGGTTGTTTCAATCGTAATAAAAATAGTTCATTATTCTATCTCATGACCTACTTGTATTGGCATTTAAATTAGATGTGTTTACTTGAACTATTATATGTTCATTATTCTTTAGTTTTAACAGTTAAGTTTTGCAGCTCCTTTAGCTTTAACGTGCAACGCGTACAAGGTAAATGAACCTTTTACTGTTTACTTGTATTGGCATGTAATATTTTTTCACTTGATGTGCATCATCTGAACTTGTGAATGTTCCTCAGACTGAACACTACAGTTTCCATACCAAACAGCCTCTATTGCAAGTCAGATATTGAAAACAGAACTAGGTGGGTGGATGTTTCCACAAGTGTGTCACTGATTTTTTTAACTCACCAGATATTTAAACCAATTTTGACCCGTTCAAATGTTCCTACTGGTTTTTGCATTTGCTCTTTAAACACCATACATCAGATTAGTTGCATCAAATTAGTTGCAACTGTTAAATATCTGGTGAAGTATAGCCAAGAAACAAATTGATACCATCTTCCTTAAAGAACAAAATTGCATCAGATCAGTTGCATCTGTTATGTCATATGTGTACTCCAAAACACAATAACCATTATTGCACTTGAAAGACTAACTATTAACTACATAAGAAAGGTAAAACCGGTGAAAGATGGAGAAGGATACATCAAGTTTATGTACCATTAAAAGAGTGTGGCCATTGTCTTTATAATAGCATATTTTGCAGATATGCAGATTCTTTTTAAGCCTTAGAGCTTCATCACTACTCGGAAGCATGTTATCCTTGCCATTAAAATGCATAGAAATAATTAAAATTACAAACCATGCGACCCATTTGTGCTTACATTTCACACAAATTCAGTAGCTATTTTATTTAGCCAAAAAGGGTATATAATCGATGTCAATGGGGCATTAGAGGTGTTAAATCTTGTTTCATATTGTGCAACACTTTTACACACAGCAGCATTGATGTCAATCTAACTCTTTATATATAGGCTTTTTTCAAAATAGACCTGTGCAAACAGTGCGGGTGAAAGTTGGTTAATCCAGGTTGATTGTGTATCTGATGATTGACCTGTGCAAAAAATATCAACCATTTTCTAAAAAACACACTGCTCCTTCACTGGAAAGCCATCCAAAAATATAAAACCAATTAAATATAACGCACGTTTCCATTTAAACATATACCCAAACTTGGCTAACGATAATGCATTATTCCATGTCTTACATTTAAACACACCACAACTAGATTAAATGTTACTCGGTAAGCATACGCGAGTTTTTTTCGACACTAAACTTAAAACACACAAACATAACCAAAATTGCAGTATTAGTTCTACTTCTTAAATCCAAACTACATAAATCATTTCATTTCCTTTCAAACTTGGTCGATACACGCAGCTTGATGGTTTCAAACGCAGCCATCCGTAACCGCTTCTTTTCTTCATCTGGTACTTTCCTGAATCCATGCACTTCCTTATCAAAATCACCCTTTGCCAAGTTGCAGTCGGACAGCAGAATCTTTACTGCATACATAATACGCAGATCCCTCAGTTCTTTCTTTTGTTTCTTCCCTTCCTTGCTCAAGCAGCAAAGGTCAGCATCATCACCTTTGTAGGTTTCCATGTGGCGCATTGTAAATACACCACAATCTACGAAATTGTTGGTTGTCCTGCATCCCAATTGCAACACCTTTCTTGTCGCTTGAGACATTCTTTCATAGTTTCGATGGTTCTTGTGCAACAGATAATCCTCAAACATAGAAATCTGATATACAAATAAAAAAGGCAAGTTACATACGTAACCTCAGTACCAATAAACCTATTCACAAGTTAAATACGTAATCTCAGTACCCATAAACCCATGCACCACACACCTAAGTTGCAAACCTTGTCAGTTCACAATTTCACAACCCTAACACATACCTAACCTTTACCAACCACACAATTTGCAAACACTGTATACCACCAACCCATTTTCAGACTTCAAAACCACATTTTTAAAAATACCAAACAGACGATATGCAGTAAACACATATTTTGCAGGCTACCAAACATACCTGCATCATTGCCAACTAACACACATACGCAACTTCCGGACACAAACAGATTTTACACATTATCCACTGACGCACCCGAATCCTTATCAACTAGATTAACGCACATAAGTTTATTTACAACTAATACACCTTATCACATAACACACATACTCACATTGCGCATACCTAAACGTCGCCAAACACAACTAACAACTAACCCAAAGTGACGCTGGGTACTAAATTGGCAATTTGAATATTTACACATTACTCTGCAGGTTCATGAGAAAGAAACACAAACCTTAATCTGCTTTTGGGTTGTTTATGAAACTTATGGTTCACTTACTAAAACTTTTCAAAACATCTACCTAACAAATGAGAATCTGATACACATGAATCATAGTCAACTAACCTACAAGTTTTACATACATGGCTACACACATAACCCAACTTCTACACAGTTGCAGACTACCAAAAACTTAAAATTTGGGATGACTACCGCAACTGTACTTGAAGCCAACATTTGCAGACTACCAAGCCACAAGTTATACACTACCAAACATAAACGCATCGATTCTAATAACATGTCACTCTTTTGTTTACTTAGAAAGCATATGATTAAACACAACGTACCAGTTGCAGGGTAAACCAAGTGAATCTTTCATCCTCATTCGTACTCGGCAGAAGCAGGTTATCCAAAATTTGTACCTCACCATCCTTCATGTTCATGCATACTACAAAGAAATGACGTCCTTGAATAACAGGGAAGAAAACCTGCCAACCATTTAAACAACCTATAAATACCGGAGTTTTTTTTGAATTGCTACGTGTTATAGGATTGGATACGTGATACATACCATTTGAACACCATCAAGGGTTTTGTACTCGCTTCTATTCACTACATTATCCATGTTCTCGACAAACTTTTCAGATGCTTTTTCGTACTCCCAGCTTAGCATGTCACTAGTCTGTATTCACATGAAATTGTGCTTGTAAGATGTTATCCTAAAATTTATCAAACAAAATTATGAAACTCAATCGTATTCGATATCCTTGGCAACTTACCAGCATAGCTGTGTGGCAATAAAGCCTTGTCACCGTTAGCTTGCTTCTGTGCTTCTCTGCATTGTTAAGTACATGCGAGAATATGTCAATCGCTCCACTGGCTATATCTAAGCCTGGAAAGAGACTTTCAAGCACGACCCGTTCACCATCAACATATTGTGTCTTGAACACAATGTCCCTGTCATATACACATACGTTAAACACTAAATAACATATACTACACGCCGACTACATAACAAATAACTACCACACGATCCAAAATATTACTACACATGCATTTAGACTTACGTTTCTTTTAATCGAGCACTAAAAAAGCATTCAGCAACTCTCTGTTCGACTTTAGATATGCCATCTCCCAGTGACACTTCCCTGGTCATAAAGGGGGACCTTAGAACCTCAGGCAATAGTCTTTGGCGTTGCGCCCTTGCACGGTAACGATTCGGTTCCAAGACACATAAAGGCACAGGCTCCTCATACACAGTTACAATCTCTTTGCCTTTACTACCCAGACTCTCTCTGCCAAACCTTGTTAACCCGTTTGATGTATTGGTTTCACGACCGCGCCCTGAGATGGGATGATTAGGCGTCTTAAACCCACCACCATCTACTTGTTCATGGTCATCTACAACGCATTTTCCTTGCGTTGCTGGTGGCTGTGTTACATTCAAATCAAACTCCGTACCATCTTCAAAGTCAAGACGCGTCGGTTTATGTTGCTGTTGTCTCTCCCACTCTCTGCACACTTTATCTGATAGGGCAATTATCTCGGTAGGCGTCCCATATACCTGCGTTAATGGGAATACAAAAATCATAAGTTATACCACTAGTTCATTACTTATATGAGCCATTCACCATTAGGTATGTATATCATGTAATAGACATAAGCTGCTATCAACTACCACAAGCTCCAAACTATTGCTACACATGTACGCGACTGATGCACATGAATTGTGCAAATATTCTATGTGACTAACCTTCTGCACTAAATTGTACTACTCATATTTGATATTCAAACAAACAAAACTTGATTTAAACATGCAACAAGTTTTTATCTAACTATACTGTCCTTTTCAATACTTTCAAGTAAATGTATCCCACCACTTGATTAAACACAAATACACACTCTTCCAAGTAAATGTATCCAGATTTATGTGTGTTACAAGCAACTCAATTCATTACTTAGGTATCTAAATGTATCCAAATTTATGTGTGTTCAACGGTTTAATTACTTATACGACCCATTCACCAATACGTATCTATATCATGTAATAGACATAAGCTGGTATCACAAGCAACTCAATTCTTGAAGTCATATATATGTAGCTAACACACCTTCATATATAACTAGCTACACCACACAACAACTACTAGTTGTTTATTTCAAAACAGTTAATAAGCAATACACAATAACCTACTTCAACTTATACACTTAATCAACCAATAACTTCTTTTAAAACACAATCATATACAACTAACAGCTAGCTAACTACCTTCCACAACTAATTCACCTCATACACATCCATTAGGTGAGAAGCTTACACAACCATCTCAACACATACATACCAACTGACAAACACACACAATCAATTCAATTCATAACAACAAGAGACTAAACTCAAAAACTTACACAAGCAACTCAATTCATACATGACACGGGACTGATGCACACAAATCAGTTTTGGCGAACAACCCAATAATTAAGAACATATATACATAAGAAGAAATACACATTACCTGCGTAAATGGGAATTCAGACTTATCCTGTGCGCCACCATCCTTTTCATTCACACCTTTTTGGGGTGTAACACAACTCTCGTATGCATCATCAGCTTTATGTTTCTTCTCTTCTGTCTCATGAGAGTACCCACGATTGACAAACAAATTATCTCTGATTTCCATCAAGTCCATAAACCCTTGATCCTCCGGATTACCCTCACGTCCTTTAGCTATCAACAAGTCTGCCAAATCAATGAGTTCACCAGCCCTTTTAAGATATGCTGCTGCTTTCTTTTTCATCACCTATCGCAACAAATAAATTATGTATTACGCTTTGATCTAACGATCCAAATTTACGAGACAATCAATAAAAAATTATATTAGTCAGTTAAACGTACCTCAGCATCACTTGGTACACTCTCACACCCATTGTCGTCAAACACATACTCTTCAAAACCTACATCTTCATCAAGGTCTGCACAAAAAAACAATTTCACTTTGTAACTAACATACACGTTACCACACCACTCTATTTCATATTAATGGAATTAAATTAATCAACCCTTACCCTCATCATCTACTTCCTCGTCAGCAGCTATATCATCAGCAGCTGGATCATCAGCAGGTTCCTCCTGGAACATGTATCTATCATCCGCAGCAGCATCATCATCTATTTCTTCATCCATAGCTATATCATCATCTGCTGCATCATCAACATGTTCCTTTGGGAACCTCTCTCTTTCGAGTTTATGCAACAACTCTGAAGAACATTGCTTGATACGTGTATCCAGCGTGGCATACACAACCTGTGAATCAAATTAATAATTACTAATTAACTATCAAAGTAAAAAAAAAAATTGATTTAATAAACATATACTACACGCCGAATACATAACAAATATATCATACCAGCAGTAGTATAACAGGACCATTGAAATGTCTCTTCCGATTCCACGATCTTCTCGTTCTCACCAAACACTCGACTATATACGTGCACCAGTCTATCTTGAGTATATCCTCTTCATTTTTAATGCACGTTAGGAACCGAATATTCACGGTATTGCTCAAATTGAGCTCACCAATTGTGGAGAAAAACAAAACCAAAAAATTCAGCTTAAACATCCACCCCCCTAATTTTGTTTTCAATATCTGACTTGCCACATGAGTGTTGTAAAACTTTTTGACACCATCCCCAAACTGTTCCTTCCACTGCTTCACCAACGGGTTCCTATAATCTGCATTCTCACGAGTCTCCAAGTGTACATCCCCCCTTGGTACACCTAACACATTTCTAACTAGGTCTGGTGTAATATCTATACTTCTACCATCTACATACAAGCAACATGTGTTCTCATCAAAGCTATCTAACAGCCAGTACGCTAGACGGGTCGGTATGTCCTTAATCTTAAACTGTAGCACCTCACCAAAACCCATTCTTCTTACATCCTCTTTTTGTGCATCCGACATCTCTGTTATCACACGAAACAAATTGCCGGGTGGATTTCTTAAACGTACTCTATTAAAATTTCTACCTACATTAGGAACACCGATATTTTTTCCTTTTTTTGTCTCCAATCGTACTTTCCCTTTATTTTCAAACCTTTTTTTGGTAAAAACTTTTTTCTTACTGACAGAAACTTTAGTTATCTTCGTTTTATGCTGCGAAACAAAATCATCGTCCGTCGATGGTCCATCTAAAGCTGCAGCATCTTCATCTACTGACACACCAAATAAAATGAGACAATTACATCAACATATTTAAACACGTACACAATTATCACTTGATCCATTCAATAAAACTGTAATACAAAAAACAATTACCTTTATCAAATAGTTTTGCCCCTATTCCGGCTTCTGGTTCCATTTTCCTTTTAGCCGCTGCACGTTTGACTGTTGACACCACAAGTTTCCATAAATTATACCACTCAATCATAAATAAAATACAAAACACATAAATAATATCTCTTAGATATAAATTACCTTTTCCAGTTCCCTCTCTTTCATGATCCATCTTTTTGGTACCCTTGTCCCTTTTCAATTCCTTATTTTTACGTGCCTCGTCATTCTTCAAACTACCACCTTTCTCGGTTTCTTTATCCACCTTTTCTCCTTCAAATTGAACACCTAATACACACAAGTCATCAACTAATACAGATTAGTCTATTTAAAACTCTTTTATGAGTGGTATGATGTTATGTTATACACTCTTACATACACATAAGTCGTCGACTGATACAGATTACCCTATTTAAAACTCTTTTATGAGTCGTACGATGTCATGTTATACACATAATCTGCTATCAACTAACACACAGACCAAGCTATTACTAGACATGCAAGCGCCTGACACACATGACTCATTACATACACATATGTAATTATAAAGTTACGGCATACATTACATACCACGCAAACAAAGTCAACCTCCTTTTCTAGAACCACGAAACTATGTTTTCCATTACACAACGTGAATTATACATGGCTACATGACTCTTATGTACTAATTGCAGACACATATGTAATTTCAAATTTACAGCATACATTACATAAAAAACAAACAACGTGAAACTCCTTTTCTTAGAAGCACCAAACTATGTTTTCCATTACACTCTTAAATACTTATTACAGACACATGTGGACTGATTTATATAGCCACAGTCTATCAATTGTCAAAGGATGCACATACTTTTCGCTCATTTATTAAATGCAACAGCCCAAAAGTTATACCAGTAGTTCATTACATATATGACCCATTCACCATTAGGTATGTATATCATGTAATACGAATGACCTGCTATCATCTACCACACGTTACAAACTATTACTAAACATATACGAGACTGATGCACAACTATCAATACACACACACTGGTCTACGTGGTCAATACTTGAAGTCATATATATGTAGCTAACACACCTTCATATATAACTAGCTACACCACACAACAACTACTAGTTGTTTATTTCAAAACAGTTAATAAGCAATACACAATAACCTACTTCAACTTATACACTTAATCAACCAATAACTTCTTTTAAAACACAATCATATACAACTAACAGCTAGCTAACTACCTTCCACAACTAATTCACCTCATACACATCCATTAGGTGAGAAGCTTACACAACCATCTCAACACATACATACCAACTGACAAACACACACAATCAACTCACACACATCCCAATAACTAAATACGTATATTAATAAGAAGCAATACACATTACCTTGATCGTCTTCACTATCTCCATCAACAGTTAGATCGATAGTTTCAGGTTCCTCATTGTCACTTCGTCGGTTCCAAGAGTTAGATCGATAGTTTGGTCGTCTAACCATTGACAGCCTTCCACTTCGCCGGACTGAAACCAAAACACAACAATGTGTTGATTAAAAAAAAAAGAAAAAAAAAAAAAAAAAACAATCTTTAAAGACTGAATAAAAAATAAAAAGAAGCATCAATCAATTACCAGTAGTTATTTCTTGTCCCTTCGAACTGTGAATCACTTGAGAAACAAAATTCGGCATTGCAACTACACACCTTTTGCTACCAGTATTTAAAGGAAAAATGTTGAACGGAGATTTGGGGATTTTCTATTGATTTATCGATTTTGGAGGTTATGATGTTGATTCCGAATTGCATTATATCCGGGTAACTAATTGGGGGTGCTTAATTGTGGATACCTAATTGAAGAAGAAACTAATTGGGGGTAATGAATACTCGTTAATGAAAAAGATAATAAATACGATCTTATAAAAACTAGATACACAAAAGCCATTTGTTTGACACTTAATTACAATTGTGCCACCCACCTATTTAATATCTAATCTCATCTATTCACATCGATCCAACGGTCCACATGTGTACCTATTTTATCTATTTTAAGCTTGTACACCACAATAACGGCCCCCTATATATATATATATATATATATATATATATATATATATATATATATATATATATATATATATATATATTTTAATTTAGTAGAGATTTGGAATAAGTTCATTTTTAAGTTTTACGAGCTTATAAGACTGGTTTTGTGAGCTTAAATTAAGCATGGTTTTGAAACCGAACCCGACATTTAATTGGTTTTTCTGGTTTAGCTAGTCGAACTGCTTGGCTCGGTTACTGATTTACAAACACTGCCTATAAGCTCAAGCTAATTTGAACACACTTTATGTGTTATAGTTGAATGCACCTCAGTTGATGATCATGGGAGAAAAACTCGTGAGTGGGGAAAAATCAACTAGGATAAACTTACAATCGCGTATCCATCAATAATCAATTTTATAACATAATCAATCATGAGTTAATGTAATCCAGAGTGAAAACAAGCTGATTTGAGCTCGATCTTGCCAAAGCTCGAGCTCAGCTCGTTTAAATATGTAAGCTTGAGCTAGAACTTGTTTATAGCGTTATGCTTTTATCTTGCATTGTTTCGAGTCATAAATGGAATAAAAGTCGACTCAAGCTTGGCTTGTTCAGTAAAAGATGCTCAACTTGTTTATATAAATCTAATCTTGTCTTTATGCACATATTAACATATACGATTTTACATATACGAAGTGTATTTACATATATAAACGCATATATTTCTTAGCCTCAATTAGACTTGTGTGCATAATCGAGATTTTGGTATGTGACTCGATCTGTTTATTATACGAGTCCTAAACAAAGGCTCGAACCCATTTTACCAAGTCGATCCTCGTTTACGTCAAGTTTTAAGATGTTAAAATATTAGGGGCATTACTTGAGTTATAAATGGATAATTGTTTTCTTTAGGCTACCCGGGAGGGTGAGTGTATCTCACTCAGATGTACTCGGCCTAACCGTGTGTAACATTTCGTATTTTTAGGTTACTATTTATCCTCATATTTTTACTATTCACGTTCGTATTTTTATTTTTCATTCTCATAAGTTAACCTATTTCCATGATGACATGAAAGTTTGACACTAGTCGGGTCATTTTCACAAAAGTTATTAAGAAACCGTGTCTTAAATTTACGTTTTGGTCTAAACGCCATTTAAACATCCCGCGCGTAAGGAAAACCGACTATGAAATTTTTTATCACATTCAATTAAATTCTAGTTCACTAATAATCAATAAATGGAATTTTAAAATTTAATTTTAAATGTTACCAAATAGACCCTGTAATTTACGAGACTAAACTTGCGTTTTAAGCATTTTTACTTATACGCAGCCTTAACCTATACCTGCACTGCATTTTGTAAGACGTTTAAACACTTTTACATTTTTAGAAAAGTCAACTTATTTCCCTCCTTGTTTAACCATAAAATCAGTCATTGATTTTTAAAACTTTCGGTTTTAGGTTTAACAAGCATTTAACATCAACCGACACTAGACTAGGCCCAATCTAGACATTATAAACCTTTTAGGTTCATAATTATCATATTAGAAAAGTTACATTTTACTTTTCTCATTTTTAGGTAAACTTCGTACATTTTACGTTTTACGCGTTTTAAACCCACGTTTTCAGATTTAACAGCATTTACGTGACCCATTAAACTTATCACTCATTTTATAAGTTAATAATTAGTATATTGATGAGTTTAACCATTTCTACAAGTTTCATATTTTTACAATACCCGGCTTTACGTTTCATGATTTAAATACTTACCGTTAGCGATTACCGGGACCAAAACTCACTCCGTAAAGTCAAGATAATTATCTAAAACTCTTAACCTCCTCTTTTCTATCCCTAGGTGGCATTTTCTAAGAGTCACTAGGACACATGGCATGGTTAGATTTAATCTTAGATGGATTTGTTGCACATACGCTAACTTAGTAACTAAGTTTACTTAATCTTGCAACACTTGCCTTCCTTTGTTAGTAAGTAAGATGACTCATGTAGCATGTAACCTCCTCAAGAGACTATAAAAACCCTCCCCCTCCCCCTCTTTGGTCATTCAACACAAACAAACACAAACACTCTTATAAATTAATTTCTACTTCAAGTATAACAACAATATTGAAGATCCAAGTAAACTACATCAAATCTCTTGCAAAGTTTAGGTGACCCTCTTGAGTTTAAATCTACTCAAGTCACATAAGGCCTCATCACAAGCCCTTTAAGAATACAAGAAGTGTAGAAGGTTTCTAAGGTGTGTGAGATTGCTCAAAGTCCTAGTTCTAGCCCTTATTTGTTATTCCTTTCTTATTGAAAGCCAAAAGTTGTAAGGAAACCTATGCTCATCATCCTTACTATGTTTTCATAACCTATATATGCTATATATTGTCACTATATTGATTTCATGCTGTGCAAAATCTTAAAAACAAATGAAAACACTTGTTATCTTATGTTATCAAAACAATTAAAACAAGTAAACTAGTAACTTATGCTGTGAAAAATGACTAGAATTATGTACTTATAAATTTGAAAAAGCTCATAAAATGACAGAGGATCTTACAAGGAAAACGTAGCAATTTGAATCACCCAAAACGGACACACGAGTCAAAGGTTATGACCAAAAGAAGTTAACAAAACCGAAAAACTAAAAACTCCTTACTGCATGAATCTGAAAAATTTTCGAGGCACTTGTGGCCCGATTAATCAAAATGTTAAAACACGAAAGTTGTCCGGAATGATGTTTTTCGTCTACCTCTAGAGAACTCGGCCTGATATCACCAAACAAGGGCAGTTTTCTGCCTCAAATGGTAAGGACAGTTTTCGGTGTCAAAAATTTGGTTTTCACAAAACAAGTAATTAGGAACCATGTTATTTTCAAGACTAATTACTTACTAAAACATAATGAACCTTATAAAATAACAATCTTCATTTAAAATAAATTTTTCCTAAAATCTATTTGACATTCGGAATAGTGTTTTTCACATGTGAAAACTAGTTTTTCACACATGAAGCAATAATCCTAACTTGCAAGTTTTCACAAGTGAAATCACATTCCTAACTTATAAAACCTATAAGTTTTCACATATGAAACTATACTCATAACTTATAAACCCTATAAGTTTTCACATATGAAATTATACTCATAAACTTATAACTATTATAAACTTCATGTTGTACATAGTGAGCATTACAAAACTAGGGAGCTTCATGTGAGGGTCTTCATTTGGGTAAACATATCGACGAGTTGCTAGATTTACGAATTAAAGTAACCTAGCTCCTCGAACGTTTATTACATGACCTCTGAATTATGATGGCCCGAACGCGATTACGAGATATATAAACTAAAAATGTTTCATAAACCGTTTCTATAAAACAACGTACACAAATTAAAGCATCATGATCAATATAAATGACATATATAGATTCGTTTATGATTTCGCATAACTATTCCATAAACTAAGACACGATACCATATTATAGGTTGCTCGTAGAGGTTTTCACAACTCGACCATCACTTTCACTACTCACTAAACATCAATAACCCATGGTGAGTTCATAGCCCCACTTTCTATTCCTTAATTGTTTTACAAATCCTTGGGGGAGGGGGATACATGCTATTTATTTTTAAACCGAACACATTGCTTTGAAACTGTATGCTATATCTGAATGTATTATTTGCACTAAGTACCACTATTGACAAACTTAAGTCCCTACCATCATGAACCATTAATTACTAGTGAAGTGAACGCGAATAATGTGGATAGATCTATCGGGATTGACAAATCCCGTTTGTTTGACCAAGCCCGGTAAACAAACACATTCTATTTGAAGAACTCTAGGTATAATGGCAAATTACCTATTAGGGCCACTGTTACTATTATATCAATTTCTATTGATACGCTGTTAACGTTTTCGGTGTCATGAGCTTAGTGCAATAATAACTGTTTTGTTTTCAACTGTGAGTGTGAGTCTATAGCTCACACTACGAATATTGTGTTCAACAATTTAACTATAAACTTTTTGAATTCACCAACATTTGTGTTGACTGTTTAAAGCATGTATCTCAGATCCATAATGAACGAGGCTGGCACAGAGGAGCACGGATACTCAAGAAGGCTATAAATTTTATTATTATTCGAAAACTCATTTAATGTAATTTGTAAACCTTGAAACTACTGGGACCTCATTTTGTAAACTCTGATATTTATATAAATTCGAATGATAAATCTTTTAAAACGACTCAATTAGAGATCGTTTTCTATTGTTATAATTGTTGTGCCATGAACACCCAGTATGAATTCCGCTGCGTTCACGAAATTGGGGGTGTTACACCGTGGTACCCGTGACCGTTTCCGACTCTTTCCCTGACCACCCCATGATGTGTATCTACTTTAGGGGTGTCAAAATACCTGACCTGACCCGGACCCGAACCCGAACCCGAACCCGACTAAGCATATTCGGGTCGGGTTACTCAGGTCAAAAATTGAATTCGGGTTATTCGGGTCAACTCGAGTAACCCGAATACTAAATAGGGTCGGGTATCGGGTTGAAATTATTTGGCTAACTCGGATTCGGGTCGACCCGTTTGACCCGAGTCAGGATTTTTTTTAATATATTATTTTATAGATTATCCATATAAATTAGAACAAATATGCAAAAAATGTGCAAATTTATGACTATTTTACTCATATTCGGGTTGACACGAACCCTATTTGACCCGACCCAAGTTGACCCGACCCTAGTTGACACGAACCCGACTAACCTGAGTTCAAATAGGGTTGGGTTCGGGTATATTATATTTAGCCTTGACCCGACTTTGACCCAACCCGAATTCGACCAACTAACACCCCTACCTACTTAGGTTGGAATCTAAGACCTTTTGAATTACTTGAGTTTTAAAAATATGTAAGCAGAATATGCGGAGTGTTTGGCATTTACGTATTGAAAGCGATTATGTGGTGTGGTATTGGATAATCGATATCAAATTATCGGTTGGATAAAAAGTTTAGCATTCTGTTAGAAAAGTGATTTTGTGATTCAAAATTTGATAAAGGATGATCACAAAAGTAAACACTTTTTCTCTCTTTTCTCACATTTTGACCAAACACATAAGAAATTATGTAAGTTATATAAATCACGATGTGATTTGCGAGCTCATCGAAAATATTGCAATCTAAAATAAAAAAAACGATGTTTTCAAAACTCGATTTTTTTGCAAAACTTTTTTATAGGTCATGGGATATATATTGTTTTTTCCATGAAATGGTGGACTTTTATTAATTAAGAACAGTATTGTTATGACACATAGATCCACGAATGTAGTTTTCAAAAGAGTTAGCTTTGCAATCCAAAAAGGGCTAGCAGCGCAACTTGTTGCTCGTTTGCCTTCAACCACTATGTAAATTATATTTTAATGAAATATAAGATGGTAGTTTAACTTCAAAACAAAAAAATAAAATAAAAATAAAAATAAAATAATTAAGAATCAACAAATTTCATGAAATTCAAACAGCCTATAGTGTTCTATCCTACAATAATTAACAAATGACATCAAAACATGTTCACTTTATGTTAATAACAGCATCAAATTTTGAATTGATCTAACAAACAATAACATCTAGTTTTCCCTCAGAAAATCGCAATATTCGTAATAAACTTTAAACATAAACTGTCAAGGACCAAACGAGCTAGGACCAAAAAAGCTAAATCGTTTTCATACTCCATTTCGAGAACCAGACCGTATATATCCTATCCACTCTACTGTGGTTTTAGTTAGGTTTGATGGTTTCTTGGGCCGATAATGCCCCTATAATTTTATAGAAAATAGAGTAAATTACACCGTTTGTCCTTATGGTTTGCGTTGACTGCAGCCGTTAGTCATTTGACCAAAAAAATTGCACCGTTCGACCTTAAGTGACAAACGATATGCGCTGTTTGTCCCTCGCTCTAACGACGTTAACTAACTTTCGTTATGTGGTAGCATGTGATACCCACGTGAGGGTGTTTTGGTCCTTTGCATCTCTTCCTTTTGACTTCATCTTCTTTATTTATTTATTACTAGTATCTTTTATTTTTAAATCATCATCCCCCACCACCAATATTATATACCTTCTTATTTCTTCTTCTTTTGTCTTTTATCTTCATATTCATGAATCACCATCAACCATCGATCCAAATACACTTCTTTCTTTTTCATCATCTGATCTTCATCATCTTTTTTTCCCATTCTTTTTTCTTTTTGTCTTTATGTCAATCCATTTAACTAAAACTTCAAAAATTAAAAACCCTTAAACCCATTTCAAAATCTCAAAAACTAAAAACCTTCAAATCCTCTTGATTTATATTCATATACTTTTTATCTATTCTTGTTTCTTTTCTTTTTTTTTTTATTTTTTTTTTAATCACAGAACCTTCAAATCCTCAAAAATAAAACTAATAACATACACTTTTTTTTTTTTTTTTTTTAATCACAGAACCTTCAAATCTTTTTATTTTTTCTTTTTACCTATAATGGGTGGATCTTGGTAACTTTTATTTCTGGTTTAGAAAAAAATGCCTTTAAATTTTTACAGTAACTAGTTTGTATGAGATGGTGGTGAGGGTTGACGACGGTGGTGGCTGAGAGAGATGGTGGTGGTGATTGTCGACAGTGGCGGTTGGCAGAGGGTCGACAGCGGTGACTGTAGACAATGGTGAGTGAAAAGTCAATAAAAGGGAATTAATAATGGATGGGTTTCATATGATGGTATTGGGGTACATGATTTTGAATGAAGATAGAGATGGTAGGTTTGTGTTTGTGGATTAAATGCGTGTTTATTTTGAGGAAAATGATGGGTTTATGTTTGTAGAAGATGATGTAGTCAAACGTTAATTGTGATGAAGATTGTGAAAACGTAGAGTGGGGGGGGGGGGGTGAATACGTTACCGTTTTAAAATCTTAAAACTTGTTGTATCAAATATCCGATC
The DNA here is from genome assembly GCA_021014915.2 of Artemisia tridentata subsp. tridentata. Classification (NCBI taxonomy): domain Eukaryota; kingdom Viridiplantae; phylum Streptophyta; class Magnoliopsida; order Asterales; family Asteraceae; genus Artemisia; species Artemisia tridentata. Next base: position 316,361,827 of record CP139506.1, on the reverse strand, counting down.
AAGCTTGTTGTAATATGAAAAATGCCAATTATAGTCTATGACTAATATAACCATACACTAACACAAGTTGTCACACAAGCATAACCATCAAGTCACAACACAAGCAATAATATAATGCAAGTATAAAATTAAAGTAGTAATTAAAAGAAAGTGCAAACCGGACACGAGTATTTATAGTGGTTCGGTCACGGATCTCCTCTCCGTCCGACTCCACTCCCCGAGTACCCAACTCAAGAGTTACTTCACTAAATCAACAAGCTCCCTTCTCGGTGGAGAAAACCTTTACAAACGTCGCTTACACTTTTTCCGGTACAAAGCTAAATACCGGGTTCTAGTTCGAGGTAGAACCAACCTAACGTCGCCTATACAATATTTCCGACACTAAGCTAGATGTCGAGTTCTTTTACAAGGGTACAACCACTCCCATTATGTTTTATGGCCCAACATAAAAACCTTGTGTTTTATGGCACAAACACATAAACCATCTAATCTAGTTTGATGAATAGATTGTGATGATACAATGATGTTTACAATGACGATCCATGACACAAATGTCTAATGGATATGAATGACTAATCTAAATGAACTTCCATTGATAGGAAGCCTTCAATGGATGAATCACAAGTTCCCTATGCTTGTTATGATAGATCTTCATATATGTATATATATGCTTGTGGTGGATGATGACTCAAGATCTCTGAGCTTGCTTCACAGGATCATTTCGGGAGTATGCTTACAACATAATGAAAGCTAGAAGCATTATGATCATGATGATAAGGGTGATTAATGTATGTTACCACATTGTTATCTACTGATCTAAATGTATGCAAAAGGGTAGAGAGAATGTATGTTTAAGTGATATAAAAATGAGTAAACAATGGGCTGCTATTTATAGCCAACAAGCTCAGCAACCCACGGATCAGACGGAACTAAAACAAGGGTTCCGTGTATGCATTTGGTTCCGTGGGGACCTGACAGAAAATCTTCAAAATCTTTTATCAAATCTAACCAAAATATACACCATATCTTTCAAGGATTCTAGAGTGACAATCTAAACAAAATATTCACCATATCTTCCAAAGATCCTAAAGAGATATGCAATTTTAGATTATCTAGAATAGGATGATGCATGTCATTAGGTAAAAATACAATTCCATTTAGATTAAAATGTTTATGAAAGTAAACTTGTAAAATGTATATACTAGCTAGCTAATATATGTTTACCAAGTTGTACCATGTTAGTTTATGTGTTACTAAAAATGTTAAACTACTTATGCTATTATAGGACTTAAGTTATTATGTCATTAACATCATTTTTATAAGTATGTAAACCCATTTGTCTTAGTTTTACACCTAAAGTGCACTTATCCTATTTTGACATCAAAAGTGCACTTTTACACCTAATGTGGCACTTATTCTATTTTGACATGAATACAACTTAGGAAGCATGATGTACAAGTAAAAATACTTGTATATGCAAAATGTAAAATGAGGTTCGAAATAGAATGGTTAACCTTTTAAAATACTTAATGACTCTAAACGTATTTTAAACATTCTAAATGATTTGTTAAGGGGTTTGATCATAATGCCACATAACAAACATGTACGAACCTGTGTTGTAGCATACGAGGACTTGAGACGTCGAGAGGTGTTGAATGTATGTTGAGACAAAATATGATTACGAGTACTTGTACATTTTACGTTATGTATCAAGTTACATGTTTGTCATCAATCAAAACAAACGAGACTGTATAGATTAAATATCGTAATACTTGCACTAACAATCTCCCCCTTTTTGATGATGACGAAATATGTAAACGTGATAGTTAGTAAAATGTAAAAAGTTACTTGTGTCCGTATTACCTTCTACATTACCTTCTCCGTTTACACTCTTCTCCCCCTTTTGTCGAAACAAAAAGGGTGTTTCCTTGGAGTTTTAAACTTCATTTCTCCCTGAAAAGGCGAGCTTGCATCATCCATAGTGAAGTTAAATTGTCTACTCCAATCTCCTATGGTTGTTACGTCTCCTAGGTTATTGCCCTTGTTTGGTAGCGGATCCATGAATCAAATTTAGACTCTTAACCAACATCAAGGTTAGTTTTGTACAACATAAAAAATATATGAGAAATGCATGATGAAAAAAATGCACATATCAAACGATACACGTGGGTAAGCTATGTTGGACTATCTCCTCCTTTTTTCTCAAAACACAAAGGTGTGTCGAAGAATGAGATTGATTATGAATGCATGCATGCTCCCCCTTGACGTTTGCTCTCCCTTGATCGAGGCGTTAAGGTATGATTAAAAAGCTACAAAACAAATATTAGTGCAAAACAATATTCGTCCTTGGACGAGTATGTGATATACAACAAAGTGTGTATAAGATGCATTCTATTAATGCTTAAGGGAAGCTCCCCTTGCTCTAGGGCGTCAAGATGAACCTACAAAACAAATATTAGTATAATAGCAGCTTTGTCTTTAGACAAATATGTCATATACAACCAAGTGTATAGACGATGCAGTATGAGTGCTTGATGGATATTCCTCCTTGTTCGAGGGTGTCAAGAAGCACCTAAAATAAGGAAAATAATTGATGCAAACTTCATCCTTATATGAGTAAGTTATATACAATCGAGTGTATATGAGGATGAACATACAATAAAAGCATTAGTGCAATATATTTCATCTTTTTGACAAAGAAAAATATGATGTATATATGCAATATATAAATGATATAATCACAAGCAACTCAAAGTAGAGAACCATGATTATGAAATCAAAGATCTCATGAAGTGTAGTCTTCTAATAAGAATTACAATCATAAGAAAAACGAGAATATAATATGATAAAAGCCTACAAAATAATGCCTAGAAGGAAGATATGAAGTGAAGTTGAAATATTAAGAGTTAAAGTGAGTGGTGCTAGTGTTGGTGTTGGTTTACTAGTAGGATTCATGTGGTGATAACTCGGTAGATGATTCAAGATTGATAGAAGTAGGTTTTTGGCTAATCCATGGTGGTGATGATTAGTGAAAGAGGTGATGGAAGGTGGTGGTTATAATTCATGCAATTATTAATGAATTTAGAAACTCGTATGTATAACAAATGCTATAAGAATATTGAAGACGGTTAACGTTATGATTTGACCGATATCATTTGATGCTAACAAGAACAAAATTTGTTAACTGATTGATATTTATAAAAATGACCTATTCTAGGTGATATTGGGAGAGCGAGTATTAACATGGTTTTGACCGACATGATCTTTTATGACATTATCATCTACCAAAGATGATGTCTCATGCCATGATATACGGTTGAATGTAATTAAAAGGAAGTGAAGACAATTAGCACCTAGGAACAAAAATTCCATATGAAAAGAAAATACTAAATACCTATATGAGGATGAGAATAACATCATATGATGGGAGACAGTTGGATAGACCAACGTGTTGAGAAAGTGTTGGGATTGACGGTTTTGATTAATATATCGTTTGCACTAACAATGACGTGCCTGGTATGTATCAAGGAAGAAAAGGATGAGATCCTATAATGGTGTTCTAGACAATGAAGTTGTGAGATTCAGGTTAAAAAGAAAATCCTAGACTCATTGGTTGTGAGAGGGTTGTTTGTTTTAAGTAGTTAAAGACTGACCCAGGTACCCACGGATTAGGCGAAACCAAATTTTTGGTTCCGTCCGTCTTATCGAAGGGTACCTTGGGACCAGAATTTAACTTGGTCACGTTTTTTCGTTTTTGATCAAACGAAGGTTCGAGCTAAGATCTATTTACTTATAACTATGGATTTGGTTTGATTAATCCTAGTCCAAGTCTAAGGAGATTCAATGGTTCTCGTTTAAAAGGTTTTTCAAACACATGATGTGTTTTTCACTTGACGAGGTATTGGTTTAAACATGTGATGTTGGGTTAAGAAGGTTTGAAACACTTGTGATTTTGTGAACTGATTTTAACTGAATGGTGTGAACCTATGTGTTGGTATTTTAGGGTGTAAGAAACATGAGTAAGTGTTCTTTAATACAAATTGACAAAAGACAATTATGTGAATGAATTTCTTTCCGCCTTAATCGGTGGACATCCAACATAATGTGTAATGTATCAGATAAAGAATGATGATAAAGTGTTTAGGAGGTTGCAGGTTAATGAAAGCGATGAGCTTAGTAATGTTTTTGTGGATGTTGGTTAGCATACAAAGAACTTCATCCTTGAAGTTATGTAGCTCTTCTCTATCAATGCGAGATGATCGCATGATGAGGCATGTGGTTTTCTCATAGGAGGTGGAAAGGATTTAGAGATTTGTTATAGCTAAATAGTAATGGAGTTGATTTTTGGAAAGCGGAAGCAATAATGAGATTTGGAAAGAGGTCATTTGAAAGATTCAAAAAATGAAATGCAAAGTCTCTAAAACTTAATTCTATATGCTTTAAAACTATATACGAGTGCAGGGGTCCCTAAAACATATTACTAATTTACGTAGCAATAAAGGGATTACAATTATGCGAAATGAGCATATAAAAGTTAGAACGAAGTGAGATAACAAAATATTTGTTATCAACATATAAAACAAGTGAATTAGTGGCTAAAGATGTCAAAACGATAGAGATCATAAGATAATATCTTATATAAACAACACATTAGACTGCGAGACATAAAGTTACCACATAGTGAGATAGCATCAAGACAAACAATCATATTACGAGAGAGCATGACATTGTTTGAGATACTTCATTGTGAAATTGTTTTGTTGTTAGGCTTAGACACTTAAGCATACTTATCCATTAATTAACAAAATGATCTATGTGATTAATTTGTAGAATAAAAAGACTTCTAAATGTTTATCATACCAAAATCACTTTGATAAATTATAAGTGCACAAATACCAAGCAAGCTATGTGACAAAGTCACAAAGGAAACAAGACGAAAGATTCATGCAAACCATTATAACATTTTGGAGCATGTATCATTTAGACTATCCTACGAAAAGGTTTAATGAATGTCAACATAAGACAAGAGCTTTCAAACATAGATACATCATATAAAAAAGCATCATGTATAACATGTTAATCTTGTGAAACATCATATAAAGAAAGAATGAAAATATCATACCGAATTTGTTAACATTTAGTAGCACAAAACATATAAGCATACAGACAAAACCTTTCCAAGGTTTACACATTTGACTATTAACCAAATAGTTATCATGATAACATCAAGATACTTAATCATATAAAAAAAAAATCATGTAATCAACACATGTATGTGTAATGCAAGTGATTATAATAAACTAAAGAAAGAAGAGTCATATCTACTACTTGTTTGATTAATATTCCTAAGGCGAGACAAAATATCTTATTTTAATACTTACTTTATGTAACACCCCATAATTTTTGCTAAAATAGCGGAATAGTAATTGGGGTATTACGTCGAGGATCGAAGTCATAATCACAGAAAATGGCTCGAAAGAGGCGTTTTGAAAGCTATTTGTCATTCAAATAATACTTTTGATATAAAGGTGAAATATCTGATTTGTAAATCCCATGAAAGGGTTTGATAATTTAGAAAGAATGACATATTTGATTTTTAAACCATTTAATTTATCAGAGTATATAATGCCCGCTCTGTGTCTTGTCCTGCTCCGTTAATTACCTGAAATAAACATGCTTAAAGTGTCAACACAAAGGTTGGTGAGTTCATAGAGTTTAATAGAAAACCATTTATTTCAATGAATTCAGAGGTGAGGTGACATAATGACCGTAATAAATGCTAACAGTGATGAAACAATAATAAGTGATGTTGAGTATAACCACAAGTAAATCATATATGTATTCAGTTAAGTTCAAATATTGGATCATAATCCTAACATGAGGTGGAACCCATGATATTAAACCTGAGATCTATAATGTGGTGAGGTGAAATACTAATACAGCTGTATCTAGATATATGTGATGACACATAATCTCTTATGGATATTGCCCTAAGCCTCATGACACGCAAACGTTAACAATGAACCGTAAAACGGAGGTGATCAACATCAAATCAATGATGGAAAATAATGCCCTCGAGTAATAGGTGATTGCCAATTCCTATTTTTCTCAAATATAGTGCATCGCGACTAATACGACTAGCCACAAAGGCATTCCGTCAAGTAATTAGTGGGATAGGATGTCAAGCCTTTAACAGGTTTCGAAGCTGTCCACTATATTCGCGTTCACAACAAGTGATTAATGGCTCATGATAAAGGGACTTTCTGGCATTAGGGGTGTACTTAGGCAATATCAAGGTAATGATGTAACTTAAAGTACTTATGCTCTTTCCTAGCAAGTATTCCCATTGAAGTTTTGAAATGATATATAACAATGATCTGTACATTCACGATGTTACTTGAATGTGTATCTTAAAAACCAATATCATGCTACAACTAGCATATAATTCTCCCAAGGAGTAATTCAAAACATATAAGCAGTAGTTATATTTCCAAGTAAATCCTGATAGTTTTCAATGTACTTATACAAATTAAAGTATGTAATTTAGCATGTATATCCCCCAAAGAGTATTTATAATACAAATATAAAAATGGGGCTATGACTCACCTTGAGCGTATCTGACAAGGTGGAATTACGAAATCGAGTAAGATTATGGAAAAGATTACGGAAATGTCTTCAACACTTGACCTGAATATAAAGGAAGTCTAAGAATCTGACCAAATACGAACGGTGGAATTGATAACGAGAACGAATAACGATTTGATCGTTAGAGTGAGAATGTGATATGCTTAAAATGCCTAAAGTTTAAAAATAATATTACATATGATATTATCTTGTTTTTATCAAGGCTGTCAAGATCGTGATCCCGCGTGGGATCGTTTTTGTCTTTGCAAGATCGAGATCGTAGGATCGGATCGCGATCCTACGATCCTACCAATTTGTCGTAGTTTGTAAACAAATGATAAACGAGTCAAACTGTTTTACATTTCTACTCAACGTCAAAGATAAATTCATATAATATCCTCTTGAAAATGACAAAGTTCAAATTTCAAACACCAAAGTAATAGTAAAAACAAAAAAAATCAAGTTTCAATCGTTACATTAACGATTTAGCGGAATAATATTACATAACATGCGTCCTAAATGTCTCAAAACATACGAGCCATCTACATGATTTCAAGGAAACAAACGTTTCATTAGTGGCATTCCAAAACATACCTCTTTGATTATTTTAATCACAATGAACTAAGGTAAATTGAATTATTGAACACTTTTAGACTATAATCTATTTAGAAAAGTAGAAAACTAAGTATAAACTAGAATCTATTTAGAAAATGAAACAACAGTGGTTTACTTATTAAATAATAGTAAAACACACTTTTTTTTTTTTTTTTTTTTTTTTTTTTTTTTTTTTTTTTTTTTAAAGATGGACTAAAAAAAATATATATATATATAAAAAAAAAAGTGAACTCGGATCGCGTGACGATCTTACGATCTTACGTGCGATCCTACGATCTTACTTAAGATCCTACCACATATGCGATCCTACCACGATCCTACACGATTTTAGCTAGTGAACACGTAAACTCGTACGATCCTACGAGTTTACACGCGATCTTGACAGCCTTGGTTTTTATGTCAAATATTCCAAAATATCATTTCCTCAAAACGTATAATTAAATCGTTTAAAATCTCGTTATATATATAATTAAGGTAAAGTTAAATTATAAATAAATGAAATATACAAAAATGCAAATGACGTGAAGGGAAATCGTAAAATGAAAAATAGAAATAAGAATGTCAAATATAATATGTTGGTCCTTGTCCTTTTCCAGTTTTTACACTTTTTACCCTAACGGCGTAAGCGTTGCACCGTTAGTCCTTTATTAAATATAATTTACATTTATAGTCCACTACTTGTCCAATATAGCATTCTGAGCTTGGAAGTTAATAATATGTCAATTTCTACCTTAAGGATTCTGTTTTTATTTTTCAGTCCTTATATTTCTCGGTTGGCAATTTTAGTCCCTCTAAGTGAGTTTGAATTACATTTTTAGTCCAAGTGTACAAAAATTATGGGGAAAATTTATATGAAATTTTCTGAGACTTATTTAAGTTTAATTAAGCTTATTTCAACAGCTTATATGGTCAATAGCTTATTTTTATTCTAATGGGCTTTTAACGAGCCACTTAATAAGGCCCAATAACGTTTTAAAAACCGTACGTCTTGAGACGAGTTGAGCTCATCAAAAATCTCATTTTTCATGTTCTATTTTCATATAAAAAAGCCTAGATAAGCTAGCTTATCTCATTTGCTCGAAAAGTGCTTAATGGGCTTAATAGTCCATAGCGTTTTTAGTTAACAGTTTTAGTATGGTTTCTGTCGTTTCACTTGGGTCGATTTAGAGTGTCTAGATGTGCTTATATTTACTAGTTATATATACGAAAGTGTTAGCTAGCTAGGTGGTCTATTAGTTCATGCAAAAATATCGTATGCTCGTTAAGTTAGATTTTAAGATACGAGGCTGTTTCTAGGGCGACATTGAACTTATGTTATATGAGTAATATACTTAGAAATATTTCTAAGTGTTTTATCAGTTTTTAACGAGTTGAACATGGTTCAAAATAGATTCGTATGATACATGAAACGTGAAAATAAAGGTGATAGGAGTGTGCATGGTGACTCCTAGGCCCTCCAAGATAGAGGCTCGCCACTTTTTGTGTACTATATGATTATGCGTACGTAAATAAATATGTGAAACTATATACGTTCGAGTGGTTAATAAAACGATGCATGGTTTCTAAAATAAATTACGTACGAATTGAAATGGTATTGAAGAGTGGTTTGAGACGACTTACAACACTTCTAAGAGTGGTAGAGACTGAGTGAGACGATAGGAACACAAAGAAAATACCCACGTTCAATATAACCCAAGCACATGATATATATGTTAAACCCGTTTTCCTCGATAGCTTCCAAACAAACGAATGGAGTATTTCTGGTCTTTCAGAGATTGTTTTGAGAGTGTAAGAGAGTTATTATGAGTGTATTTAATGAGTGAGGAAAGGTGGTGAAGCTATGGTAGATATATGAGTTGTTTTGAGCACACCTATGCTCCAATAATTCAAGAGACATAATCTACTAGTTACTACAGTATAATGGCAGGGAATGAAGGGTTTCTAAGCTAGATATCTGACATGTTATGAATTTGAGAATACATGAGAGTGAGTAGGAAAGTTGGATTTTGTTTTGTGCAAGTAATATATGTCGACTAGTATTAAACTAGGTGCACAAATTGATTTTAACGTGTGAGACTTAGTTAATGATGTTAAAACTGATCCAACAACATGTCAATAAGCTAGAAATATTATTAGGATTGCATAGAAACAAGTTCGAGTCGAAATGGTTAAGTTTTGGATTTTTGGTATTTATCGGGTTGGGTGGATTTTCGGTCAAACGCTTTGCCTTTCAAAAACACATCAAAACTTGACATCAAATTCTGAGATTTGACATACATATAGCTGGGTAGGAGGGAAATGAGATGATATAAAAATATTCATATGTCGTGTTTAGAAATGAAGCGAACGAGAGGTGTTTCGGAGTTGGATTCTATGCGTATTTCACATAAAATCATAAAAATGAAATTGGGCTTTGAGTGTGGGCTGATGAATAGTACTTGTTATATTAAGTTAGGCTGAGATGAATAGTAACGCATATGATTAGATTAGGTTGAGTGAATTTTTGGCCTGTTTAAGTGTTAATTAAGATTAATTAACTTTCGTAATATTCGTTGAACTCGTTCTGTCATTTGGTGAATTTTGTGATATCGTAATCACAACCAAATAAGATAATAAGAAAAATTTCAAATTTTCCCGCAAAAATAGTGATTAGAAATAATGACAGAGATTAATATATAATTAACCGTTGTTAATTATAGAAAATTTTGCAGTTTGCTACACTTTAGGCAAGTATAGGAATAAATATTTTTCAAGTTGAAGAATGAATATGAGACTATTACTAGCGGTGCTCAATTGAGGCTAAATACGACCATTTTTACGGGTGATTCCACATACCTAACTTATCTCTTGGAAGCAATTTTACCGTTAGGTCAAATTGAATTTCTAGTGCAATAGGTTCTTCAGTAGTCATTCTCATGTTAGAAAGATAGGAATTCCTATTTTTGCCTATTGAAGTATATAAAAGATGATAGTTTACCAATACTTGGCTTAACGTGACTCAACTAAAACCATTATAACTAAGGTGATGAAGATGTCAAGTTATACACATGAATTTTAATAATGGTGTGTCAACAAACAATATGTTTCAATCTTGTGTTTAGAATTTAAGCTTATTGTATGATATGATGGATGACATATTTTATGTTGAGTTGAAATGTGTACTATGAATGTGATTTGATTATATAAGACCATGAAATGTGTTTGTGTGTGATAATGAAATATGTTGAATTAAGAGCGTTCTCAAGAAAGCTTTTTGGAATTTTATTCAACAAGAATCTAAGTAAGGTTACCAACTTCAATATGGTCTAGAGATGTGTAGTTTTAACCTTGGATGTGCACAAGGTTTGGACAAGATTATGAGCAAGGTTTGGTTAGATGCAAGCTTGAAAGAAAATAGATACAAATAGTATCTTTCAATAAGTAAGATTATCCCATGGGATAAAGTTATATGCTTATGAAAACAAGTATGACAAGATGAAGGAGATAGGTTAGTTCATAGAACTTGTAGATGTTTGTTAAAGATCATTTAGCCAATGAGGTGTAATAAAATCTCTTGTAACACAACCGTTCTTGTCGTAAGGAGAGAATGATGCATAGGATATACATTATCCTTTTAACAAGATGAAAACTTAACGTATGTTTTCTTAGGCATAATGTTTTCCAAAATATAATGTTTTCCTAAATGAATATATGAAGCCAAAGTGTTTGAATTAGATAGTCCTATCCTAAATATACTTGGTCTCAAGATTATATTCACTTGATGATGACAAGAGGAATTTACTCGAGTTTCTTATGTATACTCCTCAAGAGTCATTGTTGCTCGGGGTGCATGAGGTTGGCTTTGAGATTGCATTTTAACATATGTTGTTAAAATGTTGATTTAAGTTTTAACGAAACTTATTCAGAGGTTTAACGACAAAGTATTACTAATACTTTGTTAACTTAGGAAAGTAGTACTACTTATACATAGTGGAAATTGATAAAAATGACCAGGAGCATCATGCTTATTTGATAGTGGAGGTTCTAGCGATAATGAATTATCTAAGTCCTCATAGGTGGGAAAGTATGGTTGAGTTTGTTCAACGTGCATTTGATTTGGTATGAGTGTTGGACAAAGGGCTTTTTGAGCAATGCACTCAACGGATTCAAATGATGGTAAGGATGGAGGATTGGTTGATCTAGGTGGTAGGTCTTCTAGTGTGTCTAAAGAAGGATGTGGTGATGTAGAGGTTCGCTGTGCAATGAGAGTACTTAGGTTTCATAGATGTTGAAAACAACAAGGATGGATACTAATTCTTGTAGTCCATTGGTTGGTACAACTAGTGGGTGAAGTTCTTGAAGTTTTGGTCATGTTTGTTAAGCTTAGGGGCTGAGATATATCACAGAGGTGAATGTGATGAAATGATGGTGAAAGAACAAGTGAACTTAAGTGCTAAATGTTCAAGGATGAAGACCTATTGACATTTGTTTTATTCCTATTGATTGGGAGAGTGTTAGGATAAGTGTTTTAACATATGTTGTTAAAATACTTTGATTTTTCGGATATGACTTTTATCGTAAGTCAATTTTACTTGAATATTTTGGACAAAATACTTAAGTTGTCAATCCTACTTTGTTGAGATTAGATCGCACTCAAGGATAGCAAGACTTGATAATACATCTTTAACCTGTGTGTGAGTTATGACTCGATGTAAATCCTTATCGTCTTGAAGGGTGACACATTATTTTCATGTTAACCAAGTGAGGCAACATATGTGGATACAAGACAATATCTACAGTCATAAGTTGGACTTGTGATTTTGATATTGTATGTTATCTTTGCAAATAATGAGTCCGGATTTGTTAGAAAGTTGTCAATTCATAAAACAAGTCAAGCTAATGGATAAAGGATGAGTAAAGAATGGAAGAGTGCAGTTAATGTGTGTAATGATTATAAAATCTCAGTGGTCCACGAATTGCAAGTAACCAATTTCAGGGTTCCTTCCTTTATGGAGAAAGGTACCTTGGATCAAGTGAGATGACATGATCATAATATGAGTGAATATCAGTGAAAAGTATCCTAGTAACAAAAGTGAGTGATCTAGAGTGCGGGATTTAAACGAAAATGAAAATGTGTTATTGCAGGCTGGCGGCACCAAAACATATAACGGGTGAAACCCATATTTTGGTGCCGCCCATCCGTGGGTAAGATTTTGGCGGTACCAAAAAATTACACAGGCGGAACCAATTATTTGGTTCCTCCCCATCCGCCAAACCAAAAATCTTAACAGTGGGCATTTTTCAATCCCCGAAACCTGTTCAAATCCCGTAATTTCTCCTAAAACATGTGTAATTAATTAGTTGTGATTAGAAAACAACAATAAAACAGCTATAAACACATGTATGAGTTTAGATCATGCAAGGGCTAGAGATTTCACTAAAACGTGAAAAATAAAAATTGATAACATAATGATGTTATCCACCTGCACGGCACTTGGTTAGTTCACAAAGCGTTAAATAACAGGTTAACATCCTACAAGGCATATAATGGTTCATACATCATTGTTTCACAAACCTTTTTCAAAGATACTAAATGCTTCGATAATCGTTGAAAGTAGTGATACATTTTAACACTTGAACTATTAGGTGGGAGTTTATGTGAAACAACATTTTTTAAAGTACTTGACTAGTTTTACTTAGTTCTCATTTCTAGATGAATTATGCAAGATTTTAATATAACATATGCAAAGAAAATTATTAAGTCTATAAGTAATGCAAAAACGATTTTCCAACTTATTGCACAAAATCTAGCAAATGTCCTATTCTGCATAAACAAGAAATCGACAAACAAGCGAATAAATAACATGGCAAGATTGATACTTATGTTACACAAACAATCAAGTGTAAACAACAATTTGCAATAAGTAAATAACATATATGCAACCAACATAAACTAAAACAAGTAGTCATATAACATAAAAAGAAAGATACTTTTCGTCACTTTGCGTTTAAATATGATGATGTATACCAAGCTTGATTAATTTTCTTTATATATATAAATATCACAAATTCTTTAGTTTCAAAAGAAATTATATCAATGTTCAAAGGATACTAACTTAAATTGCCCGACTTAAAAGTTTGAGTTTCTATGTCAAAACGAAGCTTAATATTTTTGGACACACTGTAGTATTTGATTTATTCTACTTAATTCAAATTAGATTTGGGCCATAATAGTATTTTTAAAAGAAGGTAGACTCAATCCCCTTTAACTTGATAGGTGGCGCGACTCCTACAGACTTACGGTTAATTAGTAATGAATTTTTGAAGTTTGCAAAATTTTTGACTGTGCAGACCAAGGAACCCTTTTCCAAAGGGCAAGGAACCCTTCAAAGGGTTCCGTCTGATCCGTGTCTCTCTGAGACAGAATGCTAAAAACATGTATTTTCGCATAGCGAGAATGTGTAGGAGTTACTAGATTTGGTAGTAAACATATAATACACCTATTGTAACATCATTTCTACTTATATGACATATCTAATCATTTACGGAGGTGATTTTTCAACTAAATTTATAGTTATCCCAAACGTTCCTTTCAAAACCGTATTTTTCGTAAATTTGCTTTAAACACATAATTTGACACTTAAAATTCTTTTAAAAAATCTTTTCGTTTATTTTTCAAGGAAACCTTCAAGCTTGTATACAAAGTAACATTTAACAACAAAATAATTAGCAAAACATTTTTCATATTATATTCCGCTTCAATGGTAATTTGATACATGGATCGTACTCCATTTTAAAAACCGTTTGTTTTGAAAATAAGAGCCACGAGGCTTTGATACCAATTGTGAAAACGTAAGGAGGGGGGTGAATATGTTACCGTTTTAAAATATTAAAACTTGTTGTATCAAATATCCGATCAAGCTTGTTGTAATATGAAAAATGCCAATTATAGTCTATGACTAATATAAGCATACATTAACACAAGTTGTCACACAAGCATAACCATCAAGTCACAACACAAGCAATAATATAATGCAAGTATAAAATTAAAGCAGTAAGTAAAAGAAAGTGCAAACCGGACACGAGTATTTATAGTGGTTCGGTCACGGATCTCCTCTCCGCCCTACTCCACTCCCCGAGTACCCAACTCGAGAGTTACTTCACTAAATCAACAAGCTCCCTTCTCGGCGGAGAAAACCTTTACAAACGTCGCTTACACTTTTTCCGGTACAAAGCTAAATACCGGGTTCTAGTTCGAGGTAGAACCAACCTAACGTCGCCTATACAATATTTCCGACACTAAGCTAGATGCCGAGTTTTTTTACAAGGGTACAACCACTCCCATTATGTTTTATGGCCCAACATAAAAACCTTGTGTTTTATGGCACAAACACATAAACCATCTAATCTAGTTTGGTGAATAGATTGTGATGATACAATGATGTTTACAATGACGATCTATAACACAAATGTCTAATGGATATGAATGACTAATCTAAATGACCTTCCATTGATAGGAAGCCTTCAATGGATGAAGATCACAAGTTCCCTATGCTTGTTATAATAGATCTTTATATATGTATGCTTGTGGTGGATGACGACTCAAGATCTCTGATCTTGCTTCACAGGATCATTTCGGGAGTATGCTTACAACATAATGAAAGTTAGAAGCATTATGATCATGATGATAAGGGTGATTAATGTATGTTACTACATTGTTATATACTGATCTAAATGTATGCAAAAGGGTAGAGAGAATGTATGTTTAAGTGATATAAAAATGAGTAAACAATGGGCTGCTATTTATAGCCAACAAGCTCAGCAACCCACAGATCAGACGGAACCAAAACAAGGGTTCCGTCCGTGTATGCATTTGGTTCCGTGGGGACCTGACAGAAAATCTTCAAAATCTTTTATCAAATCTAACCAAAATATACACTATATCTTTCAAGGATTCTAGAGTGACAATCTAAACAAAATATTCACCATATCTTTCAAAGATCTTAAAGAGATATGCAATCTTAGATTATCTAGAATAGGATGATGCATGTCATGAGGTAAAAATACAATTCCATTTAGATTAAAATGTTTATGAAAGTAAACTTGTAAAATGTATATACTAGCTAGCTAATATATGTTTACCAAGTTGTACCATGTTAGTTTATGTGTTACTAAAAATGTTAAACTACTTATGCTATTATAAGACTTAAGTTATTATGTTATTAACATCATTTTTATAAGTATGTAAACGCATTTGTCTTAGTTTTACACCTAAAGTGCACTTATCCTATTTTGACACCTAAAGTGCACTTTTACACCTAATGTGGCACTTATTCTATTTTGACATGAATACAACTTAGGAAGCATGATGTACAAGTAAAAATACTTGTATATGCAAAATGTAAAATGAGGTTCGAAATAGAATGGTTAACCTTTTAAAATACTTAATGACTCTAAACGTATTTTAAACATTCTAAATGATTTGTTAAGGGGTTTGATCATAATGCCACATAACAAACATGTACGAACCTGTGTTGTAGCATACGAGGACTTGAGACGTCGAGAGGTGTTGAATATATGTTGGGGAAAAATATGATTACGAGTAACTTGTACATTTTACGTTATGTATCAAGTTACATGTTTGTCATCAATCAAAACAAACGAGACTGTATAGATTAAATATCGTAATACTTGCACTAACAAAGATGATGAGGGATTTTTGTTGTTTCCATTGATTCACATGGATTTATATGCATATAATCTATCGATGGAATAATTTTTTTATGATATTCATGAAAAGTTGTTTAAACAAGTGAGGATAAAACAAGTTGTAAGTGTGGGATTGTTTCTAGAGAGAGAAGCATAAATGGAAGAGAGAGAAGCAGAAAAGCTAAAAAGGAATATTGATTCGGGAATGGTTTCCATCGTGGTTTGAATTTGTTGCAATCTAAATTAAGTCATGGTTAAGTTTTAAGGTTCTGGTGGGCCTGTGAAAATGGATACCTATTTTTATTTGGTGGTTTTTGTTTTTGATTTATCAAGAGTTTTTATGTTGAGAATTTGAAAGGAGTTTGAGGATTTTTGTTTTTATGAGGTTTTAATTATTGTTAATGGGTGGTTGTAATGGTGAAGATGGTAAATAATGAGGATGATGGTGGTGGTGGCGGTGCCGGCGGCAGACCTACATGGTGGCTAGCAGCCGATATGGGTGATGGTGATAGAAGAGGAGCGGTGGGTTTCTAATATATGAGTTTTGGGTTATTGACTTATTATGAATAAAATTAAATTAAATTTAACTTATAGATTTTTTATAAGATAGTGTTGATAAGATTATTGTGATGAAGATGATGACCAATCATGTGTGGATGAAAGTTTGGGGAAGAAAGGAGTTGTTGGGGAAGAGGATGAGAAAGAAAAATATGGTTTTGTGGTTGGATGTGAAAAAAGTCTTAAATTACTATTTTACCCTCATATAGGTATCACATGGGGCTATTTAACGAGCGTTACTAAGTGTCGTTAGAAGGAGGGACAAACGACGCATAACGTTTGCCACTTAATGTTGAACGGTGTAATTTTTTTTTCAAATGACTAACGGCTGCAGCCAATGCAAACCATAAGGACGAACGGTGTAATTTACTCAAGAAAATATATATCCAGATGTTCAGGACAATGGTAGTAGAGAAGATGATGACATATTGCCACGTCAATACAAAATGACAAGGCATACATGTATGTCATTTAAACAAAATTTGATGTTTGCATTTGCATATTAAAACAAAATTTGTAAGGTAGTTATAAAATTTGGAATACTTTTTATAAATATGAAAAAAAAAAGAAAAAAAAAGAACTGGAAAGTGAAAAGAAAGAGAAAATAAAATGGAATGTTGGTTTGTATGTTGATACAATGGAAATAAAACAAAATCGAGCAAAACCGGTCCGACCGAAACCGAACCGACCATATTTGGTTGGGTTTTCAGTTCTATATATTTAAGATTTTCGGTTTCGGTTTGGATCGGTTCGAGCTAAAACCTAGAAAAACACACATAAACACTATAAAATGAACCGAATGAACCGAACCAAACTGAGTCACTTCGATTCGGTTCTCGGTTCATGTCTTCCATAAATCTCATTCAGTTTGATTTTTGTTGGTTCGGTTTGATTAAATAACAACATATTTTTCTCGGTTCATGTATTCGATTTAGCCGCCACCAACCACCACCAGTAGCAGCCACCACCACCACCACCAGCACCACCACCACTTTGGAGGTTAATGTGTTTTTCTTAAAACAAGCACTATCAAAGATAATGATAATCCTCATTCTATTCCTTTATATTCCATTATATTCCCTTTACATTTGCTATTTCCATTCCCCTCTTTGAACCAAGCGCACCCTAAATCTTTATACTAAACATTGCAACTTTCTTTTTTCTTTTCCCTTCAAAAACCTTTTACTTTCCTAGAGAAAAACAAATATTCAATTTCCTTTCATTCTCCTTTTATATAGTAACGCAAGCAAATACAACATTGAGAAAAATATGTTGTTATTTAATGATATACACTAATACACCATATTCTAGTTAATAAGTATGTGCCTAATTCTTTAGCCCGTTTGATGTGACTTATATCTATGGTCTCTTCTTTTTTTTGAAGGCGACTTTCATTTTTTGGGTTTAAAATCGCACTCGCCACATTGGCAGACCCTCATACACCACATACCCAGACTATGTTGTCTGAACCTGGTCCACGCTGGCGTAGTGGGGATTTTTAACAGCTTCCGCCGGGAAACCGTACCGCCTCCACACGAGTTTTCTCGCTGGAGTAACGGCCGGATGAAAACCAGGGCCGACTCGGATTCGAACCTGCGCAACATTAGCTCACAGGCTCTCCTCTTCATTGCCGAATACCAACAGAGCTTTGTGGCCCTCATGTGAAGACTTCCCGGTAGATCACCTAAACCGGTACTACTTTCAAACGGGCTCGCTTAACTGACTAAGCATTAACCACTTCTGCATAGTGACTTTTGATTTTGCATGTGTCATGCTCATTGTTATCTTTTTTAACTTAATTTCTTTTTATTATTTATTGTAACAAAACATGCATGATTAGTGAGGAGTTATCCTTTTTAACTTAATTTCTTTTATTATTTATTGTAACAAAACATGCATGATTAGTGAGGAAGCAATTTGTGCTTTAATACTTCTAAACCCCACCATTAATAATACGTCTAAAACTCTATATGTAACATGAAAATGGCAGAATCTATGTTCTCATTCATTCAACCTCACTGCTTTTTGCTGAGTTATGAAAAATATTTGAAATTATTTTAAAAACAAATGTGATGGCGAAAGGGAATGTATGTGAGATAGTGGACGAATCAAAGACTGGGAATACTAGCTTAGATATTACATACCAAATGAATGTTAGGTTATGGCAACGGTGTATTGTCTAACATTTTAACTTGCTAATAAGCGTCAAGTATTGTTAAAGGTTAGTTTTTGTTGCGGGTCATATCGAGTTTTCGATTCAAATTGAATTGAAGATGTGACAGTAACAATAGGTATTTGTTCAAATTAAGGTGCTACTAACCAAATGTTCAAGTGTCGTCAATGATAAATGTGTCGTTTAGGTGATTGTGAGCAAATTATATGTGAAAATGAATTTAGATCCTGTGAGTTCTATCAATACATGATTGAACTTGCAAGCTAAGGAAATACCATGTAGACAAATCAATATGGTAGAGTATTAAGATGATTATAAGCTTGGATTATTTGGGTAATATATACACTTATTGGTATGTTATAACGAGTAATATTTGAAACTAAGAGTTAAGCTTAATACTTGTCGATTGTCTAAATAACACTAATCTGCCATAAAAACATTAGCTTAGAACTATTCACCAGAGTTAATCCATTACCAACTCGTTAAGAGCTTAGAACACTAATCTGCGATAAAAACATTAGCTTATAACACTCAAAATCGTTGGATATCTTTTCTGAAAATGCAACTAAAAAAAATATACATATCCTGTTAAGATCAAAATGTAAAGTCGTTATAACCATTAACTTAAAAAGGGCACCTGTATTTACCAATTGAGGGCCAACACTAATAAAACATAGTGATTAAAACATAGTGATTAATATGTGGGAAACTAGAAGAGGGGGGGGGGGGGTTGAATAGTTTACCGGTTTTAAGTTCTTTTAAAAATCTTGTTTTAAAAGTTGGCTATTGGAAACTTTGATTCAAACTCTATGTGTAATCAATCAACACCAATATGAACTACACACTAAACTAACTAATGCTAGATAATGAAAGTAAAGAGTAGAGTTGGAAAGATCAAACCGAGACAAAGGATTTATAGTGGTTCGGCTATGAAGCTCTTCTTCGCCCTACTCCACTCCTCGAGTACCACACTCGAGAGTTTCAAGCACTATATCAACAACCTCCCTTCAGGCGGAGAAAACCATACACGTCGCTTATCCTATTACCGACACTAAGCTAAATGTCGAGTGCTAATCTTAGCTAGCACCAATCTACCAAGGTCCACGTGACCAATCACACAAGCCCAATGGCTACAAGAGATCACCACGATCTCAACACGATCACAAAGATCAACTCTCACTTCACTCTACTTAATCTAACTACTCTAGATCCTTTGATAACTCACACACAAGACCAATGGCTTTAAGAGATCTTCACTATCTCTTAAGATCACAATGATCTTCACTCACACTCTCACAAAAGAAAGATAATATTGATGTATGCTAAGATACAACAAGGATGTAACAAGTGTTACAAAAACCTAACAACTACAACTCTTGTATCCTCTTGAATACTTGATTTCTTCTCTTGCTAGTGAAGAGGAATGATAACACCTTGTATCAACTTGGATACTTGTGTTCTTCTCTTGATAATGAATGATAAAACCTTGTATCAACTTGGATTCTTGTGTTCTTCTCTTGCTAGTGAAGAGGAACGATAACACCTTGTATCAACTTGGATACTTGTGTTCTTCTTTTGCTAGTGAAGAGGAATGAAGAGGATCACTTGGAGGATGATTGAATCACTCTTGAACAAAAGAAAAAATAATCTAAATGATCTTAGAAAGAAAGTGTGAAGAGAGTATTCAACTCAGAAAGTTTTGTGTGTGTAAGGTTGCCTAAGAACTGTGAATGGGGTTAGTTTTTATAGGCAAGAAAAATCTGAACGTTACAGAAAATTTTGTACGGACGGCTCCACTAAACATGCCACGGCTCCACTAAATTTAGTGGAACCGTGGAGCCGTCCTAGACTAGGACGCTCCAAATTTTGTCTTTTCTGGTGAAAACTTATTTGGGGAAGGTTGGAGCTAATTTTGGGGGGAAAAATAGCTGTTGTGATTTTCAAACATATTTTTCCATTAAAACATTTCTTAATAATTCAAAAATAATTTGTCATATGTATTTTTGAAAAAATGTTTTGTCCCATTAAAATGTGAAGTCTCAAAACACAAATTTACTTCTTTGATCATTTGTCAAGTTGTAAATTTGTTCTAGAGTGATTTGCGTAGAAACGGGATCTTCCGATTAAAAACTTGTTTACGTTAATTTTAACGTAACGTGATTTCACATTTTGTCATCCTCAAAACGTGAAGTAATCGAAAGATATAAATAACGTTTTTAGAACATTATTTCCATCAACAATCTCCCCCTTTTTGATGATGACAAAATATAAACTCATTTTAAGTTAAAATTAGTTTTAACAAGTTTTTAATGAGTTTACTCCCATTTCTCCCCCTTTTTGTCTAATAAAAAAGGTGACTAAGGCTCCCCCTTGATTTATACTTCCCCTCATTTGGAGAATACCAAGGAATCGAGCAATGGTGTATGCTACAAAACAAGGTTAGATAACACATATACAATATCTAAAATGTAGCACTTAAGACAAATATCCCACCAAAAATGAGTGACTAAGTAGCCAATCATAAAAATAAAAAGAAGCAAACATCATGAAAGTTCATTCATTCATAAAGATAAGATAAATGTCATACATAGGTATGACTTCATGATGAGCATAAAAAGACAAACAATAACAAACATAGATCCCTAATGACTAGAGGCAAGCTTCATTTCCAAGAGGGGTCCTAAAGAGTTATTGTTGAAACACTAAACAAAGGCATGTTTAGTTGTTTGGGTTAGGAGGTGGTGGAGATTGTGGCATCATTTGGGGTGGTGGTGGTGTTAAGAGATGTTCTATAAAAGAGAACATGAAACGAATCTCGTCTCTTAAGAAGAAGATGAGATTACGGTTATGGAGACAACATAGGTAATTAGCACTATGTAAATCAAAGGGATGAGGTTGAATGGGTTGTGCCATGATAGGAGAGGGTGATTGTGGTGAGTTTGTTGGAGATGGGGTTGGCATGGCATAGTCCAATGGAGTTATGGGGGATAGTGTGTACTCCATTGATGATGTTGTGTTGAAGGATGATGAAGATGTTGTGTAGGAAGAGGATGTTTTAGAGGGTGCATTAGGTGGTAATGGTGAGTAGGGAGTGGCTTGGGAAGGTGGTGTCATTGCTTCATCATCGTTTGTGAGATCCACAAAGATTGGTTTTGAAGGTGGTTTCACGGTTATTCTAGGTTTCTTGGAAATGTGAGTGGTGGATCCTTGTGTGGAAGACATGGTATGTGTGTGATGGGAGGTTGAAGATGAAGTGCAAGATAAGCTTGCAAGGGTGAAGCCTTAAATAGGCAAGATGGGTGAAATTTGAATTAAAGTTGATGGGAGTGTCCTATGGTGTAGCAAGGGAATCTTAGGGTATGTGTGAGGTTGCAAAATTTGCAGGTTTGAGGTTCGGGTTGCAGGGTTTTTAGAAGGAACAGTAAAAATCCGTCAAACAGGGACACGGTTCCTCTAAATGGTCCACGGTACCGTTAAATTTAACGGAACCGTTCCTATTTAGTGGTACCGTGACACTGTTGTCATGAAAATTTTTGTGCAGGCTAGTTCTGGGCAGCTAGGGGGATGTTTTCTAGGGGAACTAGTTCCTGGAAATGATAGTGCCTCAACTCACTAAGTATTTATTTACCTAAAATGTCTCACATTAAGCTACAACTAGCATATAAAGATTATCATGTAGTTTCCTAGGATAATCATAAGCATGCAAGTATAAGAGACAAAATAAGCTATCATCCAAATATCACATAAAGCATTTATGCAAGGTGATAGTTAAGCATGCAAGATAACAAGTAGCATTAATTCCTAATAAATCCTATTAAGATATTTAAATCTTTCCATAACTACTTATGACTTGAGCATTCTCCCATTCTTGTCACACTCCCCGTCTTGAATATTTATCTCATTCTCATGATTTGGATCATCAAAGGGTGCATAGTGGGTGGAGGATTCGGAAATGAGAATGGTGGAGACATATGACTCGGTTATGGGTTTCATGACTGGTGTGAAAAGTGAATATTGAGGACCATGAAGGTAAGGGTGAAGGTTCATGAAGTGGTGATAAAGACGGGTTAGGAACATCCCATAGGGTATCAATTTATTCTTGTTACCCTTGAGATGTACAATTCGCTTAGCGAAGAAGTAAGCGAGATTGTATGGTTGTTGGGTTAGGAGACAGTAGATCATATGAGCACAACACGCCAGAAGTTGCTCACGATTTTCTGTTAGACTTAGAACATTTTCTCGCAGAATGACTGCCCAAGAAAATAGTTCATGACGCACCTCTTCCAAACGAATTTTCGTTGGATTAGGGTAAGAGGAGTACTTATGAGTACGGATGATTTTGGTTAGTTCGGTGGGAGAGGGTATGTAGGAAAAATATGGACTATCCTCTTCACGATAGTTAAAGAGGGGCTCAAGACACCAATCCTCAGTATAGGCACATTGCCCATGATTGGGGATTCGGAGGATTTGAGAAAATTGCTCAAGGGTTAGGACGAATTTGAAGTTTCGGACCCAAAACCAAAGTGACAAGGATTGATCCTCGTTACGTACGAGTTCAACTTGTCGAAAGAATTCCAACACAAAACGAGGACAAATGTGCTCGTTGATGTGGAGTAAACAATCGAATCCTATAGCTCTAAAGGAAGTGTTGATGTCCTGATGGTAAACTAGGGACGGATCAACGACACGGCCTTCATGAAAACGACGGGTTTTAAGATTGACATAGGCACGAATGTGGTTACCAGGTGTTGTGGGTTCACGAGAGATTTCGGGTGTGTAGGTATTGGTTAGGAGATGATCAAAATCATATTCATGAGATATTTTTGTTTCCTATATAAAAAGAAATTTTTAGGAAAAAAAAAATTAGAGCAAAGAATAGTTGCTTTAAACACATGCCTAGTGTGTGCCTATATGCAAACTATGTGGAGGTGCGGTGATCTCGACTCGAAAGAAAATAATGAGATTACCCAAACACTCCTAACTTTACTTTTGCTCAAACAAATATGTCGAAAAATACATATTGATTATGTAATTCGATCAGTATTCGTGAGATCATGTATGCATGAAAGTGTGTTTTTAGATTGCATCAACAATGCACGAAAAATATTTCATGGTCCTAATTTTGTGAGATTTTGAGAGTATTAGAATTGGGGTGTTTGGTGACTTCAATGTTGTTGATGACTTCAATTTGAAAGTTTATTAAGAAAAGTTAAAAAGCCCCAATTCAATTTTCATCAATGAGCAAACCCTAGACTCAAAATTGAAGGAAATTAGAGTGAGATGACTTACAATTTATGTTGAAAAGATAGAGGTGGTTGATAATCTTGAAAATCAATGTCTTGAATATGATCTTGAAGAAGTGTAGTGGTGTTTTGGGTTGTGAGATTTGGTTACAACAGCAGTTGCAGAGTTTGAGGATGTTTGAAATAAGTGATGTGGGAAAAGGAGAACTGAAATTCGTGATGTTCCAGATACACGGATCCACGGTACCGTTAAATTTAGCGGTGCCGTGCCACATTTAGTGGAGCTGTGATCTGGTGGGATAGTTTTCTGTCCCATTTTGATTTTTGACGAATAAGTCTCGCTGTTTTAGTGAGACTTTTTGACACGAAGAAAGAATTTATACCTAATAAATTCTTTTGACTAGGGGAACCTAAACTAGACCGAACGAGACTCACGAGATGACTTCAAAAGTCATGGGTTTTATGGAATATGTTCCATCATTCCTAGACCTAGACGGAGGTAGTTAAAGGATTCTCGTTTGAGGGGTTTGGTTAAGATGTCTGCGATATTGTCCTGAGAAGGAACTTTCTCAATAGAAATATTTCCTTTCTGAACATTATCGCGAAGGAAGTGGTGGCGAATTTCGATATGTTTAGTACGGGAGTGTTGAACGGGGTTCTTGCTCAAGTCAATAGCACCTTTATTATCACACATAATGGGGACGTCATCTAGATGGATGTCATAGTCTATAAGAGCTTGTTTCATCCATAGTGCTTGTTGACATGCCTTTCCGGCGCTTACGTACTTGGCTTCGGTAGTGGAGATAGCAAGAGCCGTTTGTTTCTTGGAGAACCAAGAAGTTATGCAACAACCCATGAAGGTACAAATGCCACTCGTACTTTTTCGATCCACATAATCTCCCGCATGGTCAGAGTCGGCATAGACGACAGTTTCTACACCGGTCCCCTTAGGATAAAATAATCCCAAGTGTATAGTGCCTTTAATGTATCGGAAGATACGCTTAACCGCTTCAAGATGAGAGGTTTTGGGATCCTCTTGGAAGCGAGCACAAAGGCAGACACTAAACATGATGTCGGGCCTACTTGCCGTGAGGTATAATAAACTTCCTATCATATCTCTATACTTAGTGCTATCCACGGACTCACCTTCTTCATCTTTCGTGAGTTTTATTTCCGTGGACATGGGAGTTTTCATGGGCTTAGACTCTTCTAAACTAAACTTCTTAAGCATCTCTTTACTATACTTAGCTTGATTAAAGAAGATACCATCTTCCATTTGTTTAATTTGTAAACCAAGGAAGAAGTTTAATTCACCCATCATGCTCATCTCAAACTCGTCATGCATGATCTTAGAGAAATCATCGCACATCTCTGGACAAGTTGATCCGAATATAATGTCGTCGACATATATTTTAACAATGATGAGATGTGAATCTCTTTTCTTTGTGAAGAGTGTGTTATCAACCTTTCCCATGGTATATTCATGTTCAATCAAGAAAGCTTTCAGTCTATCATACCAAGCTTTAGGAGCTTGTTTAAGACCATAGAGTGCTTTCTTGAGCTTGTAAACATGATTCGGATATTCGAAATCAACGAATCCCGGAGGTTATGCAACATACACATCCTCGTTGATATAACCATTAAGGAACGCACTCTTCACGTCCATTTGGTATAGTTTAAAGTCTAAGGCACAAACATAGGCAAGGAGTATTCTAATTGATTCTAATCTAGCTACGGGTGCATAGGTTTCATCATAATCTATTCCCTCTTGTTGGTTATAGCCTTGTGCTACCAACCTTGCCTTATTCCTAACTACGACGCCACTTTCGTCGAGTTTATTCCTAAACACCCACTTAGTTCCTATGATTGTTTGATTTTTAGGAAAAGGTACTAAATCCTAAACTTGGTTTGCGGTGAATTGATTAAGTTCTTCTTGCATGGCAAGTATCCAACTTTCATCCTTAATTGCTTCACCTACATTCTTAGGTTCTACGGTTGATATGAAACAAAAGAAATTACTTTTGTTTTGTGCTTGTGACCTAAGGGTTCTTTGGTTTAGATTACCTATGACATTTTCAATAGGATGGTTTTTGGATTCCTTAATGTTGACAATTTCGTCAACTTCAACTATTTCATCCTCAATGTCATCTTCTAGGGTTTTCTTGCCATTAACCTTAATGGCTTCGTCCTCATCTAAGTCATCATCCACCAAGGGTGATGTCTTAGTTTGTGGAGGACTTTCATCGAATGTCACGTTGAGTGATTCTTCGACTTTCATGGTTTCTCTATTTAGGACAACATAGGCTTTACTATTTTGGGAGTAACCTAGGAAGATACCTTCGTAAGACTTTGGGTCAAACTTGGTGAGGTAATCTTTAGTGTTTAGTATGAAGCACTTGCTTCCAAACACTCTAAAGTAATCAAGAGTAGGTTTTCTACCTTTCATGAATATAAGTTGAGGTGTCCACCGCATTACACCAAAACTTTTGCGGAATTGATTGTTCATTCAACATCGTTCTACTCATCTCTTGTAGAGTACGATTTTTCCGCTCTACTACCCCATTTGATTGTGGAGTGCGTGGAGCCGAGAAATTGTGAGTAATACCATTAGCATCACAATATACTCCAAATTGCACTTCATTATCAAATTCCCGACCATGATCCGTCCTAATAGAAACTATTGTACATCCTAGTTGGTTTTGGACTTTCTTACTAAAGATTTCAAATTCCTCAAAAGCTTGTGTCTTATTCTTAAGAAATCTAGTCCAAGTATACCTAGAATAGTCATCAACTATTACTAAGGTGTAGTGATTTCCTCCGTAGCTCCGTACGGCGGATGGACTGAATAAGTCCATGTGAAGGAGTTCTAGGCATCTAGAGGTCGAGACCATATTCTTAGCTTTGTGACTAGAATGTGCTTGTTTTCCAACTTTACAAGCGTCACAAAAGTGTTTGTCAAACTTAATCTTAGGTAGATTTCTAACTAATTCCTTTGATGCTAATGATTGTATCAATCGCATATTGGCATGACCTAATCTTCTATGCCATAGAGTAGAGTTATCATCTATGGTTGCTAAGCATATCCTATCCTGAGGCTTATTTCCTATTTTCATAACAAATAAGCCATTTCTCTTAACTCCTTTGCCTATGGTTTTACCATCCTTAATGATCTCACTACCCTCTTCAGATAATATAACTCTACACTTATTATCTACCATTTGACTAATACTAAGCAAATTAAATCCTAAGTTATCTACATGCTCAACATTTCTAATAGTGAGGGAGTTTTGAGTGATCGTACCTTTGCCTATAATGTTTCCCTTAAGTTTGCTACCGAAAGTGACATTACCTCCGTTGTATGCCTTGTATGATGAGAATAGACTTCGGTTACCCGTCATGTGGTTAGTGCATCCACTATCCTTGACCCATTCGTCAGGCTCCAAGTCAATTCCCAAGCATATCTATTGCATAAGACAAACATTCAAACATTTGGTCTCCAATATCTCATGGGTCCAAAGTGGTTAGCATTAAACATCCCATGCATTACTTGCATGTGGTTAGGATGTTGGAACGGAGGGCAAATTTCCCATGGCAAGTAACTTTGTAGTTGACAGTCATTCCAAGTTACGGGATAGTTACTTGGAAAACTTTGTCTTCTAGAGTTACGTCTCGGTAGAGGAGTTCTTGACCGAGGTTTGGGAGTGTTTGTTTTTCTAGGTGGAGGAGTCTTAGACCTAGTGGGTTTTACAAATCCAGGTCTGGGGTTTGACATAGGTTTGTAAATTTTTTTGACTTCCTCTATACTAGCAATAGAGACCTTTGTACTATTTACAATTATGTGAGTTGGTTTAGGACCTGATTTGTTTTTGAAATTTGACTCAGTTCTGTCTCCAGTGCTAGACGGTACCACGGTTCCGTTAAATTTAATGGTACCGTTGGTACCTTTAGTGGTGCCGTCTGGGGATTTGACAGAATTCGTGGGTTTGACAGATTTTACTTGATTTGTTTTATCTGTCGAAGCATTTTCTGTTTTCTTTTTAAACCTAATGATCCTAATTGCATTTTCCATGAGTTTTTCATTTTCTACTCAAAGATTTATGCATGACTCACAACCTACATCTATTTCTTTATTTCTTTCAAGTCCTTTGACTTTATCTTTTAGTTCTAAAATTTCTACTTCGAGTTCATGCAATTTTGATTTTAGTGATTTGTTTCTACTTAACATTTTTGAAACAATTTTGCATAGATTATTATGTTCGTCATTTAGTATGTTATCATCTATTGATGAGTTGTCATCTATAAAATTAGGGTAGTCGTAACATACCTCATTAGAAGCGTGAGCCATTAGGCATGTTTCGTCCTTGGGCTTCTTTTCTTCATCATCACCGCTATCACTCCAGGAGCCTCCTATGAAAGCTCGTTGGTTGTTGAATTTCGGTGGTTTGGGACACTCTCCTATGAGGTGATTAGGATCTCCGCATCTAAAGCATTTCCTATCACTTGTCCCTTTCTTTTCAACATGGTTCTTTTGTGATGTCTTCTTCTCATCACGAGGTTGCCTAACGAACCTACCTCTTCTCCTAAAGAACTTTTTAAAGTCCCTAACCGCTAATGCATATTCCTCATCTTCACAATCGGAACTCGAGCATTCCTCATCACTAGACTCCTTCTTGGCTTTCAATGCTAGAGATCTAACTCTCTCGCTTTTGCCTTTGACTATGTCGGAGTCCTTCTTGATTATCATCTCGTGAACTTTCAAGTTTTCTATAAGTTCATCGAGTGACAAGGTCGCCAAGTCCTTTGACTCTTCTATGGCGGTGACCTTTGCTCTCCATTTAGGATGTAGAGCCCTAAGAAACTTCCTAACATAATTCTTGCTAGAGTAACCTTCATCAAGAGCTTTAAGACTAGTGATAATAGTATTAAATCTAGCAAAAGCATTATCTATTGACTCATCTTCCGAAATGGAAAATTGTTCATATTGTTGAACAAGAAGATCTATCTTGTTCTCTTTGACTTGGTTATTACCTTGGTGAGTGACTAGCAACGTTTTTCAAATATCTTTTGCCGTATTACACATAAAAATTCTTTCAAATTCCTTTTTAGGCAAAGCATTATAAATCATCATTTTAGCCTCATTATTTTTGGCTAATTTCCTTTTAAGTTCATCACTTTGTTTATCATAAGAAACTATTTCATCCTTTTTAGTTTCCGGATTCATTTGAATAGGTTGAAAGTCACCCTCGGTAATAACATGCCAAAGATCAATGTCTTTTGATTTTACATATGTTTTGAATCTTGTTTTCCAATATATAAAACAATCGGTTTCGAAAAATGGTGGTCTTTGCATAGATTGCCCTTCTAAATATTTGTCGGAATCCATTGATCGATTCAAGTTTTAAAATACAATATACTTTAAAATCTTGACTGACGTGGCTCTGATACCAATTGTGAGAAACTAGAAGAGGGGGGGGGGGGGTTGAATAGTTTACCGGTTTTAAGTTCTTTTAAAAATCTTATTTTAAAAGTTGGCTATTGGAAACTTTGATTCGAACTCTATGTGTAATCAATCAACACCAATATGAACTACACACTAAACTAACTAATGCTAGATAATGAAAGTAAAGAGTAGAGTTGGAAAAATCAAACTGAGACAAAGGATTTATAGTGGTTCGGCTACGAAGCTCTTCTTCGCCCTACTCCACTCCCCGAGTACCATACTCGAGAGTTTCAAGCACTATGTCAACAACCTCCCTTCAGGCGGAGAAAACCGTACACGTCACTTATCCTATTACCGAAACTAAGCTAAATGTCGAGTGCTAATCTTAGCTAGCACCAATCTACCAAGGTCCACGTGACCAATCACACAAGCCCAATGGCTACAAGAGATCACCACGATCTCAACACGATCACAAAGATCAACTCTCACTTCACTCTACTTAATCTAACTACTCTAGATCCTTTGATCACTCACACACAAGCCCAATGGCTTTAAGAGATCTTCACTATCTCTTAAGATCACAATGATCTTCACTTACACTCTCACAAAAGAAAGATAATCTTGATGTATGCTAAGATACAACAAGGATGTAACAAGTGTTACAAAAACCTAACAACTACAACTCTTGTATCCTCTTGGAGGTTAATGTAACAAGTGTTACACCACCAGTAGCAGCCACCACCACCGCCAGTAGCAGCCACCACCACCACCACCACCACTTTGGAGGTTAATGTGTTTTTCTTAAAAGAAGCACTATCAAAGATAATTATAATCCCCATTCCATTACTTTATATTCCATTATATTTCCTTTACCTTTACTATTCACATTCCCCTCTTTGAAACAAGCGCACCCTAAATCTTTATACAAACATTGCAACTTTCTTTTTTCTTTTCCCTTAAAAAATCTTTTACTTTCCTAGAGAAAAACTCAATAAGACAAAAAAATATTCAATTTCCTTTCATATAGTAACGCAAGCAAATACAACATTGAGAAAAATATGTTGTTATTTAATGACATACACTGATACACCATATTCTAGTTAATAAGTATGTGCCTAATTGGCTAATTCTTTAGCCTGTTTGATTTGACTTATATCTATGGTCATAGTGACTTTTGATTTTGCATGTGTCATGCTCATTGTTAAACATATAATCAATTAGCCATTTTGATCACTTCTTTTATTATTATCTTTTTTAACTTAATTTCTTTTATTATTTATTGTAACAAAACATGCATGATTAGTGAGGAAGCAATTTGTGCTTTAGTACTTCTAAACCCCACCATTAATAATACGTCCAAAACTCTATATGTGACATGAAAATGGCAGAATCTATGTTCTCA
Source organism: Artemisia tridentata subsp. tridentata (assembly GCA_021014915.2). Lineage (NCBI taxonomy): Eukaryota > Viridiplantae > Streptophyta > Magnoliopsida > Asterales > Asteraceae > Artemisia > Artemisia tridentata. The sequence goes on along the minus strand of CP139506.1, from coordinate 316,331,084 downwards.
TTCATTCAACCTCATTGTTTTTTGCTGAGTTATGAAAAATATTTGAAATTATTTTAAAAACAAATGTGATGGCGAAAGGGAATGTATGTGAGATAGTGGACGAATCAAAGACTGGGAATACTAGCTTAGATATTACATACCAAATGAATGTTAGGTTATGGCAACGGTGTACTGTCTAACATTTTAACTTGCTAATAAGCATCAAGTATTGTTAAAGGTTAGTTTTTGTTGCGGGTCATATCGAGTTTTCAATTCAAATAGAATTGAAGATGTGACAGTAACAATAGGTATTTGTTCAAATTAAGGTGCTACTAACCAAATGTTCAAGTGTCGTCAATGATAAATGTGTCGTTTAGGTGATTGTGAGCAAATTATATGTGAAAATGAATTTAGATCCTGTGAGTTCTATCAATACATGATTGAACTTGCAAGCTAAGGAAATACCATGTAGACAAATCAATATGGTAGAGTATTAAGATGATTATAAGCTTGGATTATTTGGGTAATATATTGCCTTATTGCCTTATTGGTATGTTATAACGAGTAATATTTGAAACTAAGAGTTAAGCTTAATACTTGTCGATTGTCTAAATAACACTAATCTGCCATAAAAACATTAGCTTAGAACTATTCACCCGAGTTAATCCATCACCTACTTGTTAAGAGCTTAGAACACTAATCTGCGATAAAAACATTAGCTTATAACACTCAAAATCGTTGGATATCTTTTCTGAAAATGCAACTAAAAAAAATATACATATCCTGTTAAGATCAAAATGTTAAGTCGTTATAACTATTAACTTAAAAAGGGCACCTGTATTTACCAATTGTGGGCCAACACCAATAAAACATAGTGATTAATATTAAGTATGAACAGAGGTTTGAGATGATCCTTTTCATTATGAAATATATGAAATATAAACCCTAAATTTCTTTCTGAGGAAAAGATTAAAGATACCAAATGGACAAATATCTTTTCACGAAACAAAAATTCCATTTATTGTCCGGCTTGTCTTTAGTTTTGATGCGTTCAAATGAACGAACAAAAGAACATTCTTTTTTTTAGATTCATATCAAGAAAACGAAAAAAGAGAGAGAATAACCTTTTGTCATGATATATCTTTTATTAACACTTGATATACAATCAAGTGATTATAACAAGATAATACTATATATCCAGTGTCGACTGTAGAAAATCATATTCGCTGTACCATTATTAGTTTGCTCTTAGTTTATAAATTTCTCATATATATATCTGAAAAAACGACTTTTGTGATATGGTTATATGTACTTGTACAACTTCAAAACTGAGCTTTGAGCTTTGGTTAATTGAAATATCATAAAATTGCTAGCATTTTTGCCACTGTATAAGTGAAAGGCATATATTCATAATCTGAATAACTTTGTTCCTTGATTCTATATTCTTTAAAAAGAGGAAAAACACATAATTAAACGACAGCTGTTTGCTTAAAGATACATAATTAAGTAGTTATATACTTCGCCGCACGCAACATATATACGTTTAGCTTGCGTCAGCACACACACGCCACACACAAGCACATACTCGAGCATATATGCACATACAAACATTTATATACACACCCTCTACCAAACACACAAGCACATATTCAAGTATGTAGACGTGCACACATCGGCGCCCACACATAGAAAAGGTTGTACGTAAACCTTGGATCGAATAAGTCATGCCATTTTAAGACTTAAAAAGGAAAAAATCAGGGGTGGCAATTCGGGTTGGGTTCGGGTTGGCGGGTTCGGGTTGACAGGTTGGCGGGTCAGAAAACCCAACCCGAACCTGACCCATTTAAATCATCGGGTCAGCTATGTTAACCCTAACCTGTTTACAAATAACCTGAACCTAACCCATTTAACCCGTATATATACTTGGGTTAGCGGATTAAACAGGTTACACCGGTTGAATAGGTTAAACGGGTTTCGGTTTGACCCATTTAACCCGTTTTATATATAAAAGTTGGCACATTAGATGAGTTAAACAGGTTTGTGGGTCGACTCGTTTAACCCATTTAACCCATATAATAAAATATAAATAATTTTTAATTTAAGAAAAATATCTTAAACGGGTTGGCGGGTCGACCCGCTTAATTTATTCCTAACTTGAACCTGACCTGTTTAATAAACGGTTTAGACGGGTCGACTCAAACCCGACCCAAATCTATTTAGACTCAACCCGAACATGATAATTTTCGTGTCGGTTTCAGGTCGGGTTTTTTGTCGGGTCAGAAATTGCCACCCCTAGAAAAAATGCATATGTCGTTTTCACCATAGATAAAAAAGGGAATGCTTATATAAGAGGTATCAACAACTTATATTCGTTTTACCAATGTGCTCACTGGGTATGCATATTACTGGATTTCTAAGGGCTTTTGGGACCTCTAAATTCCATTTGGACATGGATGTTGACACTTAACAAGTTGACAGGAGAGAATGTTACAAAAAATTTAGAATTACTTCATTCATTTGGTTTTTCTTTATACAAGAGGACAAAGGAGACAATTGAGTAATATTATACGATTAATAGTTTAAAAAATAAAACAACTCGTCTAAAATATACATTCAACCCGGGAACCCTGACCCGTGCACCCCTTTTGAGTCAGTTCATCTTAGTTCTACCCTTTTGAGGTTTTGACATGTACTACAAGTCTACAATATATATATTTTTTGAAATGATGGATGCATATAGAATTATAGATGGATGCATAAATATGCACATATGTACTTGTTTTTAGTATACTTAAGTCAGTTAATTCGACGCATGAAAAACTTAACTTGAACCTCTCTTCATCTCTGTATATATTCTATAATACTCAACATAAGTGTCAAAAAGTTGCATTATAAGTGCATTTATTAAAGAGTTAAGACCCTTTATAATAAATTTATAAATATTGCACCCCAGTAGTCTTTCCCCCAGGCGGACCATACGTAAGATTTTAGGTACATCTGGCTTGAAACTCCATTTCATCATCTGTTACTGTCAAAATTCTTTCTTGTATATATGCCTAATTGTGGTTATGTGCGTGTGTGCATAAGCACAGCTTGTCGTTATAAGTCACTAAATCAGAATATATGAGGTAACTTCTTGTGTATCATGTGGAAATGGTGTTCACATTATATCATTTTTTGAACACTTTTTGATCTTCCAACTGGCTACGAGAATTTATTCTGAAGATTTCCATCGCAGCCAAGATTTAGCGTTACATTTTAGAATCTTATCTTGAAAACAAATAAAGATTCGAACCTTATTATTCTTTTCCTCATATGTCTTTTTTTGGTTATCTGATTCTAGTTTCATAGGTGGGTTCAGGCAGTGTCTAACTAGTGTAAATATTGCTGATTTTGTTTTGCAACCCGAAAATTGTTATAAATAGACATAAACGCCCCTTCAGTTTCGTTGCAGATTGCTTTCTTGATTTCCTTCGGTATCTATTAGTGCAATAACTAGAGTTGAAGACAATGAGTTACACTACCTCTAACCGTGACACAGGTTAGTCCTTTTAATCATCTTCAAGCAATAACCAGTAGTGCATTGTATTAAGTGAATATGTGTCATACAGTACACCAAGGTGGTCTCAGTGTCTGCATACAATTTCTTTTACAGTCTTTTTTACGCTTCATTGTATTTAAAAGACTAATCATCGGTGCGTGCATTGTCCTAAACGCTAGGGTACCTACTTAAATGGTTCAGACATGGGTCAAGAATTTAGTCTTTGTACTCAGTCTTCTCTTTTGCCTTTTGGCAAAGAAGCTAGTTCTATAAATTGGCCCCGAGTAATTTGCCAATTATCCTTGTAGAATATATTCTAGATTTGATTTTACATATAGCATTCTGTTTTTTTTTTCAGGAAGTAGAAATGCTAGAAGATTTGCCTTGGAGTTTGGAAGGACTTTTGTGGTGATGCCCAAAGGAGTTCACAAAGCAACTATTGTTTGGTTACATGGCATTGGCGAGAAGGGCTCAAGGTGATTATGCCTCTTTGCATTAACTTAACTTTAATTTTAAAATAGTAAGTGGGCTCTACTGATTTTGACCCGTTTGACTTTTGACTATTGTGAGTTGACCTTACAATTGCTGTTATGATGTCTACTACAGTATTTTACAAATGATTATTACATGAATGATCAAGGATCTTTAGGGTCAACTTATGTTGAAGTCCTTCATGACATGCTGTTGCATGTCTTCTTGTTTAACTTTTTGAATGTCAAACAGCTATTTTAAGGCCGAAATTGATGAAAGTAATTGAATTTAGGAAGGATAAGTTATGGTGTATATGTAGCGATATAAATTGCATTTGAAGAAGGCAAACATTTTCAAGATAAAACATCTAGAAAGTTTTATGTCAATTTTAAATTAAAAAGTGTGCTATTTTTGGATCTTGACTCTCTTTGTGAGATTTCGGTGGTCCATAAATAATCAACTATACTGATTCTTTGAGAATCGGATTAAAGTGACTCCAGCACACACAACCATGTTTTCAGCTTCAATGGCGTCCGCACCCCACATGTGGCATAAAAGTTCACCGATTCATATTCTCCTTCCACTTTTGCAGATTATAGCAACACATATACATTTTTCGATGTAACGGTGTCGTTTTTTCTTATCTCAAACAGTTGGACTCAAATCTTGGAAACTTTTCATCTTCCACATGTAAGGATTCAAAATTCTACCTTTTTGCATGAACAATCAATGTATTGAGTTAAACTTATTGCGTAATCGCGGAGTAGTATTTTGACAGCTTTTCCTATTTGATATTTAGATCAAATGGATATGCCCAAGTGCGCCAACTCGTCAAGTAACACTATTTGGTGGATATCCTTGCACTGCTTGTATGTTCTACGTCTTTGTCTATTAACATTAACATTATCTAACATTTATGCATTATGGAATACATGAATTCATAAAATAATATGTCAATATTATCAGGGTTTAATATGACAAGCATGTCTGAAGATGCTTGTGATGATTTGGAGGGCTTAGATGCTTCAGCAACACATGTTGCAAATCTCTTGGCTAGTGAGCCTGATGATGGTATGTTTTCGATTTGTATGCGTCTGACTAATCATGAAGATTAGTATACACACAGTAGTAGCTTATCCGACAATCATAAATCATAACCTGCAATATTTGTCATGACACTGTAGTGTATAAAATAGTCTTCAAGCTCTTTTTATGATGACACAATTAGACAAAGCTTTTAACAACATGAAAACTGCAAGATTTTTTACTTTTCAAAGAATTGCTGAATACATTGCACATTGAAACAATTATTATCTACTGGTAAAAAATGTAAGCCCTTGTTCAGTTGTCCATTGTTTATATGTAAAGATTTACTTGTCACATTTCCAAAGCAACTGAAAAGTTATGATATTTATGCTCCTAGTCAAAGAGCACAAAAATATGGGACCATTATAATGTGAGATTTTTAAGTTATTATAGTACGTAATCAGGAACCTGCATGTTCATATTGCTACTAAAAAGCTTCGTTTTAACTAAAGAAGTAACTAATATTTCTTCCCTTTTTCCTTTTACAGTCAAACTAGGCGTTGCAGGCTTCAGCATGGGTGCATCAGTCGCTCTCCACTCTGCAACCTGTCGAGCTCTTGGGCAATATGGGAATGGAAATCGATACCCTATCAATCTAAGTGCGGTTTTGGCTCTTAGTGGTTGGCTCCCGTGTTCGAGGTTAGACTTATGCTCTTTGAGAACTTACTGTCTCACTTTATACTTTTAAAGGTTCATTTGTTTGTTCATTTATTATTTTCACCTCCATTTAGTGGGTCCTATTTCCGATACCATTTTGCTAAGCAAACAATCTCTTTTTAGGAATTTAAGGAATAGAGTGGGAGCATCACAAGAAGCTGCAAGACGCGCATCGTCACTACCTATGTTGCTTTGTCATGGTCAAGGTATTTGCTTATGGACACTCTATTATTTGTAATAAAACCGTCAAAAAAAGGCATGTGCATCTTGTTGAGTGGTTTATGTATTGTTTCTTTGTTGTAGTTGATGATGTGGTAGAGTACAAACTAGGAGAGAAGTCTGCACAAACCATGTATTCTGCTGGATTTCAAAACCTAACATTTCGGTCTTACAACGGGTAATTCTTGTTTTCACATTTATGTTAAGGGAAAATTCAGATGTATACTTATTAATTTTGTTTCCCTTTCAGGCTTGGGCATTACACAAACGTAGAAGAGATTAATGATGTTTGCAGATGGCTCGTAACGTATCTAGGAGCTTGATGTATTTACATCTATTTCCATTTTCTTCACTTTGGATGTACGGAAATTTTTGGGTTCAGGGCGGGGGTAATACATATCGTATAATACTACAGATGAGCAATAACTTACCAAGTTAGTTGTTATTGAAATTCAAAAAGAATGTGTCCTAATAATACTAGTGTTTGCAAAGTTTCATTTGCTATTAAATTTCTATTCATACATCGCGTGACAGTCCCAATTGTAATTAGATTATGTTGGATGCATTATGCATTTACCTTTTAACGCTAACGGGATCAAATAGATGGGATACTTACATATTCAACCAGATCATATGTAACACCCCCAAAATCGTGTGCAGCGGATGCATATATGTCACTGGGGTGCTACTAAATTGCTATCACAACGCAAGTACAAAGAACGGTTTTTACCTCAATCATTTAGAATAAAATTCATTAACAAAAAGTGTTAAATTTACATTATTTAAAAGTAGTGCGAAAATAGGCCCATAAAATAAGTAAATCGGTCCCAACCTATATATCAGAGTCGTCCATGACCGTGCCCCTTGCAAAGCGCCTCCAAAAATTAAGCTATCGCCTTAACCTGAAAATACATGCTAAAAGTGTCAACACGAGGTTGGTGAGTTCATAGGTTTTAGTTTAAAACAATATGGTTGAACCACAAGGTTTTCGAGTTCAAATCATCATTCACAAACAAGTCAAATTCAACGTAGGCTCAAACTGCCTAAATCACCGTTCCAAAACCAAATCCGCAAGTAACATCATAATCAAAACATCTCGAACCATAAACAATCATACAGATACCACTCATAAAGTGTCACACAAATTTAACTGTTACGCTGGCTAAGTTATGAACCAAACACATGAGCCGCACTCAAGGAGTGTCCCATAACACAAGGGCCGCACTCAAGGAGTGTCTCATATCCAAACATTGCAATTATCCCTATAGGTGCACACTCCTACTGTTAGACCCGTTTCCCGTATACAACTAGTCCCTACTCTAGATGAGTTGAATAAGGCTTGTTGTAATTGGTTAGTCAACGGGAGTTGTGTAGCGGTCAAACCCGATAGTCAAAGTATGTGTAATATGGCTATATAAATATGTTGTGTCATATTTAGAAAGGAAATAGACTTCAAGGACTTAAGTTGTCAAGGACAAAATGTATCATTATATGTAGTGTGGCCAAAGTAGAAGAATAAGGAATAGAGGGACCATACTTGCCAAATGGGCAAACTTGCCTTAACAAATATCTTGTGCCTAGAAAATTCTAGGCATTTCTCAATAATTATAAGGGTGTGTGTGTTTGGTCGGGTTAAGGAAGAAGAGAGAAAAGGGAGGGAAACCTTATATTGATACTAGTGATCCAAGGAAGAAGATCATGTCATCCTATCATGAAGATAAGTCCCAATCAAGATCCTAAGCAAGTAAGTAAGCTCTAATCTTGTGTTATTAATGATTATAAGTCGGATTCATAAGGATCATGGTGGGTTTGGTAAACCCTTGTTAGTTAGTGTTAGTTTGATGAGAAAGTAAGCATTTTGTACAATGATTGAGTAGGAAATCATGATGGACAAGTAAGGGTTATCAAGTGAGGAAGATGGTGATGATCCTTGACTAGGAATCAAGGAAGAAGGTGGATGAAGATGATGATGAAGATCTTGATAGTGAGATAATAATATGGTAGTTTAGCTATGGTGCCTAAGGTAAGTAACTTTGATTACTATATGCGTTAATATGAATGTTCTCATGTTATGTGTTAATGAATGAGTTGATAGGATTAAGCCTTGTATTAGTAAGTTGGGTTAATAGGAGGTATGTTAATGAGCTAGGATCAAGAGATAGGACATAAGGTTGAAAGGTATAAGGTAAGTCTATGTTTGTTATGTGTATAATGTTATGATGTTATTGTGATATGGTTATGATAATGGTAACGAGATTGGTTTGGTCATGAGCCAAATGAGCAAAGATGTTCTTGATGCATATATATGTGAATGGAAGTATTAATCATGTATTAATCTAGTTACTTACTAAGCGAAAGCTTACATTTTAGTGTTTCAATGTCCTTGTAGGTTTATGTGTGGCGGAAAGAAAGTACTTGGATTATAGCTTAAGGATTTGGAAGCGGATTGGAAGATAGTAAGCGTTAGGAGCTTAGGTAGATACCGAGCTCAAGTCAAGGTTGTACCCCCGAGAGTCTTTTTATGATTTGTATAGTGTGTGTCAAGGTCGTTGTAATGCTTTGGTGGTCAAATGGTGTGTCAAAGTGTGTTTAATGTGTTATAGTCAAAGTTAAAGGAGTGTTTGGCATAAGCGTGAAAATACCCATTTTAGGTTGTAAACGGGTCAAACGATCATGAATGTTTTAGTATGTTAAAGTAATGATGTTGGTTAAGTTTAGTGGGCAAATGAAGTGGTATAAGTGATTTGTGGTGTAAATGGGTCAAAACGGGTTTTGGCGCAAAACCCGTGATTGTGTAAAGTACGTTTCCGAGAGTCAAACGGTAAATGTTTTTATACGAAAATGAGCCCAATGATATAAGAAGTAAATCTGGAAAGTTTCGTTAATTTTCGGGTCATAGAAGTTGTAATTCCGAAAAATAGGTTAAAAAGATGCATAAATGGGTTATGCAGTTAAGGGGTGTGTGGGTTAAGTGTGTTTCTACCCATTTTGGGTAGCAAACGGGTTGATTTATTATGTAAACGATTTAGTATGAGATGTTAATAGCTTTGAGTGAGTTTGGTGTGGAAATAAGGTAGTATATGTTGCTTATTGTGAAAATGGGTGAAATTTCGGTATGGAATAAAAACTCCCAAATTTCGGTTTGTACCGAAATTTGGACAGATTTTGCCAGTTTTCGAAAAATCATATCTTTTTAACCGTAAGTCATTACGGGTCGCATCACCCGGCGTTTCGAAGGTAATTGAGTCTAGTTTCATTTTAAAATAGTCTCAAGGTCTGAATATTTATAGATTTTTGTCAATGATCAAAAGAGTATTAGGATGTCCGTAAGGTTGAGTTGTTTCCGCTCAAAGAGTTTTAATTTTTGGTCTAATCGGGCACGGGGTGTAACAACTTGGTATCAGAGCCAGGTTTAAGTGAATTAGGTTTCCACTTTAGGTTGTCTAGACATAAACCACTCGTAGACACGTTGAATGTAAGTTAAAGTAATGCGACTAGTAGATGCCTTTGTGGTATAACGTAGAAGCGCTTATAGTAACAATGAGATTAGATTATGGCTTAGATGTAAAGTGATCATTGCAGTGTTTAGTGATTATAGAAGTAATGAGTTAGATGTGGGTTATGGATCGATAAAGTTATGAGTTGGAATTCATGATATGTATATGTACGCTACATAAGCGAATGATAGTTCTTGTATCGGATAGACTAAAGTTTTATTTACGTGGATTGAAGTCTAAGAGGTTATGAGTTGTAGACGAAGTTACTAGAAAGTATTTATTGGTATGGTGACATTGTGATTAATGTTAAAGGTGAGAAGTATGTTTTGGTATAATACGCAAAAGAGCAAGATTAACATAGATTACATTATTTTTGGTTTGGTGAATGGTTTGCATGTATGATAATTGAAGGAATGATGACCTAGTAAGGGTTATAGAATTGAGTAAGACTTGTCTTTAGGAGAACGTTAAGGATATATAAGTATGGGTATGTGACGAAGATTTAGATGCTCGGGTAAAATGTATGGATGAAATGTGTAACTGTAAGATGCTAAAGAAATGTATAGGTAATGAAGGATACATGAAGTAGCCATTGCATAAATTGATAAAGTAAAGTAGTAAGTACTTCAATGATAATAGACAAATGGTATGACATAGACATGTTCAAAAGTTTTAAATCATAATTTGATAATAGACTAATGAAGTATAAGTGTTTAGTGGCGTTTATCTTTTATGGAAAGAATGATCGAATGTGGACTTTAAGTATGAATGAGATTAAGTATGTACTAATGTGTTTGTCGTTTATGTGTAAGGTGTTATTTTGTCATAGGCAAGGTGATTATGAATGCGTGTTATAATGTGATGTATAGAATAAGTTGAAAAAGTAAACTGCAAGGGAACCTGAATTAGATGAGTCATGACTAGAATTCTTGTCGTGACATGAAGTGTTAGAAGCTGGGTAGATGAACGAGTTTTAGATTACAACGTAAGACCAATATATGGTCTAGAAAATAATTTACGTTTAATGTTGGTTTAAGCCATGTCAAGATTAAGGTGAGTCAATCGGGATTGAAATAGATAACATTAAAAGAATGAACATGTGTAAAATGGAGTAAGAGGATAACGTGAAGTTGACAAGAAAATGATAAGTGTAATGTGACAACTCAGATGAAATATAATGTGTATATTCATATGTACGAAAGTATGAAAAAGATGAGTATTACTAAGATGGTGTCAAAGTAATGAAAAGTGGTAGGTGAGTAATTAAAATGTGTACGGCAAGGAGAAAAGAAAACGGAAAAGTGTTAGTCTAAGAAATGCTTGAATAATGAATAATTAGTGAACATAGAATTAGTAAATTAGAAGCGACTGATTGGTGATGACACGTAATGAATTGTTTACCGTGCACTTCAGTTAATGCCGGTGATTATATTGTGATTATATGAATGTATGTTAAAGTAACGGTAATGGAATATGAGTAGGAATGATAAGTGGCATTAGAGATGGGCTAGCAAGTGAATTAAGCAATGATGCTTTAAGTGTGGATCGTAATGATATTAAGCGTACTAAGGTATAGCGTGAAAAGACAAGATGAAACTAACGAATTAATGATTAAGTGTTTAATGACTTGAAGGTTAAAGAATGAGGTTAGGGAATGATGGCATGAAATGTGACCAACATATGGTCTCATTATATTTAGTGACTAGAGACTAATGTTAAAGTGATATTGAGATGGGGTAACGGTAAGGTAAAGTACTTAAGGTGTAAGGATAAAAACGTGATGAGTTAAGCGTAATGATGTGTTGTGAAAATTAAACGAGATAAGAATGTGTAAACAATTTAAAATGTATAAGAAGAATGAATGATGCTAATGAAGGAATGAAATTAACCTATGTAAGGCTTAAATGCGGAAAAGTCGGATAGGCTAAAGGGTAAAGTAAGGATGTGAGAATGATTAATGCGGATTAAGAATGTAGGATGGTAAACACATAGAAATGTGTAATTATAATAAGGAGATTCATATGCTCTATGACACTTGCTTCACTAAAAAAATAAATGAATGGGATAATGTGCGCGTTATAATGCTATGACTTGGATCCATGATGGAAATGTGAAGGGTTAAAGATGGCATCCTTCGGATGACCGAGCTAATGATGATGGATGATGGTATCCTTTGGGATGGCCGAGCTAATGATGATGAATGATGGTATCCTTCGGGATGACCGAGCTAATGAATGTTAAAGGATCCTTCGGGATAAAACGTATTGCCTTCATCGGCAATGGGGTTGCCTACATCTTTGGCATATATAAAAAAAAAAAAACCCCCATAATGAATGTGTTAAGGATATGGATTCAAGTCTAAAAAGGAAATGTGAAGTATAAAAAGGATGAGAGAATAAAAGTTAAATTGAGAAATAGGAGTACTTGTGTTGTGTTGGAAATATATAACCATGAGTTTATGTTTCTTGATTTACATCGATTGGGACGCCTTTCCATGTAAATGGGGAAGTATGAATGAGTGGGCTTATGTGTTGCCGACATGGCACGAGTAGGGTTAGAGAAGTAGAAAGCGAAAGTCTAGAATTAGTTAGAAATTATAAGGACTAAGATAGGAGGGTTAAAATTAGAATAAGTCTTTTAGTGAGACTTATGAGAAACCTATGTTTTGAGTGTTAAGTATAAGTTGAAGGAATTAAAGAATTGTAATGATGCTTAAAAATGTTATAATTTGCATTTGTGGTGTGGTACAAAATGTGAGTAATAGAAATAATTGTTGATAAGTGTCATGTGTAATGTGACGGTAAATGTTAAACTATGATGTTATAGAGTCAATTCATGTAATATTTCTATAAGACTTATAACGGTAAACGAAAATGACATGAAGAAAGAAGTAGAAGAAATGATGTAATTGTAGAGACGTAAAAGAAATGGATAAGTGGTGTTGATAGAATGTAAAGTACTAGCCAAATGTATATATGTTAAGTCAAATAGTACGATTTCCTCAAGTATCAAGTAGTCAAAGAATGAGAATAGAGGTTAAAGCAAGCGAGAATGTGATGTAACGGTAATAGAACAGATTAGAATGATAACTAGTTATAGTGAGTATGTCTCGTATTATGTAATAAGCTAAGTAAGAGTTGTATGGTTATAGAAGTAAACGGGAAGTAATGTGGATTAAGGACATGGGATGTGCTATAGTATGCATAGAGTTGCAAGATCACTTAGATCGTTGCAACTAAATAAACTAAGAATCGAAAGTGCTATGAATGAGGTGTATTATGTGACTAAGTTTTTGTTAGTAATAGACGATAGATTTTGGGGACGAAATCTAAATAAGGGGGTAGAATTGTTAGACCCGTTTCCCGTATACAACTAGAACCCACTTTAGATGAGTTGAATAAGGCTTGTTGTAATTGGTTAGTCAACGGGAGTTGTGTAGCGGTCAAACCCGATAGTCAAAGTATGTGTAATATGGCTATATAAATATGTTGTGTCACATTTACAAAGGAAATAGACTTCAAGGACCTAAGTTGTCAAGGACAAAATGTATCATTATATGTAGTGTGGCCAAAGTAGAAGAATAAGGACTAGAGGGACCATACTTGCCAAATGGGCAAACTTGCCTCAACAAATATCTTGTGCCTAAAAAATTCTAGGCATTTCTCAATAATTATAAGGGTGTGTGTGTTTGGTCCGGTTAAGGAAGAAGAGAGAAAAGGGAGGGAAACCTTATATTGATACTAGTGATCCAAGGAAGAAGATCATGTAATCCTATCATGAAGATAAGTCCCAATCAAGATCCTAAGCAAGTAAGTAAGCTCTAATCTTGTGTTATTAATGATTATAAGTCGGATTCATAAGGATCATGGTGGGTTTGGTAAACCCTTGTTAGTTAGTGTTAGTTTGATGAGAAAGTAAGTATTTTGTACAATGATTGAGTAGGAAATCATGATGGACAAGTAAGGGTTATCAAGTGAGGAAGATGGTGATGATCCTTGGCTAGGAATCAAGGAAGAAGGTGGATGAAGATGATGATGAAGATCTTGATAGTGAGATAATAATATGGTAGTTTAGTTATGGTGCCCAAGGTAAGTAACTTTGATTACTATATGCGTTAATATGAATGTTCTCATGTTATGTGTTAATGAATGAGTTGATAGGATTAAGCCTTGGATTAGTAAGTTGGGTTAATAGGAGGTATGTTAATGAGCTAGGATCAAGAGATATGACATAAGGTTGAAAGGTATAAGGTAAGTCTATGTTTGTTATGTGTATAATTTTATGATGTTAATGTGATATGGTTATGATGTGGTTATGATAATGGTAACGAGATTGGTTTGGTCATGAGCCAAATGAGCAAAGATGTTCTTGATGCATATATATGTGAATGGAAGTATTAATCATGTATTAATCTAGTTACTTACTAAGCGAAAGCTTACATTTTAGTGTTTTAATGTCCTTGTAGGTTTATGTGCGGCGAAAATAAAGTACTTGGATTATAGCTTAAGGATTTGGAAGCGGATTGGAAGATAGTAACCATTAGGAGCTTAGGTAGATACCAAGCTCAAGTCAAGGTTGTACCCCCGAGAGTCTTTTTATGATTTGTATAGTGTGTGTCAAGGTCGTTGTAATGCTTTGGTGGTCAAACGGTGTGACAAAGTGTGTTTAATGTGTTATAATCAAGGTTAAAGGAGTGTTTGGCATAAGCGTGAAAATACCCATTTTGGGTTGTAAACAGGTCAAACGATCATGGAAATGTTTTAGTATGTTAAAGTAATGATGTTGGTTAAGTTTGGTGGGCAAATGAAGTGGTATAAGTGATTTGTGGTGTAAATGGGTCAAAACGGGTTTTGACACAAAACCCGTGATTGTGTAAAGTACGTTTTCGAGAGTCAAACGGTAAATGTTTTTATATGAAAATGAGCCCAATGATATAAGAAGTAAATCTGAAAAGTTTCGTTAATTTTCGGGTCATAAAAGTTATCTTTCCGAAAAATGGGTAAAAAAGATGCATAAAAGGGTTATGCAGTTTAGGGGTGTGTGGGTTAAGTGTGTTTCTACCCATTTTGGGTAGCAAACGGGTTGATTTATTAAGTAAACGATTTAGTATGAGATGTTAATGGCTTTGAGTGAGTTTGGTGTGGAAATAAGGTAGTATATGTTGTTTATTGTGAAAATGGGTGAAATTTCGGTATGGGGTGCACCAAATTTTGGTATGGAACCAAAACTCCCAAATTTCGGTTTGTACCGAAATTTGGACAGATTTTGTCAGTTTTTGAAAAATCATATCTTTTTAACCGTAAGTCGTTACGAGTCGCGCCACCCGGCGTTTCGAAGGTAATTGAGTCTAGTTTTATTTAAAAATAGTCTCAAGGTCTGAATGTTTATAGATTTTTGTCAATGGTCAAAAGAGTATCTGGATGTCCGTAAAGTTGAGTCGTTTCCGCTAAATTTTTTTTAATTTTTGGTCTAATCGGGCACGGGGTGTAACACCTACACTTGCAGCGTGATATTATATCCCTACACAATTGCAGCTGTGATATAATAACCCTACACATTGCAGCACGTATAACACAAATCTTAGCCAACTCGCATAACAGTTTCATTACCACAAACACAATTTCAGGTCTAATCAATAAACAGGTTTTGCATATATCTTGCCCCAAAACATATCAGATTCATGAGGAAATAATCACATATGCAACAGTTAACCACATAACGCATTCAAATAACCAAATCAAATATTTTAGCCAAACAGTCAAATCTTGTGTAAACAATTCACGTATCCAAAATATCTTGCCCCAAAACATATCAGGTTCATGGTGTGGTTGCTAATGACGGGGTTTCTGATGGGGGATTCTGATGGGTTTATGATGACGGGGTTCTGATGCCGCGTTTCTAATGACAGATTCTGATGTTGGGTTTCTTACTGTACTCAATGGGTGTGAAACACCATATTATTTATCCAAATTGTAACAGTCACACAAGTTTAACATTTAATTTGTGGGTTTCTGATGGCGGGCTTCTATTGACGGGTTTCTGATGGAAGATTTTCTGTTGGAGGGTCTCTGATGGAGGTATTCTGATATGGGTTTATGATGAGGGGTTATGAGGACGGGTTTCTGATGAGGTGTTTCTGGTGGAATGTTTCTGATGGATGGTTGATATTTTTTGACATGCTTATACTCGAGTGTCCAGGTGAGAATATCAGGTAAACATTGGTTTGATAAATGATCCACTTTTTTGCTTCTATTAAAACTAGATAGCTAATTCTTTCTGCTGTCAATGCGAGCAAGTTCTGTTTTAACTACCAGGTTTTACTTAACTAGATTTGATTGTCGTACCTGTGAGGAAAGTGTGTTAAGGTGAAATTTATGGGCATGCTAACTAAGCTTGGAACATCTTTTAGGACTGTTGGGTGTAGAGGTTTTTATTTCCCATTACTTGTATGCCTGTACTCATTTGTCACTGCACCCTATTACAAAATCTTCCAAATACCCTCTTAACAGCAACCAAACCCTTTACAGCAGAACCAAACACCCTTACAACAGCCATCCAACAGCTTTCACAGCAGCAAACACCCCCTTACAACAGCATCCAAACACCCCTTATAATTAAAATACACATAGGTTGTCTTTACGGCTTGTGTTTTTAGCTTCCGATATCATATTTTTTATTTGTTTAGAGTTACAACCATCCATCACGCAAAAAACCAAAAAGATGGCCTTAGTCTTTGGAACAAGCATCGGGTGCTTTTGCACTATTTTTCGGATCTGGGTTTGTTTTTTGGTACAAAAGACGATATAACCAGCAAGTGATATCAACGATGAGTGTTAAAACTTTCATTAACTTTAATTTTTTCTCTCTTTTTTCATGTTTTAAACAGGTGTTGAACTTTTCATGTTAAGAATAATATCGGGGGAAGTACGTATGGGGAACTTGAGAAGATTCCAGGTTTGAGAACTTCAAGTTGCCACAAGCAACTTCACAAGCAAGCACATAATTGGAAAATGCGGTTTTGGTATCGTGTACAAAGGTATTCTCTCAGATGAAACAATTGTAGCTATTAAATGCCTTAAAGATGGAATGCAGTTCGTGGTGAGATCCAGTTCCTGAAGTTGAGATGATTATCTTAGCAGTTTATATGGATATTATACAACTCTTTCTAAATTTGCTTCTGAGACATCCATTTAAGAATCTTAACTGAATTGTGATGCAATATGATTTTATGTTTGATTTTTTTATCATACTTTTGAGATAATGAGTGCAGACATTCAAAAGTACTAAATTACTTTTACTTGTGTAGTTTCTTAGAGACATGTCGTTTGGATTGAATAGTGTTATATTGATGATGAATTAATTTAAATACAAACATATGGTGGGGGTTGATTTGTGGAAGCTTTCTTGTGAACATGGTGGTTCAATAGCTTTAGTGCATGATGCAAATGGGTAGCATCATGTCTCTTACCCATTGTGTATGGCATAACAACATGGAGTGTATGAGTTTTTTTTTAACAAGGAGTGTATGAGTTGAACCCCATGGAAGAACTTGCACTTTTGAAATATATCAAATAACAAGAGCTGTGATGAGAGACACTACATGTAGTAATTTTATTTTTATTTAATTTGTTATCGATATAATTTGTCTTAAAACTACATTGAACTTTGTCATTTGTTCAACTCAAGGAATCTTATTATGTGAATAACATTTGAAAATGTTCTACTGAATATAAGTTTAAAGAAGAAACTTGGTAATTGTTGGCCACTAGAAAATTTACGGAGTATTTGATATGTGATAACCAATAGAGTCTAGCAAAATTAAAGCCTTAGCAACGTGGCTATTGCTTTATTCAATATTTATGCATGCTCTGTTTTACCGTAATTTATTAATAAGATCGTTTAGGGTTTTTAATGAAATTTTAATCCGACTGCTTGAATTATATTCTTTTGCAAAATGCTTTTTTTTATTTTATTTTTTATTTTTTTTTGTTTTTGAGTAAATTGCAAAGATCGTCCTTGTGGTTTGGCCAAATTGCACGTTTCGTCCTTGTGGTTCATTAAGTGCAAAGATCGTCCTTATTTTGCACTGTTACGTGCACTTTTGGTCCTCCATCATTGCAAAAATTGTCCTTGTGGTTTGCCAAATTTCACTGTTGAAGGACCAAAAGTGCACGTAACAGTGCAAAATAAGGACGATCTTTGCACTTAATGAACCACAAGGACGAAACGTGCAATTTGGCCAAACCACAAGGACGATTTTTGCAATTTACTATTTTTTTTTTGTACGCGAAATTTTATTAAACTAGCAAGGAGCTAGATAACAAAACAGTTACATAGTAGAAGTAACAAGAGACCGGTTATGAAGCCACCCGACCCAACTAATTTGCTTAAAACTACATCTACTACTAATCCAAATAAATGTCATCAAAGAAGACGTTTTCCCTTTGCCGCACTACTCGAAAAACACAAGCATTCCTATGTGCCCATACGTGCCACCAAAGTGAATAAAACGAAGCCTCCAATATAGCCTTGGCATTTTGTTAAAAAGAATGTAGATTTTCTAGAATTGGTTTTATCAAATATTATTAGATACATGGAAAATCATTCATGTAGGAATACGAGATTTCTGATTGCTCTGATTTGTTTAATGCTATCTAAAATTCTCATGTTGATGGATTAATGCTATTGCACTAGGAGTTGTTACTTGGATGACCAAGAAACATCCGTGTAGTTCTTACTTCATGAAGGAAGTTGAGGTTAGCGCCTACATTGTGGCAATCGTGGTCTTTGAATGGATTAGTGATCCAATACTTCAGATTTCATTGTCATGGAATGTCTAGACAATTCAGTGAGAATAATAATCTAGGTGAACAAAGGGCCTTAGATATCTAACAAAATAAAGTGTAGCTTAGATGAGAAAATGGGAGCATTTTATATAAGATAGGTTCAATTATACAGTTAGTTAACATTTAACATTTACTTTTTGTCATTAATACCCTTAAAAGTTAGTTATTAACTGTTTTCAAAACATTGTTATATATGTTTAGATAGTCATAGTGGTTAATGGAAAATATGCAATCCTTCTTTTTTGACTTGGTGAACTAAGAGTTCATGCCAACCCCATTTTTAAAGTTTTGCATGGTTTCATGTTCTTACGTCCATCTTATAGTTATTTTTATTAGTAAATGATTGGTTATGAATTTATTAAAAAATAACACAGCACATGTATAAAGGACAATTAAGTGAAGTTTAGATAATATTTCATTGTTATATTTTGAAGTTTATAGCAAAGTTACTTCCTTCTGTAGTTTCAGATCCCTTTGCATATTCACCTTCACATGTTAATTATGAACCTATAATCAATGTGGTGAATCATGTTGCCACCATCGAGATGGGAATTTAAAGTTATTAAAGACATGTGTAATAAATCATTATAGAATCAAAGTAAATTTACTTCTCGCATGATCCTCTTAGTGTTGACAATAGTTGTTTACGATTTATTTGGGAAATGGTGTAAGCGGCTCTCCATTACTGCACATTCTTAAGAAATAAAGAAAATGAACACCATGTTAATGATGAATGGCCAATTAATCAGTGTTTAATTGTTTGTGGTTCTGTCAAAGATCAAACTTTAGATGATTGTTAAGTTGTTTCAAGTGATCATGTTTTAGTGTGTTTTCATTAATGTTCGAATGATGTTTTAAAGATGTTGGCCAATAAAGCTTACCAGTTTAAATGTGTTTGTGTTGGTGAATATCAAATTATATGATATAAAACTGCCCCAATGCAACGCATGGGTATAGCTGTTTTAAAGTTTTAAAGTGATACTGTTTTATTTTTTGGTTTTGTTTAATGTTTGAATGATGGTTTAAACTTCTTCGACAATCAAGTTTTTATTTTATTTGTATGGTTTGTAAATGAAAAATGTTGTGACATAAAACCAACCCGATACAACGTACGGGTATAATTCTAGTTAATATAGATCGTGGTTAGCTTTGACTCGAAAATCAAAGTTGTTTTATTTGAATAGACGCAAATAATTATTTTTTTGAACTTGTGGTTTTGTTGTGACCTTTAATGCAACACTTAAAGGTTCAATTTGTAGTTATTGCGAGAAAAAGAGACCATGAGTTAGAAAACAAAATAATAAAAATTTGAGTTATCTTTAATCAAGGATATATTAGTAATTCAATTTTACTATATATAAACTTCTTTTTTTTTTTTTTTTTTTTTTTTTTTTTTTTTTTTATTTTAATTTTATTTATTTATTTATTTATTTATTATAATCTAGTAGAGATTTGGAATAAGTTCATTTTTAAGTTTTACGAGCTTATAAGATTGGTTTCATGAGCTTAAATTAAGCATGGTTTTGAAACCGAACCCGACATTTAATTGGTTTTTCTGGTTCAGCTAGTCGAACCGCTTGGCTCGGTTACCGATTTATAAACACTGCCTGTAAGCTCAAGCTAATTTAAACACGCTTTATGTGTTATAGTTGAATGCACCTCAGTCGATGGTCATGGGAGAAAAACTCGTGAGTGGGGAAAAATCAACTAGGATAAACTTACAATCGTGTAACCATCAATAATCAATTTTATAACATAATCAGTCATGAGTTAATGTAACCCAGAGTGAAAACAAGCTGATTTGAGCTCGATCTTTCCAAAGCTCGAGCTCGGCTCGTTTAAATATGTAAGCTTGAGTTAGAAATTGTTTCTAGCGTTATGCTTTTATCTTGCGTTGTTTCGAGTCATAAATGGAATAAAAGTCAACTCAAGCTTGGCTTGTTCGATAAAAGATGCTCAACTTGTTTATATAAATCTAATCTTGTCTTTATACACATATTAACATATACATATGTACGTATACGATTTTACATATACGAAGTGTATTTACATATATAAACGCATATATTTCTTAGCCTCAATTAGACTTGTGTGCATAATCGAGATTTTGGTATGTGACTCGATCTGTTTATTATACGAGTCCTAAACAAAGGCTCGAACTCATTTAAACCATGCTTGTTTCAATATTTTACCAAGTCGATCCTCGTTTACGTCAAGTTTTAGGATGTTAAAATATTAGGGGCATTGCTTGAGTTATAAATGGATAATTTTTTTCTTTAGGCTACCTGGGAGGGTGAGAGTATCCAACTCAGATTTACGCGGCCTAACCGTGTGTAACATTTCGTATTTTTAGGTTACTATTCATCTTCGTATTTTTACTATTCACTTTTACTATTCACACTCGTATTTTTATTTTTCATTCTCATAAGTTAACCTATTTCCATGATGACATGAAAGTTTGACACTCGTCGGGTCATTTTCGCAAAAGTTATTAAGAAACCGTGTCTTAAATTTACGTTTTGGTCTAAACGCCATTTAAACATCCCGCGCATAACGAAAACCGACTCTGAAATTTTTTATCAAAATCAAATAGATTCTAGTTCACTAATAATCAATAAATGGAATTTTAAAATTTAATTTTAAATGTTACCAAATAGACCGTGTAATTTACGAGACTAAACTTGCGTTTTAAGCATTTTTACTTATACGCAACCTTAACCTATACCTGCACTGCTTTTTGTAAGACGTTTAAACACTTTTACATTTTTAGAAAAGTCAACTGATTTCCCTCCTTCTTTGACCATAAAATCATTCCTAGATTTTTAACACTTCCGGTTTTAGGTTTAACAAGTATTTAACATCAACCGACACTAGACTAGGCCCAATCTAGAAATTATAAACCTTTTAGGCTCATAATAATCATATTAGAAACGTTACATTTTACTTTTCTCATTTTTACGTAAACTTCGTACATTTTACGTTTTACGTGTTTTAAACCCACGTTTTCAGATTTAACAGCATTTACGCGACCCATTAAACTTATCACTCATTTTATAAGTTAATAATGAGTATATTGACGAGTTTAACCATTTCTACAAGTTTTATAATTTTACAATACCCGATTTTACGTTTCATGATTTAAATACTTACCGTTAGCGATTACCGGGACCAAAACTCACTCCATAAAGTCAAGATAATTATCTAAAACTCTTAACCTCCTCTTTTCTAGCCCTAGGTGGCATTTTCTAAGAGTCACAAGGACACATGGCATGGTTAGATTTAATCTTAGATGGATTTGTTACACATATGCTAACTTAGTAACTAAGTTTACTTAATCTTGCAACACATGCCTTCCTTTGTTAGTAAGTAAGATGACTCATGTAGCATGTAACCTCCTCAAGAGACTATAAAAACCCTCCCCCTCCCCCGCTTTAGTCATTCAACACAAACAAACACAAACACTCTTACAAATTAATTTCTACTTCAAGTATAACAACAATATTGAAGATCCAAGTAAACTACATCAAATCTCTTGCAAAGTTTAGGTGATCCTCTTGAGTTTAAATCTACTCAAGTCACCTAAGGTCTCATCACAAGCCCTTCAAGAATACAAGAAGTGTATAAGGTTGCTAAGGTGTGGGAGATTGCTCAAAATCCTAGTTCTAGCCCTTATTTGTTATTCCTTTCTTATTGAAAGCCAAAAGTTGTAAGGAAACCTATGATCATCATCCTTACTATGTTTTCATAATCTCTATATGCTATATATGGTCACTATATAGATTTCATGATGTGCAAAATCTTAAAAACAAATGAAAACACTTGTCATCTTATGTTATCAAAATAATTAAAACAAGTAAACTAGTAACTTATGCTGTAAAAAACGACTAGAATTATGTACTTATAAATTTGACAAAGCTCATAGAATGATAGAGGATCTTACAAGGAAAACGTAGCAATTTGAATCACCCAAAATGGACACACGAGTCAAAGGTTATGACCAAAAGAAGTTAACAAAACTGAAAAAGTAAAAACTGTCAAAATCCTTACAGCATGAATCTGGAAAGTTTTCGAGGCACTTCTGGCCCGATTAATCTAAATGTTAAAACACAAAAGTTTTCCGGAATGATGCTTTCCGACTACAGCGCGAGAACTCGGCCTGAAAACACCAAACAAGGGCAGTTTTCTGCCTTAAATGGTAAGGACAGTTTTCGATGTTAAAAATTTGGTTTTCACAAAACAAGTAATTAGGAACCATGTTATTTTCAAGACTAATTACTTACTAAAACATAATGAACCTTATAAAATAACAATCTTCATTCAAAATAATTTTTTCCTAAAATCTATTTGACCTTCAGAATAGTGTTTTTCACATGTGAAAACTAGTTTTTTCACATATGAAACAATAAACCTAACTTATAAGTTTTCACAAGTGAAACCATATTCCTAACTTATAAACCCTATAAGTTTTCACATATGAAACTATACTCATAAACTTATAAATCCTTATAACTATTATAAACTTCATGTTTTACATATTGAGCACTACAAAATTAGGGAGCTTCATGTGAGGGGCTTCATTTGGGTAAACGTATCGACGAGTCGCTGGATTTACGAATTAAAGTGTCCTAGCTCCTCGAACGTTTATTACATGACCTCTGAATTATGATGGCCCGAACTCTAGTACGAGATATATAAACTAAAAATGTTTCATAAACCGTTTCTTTAAAATGACGTACACAAACTAAAGCATCATGATCAATATAAATGACATATATAGACTCGTTTATGATTTCACATAACTATTCCATAAACTAAGACACGATACCATATTATAGGTTGCTCGTAGAGGTTTTCACAACTCGACCATCACTTTCACTACTCACTAAACATCAATAACCCACGGTGAGTTCATAGCCCCACTTTCTATTACTTAATTGTTTTACAAATCCTTGGGGGGATACATGCTATTTATTTTTAAACCGAACACATTGCTTTGAAACTGTATGCTATATCTGAATGTATTATTTGCACTAAGTGCCACTATTGCCAAACTTAAGTCCCTACCATCATGAACCATTAATCACGAGTGAAGTGAATGCAAATAATGTGGAAAGATCTATCGGGATTGACAAATCCCGGTAAACAAACGCATTCTATTTGAAGAACTCTGCGTATAATGGCAGATTACCTATTAGGGCCACTGTTACTATTATATCAATTTCTATTGATACGCTGTTAACGTTTTTGGTGTCATGAGCTTAGTGCAATAATAACTGTTTTGTTTTCAACTATGAGTGTGAGTTTATAGCTCACACTACGAATATTGTGTTCAACAATTTAACTATAAACTTTATGAATTCACTAACCTTTGTGTTGACTGTTTTAAGCATGTATCTCAGGTCTATAATGAAGGAGGCTGGCACGGAGGAGCACGGATACTCAAGAAGGCTATAAAATTTATTATTATTCGAAAACTCATTTAATGTAATTTGTAAACCTTGAAACTACTGGGACCTCATTTTGTAAACTCTGATATTATATAAATTCAAATGATAAATCTTTTAAAACGACTCAATAAGAGATCGTTTTCTATTGCTATAACTGTTGTGCCATGAAGTAACACCCAGTTTGAGTTCCGCTGCGTTAACGAAATTAGGGGTGTTACACCGTGGTACCCGTGACCGTTTCCGACTCTTTCCCTGACCACCCCATGATGTGTATCTACTTTAGGGGTGTCAAAATACCTGACCCGACCCGACTCGAACCCGAACCCGAACCCGAACCCGAACCTGACTAAGCCTATTCGGGTCGGGTTACTCAGGTCAAAAATTGAATTCAGGTTATTCGGGTCAACTCGAGTAACCTGAATACTAAATAGGGTCGGACATCGGGTTGAAATTGTTTGGCTAACTCGGATTCGGGTCGACTCGTTTGACTCGAGTAAGGATTTTTAAAATTTTTTTAATATATTATTTTATAGATTATCCATATAAATTAGAACAAATATGCAAAAAATATGCAAATTTATGACTATTTTACTCGTATTTGGGCTGACCCGAACCCTATTTGACCCGACCCGAGTTGACACGAACCCGACTAACCCGAGTTCAAATAGGGTCGGGTTCGGGTATATTATTTTTAGCCTTGACCCGACTTTGACCCGACCCGAATCCGACAAAACCGACCCGACTGACACCCCTACCTACTTAGGTTGGAATCTGAGACCTTTTGAATTACTTGAGTTTTAAAATTATGTAAGCTAAATATACGGAGTGTTTGGCATTTACGTATTGAAAGCGATTATGTGGTGTGGTATTGGATAATCTATATCAGATTATCGATTGGATAACAAGTTTAGCATTCTGTTTGAAAAGTGATTTTGTGATTCAAAATTTGATAAAGGATGATCACAAAAGTAAACACTTTCTCTCTTTTCTCACATTTTGACCAAACACATAAGAAATTATGTAAGTTATAAAAATCACGATGTGATTTGCGAGCTCATCGAAAATATTGCAATCTAAAATAAAAAAACGATGTTTTCAAAACTCGATTTTTTTGCAAAACTTTTTTATAGGTCATGGGATATATATTGTTTTTTTCCATGAAATGTTGAACTTTTATTAATTAAAAATCAACAAATTACATGAAATTCAAACAGCCTATAGTGTTCTATCCTACAATAATTAACAAATGACATCAAAACATGTTCACTTTATGTTAAAAATAGCATCAAATTTTGAATTGATCTAAAAAACAATAAAATTTAGTTTTCCCTCAGAAAATTGCAATATTCGTAAT
The DNA here is from genome assembly GCA_021014915.2 of Artemisia tridentata subsp. tridentata. Taxonomy (NCBI): domain Eukaryota; kingdom Viridiplantae; phylum Streptophyta; class Magnoliopsida; order Asterales; family Asteraceae; genus Artemisia; species Artemisia tridentata. Next base: position 316,305,987 of record CP139506.1, on the reverse strand, counting down.
AAACTTTCAACATAAACTGTCAAGGACCAAACGAACTAGGACCAAAAAAGCAAAACCGTTTTCATACTCCATGTCGAGAACTAGACCATATACATCCTATCCACTCTAGTGTGGTTTTAGTTAGGTTAATGGTTTCTTGGGCCGATAATGCCCCTATAATTTTATAGAAAATAGAGTAAATTACACCGTTTGTCCTTATGGCTTGCGTTGACTGCATCCATTAGTCCTTTGACCAAAAAAATTACACCGTTCAACCTTAAGTGGCAAACGTTATGCGCCGTTTGTCCCTCGCTCTAACGACGTTAACTAACTTTCGTTATGTGGTAACACGTGATACCTACGTGAGGGTGTTTTGGTCCTTTGTATCTCTTCCTTTTGACTTCATCTTCTTTATTTATTTATTACTATCTATTATTTTTAAATCATCATCCCCCACCACCAATATTATATACCTTCGTATTTCTTCTTCTTTTGTCTTTTATCTTCATATTTATGAATCACCATCAACCATCGATCCAAATACACTTCTTTCTTTTTCATCATCTGATCTTCATCCTCTTTTTTCCACTTCTTTTTTCTTTTTGTCTTTATGTCAATCCATTTAACTAAAACTATAAAAATTGAAAATCCTTAAACCCATTTCAAAATCCCAAAAACTAAAAACCTTCAAATCCTATTGATTTATATTCATATGCTTTTTATCTATTCTTGTTTCTTTTCTTTTTTTTTTCTTTTTTTTTTTAATCACAGAACCTTCAAATTTTCATAAATAAAACTAATAACATACTTTTTTTTTTTTACCTATAATGGGTGGATCTTGGTATCTTTTATTTCCGGTTTAGAAAAAAATGCCTTTAAAATTTTATAGTAACTAGTTTGTATGAGATGGTGGTGAGGGTCGACGGCTGTGGTGTGGGTCGACGGTGGTGGCTGTGAGAGATGGTGGTTGTGACTATCAACAGTGGCGGTTGGCAGAGGGTCGATAGCGGTGACTGTAGACAATGGTGAGTGAAAAGTCAATATAATGAAATTAATAATGGAGGGGTTTGATATGATGGTATTGGGGTACATGATTTTGAATGAGGATAGAGATGGTAAGTTTGTGTTTGTGGATTAAATGTGTGTTTATTTTGAGGAAATGATGGGTTCATGTTTGTAGAAGATGATGTAGTCCAACGTTAATTGTGATGAAAATGATGAGGGATTTTTTTTGTTTCCATTGATTCACATGGATTTATATGCATATAAACTATCGATGGAATAATTTTTTTATGATATTCATGAAAAGTTGTTTAAATAAGTGAGGATAAAACAAGTCGTAAGTGTGGGATTGTTTCTAGAGAGAGAAGCAGAAATGGAAGAGAGAGAAGCAGAAAAGCAAAAAAGAAATATTGATTCGGGAATGGTTTCCATCGTTGTTAGAATTTGTTGTACCCTTCACACGCTTAGAGTTAACTAGAAAGTTAATCTATTCGTGTTTATGACTAATACAATGTTATGATTAATTCTAACAGATTAATGAAACGTAAAAGTAAAAACACATAAGTTTTTTTCAACGTTTAAATTCTTATTAGAAATGAATCAAAGAATCTATTACCCAAGTGTTTTGCGGAACAAACACTTGGGATTGAATAGACAAGGTATGGTGGTGTCTCCTATCTAAACTCAAGCTTTGCTTTGAGTGGTAACAATTCGACCCACTGAGCTATCTCAGGGATACGTTACTCTTTGTAGGAGAGAAGTTGCTTTGTAAAAGTCTAAGCTTTCAATGTACAAAACACACTTAACTTCTCTCTCATCTGAACCTATTTATACACAAGTATAAAGAGTAAAAGTGATTAAAAATAATACAAGTTGTTGAAGCAAGCGTGTCTGACAATTACAACAGTAATTGTCATTTCCAAGAACCAATAGGAATGGGCTAAAAGTCTTTAGGAGTGGTTGGTCTGACACTCCATGACTTTTAGCCGTCTTAGGGAAGGTTTCTTCCTGACAAGATAAGATTTGATCTTATCTTAAACTCTTCCCAGATCTTCCCGCCTTTCTTTCAGGCTTTAGGTTCTTCAGTACACGCCTTCATTTATTAATCACAATTGTTGTTGAGGAGACTGGGGTTCAGTGAGTTCTTGTCCAACACTCACTGAATCATCATCTTCTTCTTTGGCTTAAGTCATACTCAGGGAGTACCGCCTTCCTGAGTAGTGAATCCCTCTTCTTGAATTCGCCTTAAGCATCCTGAAGATGACTCACTGAGAGACTGTTCTCTCAGTGACTTGAATTGTTCTCGGTTTAAGTTAACACTTAGTTAATTTGTGTTCAAATCTTGTTTTAAGTATTCTTGGGTACTGACGGACCCAACAATCTCCCCCTATTTGAATATAAATTATTCCTAAGTGTTTTGATCAGTAATGAGTGAGCTAATGACTTCTACTCATACTGAATGTACTAGATTGTAAATAAGGACACTGAAATAATAAAAACATCATCTTATTAATATCATTACAAGTCCTATCAAAACTAAGTACAAAAGGTGGTGGTGGTAGTCAGGCAGATTCATTAGTTCAACTTAATCCCAAGGGCTTCAAGCTTAGGCTTCTTTGACTGCAGTTCTTGTTGGTCAGGGTGCTCTCGAATTTTCCTTTTCAGATCTTGACAAAACCTCGCATTTTCAGGAGTTTTGAGTGGGGAGGCCATCATTAGAAAGCCAAGCATGGCTTTGATCCCTGATAGATCAATATCACTCCATCTCTGAAAGGCTTGGTCACCGAACTCATCAATGAAGAACATACCTCTCTCAGGTTTTTCAATGACCACATTGTTCCTGAATGGAACACCTTCAGGGAGAGCCCTATTACAGTCAAGACCAGGAACCTTGATCTCAGGCTCAGCTTCAATATTCTTTCTCTTTTTTGAAGAAGACTAAGAAGGGGCAGGCTGTTCAGCTGAAGCAGGAAGAAGAGATGGAATACCAAGTTCCTGAGGTGCTGCTGCCAATCTTTCATACCTCAGGCTCAGGGATTTTAACAGACCAGGGACCACAACATTAGATTTTTTTCGCTAATATTGAACCCAATTCATCCAACTCAGTGATCCCGAAGTCTGCGAATCTGAAGGGGCTATGAACCTGAAGAATTCTTTTGTCAGTACTCCTGTAGACAGTAACAATGGCAGGGTTGGAGTTTCGGTGAATCTTGATATCAAGGATGGGTTCAGGCTTCAACCTGCTTGTCATGACCCACTGATATCTCTCAATCCTGTTCTGCCTAATTTCTTTAGCCCTTTTCGCCCTTTCTTCTCTTTTCTGCTTGAGAGCAGCCAACTGAGCATTCTGAGCTTCCACAAAGCTCTTGCCACCTCCCCTTTTTGCAAGGTATTTTGCCTCAATCCCAATCTTGTCAGCCTCTTCTCTTGCAACCTGAATTAGAGCAAGCTTGTTCTGCCTTTCATCTTCAGCAGCTTTCTTCATTGCCTCCTCTTTCTCTATGTGAGCTTGAATTTTAGCATAAGTGAGAAGTTCCATTACCCCATTGATTTTATAAGGAAACCTGACTGGTTCATCAGGGTCTGGCCTTCTTTCCTTTGAGGCAGGTACCAAGATTGTGGGCTCAGGGTCAATGGTTGTGAGAATGCCTTTGCCTTTGTCTTGATGGGATGAAGATGAGGTGGCTTCAGGATTCTCCCTCTCAGTGTGAGAATGAGGTTGCTCTTGTTCAGGTTGTGGAGGTTCTTCAGTGACTTTCTCCCCTTCAACTGTTGCTTGACCCATAGTGAGAGCAAGAGTTGGCTCGTTCACTGAAGTTGAGGGAGATTGACCTTTGAAGGCCTGATAGGTCTCAGTCATCATGGAATTGATGTCTGAGGTGTCCTCCTGAAGAGTTGAGACCTTAGTCTCAAGAGAAGCCTGAGAAGCCTCTAATGCAGTCATCCTTGGCCCAAGATTCCAAGCCATGGAGGAAGAAGATGATGCCAAAGAAGCCATGTGGGACTCCATAAGACCCAGGGAAGATCGGATGGAGTCCACTGAAGAGTTGAGTCCCTAAAGATTTGAGGATCTCAGCACAGTTACCAGCTCAGTCAACTGATAAGTTTGTTGCTGGTAAGTTTCTGAAGCCTGAAGAACTTTTTTGTTTAGCTCAGGGTCATCTTTCACTGACTCTTGAATAGTGTCAACGCTCTTTTGTAAGTTGGTGAGAGACTCATTGAACAGTTTTAAGTTGTAATCAAGATTCGTCAGGGAGAAGGAGATAGATGACATGTGCTCATTTTCATCATCATGATGGGCTTCCACTGAGTCCTTCAGGTTTACATAATGAACAGCGGCTTCAGTGTGCTGGTCAAATATTTCTTCAGTCAGACCTTGGAAGAGAGCCTTGTTGGTCTTAAGCAGGAACTTGACCAATTGTCTCTCAGTGAGAGGAAGAGTGTTGTCATACTTGGTGAGGATGTTGTCAGTATCCGAAGAGCCAGCAGCTTGAGGTTCTGATTGTTCACTTGGATGTGGAGATGACTGATGTGATTGTTCAGGTTGTTCAGAGTGTTCAGATTGTACATCAGTTTCCATATCCTCACCTGCCTCAAAAAATTCCTCATCACTCTCTTCCTTGAGCTCATCATCAGACTCAAGAAGAGCCTGAAAGTCCCCCATGGACTCAATACCTAAAAATTGAACCGGCTCCTCTTCATAAGAAGACTCGCCTTTGTTTTGGACAGGTCGTGACCCCGTTGTCATAATAACTGAGTGGGTTTGCTCAGCCTGACTAGCCATAATAACTGGGGTAATACCAGCCTGGCTTTGGGGGCAGTTCCTGAGTGAATGGATCCGCCTGAGGGGGTGATGGGTTCCATATCAGCGGGTTGTTTCTTTCCCTCTGAGTCTTTGTCCCCCTTAGCGCCTTCAACTACTGATGGGTGTTTTCCAGTAGTATCACTAGGCACTGATTGTGATGATTGATGGACCCTCTTCCCATCAGGATTGTACGGTCCTTTTGGGGATTTAGGGTCCTGAACTCCCTGAGATCCTGAGTGTGATTGCTCAGGAACGTTAGCAGGATGTGATTGTTTATGGGTCCCCTTCCCAGTAGGATAGTGCTGTCCTACTGAGGATTTAGGACCCTTTTCTTCCCTCAGGCCCTGATTGTGATTTATCAGTTCCTTCATCGGAATGTGAGAGGTTGTGGGTCCCCTTCTCAGTGGAGTAGTGCTGCCCCACCGAGGATTTAGAACCCTTTTCTCCCTCAGGAACTGATTGTGATTTGTCAGTTCCTTCATGGGGATGTGAAATGGTGAATGTTCCTGATCCCTCAGACTTGTGTATGTCAGTGGGAACATGTGGAAAGGGTTTACCCGAGGACACTGAGGATGATTTCTCAGTGCCCTCCGTTGGCCTTTGTTTTGTGGTTAGGGGGGGGGGGTCCTTGTAGTGGGTGTCTCAGAGGTCTGGGCCACATTCAACCTCTTTTTAAGGTTGAGTTGGTTTTCGGCATCAGTCTCAGTGGCGAGTGGTTTGGGTCTAACCACCTTACTGGACTGACCCTTCTTTGTCTTCTTCACCTTCTTTGTAGGTGAAGGTATTGGAGAAACAGCGTTCTCCCCCTGAATAACTTCTTGCATGTAGTTAGTCAGGGCAATGGGTTGTACCTCAGTGATGCCACTAGTGAAATTGGTCTTGTGTAAGACGTCAGGTTTCATACCAAAGACGTCAGGCCTCACATAGTCAGAACCAAGAAGGTCCTGAAGCACACAGGAAATAAACCTAGGATAAGACAAGTGTTTTTGCTTAGATTTCCCTGAGAGCTTAGCAACAAGGTCACAGAAGATAATTCCTCCGATATCTATTTTTTTACCCTCCAAGAGACTGAACAACATCAATTGTTGTGATGAGTTCAATTGCTCAGTGGAGGGTTTATTCCCCCCAAGGACCTGAATGACGAATGTCATCAGGATCCTCCAGACTGGGTGGAACCAGGTTTTGACAATTGGAGCCTTTTCTAATAAGGCTCCAGCGGACTCCTTAGGACGTTTGGGGTCATGGGGTCCTAAGAATATAAACTCTGCTTTGACCTCTTGGTCAGTAGGATTGGGCTCAAAAGCCTCAGCAAAATCAAGGCCTGTGGCCTTGATGAAGGTGTTGTAATCCAGGAAAAGGGGTCTTTTCCCGTTCATCACTGTGAAAGTGATGATGGATTCTTTGGTGTCTTTTGGGCTAGTAGCCACAGCAGTACACCAGAATTCCCTCAGGTAGTCATGGTAGATGACTGAGGGGGTCTTGGTAAATGCCTTTGCAAGAAAACAGTTTTGAAGATATTTCATAACGTTCTTGTAGGCAGAGAACTTTTGTGGATAGGAAAAATTTCCCACCACATTGTTCTTGGTGAGGTCTACACCCTCTAATATGAATTCCACATTAGGGGCGTAAATGACATCTTTAGAAGAAGCCATATGTGTAGGTGAGTCTAGGTTTGACATATGGTTTTTGGGTTTCTAAAGCTTATGAACACACACACAAAATTTTGAGAGTTAAAAATGGAAGAGTTTTGCTTAGTATTCTAAAAAACGTGTGTGTGTTAATTTTGTTTGGGGTATTTATAGGGAAGTGAAGTGGAGGGTATTTTAGGCATTAAGCAGATTTTATTTATTCAAAAAGAATTTTTGGAAACTGTTTTGAATAAAATGTTTTGGGATCCGCATTTAATGCCAACACTCCACTTTTCCCTTGTTTGGCGCAAAAGTCAAGGTGAACAGTTGAGCAGTTCTACAAAAGTGTAATTTGCAGAGATGAGTCATCACATATCTGTAATGTGATTGGAGAGGCATTTAATGCCAAGTGGGAATGTGGTGGCCCAGAGGTGGAAGCCAGAAAGGCAAAAAGAACAAATATTCTTAAATTAAATATGAGTTCAGTTACCAACCTCGGACATTTACTAACTAGATACTTAGAGCATTTAAGTCAGTATTTAATGTCTCTTGAGGACCCTGAATGACTTTTCATTTAGTGAACCTGATTGTCAGGACTTGGGTTTAGTCACTGATGGTTCTAGTGATCAGGAATTTGGGTCTAATTCTTGAGGTTCAAGGGTTCAGGAACTTGGGTTTAGTTCCTGAGGTTCAGTGACCTTTCTTACTGAAGAACACATTGAGTCAGGGATTCAAAATTAACACATATTTGGATGGAGTCAATCAGTGGACTGATTTTCAATATCCAACATTCCTAGTTCAGCTTTCAGTCTGGTGAAAGTTGGTTCATCCAATGGCTTGGTGAATATATCAGCTAGCTGATATTCAGTAGGAATGAAGTGTAATTCTATGTCACCATTCATGACATGGTCCCTGATGAAGTGATATCTAATATCAATGTGTTTTGTTCTCTGATGAAGAACAGGGTTATTTGAGATGGCAATTGCACTTGTGTTATCACAAAAGATGGGAACCATCTTGTACTGAATTCCATATATAAAAGTTGGCACATTAGATGAGTTAAACAGGTTTGTGGGTCGACCCGTTTAACCCATTTAACCCATATAATAAAATATAAATAATTTTTAATTTAAGAAAAATATCTTAAACGGGTTGGCGGGTCGACCCGCTTAATTTATTCCGAACTTGAACCTGACCTGTTTAATAAACGGTTTAGACGGGTCGACTCAAACCCGACCCAAATCTATTTAGACTCAACCCGAACATGATAATTTTCGTGTCGGTTTCAGGTCGGGTTTCTTGTCGGGTCAGAAATTGCCACCCCTAGAAAAAATGCATATGTCGTTTTCACGATAGATAAAAAAGGGAATGCTTATATAAGAGGTATCAACAACTTATATTCGTTTTACCAATGTGCTCACTGGGTATGCATATTACTGGATTTCTAAGGGCTTTTGGGACCTCTAAATTCCATTTGGACATGGATGTTGACACTTAACAAGTTGACAGGAGAGAATGTTACAAAAAATTTAGAATTACTTCATTCATTTGGTTTTTCTTTATACAAGAGGACAAAGGAGACAATTGAGTAATATTATACGATTAATAGTTTAAAAAATAAAACAACTCGTCTAAAATATACATTCAAGCCGGGAACCCTGACCCGTGCACCCCTTTTGAGTCAGTTCATCTTAGTTCTACCCTTTTGAGGTTTTGACATGTACTACAAGTCTACAATATATATATTTTTTGAAATGATGGATGCATATAGAATTATAGATGGATGCATAAATATGCACATATGTACTTGTTTTTAGTATACTTAAGTCAGTTAATTCGACGCATGAAAAACTTAACTTGAACCTCTCTTCATCTCTGTATATGTTCTATAATACTCAACATAAGTGTCAAAAAGTTGCATTATAAGTGCATTTATTAAAGAGTTAAGACCCTTTATAATAAATTTATAAATATTGCACCCCAGTAGTCTTTCCCCCAGGCGGACCATATGTAAGATTTTAGGTACATCTGGCTTGAAACTCCATATCATCATCTGTTACTGTCAAAATTCTTTCTTGTATATATGCCTAATTGTGGTTGTGTGCGTGTGTGCATAAGCACAGCTTGTCGTTATAAGTCACTAAATCAGAATATATGAGGTAACTTCTTGTGTATCATGTGGAAATGGTGTTCACATTATATCATTTTTTGAACACTTTTTGATCTTTCAACTGGCTACGAGAATTTATTCTGAAGATTTCCATCGCAGCCAAGATTTAGCGTTACATTTTAGAATCTTATCTTGAAAACAAATAAAGATTCGAACCTTATTATTCTTTTCCTCATATGTCTTTTTTTGGTTATCTGATTCTAGTTTCATAGGTGGGTTCAGGCAGTGTCTAACTAGTGTAAATATTGCTGATTTTGTTTTGCAACCCAAAAATTGTTATAAATATACATAAACGCCCCTTCAGTTTCGTTGCAGATTGCTTTCTTGATTTCCTTCGGTATCTATTAGTGCAATAACTAGAGTTGAAGACAATGAGTTACACTACCTCTAACCGTGACACAGGTTAGTCCTTTTAATCATCTTCAAGCAATAACCAGTAGTGCATTGTATTAAGTGAATATGTGTCATACAGTACACCAAGGTGGTCTCAGTGTCTGCATACAATTTCTTTTACAGTCTTTTTTATGCTTCATTGTATTTAAAAGACTAATCATCGGTGCGTGCATTGTCCTAAACGCTAGGGTACCTACTTAAATGGTTCAGACATGGGTCAAGAATTTAGTCTTTGTACTCAGTCTTCTCTTTTGCCTTTTGGCAAAGAAGCTAGTTCTATAAATTGGCCCCGAGTAATTTGCCAATTATCCTTGTAGAATATATTCTAGATTTGATTTTACATATAGCATTCTGTTTTTTTTTTTCAGGAAGTAGAAATGCTAGAAGATTTGCCTTGGAGTTTGGAAGGACTTTTGTGGTGATGCCCAAAGGAGTTCACAAAGCAACTATTGTTTGGTTACATGGCATTGGCGAGAAGGGCTCAAGGTGATTATGCCTCTTTGCATTAACTTAACTTTAGTTTTAAAATAGTAAGTGGGCTCTACTCATTTTGACCCGTTTGACTTTTGACTATTGTTAGTTGACCTTACAATTGCTGTTATGATGTCTACTACAGTATTTTACAAATGATTATTACATGAATGATCAAGGATTTTTAGGGTCAACTTATGTTGAAGTCCTTCATGACATGCCGTTGCATGTCTTCTTGTTTAACTTTTTGAATGTCAAACTGCTATTTTAAGGCCGAAATTGATGAAAGTAATTGAATTTAGGAAGGATAAGTTATGGTGTATATGTAGCGATATAAATTGCATTTGAAGAAGGCAAACATTTTCAAGATAAAACATCTAGAAAGTTTTATGTCAATTTTAAATTAAAAAGTGTGCTATTTTTGGATCTTGACTCTCTTTGTGAGATTTCGGTGGTCCATAAATAATCAACTATACTGATTCTTTGAGAATCGGATTAAAGTGACTCCAGCACACACAACCATGTGTTCAGCTTCAATGGCGTCCGCACCCCACATGTGGCATAAAAGTTCACCGATTCATATTCTCCTTCCACTTTTGCAGATTATAGCAACACATATACATTTTTCGATGTAACGATGTCGTTTTTTCTTATCTCAAACAGTTGGACTCAAATCTTGGAAACTTTTCATCTTCCACATGTAAGGATTCAAAATTCTACCTTTTTGCATGAACAATCAATGTATTGAGTTAAACTTATTGCGTAATCACGGAGTAGTATTTTGACAGCTTTTCCTATTTGATATTTAGATCAAATGGATATGCCCAAGTGCGCCAAATCGTCAAGTAACACTATTTGGTGGATATCCTTGCACTGCTTGTATGTTCTACGTCTTTGTCTATTAACATTAACATTATCTAGCATTTATGCATTATGGAATACATGAATTCATAAAATAATATGTCAATATTATCAGGGTTTAATATGACAAGCATGTCTGAAGATGCTTGTGATGATTTGGAGGGCTTAGATGCTTCAGCAACACATGTTGCAAATCTCTTGGCTAGTGAGCCTGATGATGGTATGTTTTCGATTTGTATGCGTCTGACTAATCATGAAGATTAGTATACACACAGTAGTAGCTTATCCGACAATCATAAATCATAACCTGCAATATTTGTCATGACACTGTAGTGTATAAAATAGTCTTCAAGCTCTTTTTATAATGACACAATTGGACAAAGCTTTTAACAACATGAAAACTGCAAGATTTTTTACTTTTCAAAGAATTGCTGAATACATTGCACATTGAAACAATTATTATCTACTGGTAAAAAATGTAAGCCCTTGTTCAGTTGTCCATTGTTTATATGTAAAGATTTACTTGTCACATTTCCAAAGCAACTGAAAAGTTATGATATTTATGCTCCTAGTCAAAGAGCACAAAAATATGGGACCATTATAATGTGAGATTTTTAAGTTATTATAATACGTAATCAGGAACCTGCATGTTCATATTGCTACTAAAAAGCTTCGTTTTAACTAAAGAAGTAACTAATATTTCTTCACTTTTTCCTTTTACAGTCAAACTAGGCGTTGCAGGCTTCAGCATGGGTGCATCAGTCGCTCTCCACTCTGCAACCTGTCGAGCTCTTGGGCAATATGGGAATGGAAATCGATACCCTATCAATCTAAGTGCGGTTTTGGCTCTTAGTGGTTGGCTCCCGTGTTCGAGGTTAGACTTATGCTCTTTGATAACTTACTGTCTCACTTTATACTTTTAAAGGTTCATTTGTTTGTTCATTTATTATTTTCACCTCCATTTAGTGGGTCCTATTTCCGATACCATTTTGCTAAGCAAACAATCTCTTTTTAGGAATTTAAGGAATAGAGTGGGAGCATCACAAGAAGCTGCAAGACGCGCATCGTCACTACCTATGTTGCTTTGTCATGGTCAAGGTATTTGCTTATGGACACTCTATTATTTGTAATAAAACCGTCGAAAAAAGGCATGTGCATCTTGTTGAGTGGTTTATGTATTGTTTCTTTGTTGTAGTTGATGATGTGGTAGAGTACAAACTAGGAGAGAAGTCTGCACAAACCATGTATTCTGCTGGATTTCAAAACCTAACATTTCGGTCTTACAACGGGTAATTCTTGTTTTCACATTTATGTTAAGGGAAAATTCAGATGTATACTTATTAATTTTGTTTCCCTTTCAGGCTTGGGCATTACACAAATGTAGAAGAGATTAATGATGTTTGCAGATGGCTCGTAACATATCTAGGAGCTTGACGTATTTACATCTATTTCCATTTTCTTCATTTTGGATGTACGGAATTTTTTGGGTTCAGGGCGGGGGGTAATACATATCGTATAATACTACAGATGAGCAATAACTTACCAAGTTAGTTGTTATTGAACTTCAAAAAGAATGTGTCCTAATTGTTGGAATTTAAATATCTTGACATTCAAATAAATAAATAAACATCATAGCACATAATAGCGGAAGCAAGGATCATATTTAACATGTATAAAGTATTACCGAATAATAAAGGAAACGTACCTTTTGATCTTAGCTATACAAAGATCCAAACTTCTCTTCACTTTTCTTGAACTAACAAGCCAAGATTAATTACTAAAGTAAGTAATATATAAGTTCATGACACACGTACTATAACCGACTAAAGGTTGATGCTAGTGAATGAACACAATTATTAAACCAAAACTATTTTGTTTAATGAACCTTGAATCTATTATTCAAGCATTAAAGGAAGTAATAATATGAATATATATGTTGTACGGTATATATATATATATATATATATATATATATATATATATATAATATATATATATATATATATATATATATATATGACTATTATCATCATGTATTTACAATTCATATCATGAATTCATAAGTACATACTGTGCATCATAAAGTCTACTGACATATGAATGTGAATTCATAAAGTCACTTTATATACAGTAAGATGACTGCTATGAATAAAGTCGATTGACTTTGGGTATAATTTTCCTGTCGTGACTATTTAGGGTATAATGGAAAATCGTTTCTTCACCGAGCTAATGAGGCATGAGTTTGTATATATAGGCTCCAAACTTGTTCTCCAAGTTTGAGTCTAATACATCCTCAAGTTTCAAAACTCGACACTCAACCCCCTCCTTTATTTACTAACAGTCATTAGTCAATTCCGTTAATTACTTTAACGTCCGTTAGTTATATTTCGTGTCCAAATAATTAAAATATATAATAATATATATATTAATTATTCCTTTGATCATTCATACGTAAAGTGTGCAATCCCTCAGTCCCGGGTTCGATTCTAGTCATACATGATTTAATATTTTTCCAAAATTCTAACAGATCCCACTTGAAAATATATTAAAAGGGTAATGACATTGGTTAGCGTCTAGCAACACGCCAATGCCCCTAGTACAACTCGGGTGGTGGTCTCCTGGAAAAACCACTTGATGATTAATCATCATACTTATCCTTTTGTTCTAATACTACATTAATAAAGATATGGATCTAAGTCATTCTTTATTAATAATTATGTTTCTCGTTGTTTATGATTGATCAAGATTACCAAATCATCTGAACCATTCAGGGGATATCTTGGGTGCGGCCGCACAAACATCTTGTCAACCCTACGAGGGGCCCAACAATATTAAACTCCAAACAATTTGAAGGAACAAATTCTATCTTGACTACGAGCATAACACATGCACTTCGCAACGCTTCCCAAAACAATCCGTATAGCTACCAGTTACGTATAGCGTTAAATTGAATCAAAGAAATGCACTACATGCATGACAGTTATCTGGCATCTCAAGTCTGAGGATAACTATATACTCATGATTTACTTGATGACAAGATCCATAAAGTAAACTCATGTGGCGGGATTAAGTCCTATATTCAAACAATTTGAATATCATGTGAAATTGGTATGACAACGCATCAATATACTTTAAAGTATATTATACCAATACTCAGATTTACCTTAATGTAATGATATTCCCATATCATTAATTGGCAACAGACAGTTTAGAATATATAAATATATTCAAGGATATAAACATGCAAATATAGGATATATTATTAAGAAAATGATAAACAAACATAACCATTATTTTATTTTATTAAAATAATAACTGTTCAATAACATCCCGTTATCCAAATACTAAAATAGATCAATGCATGATAATTCTAATTAATGAATTATGCCTCAAGTCATGTCAAACATACTTGTTGACAAGACATAAATCAACTAATTTTGATCTATGGGAATTTTGAGAATACTTATTTCAAGAATTCAATTAATGAAGTTCTTGTATGTGTGCTATCAATTATCTTGATAATGCCACATAATATTTCATAAAATACGTGACATCCTCTACCACGAATTTATGACAAGCAAACTATCAAACCTTTTATAGTTTAAAGTATTCTAATTCTTTAATGTAAAATGCAACTATGCTTACAGTTAAGCATAACTAGTACACATGGCCATTAACTAGGATGAAATCCTACCATGACTAGTATTGAGTGTCGTCTCAATTTCATTAGCATCATTGTATGCAAACAACAATATGCCCTTTAAAATTCCGTAAACTTTAATATCCAATGTGTAATGTTTGATACCTTCCAATCTTTCAAGATTCGTCGGCTATATCAATTACGCAACAATTGCCATATGGTTCTTATTTAGAATTTAGGAGCTATTCCAGGATGAGGATGTTAATTCTAAATCTAACCATATCCATTACACTTAGTTATCTAATAACCTTTCAATTAGATATTAATGTTGTCAAATCATCTTTCATCAAACATGATACAACAAACAACATGATGTACATGAAAAATCCTTGCGTCAAACGTAGATTTATTCATGTCATATCTTTTCAAAGATATGTATCTATCTATACTTTCTAATAGTATAATCATGTTTATTAGAATAAATTATTTTACCGCTTATGTTTAAAATAATAAACATATATCCCAAGGTTGTATTTTCAAAATCTTCACGTGAAGTTTCATTCCAAACTAAGACTTAACATTTAATTCTTATGGAATGTTACTTCCTATATGTTATACAACATATATGAAATAAAGAAATATAACACTTCCACTAGCTTTCAGGAATATTAAGAGAATATCTTATTTTTATTATAAATCAACACTAGGATTTAATAATCAAACATAAGTATATCTCCTAGATGCATGCATTAATCCATTCATAAATGATTGCACTTTGTATACTTCCAAAGATTATTTGAACTCAAATACTCCTTTCAATTACTTATCGTCCTCGCACAAGTAATTACTCAAGAAAGAGTTTTTGATATTCCATTGTTAATTTCATATAAATGAAACTAAGAATGACAATCATAATCTTTATACATTTAATGTGCTTAGAAAGAATTCCAATCACAGTTAATTACTTAAGTGTGTTTGATAATCTTTTCATACATTAAATATGTACACAGAATTGTCCATTATGATTTCTACACAGGAATTTAAATATCTAGGATTTTTATTCCTTTTGAGAAACTCATCATTATTCTATAGTGTAACTATAGAGTTCAAGATTAATTAAGTTTCCAAAACTAATTATCTTTATGGACTGCATCTAATCATTCATAGTATGAGTAACTTGCCAAATTCAATATTTGCAATTCATCAACAGGTTTACCATAATCCTGTATCTCATAATCCTCAACATATTATACAAATATTTGAGATATCCATGCGGATCTATGAATGAGAATTCCATCATCTTGAGATTTAACATTAACATGTTTAATCCTCATCATGACATTTGCTAGTGTATTTTAGAAGATCATGTATCTTGTAATTTTATCTTTTCAAGATAAAACTCCCACTTGCCTTTAGCAATTTATAGACTATCCATAAATACTTAGCAAGTAGAGCAACACAAAATTGTTCTCTTTTGGGACATTACAAATACACATTGACAGTTCCTTACATGAAGTTTGTTAATAACCTACTCAAAATAGTTTTAACAAATTCAGAACTTCAATTTTAAGACTTAATGTGATTCATCACATTCCATAATAAATGGTGTCTTATTAATCTTCTAGGTTGGAGTCTAATTGAGTATATACAATGCATACTCAATTTTCTAACCTTGATAACAATTTGGAAGAAAAGAAGATATAGTTATCTTTAATCAAACAATATAATAAGAGTTTGATTTTCCTAACTGAACGTACCATAACCATTATGTATTTCATTTAGGATTAATATTGTAAGACAATCTTACAATATGTAAGATAAATATATATTTTGTTTGGTTTATCTATTTACCAACTAAATCAGCTTAATGGTGAAATAGATTTTCCAAACCAATTGCATGCTATATAACATAAGTACTTTTAACCAAGTCACTTCATGTCCATGTCTTAACTAGAAGACATAACTGTTATATTCCCATTATACGTTATAAGGCATTGATCAACTCAATGACTTCTTGTATATGTTTTAATAAAGACATAACAAGTTAACGTCTTACTTTATTATAAGTCTTGTAACAATTAAAAGACTTCATATTTATAACTTTACAATAAAATATAAATATGCATAATTAAAGTAATCATGAACACCACAATTTGGTTTCAATAGTATTTCAAGTTAATTTATTACTTCATGTATTTATGACATTCCAAGAATACATAAACATTCAAATTTGAAGTAGTATTAGATTACTTCATTTATTTATGTCATTTCAATAATACATAAATGTTTAGTTTGAAGTAATCTCATTATCATATTGACACTTGTTCTAATAAGAATCTAATTTAGAACTTGCAAATTAACATAGTTTCATTACATCAGTTGATCTGCTAGTAATGAAAGTATGTAATTTACCTTGTTATTAATATCTATGTCAAGGTCTCACTTACGCTAGATATTAATACCAAGTGTTCTACTAATTAGATGTGAATAAATCACATTAGAACATTAATTCTCTTACCTTGCAGTCAAGAGAATCCTTTAAATCATATTTCTTTGTGTTGTTGCTTGCACACAATTAAGATTTTTCCCACTTGTGCATGGAACAACATCATGTATCAGATAAACAACTTGTCAATCGTTTGTTTATGTGATTAATATGATTGTGTCATAGATATTAGTAGATATAGAACCACCTTGTCTAGTAAGGAAACGTACATGACTATCCTTAAACCCACAAGTGTCTATAATTGGAAAGTAATTATCTCAATAGATTCTAGAGATAATCCGGGTTACTACCAAGATAACAAGCTCGTAGCTCCCACTGAATTACAGATCATTACATTAATATATGTTATTTAGTAATTATAACACAATGCTCCCACTGGATTTGACAATATTATAAGTGTTTCATAACCAGTAAAAGCAAATAGTGTGCTATTTACTTTCCTACACCTTTGAGTAATCCCATACGTAACAATTACTTAGGTACTAAAGAATGTATTCTACTTTGTAAATGATGGACTATCCATCAATGCAATTAACTTGGAAATAATTGGGCATGTAATTTCTTCCTTAATTTGACTACTATCCCCAAAATGGCATGTAGCATCTAAAAGTGGTTGTTGGGAATTAAATATTCAAGAAGTTTAATATCGGGTTCTACTCAAAGAAATACTCTAAGTATGATTCTGCTGCTAGCGTTAACATTCTGCTGCTGAATGATTCTGCTGCTAGCGTTATGATTCTGCTGCTGGTGAAGAACTTTCTGCTGCTGAGTGGATAAGTATGAAAAGATATTATGTGTATTAAAGTCAACAATATACGGTAGATAATATCTTACCCCATGTGATCAGTCATTATGTTATATTCTCAGAACAAGTTGTAAACATAGATACATGTTGTATCTTAATGACTGACACTCTCAAAGCAAGCGTTCGACTAGACTTGACAATATTATAAAGATCTTTCTTGTGTTATAAAAGGAAGATCTTAGACTAGTGATAAATATAGAAATAATAGTGTGTGAATTATTAAGTGCTTAGAAAATAACTCTCAAGAACATAGAACAAATATCACAAGTCATAGAAAACATAAGATTCAAGGTCTTTGTAACCCTAGTGATAGTAAAGATCACTCGTATTATCTTGAATAATATTGAATCGTTTGGTGATAACATTGCATGTTCTTTGTTCTATAAACACAAGCATAACTGTTCCATTTCCATAACACACATAATCTTCTAAGTGTGATTAAGTAAATTCCGCGTACTTGATCATATTAACTCAACTTATCACATACACAAAGCAACAAAGGTTTAACCACCTTACAGTGTATCGAATCATCCCCTCAGTGGTCAAAGCACAACAACTAGACAAAGTGTGCTAGTTTGCCTTTTACCAATTTTGCGGTAACTAGTCTAGCTTCTAATTTAATAACTCGTAAAATGTGCAATTTTCTTAACTATTAAAATTTTGCTATGAGTTATTACTTAGAATTTAGACAATTCTAATTTTCCCATTATGCCTTTCTCATTCATGAAAAGGTATATGGTTTAAGTCTCACTCTTCTCAAAGAAAGTAGACTTGGTTTATTCTTTTAGTAAGGTTGACTCTAGCCTAAACCCCTACGGGTGTAGATCAATTTTCCGCTAAAAGAATGCCCCACATTTACGGTTTTTAATGTTGCATTAATACATTAAATGAATTTACAAAACTTAATTTTAGTATGAGTTTGAGATGTGGAGGCTGAGGATAGAGCAATATTTCCAAGTGCAAGACTATGCACTTTGGGAAATTATTGAAGATGGAAACTCCTACCAGCCTACAACCATTTCATCACCAGTGGACGGCAAAGTGGTGACAACTCTGCAGACAAAGCCAACAACTGCAGAAGATAGAATAAAGAAGAAAAATGACTTAAAGGCAAGAAGCATGCTGATGATGACCATTCCCAATGATCAACTTCTAAACTTCAACAAGTTCAAAGATGCCAAGTCATTATTTGAAGCTATTATTGCCAGATATGGTGGAAATGAAGCCACCAAGAAAACCCACAAGATACTGCTCAAGCAGCAGTTTGAAAACTTCTCCTCTACATACAATGAATCACTTGACCACATGTTTAATAGGTTTCAGAATATTGTGAGCCAACTTGCTATTCTTGGGGTTGGAATACCTCAAGAAGATTTGAACTCAAAATTTCTGAGAAGCTTACCAGAAGAGTGGGCTATGCATGTTGTTGTCTGGAAGAACAAGCCAGACCTTGATACAATGGAGCTGATAGATTTGTATAGCAACTTTAAAATTGTGGAGCAAGACTTGAAGAAGAATGGAGGTACTAGTTCTAATACTGGGAACATGGCATTTATGTCAACTCCTAGTACCTCAAAATCTAGTGAAGAAGTGAAAGTTGTTGATGGTGTTGGTGCTGCTAGTTGATCATGCAGTACCATGGTTATTTTAGATGAAAAAACTTGTTGTGCATTTCTTACAAGTCAAAATAATGGGTCCATACTCACCTATGAAGACCTCCAAGAGATCAATGATGATGATCTGGAGGAAATGGACCTAAAATGGAAAATTTATCTTCTTAGCATGAGAGCCAAGAAGTTCTATCAAAGGACGGGGAAGAAGCTCTTAATCAGCAACACTGATACTGCTGGTTTTGACAAGTCAAAGATAGAGTGCTATAACTGCCACATGATGGGTCATTTCTCAAGAGATTGTAGAAGGCCAAGGCAGCAAGATAGCAAGAACAAAGGTTTTGGAAGCACATCCAAAATAAGGGAGGTTTCTGAGCCAAACTCAAAGGCTATGGTAGCTATTTATGGGCTAGGTTTTGATTGGAGTTTCATGGCTGATAAAGAAGAAGATTCTTCACAGATGGGACTCATGGCTTTTTCTACTACTGAGGTACAATCTCATAAAGCTTGTTCAAATGCTTGTACTACTCTTAAAGAATTACAAACTTTAATCAAACATTATGATGAACAAACGAAAGAGCTAGGCAAAACTCATCAAAACTACATTAACTATAAGTGTGGTTTAGAATCAATAGAAAGGCAGATCTTATACTACAAAGAAAATGAACTTGCTTTTTCTGATGACAAAGCTCTCCTAAGACAGGACATATTCTTTAAAGATGCTAAAATTAAGCTTTTAAGAGAGGCTTTTGATAGGGTCAAAAAGGAAAATGAAAACATTCACTTGACTACACAGACACTAGAACATGCTTCTAGAGGTGTGACCAACATGATAGAATGTCAAGTGATTAATAGAGCTAAGTCAGGAGTAGGATATAAGTGTGTCCCACCTCCATACAGAGGTATCCCTAAACCCTCAGGGATTGACCTAAAAAATTTTAGGTGTCCCTGATTTTCGACAACCTGAGCTACAATATGGTGTACAACCAAAGACCAGCACTACTAGAAAAACAGCTATTCTTGACTCCAAATGTGAGTCAAGAAGAGGCCTTATGACGCGCAAATGCGAGTCAAGGATGGACCCGTCATAAAGCTTCATGACTCGCATTTGTGCGTCATCCCTCTATGACGCGCACTTATGACCCACGTTTTATGACTCTCCTTTTTGCGTGTCATAACCTAATTTTTTTGCACTTATGACCCACGTTTTATGACTCACCTTTTTGCGTGTCATAACCTAATTTTTAAAAAAAAAATTAATTTTTTCCAGTTCCTAATTTTCTATTAAATGACAATTAAAAACCTGATAATACAAAATTAAAAACACAAATATCAAAATAACGCATTTCATATATATATATATCAAAACAATGAGGTTAATTCAAGTACTAATTCACGATAAGTCACAAGTTAATTAACGACAAAAATTACATATCGATATGCCTAGT
This sequence comes from Artemisia tridentata subsp. tridentata, assembly GCA_021014915.2. NCBI lineage: Eukaryota > Viridiplantae > Streptophyta > Magnoliopsida > Asterales > Asteraceae > Artemisia > Artemisia tridentata. Next base: position 316,285,669 of record CP139506.1, on the reverse strand, counting down.
TTTTATATAGATCAAGTTTTTAAACTACCCATGTGCAGGTAAACTCTGAACTAATATATATGAAGTGATATTCGCAGGCCAAAGTTCAATATTAAAAGTGAACCCACATTCTCCATCATATTCCTTTGCAATTCTAAGTGCTTTAGCAGAGGAAACTTCTGGTGCCTGAGCAGCGGGTATTACAACCAACAAAATTGCATCATTGTGCTGGACATATGGACTCTACAAGAAATAAGAATACAAGGTTGTTAGATGTGCTCTCAAAGACAGTGAGACAAAATAAATCATGATTGTAAAAGATTATTACTACTAAACAAAAACAATTGCACAGCAACGCACCAATGAATCATCAAGATTCCCTTTCTCGACTCCAGGCAAATCAATCAATTTCAAAGGAGGAGCTGCAAAATAAAAATACTAGATTATTGAAACAGAACAGATAAGAGAGAAACAATATATTAATCAAGGAAGATAGCCACAAATGGCAGCAGATAAAGCTAATGGAACAGAGGTAGCAACTCTTTTTAAGTATTAGATTCTCCGTAATATATCACCATAAATGGGAAAGGCTGTACAAACTAGGTTTCAAATAGTGGGATCTAGATATATTACGATGTATTTATCATGACAAAGTAAGCAAGCAAGGTGAAAGGGGGAAATGTTAATAGCATCTCAGCAGAACCATATTTACTTTTCTCCAAGACATGCTAGCTTTGTATATCACTGTTTAATATAATATTGTAGGAGTCTAATTTCAATAGAGGGATATTATACGATGTTGTTACTTCAAACTGCATAATATTATATTTAAGGAGTAATACATTTAGACGGAATTTTCGTTAACTTGTGGATTGACTCGGTTATTTTAGCGCATGAGATCGTAAGTATCTATGAAGATCATATCACGAGTTATCATTTTACGTACGTCAAATGGTCAATATATTAAAGATCAAAAAGGCATGATACATGTAGTTAATACTGGAAATCACCAATACCATAATTAGATATCGACAACCAGATTCTTATTTCTTATAACTTCATCACAAGATTGACTAGCAAACAAATGCAAACACAATGTGATATAGTATGTCTCAGGGCAAACATAATTCTTTAAAAGCATGGTTACTTGGTAATAAAAAAAAATTCCAAGCTAACCTGTACTGGTCTTAAGCTTCAGATATATTTCATCACGGCTCTTGCTTGATATTTTACTAAGTCTGTCCTGTAGAGAATGCCGAAGAGCACCTACGATGAACAAAAATACAGTGGTAAGGATACATTCTGGGAAAATCAAACTTCCATCGAAGAGAAGCAAATGAAAGGCTTTCATAAAAATTCTCGTAGAATCGAGAATGAAGTTATATAGTCAATTCAAACTTAGAAAATATAGGATTCTAATATAACTCCTTTGTTATCAATCCAACATCGTTTCACTGTTTAAGTAAGATATGAGGGTGTGTATGAGGACTCACTGGCAGACACCGGTTGGGATTTACTATCAATCTGCAATACAATTGACTTGGTGCTCAAGTTTTCATCCCTCTTTAGATCAATGCATATGGGTGCCCGAGTGGCGCCACCTTCACCAGTTGGCTGTATGAACAGAAATTAGAGTTAGAAAATTTAAGCTTTCCTAATCAGCATTTCCCACGTGAAAAATGTTCGCACACCTATTCACATGCGGGCAGCTTTCCATATGTCTAACTGTAGCATACTATAAAAGTAAATATTAGAAGGTAAATAAAAATAAAATAATAAAGTTCTTACCAAAGCCGGATGTCCAATTAAACTGTTTAGGACTGCCGATTTACCTGCACCCTGAACAATTTTCAGTCGATAGTTAAAGTTAGACCAGATAAATTAACTAGCAAAAAAAAGCTATAATTAATAAGATGCTAGAAATAGGAAACGGAAAGTAAAACACAACAAACAAACAAAACGAGATGAGCTTCAAAGCATGAACCTTGTTAACCCTTTGATGGAGTAATACTAAGAATCTATCATAGTAAGCTGAAAAGGGTTAGAAACTCAAGCTGAAACCGTGGACCATCTATAGGCAACTAAACTAAGACTTTATGTCGGTCACAATAAGAACTAATCCCTTATATTTACCAGCACGGTAACTGTTTGCTACAAGGTCATCTCATTTTATGGCAAACAACACCTAATATGCAACAATGTTATCAGCAACAGCAAGGCTTATAGGTGAGGAACAGCTCATACATTTTATATAAACTTACACGCCAATCCCCATACATTTAATATAATAATAAAGATCAATATCTCTAATCTATAATGTTCTTTCTAAACTCAGATTGCATAATTCAATTTTAGGTACGCGTATAGGCACTGGTCAAGCGAAGCTTATATCATTAAACTAACTAGTAATCTGGATGTTAAAAATATACGAATCCACTATTCGAAAAACAATTCGCAACTACGTTAACCTAATTAGTTTCTCAAAACGAATTCCACGCCCTTCTCGACGTCTGGTAACTCTTGTGTTTTGATACTTTAACAACAACAAAAATGCCGTTGCGCCGTGAATCAACCTACTTAGTTTCACAAAGTAAATGAATCTCAATACAACTACCGAAAATTATTTAGCTAATTACCGATCGCACAAGACGAATTTTGCATCAGCCTAAAGGATCTAAAACTTACAGATCTACACATTCAACACAATTAAACAACAGCTTAATTAAATAAATAAAAAAAAAGTTAATAATAATACCGTGTTACCGAGAGCAACAACATTGAAAAAGTAGAACCACATCTATTAGAAGAAGAATTAGCATCATCTAAATCTTCATCGTTAAGCAACGCAGCAGCTTGCCGCATCGAATCGGATAAATTAACGAGCTCTTCAATCGCCACCATTTTTATAAAATGAATATTATTAGATCTAAACCAAAAGAAAAAAAACCAAAATAAATAAAATTAAAAGAAAGAAATCAAGAAATATAAAGATAGTAGGGAATAACTACCTCAGATGGTGGCACCGATGGTGTTGGTGGCCGGAAAAGGAGGCGGCGATTGTATTTGTACCGAAGATGGATAGAGAGGGCGGCGGGTTTGGATAGAGAGCAGGAGGGGTTGCAGAGAGTTTTTTGGTGTGTGTGTTGGTTGGGTGTGTGTGTGTTATATTTTTAGGGTTGGGCTTATGTGAGGTAGATAATTGATCAATGGAGGGAGAATTTGATTTTTTGGGAAATTTTTTTTGAGAGCGGGAAGTGTTTTGGCAAAAAAAAACGATAGATTTTGATGAAGCAGATGGTAAAAAAAACATAGATGACCCCTATTTATGACGAAGCAAAACGAGCGTCATCTAGCAGGCTAAATTTTAACTGATTATGACCCTATGTTATGACGCTTCTGAAAACGAGTCATCCCCAATAAAAAATTTACTCGTTATGACTCTTATTTTATGACTTTGCTATTTGCGCGTCATCTTGTAGCGTGCGTCATAAAATGCGAGTCAAGGATAGACATTTTTCTAGTAGTGCAGGCTAGTTGTTGATTAACCTAAGAAAGTTAGTGAAAGTTTAAGTAAAACTTCACTTTCTGAGGATAAGGTGTCCTCTGATAGAAGATTAGATAAAGTAGTCATTGAAGACTGGGTATCTGATGATGAAGAAGATGAACAGGTTATGTCTAAACCTGAAGTAGTTAAGAAAGCAGGAACAAGGGTTCCTAAAGTGATCAAAAAGGATACTGTTAAGCCTAGTTCAAACATTAAACATGTTAGGCAACCAGTTAAATATTGTGAACAATATAGATCCACTAGCAAGCCCAAAGGTAACCAAAGAAATTGGAATGGCCTCAAGTCTAACCAATTAGGTGATGACTTTTTCTTTTATAATAAAGCTTGTTACACATGTGGTAGTTTTGATCATCTTACAGCTTTCTGTAACAAATGGGTATCTGGGTATGAAAACAATAGGGTGAATTTCAAAAGGCAAACTCCTCAAACTCACTTTCACTCTAAGTCTAATAGAATAAAACCCAGAGCAGTTGTCAAAGCAGTTTCTGCTGCTAGACCATTCATGACTGTTAACCCAAGACCAACAGTTAAAAATGCAAAATCTTTTTATACAAATGCATCAAAGACTGTTCAAAGGTCCATTCAAACAAAAGCAGTGGTCCAAAAATAAGTTTGGAAAATTAAGGGAACAATTACAAAGCTAGCAGTTTCTGCTGCTAAGCATGTAATTCATTCTGCTGCTTGGGAAAACAGGGCAAATGCTGTTAAGGCCTCAGCATGTTGGATTCTTAAATCCAATGTTGCATCAACTGTTCTTAAGAGATTAAATTTCATTGATGCAAGAGGCAGATCCAAGTCAGTAATGGCTTGGGTCCCCAAAAGAAACTAATACTTCTCATTGCTGTGCAGGAACATTCAATTGATAAACAAGAGTATCAAGGATACTTAGATAGTGGATGTTCAAGGCACATGACAGGAAACAAGTCTTATCTCTTAGATTTTCAATCAATAGATGGAGGCTATGTTAACTTTGGAGGAGGTGTTGGTGGCAAAATTTTCGGTAAAGGTACAATCAAAACTGGAAATTTAGATTTTGAAGATGTGTACTATGTAAAAGAGCTAAATTATAATCTTTTTAGTGTCTCACAAATGTGTGACAAAAAGAACAAAGTTCTTTTCTGTGACACTGAATGTCTTGTACTTTCTCCTGATTTTAAGATGCTTGATGAAAGTCAAGTGCTTCTTAAAATTCCTAGAAAGGGCAATATGTACAGTGTAGACATGAAGAACATTGTTCCTAAAAAGGATTTAACTTGTCTTGTTGCAAAGGCCACATTGGATGAATCAATGTTATGGCATAAGAGGCTTGGTCATATTAATTTCAAAACCATAAATCAGATTGTAAAGAATGGTTTGGTAAGAGGTTTACCTCAAAAACGATTTGAAAATGATCAAACATGCATTGCTTGTCTTAAAGGCAAACAACACAAAGCCTCTTGTAAGCCCAAAAATTTTAACTCTATCAATCAATCATTGTTTATGCTTCATATGGACTTGTTTGGTCCTACAAATGTTAGAAGTATGCAACATAAGAGATATTGTCTAGTTATTACTGATGACTATAGTAGATTTACATGGGTTTTCTTTTTAGCTACTAAGGATGAGACACCTAGCATCCTTAAGACTTTCATTACTGAGATAGAAAACCTAGTAGATAAAAGAATAAAAGTCATTAGATGTGATAATGGGACAGAGTTCAAAAATAGAGTTATGGATGAATTCTGCAAAGAAAAGGGTATTAGGAGAGAATTTAGTGTTGCTAGAACTCCACAACAGAATGGAGTTGCTGAAAGGAAAAACAGAACACTAATAGAAGCTGCTAGAACTATGTTAGCTGATTCTAAGCTACCTATAACTTTTTGGGCTGAAGCAGTCAACACTGCTTGCTATGTCCAAAATAGAGTTTTAGTTGTTAAGCCTCACAATAAGACATCATATGAACTTTTTAGAGGTAGAACTCCTGCAATAGGATTTCTTAGACCTTTTGGATGTCATGTGACAATTCTCAATACCTTAGACCATCTTGGAAAGTTTGATGGCAAAGCAGATGAAGGTTTCTTAGTTGGATATTCTCTCAATAGCAAAGCATTTAGAGTATACAACTTGAGAACTAAGAAAGTAGAAGAAAACCTACATGTGGAATTTTTAGAGCATAAATCCAATGTAGTAGGTGAAGGTCCTAATTGGCTATTTGATCTAGATTCATTAATCCTTTCTATGAATTATGTGCCTTTTGTTGCAGAAACTAATGATTTTTCAGGTTTACAAACAACAAATGAGGCAGGGTTAGACAAGGAGACAAATCAAGATCATATTTGGATGCCAATAAGTACCAGTGTGGCTTTAGCTTCAACAAATTATGAATCTTCTTCTGGTAAAGCTAAAGAAGGTGTTGAAAGTGAACACAAGGAAGATGGAACAAAGGAACAACAAAATGTTTCTGCTGATGATAGTGCTGCTGAGACAGAGCATTCTACTGCTAGGCTAAATTTTTCTGCTTCTAGGCCAAATGATTCTACTACTAGCCCTTCAGACTCAAATGAAGCAGATTTCTCAGATAATGAGGTGGATTTGAGCAATATCACACCTAACTATCAAGTTCCTTCAACCCCACACACAAGGATTCACAAAGTCCATTCCCTAGAAAATATGATTGGAGATGTACAATCAGGTGTGAAGACAAGACAACAACTGATGTCTTCAGACCAACAAGGGCTTCTTGATGCCCTTTATGCTTCAAAGCAGCATGAGTTTTTAAACTCTTGCTTGTTTGTATGTTTTCTTTCACAAGATGAACCAAAGAACATTCTGAAAGCCTTAGATGATTCAAGCTGGGTAGAAGCTATGCAAGAGGAGCTTCTTCAGTTCAAGATTTAGAAGGTATGGGTGCTAGTTGATTTACCTAAGGATGCAAAGGTAATTGGCACTAGATGGGTTTTCAAGAATAAAAGGGATGAAAAGGGAATAGTGATTAGGAATAAGGCTGGATTAGTAGCCCAAGGGTACACACAACAAGAAGGTATAGACTATGATGAGGTTTTTGCTCCAGTAGCAAGACTTGAGGCAATTAGGATTTTCTTAGCTTATGCTTCATTCTTAGGCTTCACAGTTTACCAAATGGATGTCAAGAGTGCATTTTTATATGGCACAATTGAAGAAGAGGTGTATGTCTCACAACCTCCAGGTTTCATTGATCCTGACCATCCAGACAAAGTGTACAGAGTTGTTAAGGCTCTTTATGGCCTTCATCAGGCACCTAGAGCTTGGTATGAAACACTGGCTTCCTATTTAAAAGAAAATGGATTTCAAAGAGGAAAGATTGATCAGACACTTTTCATTAAACAGCACAAGAAGGATCTTTTGTTAGTGCAGGTGTATGTGGATGACATTATCTTTGGGTCTACAAGGAAGGAGATGTGTTTGGAGTTCGAGAAACTTATGCATGATAAGTTTCAGATGAGTTCCATGGGGGAACTTACATTCTTTTTGGGTTTGCAAGTTAAACAGTCATATGAAGGCATATTTATTAGTCAAGATAAGTATGTTGCTGAGATACTGAGGAAGTTCAACTTTGCTGATTCAAAAATGGCAAGCACACCAATGAACTCTGAGAAGCCTCTTCCAAAAGACTTAGATGGAGAAAATGTGGATGTACACACTTACAGATCTATGATAGGATCTTTGATGTATCTCACATCATCAAGACCTGACATCATGTTCTCTGTTTGTGTTTATGCAAGATTTCAAGTAACTCCAAAGGTTTCTCATTTAACAGCAGTCAAGAGGATTTTTAGATATCTCAAGGGTCAACCTAGGTTGGGTCTATGGTATTCTAGAGAATCACCTTTTGACTTGGTAGCATTTTCGGATAGTGATTATGCTGGTGCTAGCTTGGACAGAAAGTCAACAACTGGAGGATGTCAATTCCTTGGGTGTAGACTTATCTCATGGCAGTGTAAGAAGCAAACAACTGTGGCTACTTCAACAACTGAAGCTGAATATGTAGCTGCTGCAAGTTGCTGTGCTCAAGTCTTATGGCTTCAAAAGCAACTTCTTGACTATGGGTACAATTTCATGAACACTGTTATTCATATTGACAATAGTAGTACTATTTGCATAATTAAAAATCCAGTGCAACATTCTAAAACAAAACACATTGAAATTAGACATCACTTTATAAGAGACTGCAATGAGAAAAGATTAATTCAAGTACTTAAAATTGCTTCAGAATACAACTTTGCAGATCTGCTAACCAAAGCTTTTGATGTTGGAAGGTTTCAGTACTTGTTAGCAAGTATTGGAATGCTTAATCTTTAAATTTTTCAATCTAATGTGTCTTTGTAAATAAATTTTTGTTTGTGCTGCTGGCTTTAAAAGATACTACTGCTATTACAAAAGTTTGTGCTGCTAGTACAAATTTAAATTTTGTTATTCATACAGTTAGTCCTATGATTATTCTAATACAAGACAAGTACTTTGTACATTGTTCTTTTGGTTTTAGACTAACAATTTCAAGTATGATCATGTGAACATAAAGGATGTTTCAAGTGAAATGGAAGCAGCAGAATGATAATACTATTTGCTGACATAATAGGTTCATGATAGAAAAAGTTTAGGAATTTCAAACCTCCTTAAAACTTCTTTCTTGAAGCTTGATTATGATGTTTCACATTGAATTTATGACTTAGTTGATCAGAAAGTAACTGATGCAACTCACTTTCTATCATTTTATACTTTTAAGTATAGTGAGCAAGTCTAAGGACATCTGATAGAAAGAACAGCTAGTAAAAGTGAATCTAACACTTGTGTTAGAGGCAACAATTGCTATGAGCTGGAAACCCTGTCAAGAAAGCCTTTTGAATAGGTTTATCTTCACACAGGCAGTTATTTATAACTGAAAAACATTGGTTCTCACACAACCAGAGGTTGCTTTAAACCGAAATTTTGATTAAATGTCTGTTATACACTTAATCCCTTCAAAATGGTTGAAAGAAGTATGGTTTTTCATAATAAAATCGTGTGCATACTGCTAATGGCAAAAGTTTCTTAAAAAGGATTTTAAAAGAGACTCACAAAAACCATCAAATGATGGACCATGAGTCAAATGCCCCATGAATCACCTCTCATAGGAGTTAACACACCTAGAAGTGATGAGGGCAGCAAATTAAACTCTTAAGGAATTGATGGATACATGTACAACATTGTCTGATAACATGTTATGATGGATAGCTCAGATGATGGAGAGAAATATTTTGGTCCATAGTGAGAGATCTTCCAAACAGGGGGGGATAAAATGTTATTTTCATCTCAGGGGAGGTAATATCTCAAGAGAGGAAATAAAGCCCAAAGAAGGAATTTTAACCAATGAAAGGGAGGAAAAGACAAGAGCATACAAGATGATGACATGGAGGTTGAAAATGAAAAGAACAAAGCTTATTCTGGAGTATTATATATATTCAGAAGGGATGAAGCATTCCAAAGGAGAAAGTTCTATCTAGGTCAAATGAAGAAAAGTTTCAATTTTAGTTCATCACGTTTGTTCATCACTTGCAAAGGCATGCTGATAGATGATTACACTTGTTGAAACAAGCATCCAAGATACCCAACATCATTGCCTCTTATAATTCCTCCATCTAAGGAAATTGCACCATCTTTTAGGTCAATGTTTGAAACCTGAAGATGTGTATTAATATTGTTAAAGTCAAAGAACAGAATTCAGATGAGGTACTGAGAAAGATATTTAATCTTGAAGAACAGAAGTGTTTGAAAGATCTTCACAATCCATAATTTAATTCAGAAACATGTTGAAAAGGATTCACATGTTTAGGGGAGGATTGTTGGGAATTAAATATTCAAGAAGTTTAATATCGGGTTCTACTCAAAGAAATACTCTAAGTATGATTCTGCTGCTAGCGTTAACATTCTGCTGCTGAATGATTCTGCTGCTAGCGTTATGATTCTGCTGCTGGTGAAGAACTTTCTACTGCTGAGTGGATAAGTATGAAAAGATATTATGTGTATTAAAGTCAACAATATACAGTAGATAATATCTTACCCCATGTGATAAGTCATTATGTTATATTCTCAGAACAAGTTGTAAACATAGATACATGTTGTATCTTAATGACTGACACTCTCAAAGCAAGCGTTCGACTAGACTTGACAATAATATAAAGATCTTTCTTGTGTTATAAAAGGAAGATCTTAGACTAGTGATAAATATAGAAATAATAGTGTGTGAATTATTAAGTGCTTAGAAAATAACTCTCAAGAACATAGAACAAATATCACAAGTCATAGAAAACATAAGATTCAAGGTCTTTGTAACCCTAGTGATAGTAAAGATCACTCGTATTATCTTGAATAATATTGAATCGTTTGGTGATGACATTGCATGTTCTTTGTTCTATAAACACAAGCATAACTGTTCCATTTCCATAACACACATAATCTTCTAAGTGTGATTAAGTAAATTCCGCGTACTTGATCATATTAACTCAACTTATCACATACACAAAGCAACAAAGGTTTAACCACCTTACAGTGTATCGAATCATCCCCTCAGTGGTCAAAGCACAACAACTAGACAAAGTGTGCTAGTTTGCCTTTTACCAATTTTGCGGTAACTAGTCTAGCTTCTAATTTAATAACTCGTAAAATGTGCAATTTTCTTAACTATTAAAATTTTGCTATGAGTTATTACTTAGAATTTAGACAATTCTAATTTTCCCATTATGCCTTTCTCATTCATGAAAAGGTATATGGTTTAAGTCTCACTCTTCTCAAAGAAAGTAGACTTGGTTTATTCTTTTAGTAAGGTTGACTCTAGCCTAAACCCCTATGGGTGTAGATCAATTTTCCACTAAAAGAATGCCCCACGTTTACGGTTTTTAACGTTGCATTAATACATTAAATGAATTTACAAAACTCAATTTTAGTATTTTCGATAATAATTTTTCAAGAAAAGAAAATTACCCAGGAAATATAAAATAACCATTTAATTTTCTTGAAAACTTGGATCCAAATTTCCATAGTTCCACCACATCAGTTGATCTGCTAGCAGTGAAAGTACAAAAGATGGTAACTGTCGTACAATAATCGCGAAACAATTTCTGACTCCTAAATTATGGGAATTACATTTACCAAACAATTTGCAATGTAAGCATGTTTCTTCCCATCTCATGCTTTAAGTCTCAAGGTCTCACTTATAACTTAATTAAGTCGTCTAATTTAGAAACTTGTAAATTCACATATTCTTATTACACTCAGTTGATCTGCTGGCAATAAAAAATGTAATTTACCTTGTCATTAATATCTGTGTCAAGGTCTCACTTACGCCAGATATTAATTCCAAGTGTCTCTTATAATTAGATAGCAAGGACTTAAATTTTATAGGGTATTTATTTTGATGTTATAATCAAAATATGTACAAAGATGCATGCACTCATCTTTGTATCATAGGTTTTCAAAACAATTTTAATTACCAATTCGCTAAGAGTTAAATCATCAAAGTTTTAATTTGAGGCATTGAGTGACTTACAACTTTGCCTTAAGATGTTTCGTACATATAATGGTGTACTTGCTAAGTCTAATTTTGACGCACAGATAATACTTAACATGTATAAAGTATATACTACAGATGAGCAATAACTTACCAAGTTAGTTGTTATTGAACTTCAAAAAGAATGTGTCCTAATTGTTGGAATTTAAATATCTTGACATTCAAATAAATAAATATACATTAAAGCACATAATAGCGGAAGCAAGGATCATATTTAACATGTATAAAGTATTACCGAATAATAAAGGAAACGTACCTTTTGATCTTAGCTATACAAAGATCCAAACTTCTCTTCACTTTTCTTGAACTAACAAACCAAGATTAATTACTAAAGTAAGTAATATCTAAGTTCATGACACACGTACTATAACCGATTAAAGGTTGATGCTAGTGAATGAACACAATTATTAAACCAAAACTATTTTGTTTAATGAACCTTGAATCTATTATTCAAGCATTAAAGGAAGTAATAATTTGAATATATATGTTGTACGGTATATATATATATATATATATATATATATATATATATATATATATATATATATATATATATATGACTATTATCATCATGTATTTACAATTCATATCATGAATTCATAAGTACATACTGTGCATCATAAAGTCTACTGACATATGAATGTGAATTCATAAAGTCACTTTATATACAATAAGATGACTGCTATGAATAAAGTCGATTGACTTTGGGTATAATATTCCTGTCGTGACTATTTAGGGTATAATGGAAAATCGTTTCTTCACCGAGCTAATGAGGCTTGAGTTTGTATATATAGGCTCCAAACTTGTTCTCCAAGTTTGAGTCTAATACATCCTCAAGTTTCAAAACTCGACACTCAACCCCCTCCTTTATTTACTAACAGTCATTAGTCAATTCCGTTAATTACTTTAACGTCCGTTAGTTATATTTCGTGTCTAAATAATTAAAATATATAATAATATATATACTAATTATTCCTTTGATCATTCATACGTAAAGTGTGCAATCCATCAGTACCGGGTTCGATTCTAGTCATACACGATTTAATATTTTTCCAAAACTCTAACACTAATAATACTAGTGTTTGCAAAGTTTCATTTGCTATTAAATTTCTATTCATACATCGCGTGACAGTCCCAATTTTAATTAGATTATGTTGGATGCATTATGCATTTACCTTTTAACGCTAACGGTTTCAAATAGATGGGATACTTACATATTTAACCAGATCAGACAACAAAACCACAACAATAACTAAGACAAACCAAAAGGCTAAGGGTACTGTACGATCAAGGTAACCCAAAAGAACTAAACCAACATTTGAATCCTTGATAATAAAGTATCCGGCCTTTGGACCAAGTGTTTCAGAAGCAGAAACATTTTTTTAAGTAGTAGGAGAAGAAGAAGAAGAAGAAGAAGAAGAAGAAGAAGAAAAACCGTATCCATTACATCGACCCTGCAAAATCTAAGTCTTCCAGCCTACATTACCAGAAGGAGATGGATCAAAATGTCAAAATGTGTTGTAGTGAATGGTATTTCGATTCGTTTCATTAGATTCATCAACTTCCGCCCCACCAAACAGAGTTACTGAGGTGACTGGCGAAGCATACCAATAAATCGAACCCACAGAAGAATAATTCCCACTAGCTCTTGAACTATTCGGCCAGTTCATCAATGGAGGAAGACTCGGCATCATAGGAGTGAACTGATTCATGTACTGAACATTAGGATATAATCGCTGATTCAAATGAACCATACCAAAGTTCTGCGCATTTGTCACAAACATCATTTCTGGGTTAGCAGACCCTTGCGCAGGAATGTACCTTCCAGTTGACATAACATCGTTTCCATATCTAGACACGAGAAAAAATAGTATACATGTCACAATCAACAGCTTAACGAATTAAATTATCATGACTTATAAAAACTTATCCCAAATGGTGAAACGGTGTCCTAAGAATCAAGTTCTGAGGAGTACAGAACTCAGGTACACAAAAATCTGACTCAGTAGACTCCACTTCCTTCTTAACAGTCTTATGGGCTTTGTTGTACACGTACTCTGGAATTCACACATACCATTTAATTTACAACCAATCATCACATAAACACTTCATTAAATCAGATACATAAAACGGTCACTCAAAACCTTTTAGGGGTTTTTGAGATTTGATTTAAAACTAATATTAACCTAATTGCAAGAAAAGTAAATTTGGTGTGAACTTATATATTGGGAACAGTGACCAATTTTATCGCTGGCAGCTTTGTTGTAAATACGTGATATATTAGATAGTATAACAAGATACAGAAACGGTGGGAAAATAACCGGAGTATGTTTTGGTGTGTGTGAGCAGTGAAAAGAGAACGTGAGGAAGAATGTTGAAGATGACGGAGTGAGCTATAAACTCTGTTTTTGGTTATTTATTTTTATTTATTATTTTTTTTCCCTAGTAAAGTGGGAGGGCCACATGTGTTACGTATGTGTAAGGTAATGTTTTTTGGGCAACTATTAGTGGATGGGCAACCGTATATTGGGCAACTGTTTTTTTTTTTGTCATTTTACATAGTATACACAAGTTAGTTATTTGACTAGTTTTTTAAGACCGTATATGTAAATGCAAATATTTTCCATAGTATAACCCCACAATTTACACACTATACTCCCACTTTACCAGGAAAAAAAAATTAACCAAAAATAGAGTTTATAGCTCACTCCATCATCTACAACATTCGTCCTCACGCTCTCTTTTCACCGCTCACACACACCAAAACATACTCCGGTTATTTTCCCACCGTTTCTGTATCTTGTTACACTATCTAATATATCACGTATTTACAACAAAGCTGCCAGCGATAAAATTGGTCACTGTTCATCGCACATATATCCAATAAAATCAAGAATACCTTCGATTGTTGATTTTATTAGCAAAAATGTGGTATAATATGGTATGTAAATCGTATTATGCATGTTTATTACATATTATTTTTATCGTTTTTGATTTTATGTTTATTTGGTTTGTATATTGACCTGATTTAGACCCAAAGTATTTTATGCCATGTTATTGAACCGCATTTATATAATTGCAATGTTATGGTTAATCGTTCTAGTTTTTCAAAGGTTGTCATTGTTTAATTTTTATCTTAGATAGGTGTTAATTGGATTTTATAATCCATTGTTCTTTTAGGTTATAATGATTGGTTGATTTATAGTTTGGGTGTCCTTGTTTAAGCATCCATGTGTGTTATGATCATGTTGGATCACATTTTATTATCCATTGTTAGTATCCAATGTTTTTTTAAGCATATATGGTATTTGAGATGTTTTTACTGGTGGTTGTTTGTTTAAGCTTTTATGTGGATTATGAGGTTATTTGTGTTTCGGGTTATATTTCATAAGCCACGATTTTTTCGCCTTTACTTGAGACTTGTTGGTTCATATATGTTTATTATGATATGATTAACTTATATAAGCCCATGAGTATGAAAATTTACCGGAAATTTGGGGTTAATGTGTAACACCCCCGTTTTCGATATTCGCAGTGGAAATATAAGTTGGGGTGTTACTAAACAGTTCATAGTCATGATGATAGAAAACGACTCGAAAAGAGACGTTTTTAGATAAAATTGTTATCATTCATTTATATCAGAGTTACAATATGCAGGTCCCAACAGGAGTTTCCAAAATACATTAATAAAATATGTTATTTGTTGAATGATAACATGGATAGTCCATAGCCAATCCCGTGCCATGCCATGCCATGCTTCCAATTACCTGAGATAAGCATGTTAAAAGGTCAATACCAAGGTTGAGTGAATCCATAGTGTTTAACGTTAAATCAGTTTGAACATAAGCTAAATAGAAAGTAATTCGGAAATATACATATTGCCTTAAGTCTCATGAACTCAAACGTTAACGGGGTGTGTGTGTGTGTGTGGGTGATATCATAAAATGATATAAATAAGGGTGTATTTGGCTATCAATCCGGCTAGTACAAAGACTATCCATCCGGCTAACACAAATAAGGTGCATTTGGTTACTTAACCAGCAACACAAATGGGATATCTTAGGCAATATAAATCATGAAATTATACAGAAAATACTTATGTTCGGTTTGGTAGCATGTATCTCCCCACATATTTAGAAAACGTAATAAAAAGTGGGACTATGAACTCACCTGAGCAATCTGGATGGAACACAAAAGGAAAGAAAGTTGATAAACGTCTCCGGACAAGAAACCTGGGTTGTTATGCCAATATTTAGTAATCATTTCTGATGATTATATGTTTATTTTGTTTCGTTCTGTTTCGTTGTTTACATCTTTCGTTCTTATGTTTCTGTTTCGTTGTTTGTTTGTTAAAGTTATCTTTCGTTCCTTTGTTAATTCGTTAACTATAACTTTCATTCATTCGTCGGTCAAGGAAATAAACGTATTACGTTAATGTCAGATTGACAAATGAAAATAGAAATGATCAAAATATTATTTATGAAAAGTGATACTTTAATCCCTAAGGTTTGGTCAAATGACAGTTTATACCCCAGACTTTTGGAAAATGACAGTTTCTACCCTCAAGTTTCAAAAATAACACTTTCTATCCTTTGTATTTGTTATTGACAGAAAATAAACCTTGATAATATTTATTTACAAAATCCGCCCTAAAACTTTAAAATATCTCATATGAAAATCACGACTTAGCTAGAGTTTTGGACTCGAAATTCTAAGCGATTACTAGATGGTTTTTCATGTTCTTAGTTTCTATAGAAAGGCAGCTAGGTCGACTTTAAAATAAGCTAAGTTTGGTATTTTATGAAAATCGTTTGATAACAAAAATAAATATCAAAAGTCGATAGAGTGAAACACAATTTTATAAAATCTGAAAAATTGTTTTAAAACTAGCGATCGACCATATTTTCAAATTCAATAACTCACTCCTCGTTTGATCATTTTTCATGATCTTTGTTTCTAAAATAACCTTGCTAGGTCGTCTTTAATTTCCCATAATCTTAGAATTTTTAATGAAGGTTTAAGGGTTGAAAAACTGATTGAAAGTTGGGTGGTTAGGTCGACAATTATGAAGACTTAATAACTGAGAATTGAGTTTCTCATTT
Source organism: Artemisia tridentata subsp. tridentata (assembly GCA_021014915.2). Taxonomy (NCBI): domain Eukaryota; kingdom Viridiplantae; phylum Streptophyta; class Magnoliopsida; order Asterales; family Asteraceae; genus Artemisia; species Artemisia tridentata. The sequence continues at coordinate 316,269,462 of CP139506.1, read as the reverse complement.
TAGCGACTCAGGGCGATTTTCAAGACTCGACATCTTATTGAAAACTTAATCATTTTCGATGATTTTTGTTTCTAAATAAAGTTTGCTGGTTAAATTTGGACATGCCAAAATGGCAGAATTTTTAGACATCAATTGAGGTTCGAAAACTGGGTGAAAAGTTGGGCTGTGGGTCGACTAGATTTGAAAACTAAATAACTGATATAAATCTTTCTATTCCTAGCGATATGAATGGATTTTTGAAACTCGATAACTTAATCAAAACTTAACCTTTTTTAATGATTCTTGTTTCTAAATAATATTTGCTGGGTGGACTTTATTTATGTCAAAAACTAGAATTTATAGAGGTCATTTGAGTGTTGGTTTTCAGGTCAAAAGTTGGGTGTTGGGGTTGATTTGTGGCTCGATATAACACAGAAGGATACCCGATTAGGGTTTTTGGTTTTTTAAACGTTTTGGAACTAACTTTTTATGCATGGTTTGATGTTCTTTGATATGTTTTAACATGTGTAACATATTAGTGATTTGTTTAGAACAAAGATCAAATAACTAGGGTGCGTTTGTATCTACTGATCGAACAGGAACTAGGAAAAAGAAATGGTAACTTAGGTTTTTGATTATGTTTTGTTTTAGATATTATGTATTAGTGTGTTTAAAGATAAAGAACATAAATAAAATAGAATTAAAAGGGATAGTTAAACTTACTTAAGAGTTGAGTTCGACTATGATTTTATGAATAGAATAGGTTGGTGCCTTGAACCCTTTTGTTTCCTCCTCCTCTAGGCTTCTTAGAAGTTGATTAAGAGTGTATGTTTGATGCTGTGATCAGTGAAGAAATGAGATGGATGTTGGTTTGTGTTGGGTTCGAATAAGTGTGTATTTAAAAGTGAGGTTGTGTTGTTTATTTATAGGAAGAGAATTAGGGTTTCTTAGAGTTGAGAATAGGAGACAAAGTATGGATACATGGCTGACAGAAATAGAAGGAAAGTGCCACTTGGATAGGAGGAGAAGGAGGGTGAATAGGTGGTGATGTGGCCGGCTATTGTTCATGGATTCTAACCACCAATGAGAAAGGTTCTTGAAGGAGAAGGTATACATGTGGAAGGGTTATTAGAAGTGAATAGGGAAGCATGTCTTTGGCTAGGTTCATTGCACCTTCAAGATGTAAACTTAGTTTTGGTTTTTAGGTTATGATCGAACCAGGTTTTGGAGGGGAGGACGTATAGGCTTTGGATGGTAGTACAATGAGTTTAGTGAGTAGTAATTAGGGTTGAAGAACGATAGTTAGCTTAGTTCAAGTATTTAGTTATTTAGGAAAATGTTTAAGGTTTATTATGTATAAAGATATATATCGAATTGTATAAATATAAAAGGGAAATGAGTTGTGTTTAGAGAGGTTGTAATATATGCTAAATAGTATTGTACTATACTTTAGATTATGAGAAAAATATAGTTTTAATAATTAGTTAAGTTATAAAAAATTATTGGTTAATTTTTATTATGTTTAAAGGTAAATAATAGGATTTTTAGTTCTTGTGCATTAGGCACTAGTACCTTGGGTTAAAAGACTTGTAAAAATGATTAAGGAGTTTAGGAAAAATAATTTATAAAAGTTATGCATAAATGGTTTGTACTTTTTTCTTTAGAAATAATATAAATGGGATATTAAATAAAGATTTTGTAATTAAATGATTTTATGCAAAAATGACTTGTACTCTAGCTTAAATAACTTGTAAACTTAATATTTTGTAAAAATATTGTATAAATAAATTAGGGTTTGTGAAATGAATACATAAAATCACAGTTATGTGAATTTAGGGTTTTTCCGAAAATTAAAATAGAATTAGGGTTTCTGGTGCTTTAGTAACTTGTACATTAACTCAGATATGTCGTATTTTTATGTTCTGAGGTTTAGTTGTTCATATTTGGTATTGTGATGATTTTTAGGGTTTCCTAGAAACTCTATTCAGATAATGAATGTTTTGTTTTGTATGTTCATTAGGGATTTATCGTAAAATGGTAAATGGTATTCTGTAATGTTTTTATATCATTATGTTTATGAAATAAACATTAGGTTTGTTAGGCAGGTCTGTGGGAGCACGTTTATCAATGATGTGAGCTACGTCACATAAGATGAGAGATACATTCAAATAAAAAAAATTTACCCGTGGAAAAAGGATAATAATTCTGTAAAGTAAATGAGAAATTTTACGAGTGGTTACATAATGATACGCCAGGCCTGATTCAAATAAGGTCATAAGCACACATATAACCGTAAACAAACACCCCCTTTGTATGGACCAATACTAAGGGGTTTTACTTACCTGAAGTTGTAATTACTAGCCAACTAGAAGTCATCGAAAGGAGACAAGGTTCAAGCATTGAATCAGTATTAACTATGCCTTTGTATGTATCACCAGAATTGTTTATGCTAGTGTTTACGACGTCTGTATACATGTCTTCAAACTTAATTTGTTATGGATTTGTGATGATGCGAAAAGTGTACCGCTTTTAGGGGGTCATTTAAGCCATAAATCGTATTTATTTGATCAAATATTGCCCTAAATCGTTCCTTTTGTCATTTTAGGTACTTTGGAGAAGAAATCTGGAAAAGGAAGCATTTTGGACGTTTTTGGAGCATAAAAGTGAAGAATTCGACAAAATGCCAAAGCTGCTGCAAAAGTACACGTGGCGGCGTCAAGGATTGCTCCTGACGGCGTCACTGTAACACCCCCAAAATCACATTATTAGCGGAAGCATACACTTTGGGGTGCTACGTGGTTGATAATCATCACACAATATATAGTGAACGGATTAAAAATCCGTTTTAAAATATATTACACAAGTCAATTCATGTAGCGATACATAAAATCCATTTTCGATGAAAATGAAGCCCATTTAAATAAAAGGTTCAATAGTCAGAGTAAACGCATTAAAAACATTTCCATCATTTATTGTGACCGACGCCATGCACTGCTCCTGGCTAAACGCACCTCAGTTTCCTGAGAAAAACATGCTAAAAGTCAGCTAACGCTGGTGAGTTCATAGGTTTAAGTAATAGCACACATGGACCAATAGCAATATCATAAAAATAATTCAGCAGATACACACTATCCGGTATGCAAACACTAAGCCTCATCCTACCGATCTATGACATGCAGCACGACTAGCGTTAGCAATTAAATAAGGGTGCCCGCGAGTGTTAATCCCCAGACACTCGGACTATTATTCGATTTGGTATACGTTCGCCTTGGCTATGCCGAGCCAACCGAACGGGGACGTCACTCCCAATAGATCTATTTATATCAAACGGCTTCCTAGACAGGAATTAACGGCAGATGATAGTGGGCACAAAATGGGATTCAGCAAACTTAGGTTTCTGCATCTTAGTGTGATCTTAAAAGCAAATTCATTTCTGGTCCATGAAAACAGTTTTTGCATGTTTCTCACCCCAAGCTTATAAAACAAAAATCGTATAAAATATGGGGCTATAAACTCACCTTTCAAATACAGCAATTCAGCCATCAATCAAAATAATGCAACCGCGCCGATCAGCACCCTAAATTAGTACGGTAAGTCTTAGCAAATCATTTGTGGTTCAAGTCTTTACTTTATTTGAAAAGTTTTACGTTTGACCTGTGCTCGTGTAATTTCTTGCTTGCTGTGTGGTAAAGTATATTTCGAAACGATTTATTTTTATAACTCTTTGGGGGTAGCTCATGGTGAAAGTGCATGGTGGGAATACGTAACGGAACATCCGTGCTAGTATTCGCGATTTAAGTGTGCAAGTGTTATATATATATATATATATATATATATATATATATATATATATATATATCATAAGTTAATTTCTCATATATTTAATTAATGGAGATTAATTAAATAAGTTTTTGAAGAATGGTTAATAAAATATAGTTAGCGAAAAATCATTATGTTTAGAAATACCGTTTATTATTCTCATTATAAGAAAACAAGTTTTGTTAAGTAATTCCATAAAGTATTCTTAAATTAAGCGTTTTCACAAAATATTCTAAGTGTTGGATTTTTAAAAAATTTGGGCATGACGCATTCGTTTATACAACGTTTCCATTTATCTCACGTGTTGCAAACTTTACTTTAAATACTTCGCTAACTAGTTATAAGTGCAAAATACTTCTAGTGACATATATGTCAAGTGTTTTGAATATATATATTCGTAGTTATATTGTTCATTATCTTAACTTTAAGTAATAACACTAAATTTCGACACGAAGTCAATATTTCTTCAAAAAAGTCAACAAAAGTCAATCTAAATGTCATTTTAGGAAAAATGTCAATTTTTACCCTTTCGGAGACTAAGCGTCTCAAAACAAGTCCAAAAATAGTTATCGTTATATTTATCGTTTCGTTAAACATTTTTAACTTCGGCGAGTCGGAAAATATTCCAAAAATCAAATTTATCATTTTTCTTTGTATATTGGGCCGAACTATCAAAATAAGCCCAATTACCATTTTTGACCCAAAACACATTTTTAGTTATAACGTATATATCGACACGTTACTAAAAATCATTTTACTCGTTCAATACATTCGTTTGGTCAAAAAGTCAAACTTACAAAATTTCACATGGGCTTCGGCCCAACAGTAAAATAGTGGGTTTTTATGGCCCAAAATCTATTTAGCCCAATTTGTATTTATTTGTTACTTATTAGTTATTTTTAGTTACCAAATACACTTTATACTTATCAAATAATCTCCAATAATTAAGCTACTTAATCAAAAGTCAAACTTTGACTTTTCTACTGTTCATTCGACCCATATATTGCATCTCAACTTATTTTCACCTTTTAACTAATTATTTTTAGTAACTTATATCTTATTAAATAAGCCAAACTAATTAAACACTTTACTATATTTTTCCACCATTTCACCATTTGAGCCAAAATTTTATGTTTTTCAAAACCCCAATAATCTTATATTTTTAACACTAGTCGAACCATGTATGTGCTCAAAATTTCAATATGGTGCTTAAATTAGTGTAAAAACCGTAACTAGTGTTTGTATCCTCAAACTACCATCATATGCAACAATATTTACCACACAAGCAAAAAATCTACTAATTAACTCATATTCATCCAAAAATGTCGAGCACTATAAACTCTAGATCAAACCATAGCTTAAATCATATTATCAAAACATATACATTTAACACTTTTAAACATCACTATACACCATATAAACAAGAGATAAACAAATTTAGAAAAGTTTTAAGAATCCTCACAATGGGTTATGTTGTTAACGTGTGATATGAGGACCAAAGACACCCAAAACCTTGCTAGTTTAATCCAACTCCAAATTACCCAAAAAACCTTTGCAAAAACCTTTGTTCTTGATCTTTTGTGGAGAAATTTTTTGTAATTGATTGTATGTGTGTGATAAGTGGCGTATGAATGAGGCTACAAAAAGAGATGATCAAGTTATTTTAAGTAGTATTAAAAGATAAGATGTGAAAATCCAAAAAGTATACTACCATTTTAGGCAAATTCTAGATTACATTTAGGATAGATAGCAAAATTATCCCATGTGATGTTTGAGGTGGCCTAGGTGGCCGGTTTTAGGATTATTAGGGAGGGCAAAAATAGTTTTGATCCCGCTTTGGTGTATAGTGTATCGGTTTAAGTTAAAAAGTTACCGTAAAGTCCCGGTTTGACGTTTTTGGACCCGATAAAGTAAAATAAAGTTTTTAACCATGTTTTTTTCAAAAATATAATAAAATGTCATTACTGACTCAAAAATGTATTTATTTGACCTTTACCATATGTACTGTGCTGTCGGTACGCGCATGCGGTTGTTTTTCAGAAAAATGCGAGAAAGCTCTCAGTAAATTATAATACTTGTCAGTAACTATCAGAAATGTGATAATTTAACTTTACTGAAAAAAATAAACTTTTTCTGCAGTGACTGTTGGCTACAGTATGCTGGGACAGCTCCCGAAAATGCTCAAAAATTCCCTGAAACATGCAAATGCGCATAGAAATGCTTAGCTTAATAATAATTAATACTCATATAATATTAATTAACAACGTGAAAATTACCATTTGTCACAGTCACGGATTGGCAAAAGAGGTGGATATGACAAATACACGTGACGCGCCAGAAAGTTTTACAAAGAAAGTCTGACAGCGTCACCCTTTAAGGTGATCAAGGCCGTCTCGTGCTAAGACAAAGAGAGATGGCCATCTGGATTAAAGAGTGACGGCGTCACCCTTAACCTTGACGGCGTCAACCCTTAACGCGCCAGAGAGGATTTTGGAGGATTAAAAAGGGACGGCGTCAAGAAGGCCATCAAGAAACCCTAACCGCGGTGAGGTGACGGCGTCACGCTCTATAACGTGACGCCGTCAGATCTGTTTCCCTATATATAGTTTTGCAATTTTTATTTATAGTGTGCAACTTTGTGAGGAGAAACCCTAAGACGATTTTTCTGCCATTTTTAAGGGTTTTATACCCTTGGATCTCCCATGTTCAATTGAAGATAAGTAATCAATTAATCATTCAATATGTCTATGTGTTGTTTGATAATATCTTGTTCTTGTCTTTTATTTAACATGCTAGGCTAGATTTATCTTGTGTTTGCTTAGATCTAATGAAACCTAACTATTGATTATTGGTTGTTGGTGTGTTATTAATTGTATTGGATGATTGTTTATCGATGTTAGGCTTAAGAAAACTGGCTAACCTCCTATACGGTAACTTGCTTGAACGTCTTAAGAAACATGAACCAATGCGTACTAAGGTTATTATGGTTGTATTTAATGCATGAGCGAATTCTAGTGATCCCATGTTAGGAGCTTCTTAGCCGGCTCGACATAGGAGTGAAGTAGGAGCTTGTAGAGTTGGGGAAGTACGTACGCCACCCCACGATTGGTATTAAGGAATACACCCGTCATCCACGCAATTAATACACACTAATCAACCGGTAAAAGATAGTTAGGGAGTAAGGAAATCTAAGTAAACACATTTCTCTCCATATAAGTTCCACAACCTTTTTATTTTCAGTTATTTTATTTTATTTGCAATTGTAGTTATTTGGGTTAGTTGACTAGCAACTAATTCCGCCCACTCCTTCAAACCCGAGATTTTACTTGCTTTTATAAAAATATATAAAAATACAAAAAGAATCTTCTCTCACCCTTAGACCTATTAGAGTAGTTTTTCAATCCTAACGACACTATTCCCCTAGAGAACGATCAATCCCCCGGTACTTGCCACTACACTATACTACATCGGTCAGGTACACTGCCTGGTGGGGATTGCAAGCCTCTTGAGATCCCTCGAGAGGTAAAACCTGTTGTAAGGTCGCAAAACCACGCATCAAGTTTTTGGCGCCGCAGCCCGGGGAGTAGTTATTGCTTAGGTTGAAATTTCTTTTTATTAGGTCTACTCATTAGATTCCTATCTTAGTGAGATTTTTATTTTCTTTTTATTAGCTTTCTTGTAGTCTATCTTTTTCTTTGTGCCCTTTGTTTGTAAAACCATTTTCATTTGTCACTATGGCGGATGAAACTCCATTTAGATCATTGACAATAGAGGAATAACTATATTTCACTAATAGATTTGCTTCCTATCATTCCAATGAATTTTTGTGTGCTCTTAGTGATTTCCAAGAGGAGTTGGGGGTAAAGTTAGATGGGTTTAATGAATTCTATGCATGTGTGATTTCTATTAGACGATCATTATCAGGATCAATTCCTTTTAGTAAGACCCTTTGGATGAATTTTGAGGAAAGATTCCTAACCATGACCCATAAGTGGAACGAATTAGTGGATTTGTATGAGCAAAAAGACCTAGTTTCTAAGAACATGGACTTAGAGTCAAACCAAGATTCTGAGATGGTTAGTGTTGAACTACCTAGTTGCATGAGTGGGATAGATTTCACCAAAACATACGACACACATAAGGGCAGAGTTGAGCCACCTAGCTGTATGTCATGGTTAGGCACTACCATAATACAGGATGAACACATAGGTGATCTTGACACAAGGAATGATGAGATAAGTAACATAAGCCTGCTAGATACCCCACAAGTCCTACCATCATTTGAGGTACCCACACCGCCCGTGACTTACCCGGAAGAAGTAGAAGAGACTTTAGGAATCCCGATGGAGGTAGAATCCTTGGACCAAGCACCACTAGAGGATATAGGTTTGAATACTTATAGTGATAACCTTACTCTTAGTTCTAGGGAATTTCCTAGTGTTGATGAACCGGAACCTCAACCTTTACACAACTTTCCATCCTTAGATACATTTCTAGGAGACAAAAGAGGAACCGACCCACCCATCAACCCATATTATCCGGGTAGTTTTAGGATGAAGGAAGCCATTCACTCACCCCCTTCACCTCACGTGGCATATTTCCACCCTAAGGGTGTGTATCGCTACTTTCACCCACACTTAATCCTAAGTGTAGGGAAAACCTCCCCTATTTCCGTTAAATAAGGGTAGAGTCAGGCTCGTGACTCGAACAAAAACAAGCGCTTATTGGGAGGCAACCCAAGCTTTATTTGTTTAATTGTTTGATGTTTTTATTTTATTTGTTTGTTTGTGTCATATATGCTTAATCATAATTGTTTAATTTTCATGTTTCGAATAATTTGTGAAAATGCTTTATCTTGTTTTTAACCTCGTCTTAATTGCATATAAAGGTATTTTACAAAAGTTAAGTGTAAGGGAAATCCAAATCGGTTTATTAGAACAAATGAACATGAATCATAACAATATTAAATTAGCATACATATTATTAATTGTTTGAGTCAAATGCTTGTATCGAGTCATAATGATATTTTGCAGGAATTCCAGGAAGTAAGGTTAGTATAGATTTTTCCAGAAATTTTCCGGAAACTTAACATGAGAATTCTGTCAGATCATTTCTGACGGCGTCAGACCCCAGTCTGACGGCGTCAGGTTTTAATTTTCTGAAATTTTTGAAAGTTTTGTTTTTCTTCCGGAATCATAAAATGCTTTATTAAATCTCTAACTTATAAACTCCAGGAATCTGCAAAATAATCATTCCACAAGCATTATATCCTTATACAGATTTATCCCGCCGATGTTATGCAGGTTTTTCGTGTTTGTTTTCTCAGGTTTAACAGGTTATTTTGGACAAGGAGATGTATGTGGAATCAAGCTTTTGGCGCTGCTTTAATCTTGAAGCTTCAACATTACCTTGGAAGAAGATCTAACCATGTTACCCCTTTATCCACCGAACGAATCAGGGGAGTATTTGATTTCATTCTTTTACCTTGTTTACTTTTACATCTTGTTATTTGAACATTGGGGACAATGTTCATCTTAAGTGTAAGGGGGGGGGGGGTAAAGTACGATACTTTAGAGAATGCTATTACGCTTGATTTTTCCTTTGTTTGATGGTAGATGTGTAATAAAACTGAGATAAATATCTGTTAAGGCAATTTTAGTGCCAAATTAAATTTTTTTTTACAACATATAGGAGTGAAACTTTGGTCTTAATGAGCGTCTCATGGATAGGAATTATATGACTAGCACAAAACCGTACCACTAAAAAAATTTTCCACCCCCAAATATGTGAGGTTCGCCCCTAGAATTGGTAGGAAAAGCATTTATGCTATGATGTGTGTACCGGTAGTACTTAGATTCTAGAACTTGCGTTAGGACCATTCCGAGGCCACAAGTGAGACTACATTCGTGTAGTTAGATTTACTACATGATAAGAGGCATTAGGATTAACCCATTGTTTTACACCTGTGTTTTTGTTATAATTACATTGGCTACATTGGTCAAGTAATTCTCCCACACCCTTTGCGTTGTACTCATTTTTAGTACACGATACCCCTAATACACCCCTCAGAGCCTATCTTTTCATTTCTAACTTTAAGCATTTTACTTAAAGTAAGAATTTGTTTACACCCCACTTAAATGTACACCCAAATCGCCTTAGCCTACCTTGTATGCACTCATCTTTAGTGCATTATTGTGACAAAATTTGTTTAAACCCTTAGTTAATTATCTAATTGATTACATGGTTGCTAAGTCAAGTCATATCCTTGTACATATTATTTTGGGACGATTGGGACTCATGGGTAAAGTACTAGTGTAATGGAGTAATGGGGAAGAACAACATTATTACCCCCATATGTGCTAAATATTTTAAAAGTACTCCAAGTGTTTCGATTATCTTAATTCGAGTCATTAGAATAGTTAATTGTAAAGTATGTAAAAGTTCAAGTGTAAGGGGAGAACCGAGGCCCCTACGATGTATTATTTTGGATGGTAGGGTAAGAGTGTATGAAAAAAAAAATTGATGAGAAAAAGAAAAGTAGAAAAAACATACGGACTACCATCCCGTTTCATTTTATGTTTATTTTATCTTTTTGTTATTTTCTTTCATTAGCTTAAGTCGAGTCTAGTCTTGGCTTAGCAACGCCATATTGTACATGTAATTAATCAAGATCTTTAACTCGCCACCAGTAAAATATCCTTTATCCAACAAAACCGTGTTTATCATATCCCTACACCTAATGTTATAACCCGTTTAAAAGCCCTCTTTGATAGTTTATCTTAGGTGCTTACGCCTAGTGGAGGAGGTTTTTGATCCTTTCCCAAGCCTATGGTAATCTATTTGCTATGACAGGTAGTGAGAGATATTATCCGTTTTCATTTATGAGATATACTTTTATGACACCTGAGAGATGTGAGTATCTAAACACTACTTGTGAGGTGCTAGTTTGTAATCTCCGTGTTTATTATGATTAAAGTGGAACGACTATTTGTTGTAATTACTTTTATATTAACGTTAAATGACCCCTAACTTGTATTTTGATTAGAATAAAAGCGCATTTGCTTGAGGACAAGCAAATCTCAAGTGTAAGGGTATTTGATGAAGCGAAAAGTGTACCGCTTTTAGGGGGTTATTTAAGCCCTAAATCGTATTTATTTGATCAAATATTGCCCTAAATCGTTCCTTTTTTCATTTTAGATACTTTGGAGAAGAAATCTGGAAAAGGAAGCATTTTGGACGTTTTTGGAGCATAAAAGTGAAGAATTCGACAAAATGCCAAAGCTGCTGGAAAAGTACACGTGATGGCGTCAAGGATTGCTCCTGACGGTGTCACGGCTTGGCAAAAGAGGTGGATATGACAAATACACGTGATGCGCCAGAAAGTTTTACAAAGAAAGTCTGACAGCGTCACCCTTTAAGGTGATCAAGGCCGTCTCGTGCTAAGACAAAGAGAGATGGCCATCAGGATTAAAGAGTGACGGCGTCACCCTTAACCTTGATGGCATCAACCCTTGACGCGCCAGAGAGGATTTTGGAGGATTAAAAAGGGACGGCGTCAAGAAGGCCATCAAGAAACCCTAACCGCGGCGAGGTGACGGCGTCACGCTCTATAACGTGGCGCCGTCAGATCTGTTTCCCTATATATAGTTTTGCAATTTTTATTCATAGTGTGCAACTTTGTGAGGAGAAACCCTAAGACGATTTTTCTGCTATTTTAAAGGGTTTTATACCCTTGGATCTCCCATGTTCAATTGAAGATAAGTAATCAATTAATCATTCAATATGTCTATGTGTTGTTTGATTATATCTTGTTCTTGTCTTTTATTTAACATGCTAGGCTAGATTTATCTTGTGTTTGCTTAGATCTAATGAAACCTAACTATTGATTATTGGTTGTTGGTGTGTTATTAATTGTATTGGATGATTGTTTATCGATGTTAGGCTTAAGAAAACTGGCTAACCTCCTATACGGTAACTTGCTTGAACGTCTTAAGAAACATGAACCAATGCGTACTAAGGTTATTATGGTTGTATTTAATGCATGAGCGAATTCTAGTGATCCCATGTTAGGAACTTCTTAGCCGGCTCGACATAGGAGTGAAGTAGGAGCTTGTAGAGTTGGGGAAGTACGTACGCCACCCCACGATTGGTATTAAGGAATACACCCGTCATCCACGCAATTAATACACACTAATCAACCGGTAAAAGATAGTTAGGGAGTAAGGAAATCTAAGTAAACACATTTCTCTCCATATAAGTTCCACAACCTTTTTATTTTCAGTTATTTTATTTTATTTGCAATTGTAGTTATTTGGGTTAGTTGACTAGCAACTAATTCCGCCCACTCCTTCAAACCCGAGATTTTACTTGCTTTTATAAAAATATATAAAAATACAAAAAGAATCTTCTCTCACCCTTAGACCTATTAGAGTAGTTTTTCAATCCTAATGACACTATTCCCCTAGAGAATCATCAATCCTCCGGTACTTGCCACTACACTATACTACATCGGTCAGGTACACTGCCTGGTGGGGATTGCAAGCCTCTTGATATCCCTCGAGAGGTAAAACCTGTTGTAAGGTCACAAAACCACGCATCAATTTGTATGTTCTGAGTTAACTTATTTTATCCTTTTAGGACTATGAAGCCAAACTAATCATTATGAGTAAACTGAACTACTTTTGTTTAATAAATCAAAAACTAGACGCAAAACGACGGAACTTTTTTAGGAGTACCTGCTTTGGACAATGGTTGGATCTGTTATATTTTGAACATGAAACACACGTCATAGACTATATGGTACATAATTAACATAGAGTGGACGACTCTCATTACGATATGCCCTTTACTTATTACCTCCATGGACATACTCTGCATTTTGGTCGTCCTGAGTTTTGTCTAATGACAGGATTGCGGTTTGGAAGTGTAAGCTTTGGGTTATATAGTTCTGGTGATCTCAAATTTTGTAATAGGGTATTTCCGGAAAAGCAAGGGTTGATTGTAACCAACTTAGACCTTATTGGTGTCATCGAGAATGAAGAGCGGTTTCGAAAGCTATCTGATGAAGACGAAGTACGGATTTCTCTTTTTTTTGGTGCAAAGGTAAACTTATATTAATCATCCAACCAATATACAACATAAGTATCACAAAACTATCTTTTGGACATGCCCCATAGACAGATACAATCAAAATATAAGAACAAACATATATCAGACAAGTCTACAACTTATCTCTGGTAATACTAAAATCTGACCAAAACAAGTGATCTTCAAGCACCACTGCACACATCATTGAAGCAGTTGAGTTTACCTTTATTGCACCTACCATCTAGCTACATTTCCCCTACATCTTTTCACCAAGATCATTCAACCAGCAACACCCACAATGATCAAGGTAGAAACAGATGATAGGCATCACTAGGAACCCATTACCTTTCCCAATCAAGGGCTATGCCATGTAACTTACATTTCCATCTCTAAAATGGTTTCAGTTACATGGGAACGCACTCCTTGAGGGGAAGCCCATCCATTACCTCCTTGATGGTGTATTGGATAGACCAAGAAGGATCATCTTTCACTCCTCTCTATTCTATCCATCATACACCACCCGCCAAACCATTACCCTTCTCAGTGTACAAGCCTACTTTATGGTACATCTTTATGAATTAGACCTCCTGTTGTTTCATCGTAGACTCACCAAACTCCCTCCCAAGGCCAAGTTTGTAAGTCATATGTGTCACAAACAGGTACAGTCACACCAATAAGACTCCAAGGTACAAGGTCTTGTCACACTGAATGGTTTGCATATCATTTGCTTACCTAAAGATTTGCTTATCCAAAGATCCAAACACCCCTTATACAGCAGCCAAAACAGAACAGGCAAAACAGAGCAGCCTTACATCAAATCCAAGACAAATATCTACTTAATTCCAAACACCCCTTACGGCAGAAAACCAGCATTCACCCCACATGACATACATACCCATACCTATATACCCTTCGCTCTTCTACATTTTACCTGCCACTTTTCTTCCACACTTCTAACATTGTGACTGTCTTTAACCATTATACCAAGAAGTTTACACTTAACAGTTTCAAAAACTTTCTTATAAACTTCTTGACTACTGTTTTGGACATCTTTGAAAATTCTCCCATTCCTTTCTTGCCAAAGAAAATAGACACTAGCAGTAAGGACCAACCTTCTAACAACCCATACAATGTTCTTATTAATACTTTCATCTGCAACACTCTTAATCAATTCATCCCAATTAGTTTTATCACACTTGATATCAGCAATCTCCTTTGCTCTATTCCAAACATCAGTTGAAAAGGCACAGTTGAAGAATAGGTGTTGCAGGTCTTCATTATCACTTAGACATAGAGGACATATATTGACATTATGAATACCCCATTTTTGCAGCTTCTCTTGTGTACTTAATCTATTTTGAATGGCCAGCCAGAGTATGAAAGAATGCTTTGGTATGCACTGTGAGTACCAGACCAGTCTATACCAATATACTTTTGGGAAAAAGTGCACAAATCAATAGTTGTATTTTTGACTGAAAAATTAACTTCTTCACCACTTTTACTTAGCCACACCACAATATCATTTGCTTCTGTATTGAAATTAGGATCTTCAAGACTAGTAATAAGTGGAAATTTATCAAACCATTCCAGAGGCCACTTCCATTTCCCATCATCAATCATATCACCAACTCTCAGATTCATAGTTAACCTAGCATCATAAATGTCTCTGTAAGTGAGATATTGTATTAATGGTCCCATAGAACACCAATTATCATACCACATTGAAGTATTCCTCCCATTATTCACTTTGCATTTAACATTCTCTCTAACCTTGTCTCTGATTCTAAGTAGGTTTTTCCAACCCCAACTATCACCAGGATCTTCAGTGATTTCCCAAATACTCTTCTCTCTCAGTTTCACAACATGCACCAATTTAATCCATAAATTATCTTTTTAACTACAATATTCCAAATCTGTTTTGCCAACATTGCTTCATTCCATATGTACAAATCTTTAAGGCCTAACCCACCCTGATCTTTAGGTCTGCAGATGGTACTCCAGGCAACTTTTGCTTTACCTTTGACAGAATCACCTTGAGCCCATAAAAAACTTTTTAAAAGCTTGTTGATGTCTTTGATTACAGTACTTGGAATTAAGAATATAGATGCCCAGTAAACATGAATAGATTCCAAAACAATAGCTATTAATTGGAGTCTACCTGCATATGACAGGTACTTATTCTTCCAATTATTGATTTTCATTTGAATCCTTTCTAGTAAGCAACCACATTCTCTCACCCCCAATCTTTTGGTAATTAGAGGAACACCTAAGTATCTAATAGGCAGTTTACCACTAGTAAAGGATAGGATCTGAGTGATAGCAACTTTTTCTTCATCATTCATGCTTCCAAAATAAACTGTACTCTTTGAATGGTTAGGATTCAGACCTGAGCAGCTACTAAATTCTTCAAGAGCTCTTTTGATCACACCCACAGACCTAGCATCACCATGGCTTATGACTAATAAATCATCTGCAAAGTAGACATGAGACAACTTAATCTTTTTACAGCCAAAATGGTATTGAAAACCTCCATCTTTGTCAATTTGTCTTTTGAGCATTAGGGTGAATATTTCCATAATAAGTGTGAACAAATAAGGAGAAACAGGGTCTGCTTGCCTTAAACCTCTTCCTCCCTTGAAAAATCCCACTCTTTCTCCATTTATACACAAAGTGAAAACAGTTGTGGTAACACATTGCATAATCCAATGGATCATTTTTTCATGAAAACCAAAACCTTCAAGTATTCTTTTGAGGAAACTCCATTTAACTGTGTCATAAACTTTCTATATATCAATCTTGAATGCTACTTTCCTTGGCCCACTTTTTCTATTATAACCTTTCATTAGTTCTTGAGTCAACAATATATTATCCTGAATCTGTCTTCCAGGTATAAAAGCACTCTGATTGTTGCTAACCAAATGACCCAAAACAGGCTTTATTCTATTGGTGATGATCTTGCTGATGCACTTATAAATGACATTGCAACATGCTAGGTCTGAATTCATTAACTTTGTTTGGTGTAGATACTTTAGGGACCAAAGTCACAAGAGTTGCATTGATCTCCCCTAAAAGTCTTCTGGAAGAGAAAAATTCTTTAACTGCACAACAGAACTCATTACCAATGATTCCCCAAGCATTTTTGAAAAAAGCAGTAGTGAAGCCATCTGGTCCAGGTGCTTTTGCATCATTGATATCAAACAAAGCTTTTTTGATTTCCTCACAAGTGACATTTCTAATCATACCCTCTGCCTTTTCAGTACTCAACTTATTAACAAATAATTCTTCGCTGTCTTCAATATTCTGCACTTCATGACTAACACCAAGGAACTCTTTAAAATGTTTCAAGAAGAGATTTGGAATTTGATCCCCCTCATATCTCACCCCATTTTCATCACATAAAGAGAAAACTTTACTTCTATGGGCTCTGCCTTTAAGAACTTTATGGAAGAAACCAGAGTTTTTATCCCCTTCCTTCAACCATTTAACTCTAGCTTGCTGACTCAATAATTTCTCCTCATCTAATTCTGCCTCAATGAATTCTTCAACAAGATTAGTTTCAATTGATCTTAACTGAGGATTATGGGGGTCTTGGTCAATCTCAGTTTGCACTTGTTGAAGTTGTCTTCTAAGATTCTCAACTCTTTTGAAAAGGCTACCTCTACACCAAGCTAATTTATTCAAGGGAACTTTTAAGCTCTTCAGTTTCTTTACAACTTTATACATGTAAAACCCTTCCATTTCTTTACTCCATCCATCTTTAACAATATTCAGGAACTCCTTCTTCTCAGTGATGAAATTGGCAAATCTAAAAGCCCTCTTTTGCTTTTTGATACCCGTTGGAATACATAGAACAGCTGGAGTATGATCAGAAATGATATAAGGAAGAAATTTTGCATTAGCCTGAGAGTATTGTTTAATGAAATCCTCATTTGACATCATCCTATCAAGCTTCTTAAGAATTCCTGTCAAATCTGCAGCTTTAACTTTCTTCAAATTCTTTGTCCATGTGAAGTGCAGTCCAGTCTTACAAATGTCTTCCACCTCAATTTTATTAACACACTCATAAAAATCCAACATATTAGCAGTCATAGCAGAACCTCCTTTAGAATGTTCAGTAACACTAATAGTCACATTAAAATCCTCAGCTATACCCCATGGTCTACCATTGACATACCTACTATTCTGTATTAATTCCTTCCACAGTTCTCTCCTATCTAAACCATCATTATCAGCATATATAAAGGTGTAGAAGCACTTTATTTTGTATTTGTCAGCACTCATAACACAAAATATGGATTGCCGTATCCTATTAAGTACTTGAATACTGACCTCTTGATCATCCCATCCCAGTGCTATTCTACACCCTTTAACACAATACTGCATATTAGAAGTCCATTCCCATCCTTGGAAAACCTTATCACAAATATTTTGCAATTTTTTACTTCTCAATCTTGTCTCAAGGACTGCACATACGTTCAAATTCTCTCTAAAGATCAAATTCTTAACTTCCTTTTGTTTTTAAATTGTATTCAGGCCTCTAATATTCCATACACCTACTTTAAAATCTAACTCATTATCATTAAGCACATTACCATCCAAACCATTAACTTCATTCACCTCCATAGTCTTTGCTACTCCACCAGTATCACTAATCACATCCTCTATGGTCTCTTTTCCCTTGTCATTACTATCTCCCATACCTGTATCTTCTGCACTCTTTTCCTTAAAATATTCCTCATATCAGCTATCCAATTCACTGACTCAGAGGGGGTTGGTTTCAAGTTTTTATTCAAATATTGGTCCACTATTATCCTATCTTTCAAGATCCTAAGCTCTTGGTCATCATCTTCTGGTAGTGTATTGAGTACAAAATACTTGTTTACTGTCTTCCTCATTTCCTCTGCTTCCTTCTCTTTCAAATTCCATACCCTTCTACCACCAGATGTTCTAGCATTACTATTATTCTTACTCACCATATTGTTTTGTTTTCTCCTATATTCCTGTTGTTGATAAGTGTTGTAGTTAAAACCTCTGTTTTGTTTTGGGACATTTTGGTTGTGCTGCTCATTGTTACTAACTGGTTTCTTCTGCACCTACACTTCCTCTTTTCCCTTTTTACTACCTTCCTCCATATCATTCTTTGCCAAACTTTCCTTATCTCCCACCTTATCCTTTTCATCAACTTTATTCTTATTAAACTTGCAGTGCTCGAAATCATGACCAAACACTTTGCATTCAGTGCATCTTGCAGGCTTCCAATCATACAATACACCTATTTTCTTACTTCCTTTAACTTTGTTGTCCATATCCCTATACTGCACCTCAATTTCATGTTTAATATCTTTTTCAGCATCAATTTCTACTAAAACTCTAGCATAATCCAGGTTACCTACACCTTTATTGCACATGGATGCTGTCATAGAATCCATAACAATAGGTTTCCCTAAACTGCTAGCTAATGCACTCACCCCCTTCATACTCCAAGCTTCAAGTGGTATATTAGTCATCTTAACCTAAACATGCAGTTTTTTAGGTTTAATTTTCTGCATACCAATTTCAGGACTCCATTTTTGGACAAACATAGGTTTGTTTTGTACCATCCAAGGTCCCTTTTCAATGACAGCATTCAACCCTTCTATATCCCTAAATTTGAACAAGTACTGGCCATTCTTACTAGCACTAATATCAGTTATTCCAAACTTACTCCACATTCTCCTAATATTGTACCTTAGTCCATTAATATGCATATTATACCCAATAAATTGTCCACAAGCAGATAACAACCACCTTTCACTCCCATTCTTCACAAGCATTTCATCAAAAACCACAACTTCATTACCAGCTTCATTTACTTCAGTAGGTATATACATGAGTTCCTTTGGAAACCCATCCTTTTTCACAAAATTAGCATAAGAAGTACCAATCATATCCTTATCATTATTACTTCCAGGCACACTAGTATCAATTTTACTAACATTCGTATCTATATCATCATTATTACCTATAACACCAGTATTATCAACAGAATTACTTACAGTGCTATTTATCTCAGCATTCACCACATATTTAGGAACAGGAGCACTCACATTCACCTCAACTTCACCATTAGAATTCATTTCAGCATCCTTCACAACACCTCCTTCCTTTCCATTAATAGTTTCTTCAACCAATACAGGAGTTCCCAAATTCTGCACATTTTCCCCTTTCCCTGTACTAACATCTACCTTATCCTTTCGATTTTGACTTAAATTGCCCACTACATGATCATTGTATTTCGTAGGAACCTTTAATTGTCTCTTATTAGACCTATTTCTATTCGACATACTGAAAACTACTGATCTAATCACTAAGTAATTGAAAAATGAACGATTAAAATGTGACGCCAAATCATCATCAATCAATTACTAGGTGAAAATTGGGGAAAAGTATATCAGTGTGTGCGGAATGAAAAACTGAATCTAATGATTGGAACAGAATTGAGAATTATGCACTAATTGGCTAGATCTAAGAAAAACGAAGAAATTCAATGGGGTAAATGGCAGGGAAAGTTTGTTTGAGGAGAGAGAAATTGGGGATATTTGATATATTATTTCATACAAAAAATATGACATACGGATATCTCTTTTGTTAGTCTTAGAGGTTTTCTTTATGGGTCGTTTGTTGACATTCCAAGTTGATGACACATTGATGAGGTTGGTTGAAAATCTAGAAGCTTGGAATGCATTTCCACGGGGTGAACATATTTGGAATCATTTATACGACCAACTACATAATGTAATGGATAAGCACACGGATAACCACCTTTTAGGATTGCAGAAAGATCCAAAGTATGTCCCGACATATACTTTTTCTGGATTTGTATTTGCTTTCTAGGTTTGAATTTCTTTGTATTAATAATATTTTGCAGCCCAACATTTTGACAGATTTTTAAATTGATAAGTTTTTGTTTTACAATTTGTTTAGATTTGGATACTCGAGTCTTTTCAAAGATGTGATCGTTGGTGGAGTAAAGACCCAAATGTGATACCAAGAGCACTTGCCTGGTCTAGGAAGTCGATATTTAAAACAAGTGATCATTCCTACCATTTTTCAAAGGTTAATCTTTTTCTAGTTTATTTTACATGAAATAAAATAGTCTAATACTTTACTAAAACATATGTTATTTGTCCCCAATAAATTTTAGGAGTCAAGTACACGTTTTGATCTCAGACCTAATACACCTGAGTACGAGTCTTCATGGTGGATACATAGCCAAGAATTTTTCCAAAACTACGTTCCCAGGGCTCCGGTCACATCCAATTACAACCTTTACGATGCTTATCATAACAAGTTGGCAAAGGCACGCAAACGTGTCTGTGGAAAACTAGAAGAGGGGTTGAATAGTTTTACCATTTTTAATTTCTTTTTCTTTGTTATGTTTGTATGAAATGACTTAATGTATGCAAAAAAATAACAAATAAGTATAGTGCAAGAAAGAAATGATCAAACGACAACACGAGTGTTTATAGTGGTTCAGTCTACAAGGACACTTTTTCCTTGCCCTACTCCACTCCCCGAGTATCCAACTCAAGAGTTTTCTTCACTAGTCAACAAGCTCATTTATCCGGCGGAGAAAACCTTTATACGTCGCTTACAATATTTCCGACACAAAGTTAGATATCAAGTTCTTTTACAAGGGTACAGCCACTCCCGTCACACTTAGTATTTTGAGGACTGAAATACTAACAGATCACTATCAGAGGTTTATGATGGTTTGGTACAAACAATGATGTAAGAATGAATACAATTCACACAATGACAAACAAACAAGCCTTGCAACGTTTTGTTGAAGCTTGTAATGCTTTGATCTTCTTGTTACGAAGAAGTTCACTAAAATGAAATAAGAATGAGTTAGATATAGAGAATAATGAATGTGAGAATGTATGTTGTTTTATGTATGAAAGTGATGATAAAACATCAATGTGTGGCTTACTATTTATAGGAAACAAGTTCCAGCAAACCACGGATGGGACGGAACCAAAATGAGGGTTCCGTCCGTGTAGTCGTTTGGTTCCGCGGGGACCTGACAGAGAATCATCCAAATCTTTATCAAATCTAACCAACATATTTACCATATCTTTCCATGATTCTTTGAGTAACAATCTAAACAAGATATTCATCATATCTTCCAAAGATCTCAAAGATGATGCATGCTATGATGTAAAAATACATTTCCATTTTAGATTAACTAGTTTATGAAAGTATACTTTGTAAAATGTATATATTACCTAAGTGATGTTTAATTTATGTTTATGAAAGACTTGTGACTATATATGTAAAAGACTTAACTATATTTATGTTTTGCTAAAATAAAGTTTATAATTGTCGTTAACAAAATATAGCAAAGATCGTAAAATATAAATAACGTTTTTTAGACGATATTTGTATTAACAATCTCCCCCTTTTTGTTGAGGACAAAATATAAAATTTATTTTTAAGTAATGAGATAAATGAAGTGCTAGTCTTTTAAAAATATAGATTAAACTTGTTTTTATGCAACATGTTGATTTTTAAGTTGTAAAAAATACCAATTGTGACCAATTTGTGAGTTAGTTTAAGTTTAATATTTTCTCCCCTTTTTTGTCGAAACAAAAAGAAGAGAAGCGTAGCGGAATGTAGTGCAAGCCCGAGCTTGATTAGCTCCCCCTTGGTCAATACTCCCCCTTGATGGGGTGCCAAGTACATGGATTTTGAATGCTGCAAAGCAAAGTTTAGTAATAAATAATCCAAACTAACCATACATAAACTAACACACAAAACATAATAGAACATCATTTAGTTAGTAAAATTCATTTTGACTAAGGTCAAAATGTTGGGACATAAATGAGTATGAGGAAATGAAATGCAAAAATGAAAAATAACTTAGAAAAAAGATCCTAGAAAAATAGAAAATAAAATCCTAAAAAAAAAAAAAATAAAAAAAAAATCCTAATATTATTATTTCATCCATCCTAGTTGTTCTATTGAGGAGGAGGATGGGAAAGAGCGTTTAAACGTTCGAGGGTGTGTTGGAGGATGAACCTCATTTCATCCTGTAGTTTATGGACCATTATGTTGGTCCTTTCGCTAACCCTCGTAGTTCGTTCACACATGGAACAACCATGGCGAGGGAAGCCGGGTGGAAGTGGTAAGGCTTGATTGTCATTTGGTGTTGGTGGTGGATTTGATTGAGTGTTATGTACTTGAGAGGTGTTTGGTGGTGGTATGTTGGTTGCATTTGAGAAAAAGACTTCTTGTAAATGCATAGCTTTTTGAATGTGGGAACCTATCATGTTTTTAAAGGTGATGAGACCATTCATTTCCTTATAGATATTACGGATTTCTTGTGAGCTTGGAGGGTCAATCCACATGGACTCATCAATGTCCTCAAAAGTAGGGAAAAAGGATTGAGGTTGTTGAGTTTGAGGTTGAGGTTGATCATTGTGGGTTTCATGTTGTGGATGGTCTCCATAGAGTGGCCCATGGATGTCCTTATAAATAGGGTGAAAAAGTAGAGGTTGAGGATGAGATGGTTCACTATCAAAGGGTTCATTAGGCATGAATGATGCCCTTGCTTGTTCTTGAGCGATACGCTTGATTTTTGCAAATGATGGTAGAGGAGGTGGATTTGATGTTCTTGGTGGCAAGTCTTCCAAAGTCTCCAAAAATGGATGAGGAGAAGTTGGTGGTGTAGCAAAAAGTTCGATGGGTTATAGTTTTGGAGATTTTGGAGGTGATGATGATGTAGGTGGTTGTGATGGAGCGGGAAGTGGTTGCTATTGGGGTTTTAGTTGGTGGTGGAGTAGTAAAAATGGTAGTTGATCTTGGTGGAGGTGTTGAAGTAGTTAGAGACAAGAAGTTTTCATATCTGATGGGTGATGAGATGGTAATAGGTGAACAGTCTGATGATGATGAGTTTAGGTTAACGAAGCAACAAGGTTTGACACTTATTCTAGCGGTTCTTCTTGCTTGCCTAGCGGAGGGTGACGAGTTGGTGGATTTTGTCATTGTTGATTTGCTTAAGGGATGCTAAAAATCACAAGAAGTGGTGGTGAAGGTGTGAGGAATGTGTATCCTGGAGGTGCTAATTTATAGAATTGAAGATACATGGAAGATTGTGTTTTGATTTGATGTTAATCCATACAAAAATGGTGGTTCCTAATGATTTGGAGGTGGTAGAGAAGCTTGTCTAATTACCAAAGTCAACCCAATGGGGGTGAGTTGAGTGAAAGAAGAAGGATATGGAGTTAATGTCTTGCAATAATTGCAAAATCTTGAATTTTAGACCCCCACGGATGGCAAGGAACCAAATAAAGGGATCCTTCCTTTATAGAGAAAGGTTCCTTGAGTGGTTTTTGAGAAATTTTGAATTTTGATGGGAAATGCTTATCCTATTGGTGTAAGTGAGATAATATGATCCTAATATGAGTGAGTATCAGTAAAAAGTGTTCTAGTAACAAAAACTAGTGATCTATAGTGCGGGATTTAGTGAAATTTGAAAATATATAACTACAGGATTGAGTTACCTTGCAACATAACGGGAGGAACCAATATTTTGGTTTCGCTTCATCCGCAGGTATTTTTTTGGGAGTACCCAAAAAATAAAAAGGCGGAACCAAATTTTTGGTTCCGCCCCATCCGCCAGTCCAAAAACCTTAACAGTGAGCATTTTTCGACCCCTGAAACCCGTTCAAATTCCATAATTTTTTTAAAAAAAATGTGTAATTAATTCAATGTGATTAGTAAATGACAACACAACAGGTATTAACACATGTACAGTTATAGATCAAGCAGGGGCTAATTGTAACACCCCCAATTTTGTGATACGCAGCGAAATTCAAACAGGTTGTTAATCGACGGCACAACAATTATAATAATAGAAAAAAATCTCTAATTGAGTCGTTTTAAAAGATTTATCATTCGAATTTTATAAATATCAGAGTTTACAAAATGAGGTCCCAGTAGTTTTACAGTTTGTTAAATAAGTTTCGAATGATAATAAGATTTTAGCCTTATATCAGTATCTGCGCCCCTCCGTGCCATCCTCGTTAATTATGGACCTTAGATAAACATGCTAAAAGTGTCAACACAAAGGTTGGTGAGTTCGTAGAGTTTATGAGTAAAATAGTTGATTTGAATAGTTTTAAGTTTGGATGAAAAGTGTAATAATTACAATTATCGATAAAAAGAATAGTGTGCTACGTTGTTTTACACCCATAGTGTTTGTTTACCCTAATCAGGTCAAAGATTGTGTGAATTCGTAGTGTTTGTATGCAAATCAGTTGAACACAAGTTTCAAGTTTAATAGACACTGGGCCTCGTTGTTGCACCCATAAATTTAGTAGTGATAGTGTCGTATCATTACAGTACCATAATATTTCTCTAAGTCTCATGAAGCTCAAACGTTAACGTGTGTGATATCATAAAATGATATGAGTTACTGACATTATAAAAATATAAATAACAAAGCCTTCGGGTAGGAGTTTTCCAACTTCCTATTGTTCTCTCAAATAAAGTGCATTTGGTTACCTATCCGGCTAACTCAAATGGGGCGTCAACTGCCAATAGATCTATCCACGATATTCGCGTTCACTCGCAAGTGATTAATGGCTCATGATATGAGGGACTTTTAGTGGCAAAAGTTTGTCTTAGGAAATAACAAATCAAGATAGCATACAGAAAAATACTTATGTTCAGCATGTAATAAGTTTCAGTAAGCAAATAGAGTGTTTCATAAATCGAGTAGAATGTTTATGAATAGTGAGCAAGATTTGTAAGTAAAATGAGCATGTATCTACCCCAAAGAGTTCAAAAATAGGTAAAAGAAAAAGAGGGGCTATGACTCACCTGGGTGATACAGTAATCTGAATTGATAACTACTTAATTTTTGAGAATAGATAGCTCCATCATGTGACCTAAGTGGATATGTCAAGTCTCAGTATGTTTGTTTATGTTCAAGACTTTATTAAATAAAGTGTGATGTTATATTAGTCGGACAACATGCGTTTTATTGATAATTTATGTGTTGGACCTTTGGGTGAGTTTAATATAGCGTGTATGGTTGAGTGAGTAAAATATAAATGATGAGATTTATAATTTACAAGTTCCTCCAAAAGTTATTGGATGATTAATCATAGTTTATCCTTAAAGTTTGATTTATCGTTTCTGAAATATAAACATCTCGTATGTGAGTTTTTACAAAAACCGAGTTAGAAGTATATTTCCAAAATGATATAAAAATGTTACACTTTACACTCTTATAGTTTCAAATATGATAGTTTATACTCCTGGTTATAATTCGTGTCCAAAACAAGTCATTGTTTTATAAAATTTACACTTTTACACCACTTTTAGCTTATGAGTTAAAATAAATCAAAAGGGTGTGTTAGGTTTTGGGTCGAGACACCAAAAAGATCAAAGAAAATACACGAGGCGCGATGATCTTTTGACTATGTTTCTGTGGTTTTATAAACTTTGTTAGGAGCTTATTAAAGTGGCTAAACCTCGTAGCTTAAAGTTTTCAGCTTATGGGCTAAATAATTCATCAAAGAGGGGTATTTGGCTTGTTCTCGGTAAAGAAAGAAAAGAAAATGAACCCATATCTGATCGTTGAAACTTTATGGATTTGTTTCTGTTGCTTATTAACAGGTTAAGTAGCTTATATAAAAGTCTTATTAAGAAGTTCAAGGCTTATATTTTAAAGAATAGCAAAAGTATGGTAAAAAGGATGTTTTAAATTTGTACTCACGACCATGAAAAGAACAATAAAAACTAAGCGAGGCCTATAGAGTTTGACCAGGATCTTGAGGGCTTTATGTAGTATCCTGGGAGCTTGTTAAAAGGGCTTATTGGCTGAGCTTATAAGCTTTGGCTTATGTTGGAAAAGTGAGGCTCAAAAGGGGTGTTTGGGGTTTCTAAATTGGCGATATACAAAAAAGAAGCACATAAATTAAGCGAGGCATGTACAGCTTTTGGCCAAATTTTTGAGTCTTTGTAAAGTCACTTCGGAGCTTATTAATAGGGTTTAATATCTCAGCTTATAGCTTTTAGCTTGTGGTTTAAAACTTAGGTCCAAAAGGGGTGTTTGGTGTGTTTGTCGACCAGAAAGAAAAGAAGAAAAATTGGACATTAAACCTTAAAACTTATGGGCTTATTTTCGTGGCTTGTCAACATGTAAACTAGCTTATCTAGATGACTTAATTGTGTATATCAAAGATTTAAAGTTTAAAACAACCTTATGACCATTTAGAGGTGTTTGTTTGTTACTAGTATAAACAGAAAGATATGAAAACATTGTTTTTGGTGTTGGCCTTCAATTGTGACTTAATTATCCTTATATTTAAGTGTAACTAAGACTTATAAAAGAAATAGAAAAGGGTTTGAAGGACTTACAAGTTATGGTACTCGATTAGCAATACAACGCCAAATGACTTCTAAAATGGAACCAAACTTTCCAAGGCTTCTAGGCTCTAATGCAAACTTACTTCCTCCTTCTTCTGGACTTAAGATCAGTAGGTATGAGTATGTATATATGGTTTGTGTTTGAGAACAAAGTATGGAGTGAAAAGGATGTGTCATGCTCGATTTATATAAGCAACGAGGGTTAGGTTTCATTGGTTGGTTTTTGCCACTTGCCATGGGTTGTCAAGAGAGTAAGGAACATGATGACATGGTACCTGTTGGTTCGAATTGCAGCCACAAGGCAATAGCTTAATTCGAATGGCTTAAAAGAAAACACATCATGTGTATCTACTTGGTCGATTCCTTAGCCACAAAATTGGAGGTTCTAGAAGACAAGGTGATGTGTTCTATTGAGGTTTGTAAGGTCCATGTGTGTTTGGAAAATGGCTGGAAATGTGTAGCAATTTGTCACCACAAGGTTTAAGCCTTGAATCAAATGGTTTAAAAAGATAACACACCATGTGCATTCTTGGTTGGTCTCATAGCTACAAGTGTGGGGAATCTAGAAGACATGGTGAGGTGTTCCTAAAATCTTGCAAGGTTAGTATTCATGGTGAATACTTGTCCCATTTCAAACCTCTTAGTTTGAATGGTTAAGAAGGAAATCACATATATGTACATTTTTTCGGTTTTATAGCCACAAAAATGGAGAAATCTAGAAGGCAAGATGATGTGTCTACATTGTGTTCATTCATAAGTTTCTAGTAGATTGAAACTAGTTTAGGGTTTGTTTGGTTAGGTTTTAGTTTAATTCGAACTAGGTAGTAACAAGGGTGTCGTTGTCGGCTTAAGGTACTTGTACCTAGGATTTAACATGTTGTACTTTGCAGTTTAAAGATGTAAGAAACTTGGTTAGAGTCCTTGGTTAGGTTTTGTAGCCTTTAGTTTAATTTTAATATATTAAAAGTATAGTTTTGGGTTCCATGCATTAGGCACTTGTACCACAAGCATTAGGGAGTTGTATTTTAGATCAAATTTAAAGCTTTTGCATTAAGGACTTGTAATGTGTGCTTTAGAGTGGGTAAACTAAGGTTTACAACATAGTTTATATTAACATTAAAGTTTTTATGCTTTAGTGACTTGTACATATGCATGAAAGGCTTGTACATTTATATTTTATAGAAATCAGGTACACTTTAATTAGGGTTTGTGATTTTATTATATAAAGTCATAGAATTGTGAATTTAGGGCTTGTAATGGGAAGTAAAGTAAAGTTTAGGTTTCCGTGCTTTATGGGCTTGTACATTAGCTTTAAGGTTTTTTACTTTTGCACTTTAGGGGTCCTCTGTGCACTTTAGGGGTCCTCAGTGCACTTTAGGGGTGATAGTGCACTTTAGATGTTTTGTGAGAACTCTATTAGATAACAAATGCTTAGTTTGAACGTTTACTAGTCGTGTGTTACCGAAATAACGTAAAGTGGTAAATAAAAGTTGAAAATTTTTATACTTGACATATAAAGAATGTTTATTTGAAACGTACTTAAGACATGTTGGTGTTGGTGAGCACGTTTATTGAGAATGTAAGTTACGTCACATTAGTTAGTTGTTGTGATAAGATAAACTGGTAACGCTTAATCTAAAAAAAGAATTAGACGTAGAAAATGGTTAAGTATTCTTTCATTAGAATATTAATACAAGTGGAAATTTACCGGTGGTTACAGCCACCCCTTTAAATGGAATATATTTCCAGAGATTCAGTCCGTGTTATATATTGAAAAATGTGGTTCCTTGTGTCAGTTGGTTTACGAGCTAACTAGTGAGGTATTTTCACTTGTCGTTGTGGAAAAATATATAGTTTGTCGTTATCCTGAATTTCTTCTTAGAAGAGTAACGAGTGTTTTGTCAGATAAAATTTCTCCTGTTAATCACGTAACTAGGTGGGCATGTTTGATTCTGGTTTCACAAGTGAAAATTTATAAGTTAGAATTTATTGTTTTACATGAGAAACGCTATTCCAAAGGGCAAGTAAACTTAGGAAAAATTCATTTTGAATGAAGATTGTTATTTTATAAGGTTTATCATGTTTTAGTGATTAGTCTTGAAAATAACATGGTTCCTAATTACTTGTTTTGTGAAAATCAAGTTATTGACGTCGAAAACTGTTTTTAACAATGAAGATTTCGGATGAGAACTTGATGAATGTAGAGAAAGTTGTTGAACTTCAGCTTTTGTAGATGATGAATCAGTTTGTTCCTTAATTTTTTTTATTTATTTATTTTATGAACAGTAATTTCAACCTCATGAACAGTAGCCCAACGGCTACTTTTCTTTTTATAAATACTCCATTTTAATTTTCATTCTTTCACCACTCATATTTCTCTCATTAATTTTTCAAAATGCCGCATGTTATTACCATCCTTGCGAATATGTATGTTGTTGCCGCTGCTATCTAATTGGCCTACGTTCCAGAAGAAGATTATGAATTTTTGCCCGTAGTGTTAGCGCTTCTCGTACCACTCGTGGTTCTAGCCATCGACGTGGATAAAATATGGGGGGGGGGGGTAATAGTATTGCATTAGGAATGTTGAAATAAGTCTTTGTTGTGTTTCCATGTAATCTTTAATGAATGTGTAATAAGATTTGTTTGTTTTTACGCATAAGACCATGTCTTTTGATACCGCGTTAATGATTTGTTTGTATTTATCGTACAGAATATTCAAGGTGTTACATCTAGTCGTGGTCTCGCTCTCGTAGGCGTAGTGGTGTTTTTCATTAGCTTGGCGGATCAACCAATTGGTGATTCTATACCTTACTTGGTGATCTTTGTAACATTAGCACTACCGATGCTAATTATATCGTTATGTATTAATATTCGTGGATTCTAATGTAATAAAAGTTTACATTTTGTGTTTTATGAATTCTAGTGATCCTCGAGTTCATACTCATGTTGTTTCAGATACAAATAAGCTCACTCATTTATAATTCATTACTTACATAGAGAGGCGTGCCAAACAATGTAAATAAAGAAATATAAACTTACGGTTCGGCAATTCATAATTTCTTTATTTAAATAAAAAGATTTCCCAATCCATTCGAATAAAGATATTGTAAATCATCCTAGTTAAGAATTTCTGACTCAAAACTCATACTTAATCGACAAAGTAATTTAGTGCGTAGACGTTTCGAAGTACGGAAGGAGTATTTACACTTATCTTTAGAGATGGGAGTAAGATAATAAGGAAAGTTGTCATAGTACTCAAAATAGTTGGTGAGTATGTATATATAAGGTAAGAATTGTGCAACCCAAAATGTCTTAGGAAGTTTCGTAAATAACGAAATGTAGGAGTAGGTACATGATCGGGGAAATGTGGTTGAGTCATAATGCCTTAGAATAGGCATACGCAGGTATGTTTGTTCCGTTGTTTGTATAAAGTGATCGAAAGTATGTCGGGTGTGTATATATCAATATACTAATATGTTTGTGTAGCGTAAATTACCTAGAAGTCACATAATCGTCAGGAGGATGGAAGGCACGGAGAGCGTAAGGCTATAAAATGTTTTGTTTGTTAAAGTGGTTATAGTTCATGTCTCAATTAGACCCGTTTCTCTATAACTATAGCTCTGATACCAGTCTGTAACACCCCCAATTTTGTGATACAAAGCGGAATTCAAACTAGGTGTTACTCAAAGGCACAACAATTATAATAATAGAAAACGATCTCTAATTTAGTCGTTTTAAAAGATTTATCATTCAAATTTTATAAATATCGGAGTTTACAAAATGAGGTCCCAGTAGTTTTACAGTTTGTTAAATAAGTTTCGAATGATAATTAGATTTTAGCCTTCTATTAGTATCCGCGCCCCTCCGTGCCATTCTCATTAATTATGGACCTGAGAAAACCATGATAAAAGTGTCAACACAAAAGTTGGTGAGTTCGTAGAGTTTATGAGTAAAATAGATGATTTCAATAGTTTCAAGTTTGGATGAAAATTCTAATTATTATAATTATTGATAAAAAGAATAGTGGGCTACGTTGTTTTACACCCATAGTGTTTGTTTACCCAAATAAGGTCAAGGATTGTGTGAATTCGTAGTGTTTGTATGCAAATTAGTTGAACACAAGTTTCAAGTTTAATAGTCACTGGGCCCCGTTGTTGCACCCATAAATTCAGTAGTGATAGTGCCGTATCATTACAGTACCATAATATTGCTCTAAGTCTCATGAAGCTCAAACTTTAACGTGTGTGATATCATAAAATGATATAAGTTACTGACATTATAAAAATGTAAATAACAAGGCCCTCAGGTAGGAGTTTGCCAACTTCTTATTGTTCTCTCAAATAAAGTGCATTTGGTTACCTATCCGGCTAACTCAAATGGGGCGTCAACTGCCAATAGATCTATCCACAATGTTCGCGTTCACTCGCAAGTGATTAATGGCTCATGATATGAGGGACTTTTAGTGGCAGAAGTTTGTCTTAGGAAATAACAAATCAAGATAGCATACAGAAAAATACTTGTGTTCAGCATGTAATAAGTTTCAGTAAACAAATAGAGTGTTTCATAAATCGAGTAGAATGTTTATGAATAACGAGCAAGATTTGCAAGTAAAACGAGTATGTATCTACCCCAAAGAGTTCAAAAATAGGTAAAAGAAAAAGAGGGGCTATGACTCACCTGGGTGATACAGTAATCTGAATTGATAACTACTCAATTTTTGAGAATAGATAGCTCCGTCATGTGACCTAAGTGGATATGTCAAGTCTCAGTATATTTGTTTATGTTCAAGACTTTATTAAATAAAGTGTAGTGTTATATTAGTCGTACAACATGTGTTTTATTGATAATTTATGTGTTGGACCTTTGGGTGAGTTTAATATAGCGTGTATGGTTGAGTGAGTAAAATATAAATGCTGAGATTTATAATTTACAAGTTCCTCCAAAAGTTATTGGATGATTAATCATAGTTTATCCTTAAAGTTCGATTGATCGTTTGTGAAATATAAACATCTCGTATGTGAGTTTTTACAAAAACCGAGTTAAAACGAGTTAGAAGTATATTTCTGAAATGATATAAAAATGTTACACTTTATACTCATATAGTTTCAAATATGACAGTTTATACCCCTGGTCATAATTCGTGTGCAAAACAAGTCCTTGTTCTATAAAATTTACACTTTTACACCACTAAAGTCTTATATTAATTTCCACTTTAGAGTATTGACAAAACAACCCTCAAAGCTTTTTATACATTTATTATTGGTCCTAGAGTTTTGAAAGTTTTGGTCCTTGACACTTTATGTCGATTGCAAAGATAGTCCTTATTTCATATTAGTGAAGTTTTAAGTTTAGAAAAGGGCGTGGCTTATTATGGTTTGCTAAAATAAGTTGTGTTGAGTTTGTAAATAAGTATTTAACAGCTTACTAGCTTATAGTCTTAGCTTATGAGTTAAAATAAATCAAAAGGGTGTGTTAGATTTTGGGTCGAGACATCAAAAATTAAAAAGAAAATACACGAGGCCCAATGATCTTTTGACAATGTTTCTGTGGTTTTATAAACGTTGTTAGGAGCTTATTAAAGTTGCTAAACCTCATAGCTTAAAGCTTTCAGCTTATGGGATAAATAATTCATCAAAGAGGGGTGTTTGGCTTGTTCTCGGTAAAGAAAGAAAAGAATATGAACCCAGATCTAATCGTTGAAACTATATGGAATTGTTTCTGTAGCTTATTAACAGGTTAAGTAACTTATCTAAAATTCTTATAAAGAATTTCAAGGCTTATATTTTAAAGAATAACAAAAGTATGGTAAAAAGGGTGTTTTAATTTTGTACTCGCGACCATGAAAAGAACAATAAAAACTAAGCGAGGCCTATAGAGTTTGACCAGGATTTTGGGGGCTTTATGTAGTATCTTGTTAAAAGGGATTATTGGCTAGGTTTATAAGCTTTGGCTTATGGTGGAAAAGTGAGGCTCAAAAGAGGTGTTTGGGGTTTCTAAATTGGCGACATACCAAAAAGAAGCACCGAAATTAAGCGAGGCATGTACAACTTTTGGCCAAATTTTTAGGGCTTGGTAAAATCACATAGGAGCTTATTAATAGGGTTTAATATCTTAGCATATAGCTTTTAGTTTGTGGGTTAAAACTTAGGTCCAAAAGGGGTGTTTGGTGTGTTTGTCGACTAGAAAGAAAAGAAGAAAAATTGGACATTAAACCTTAAAACTTATTGGCTTATTTTCGTGGCTTGTTAACATGTAAACTAACTGATCTAGATGACTTAATTGTGTATATCAAAGCTTTAAAGTTTAAAACAACCTTATAACCATTTTGAGGTGTTTATTTGTTACTCGTATAAAAAAAAAGATATGAAAACATGGTTTTTGGTGTTGGCCTTCAATTGTGACTTAATTATCCTTATATTTAAGTGTAACTAAGACTTATAAAAGGAATAGAAAAGGGTTTGAAGGACTTACAACTTATGGTACTCGATTAGCAATACAACGCCAAATGACTTCTAAAATGGAATCAAACTTTCCAAGGCTTCTAGGCTCTAATGCAAACTTACTTGCTCCTTCTTCTGGACTTAAGATCAGTAGGTATGAGTATGTATATGTTGATTGTGTTTGAGATCAAAGGATGGAGTGAAAAGGATGTGTCTTGCTCGATTTATATAGGCAACGAGGGTTAGGTTTCATTGGTTGGTTTTTGCCACTTGCCATGGGTTGTCAAGAGAGTAAGGAACATGATGACATGTTGCTTGTTTGTTCGACTTGTAGCAACAAGGCACTAGCTTAATTCGAATGGCTTAAAAGAAAACACACCATGTGTATCTACTTGGTCGATTCCATAGGCACAAAAGTGGAGGTTCTATAAGAAAAGGTGATGTGTTCCATTGAGGTTTGTAAGGTCGATGTGTTTTTGGAAAATGGCTGGATATGTGTAGCAATTTGTCACCACAAGGTTTTAGCCTTGAATCGAATGGTTTAAAAAGATAACACACGATGTGTATTCTTGGTGGGTTTCATAACCACAAGTGTGGGGAATCTTGTAGACATGGTGAGGTGTTCCTAAAATCTTGCAAGGTTAGTATTCACGGTGAATACTTGTCCCATTTCAAACCTCTTAGTTCGAATGGATAAGAAGGAAGACACATATATGTACATTTGTTTGGTTTTATAGCCACAAAAATGGAGAATTCTGGAAGACAAGATGATGTGTCTACATTGTGTTCATTCATAAGTTTCTAGTTTGTTTGGAACTAGTTTAGGGCTTATTTGGTTAGGTTTTAGTTTAATTCGAACTAGGTATTAACAAGGGTGTCGTTTTTGGCTTAAGGTACTTGTACCTAGGTTTTAACATGTTGTACTTTGTTGTTTAAAGATGTAAGAAACTTGGTTGGAGTCCTTGGTTAGGTTTTGTGGCCTTTAGTTTAAGTTTAATATATTAAAAGTATGGTTTTGGGTTCCATGCATTAGACACTTATACCACAAGCATTAGGGGGTTGTACTTTAGATCAAATTTAAAGCTTGTGCATTAAGGACTTGTAATGTGTGCTTTAGAGTGGGTAAACTAAGGTTTACAACATAGTTTATATTAACATTAAAGGTTTTATGCTTTAGTTACTTTTACATATGCATGAAAGGCTTGTACATTTATATTTTATAGAAATCATGTACACCTTAATTAGGGTTTGTGATTTTATTACCTAAAATCATCGAATTGTGAATTTTGGGCTTGTAACGGGAAGTAAAATAAAGTTTAGGTTTCCGTGCTTTAAGGGCTTGCACATTAGCTTTAAGGTTTTATACTTTTGTACTTTAGGGGTCCTCAGTGCACTTTAAGGGTGATAGTGCACTTTAGGGGTTTTATGAGAACTCTATTAGATAATAAATGCTTAGTTTGAACATTTACTAGTCGTGTGTTAACGAAATAACGTAAAGTGATAAATAAAAGTTGAAAACTTTTATACTTGACATATAAAGAATGTTTATTTGAAACGTACTTAAGACATGTTGGTGTTGGTGAGCACGTTAATTGAGAATGTGAGTTACGTCATATTAGTTAGTTGTTGTGATAAGATAAACTGATAACTTTTAATCTAAAAAAAATTTAGACGTATAAAATGGTTAAGTATTCTTTCGTTAGAATATTAATACAAGTGGAAATTTGCCGGTGGTTACACTAATAATTTCACTAATATTGTGAAAAAATGGAAAAATGATAACATCAAGATGTTATCAACCTGCAAGACAAGGTTAGTTCACATAATTGTTCAAAGTTAAGTTATCATCAAACATCATTGTTTTGGAGTAAATGTACTAAACACTCATAAAACCTCTTATTGCCTATCCAATTTCTTGTTGATCTTGGTGAGGAACCTTCCAATGCACTTGAACATTCCACTTGTCTGCTTGAACTCTTTTGATGGATTTTCAAGAACTGGAAGTTGTTGAAAGTAGTCACGAGGAGGAAGCCTAGAGTTGGGGAGACCATCATCCTCACTCATTGATGATGATGATGAGGAGGAACTTGGAGGATGAAGACGTTTCCCTTGAGTCTTAGCTACTCTTTTGTCACTTAATGGAACCATGATGTGATTGACAAAAGAGTAGTCAGGACAAAACCCTTTCGAATTGGGTGGAATGGGTGCAAATGCTCTATAAAGACGGGTGAGAAGCATCCCATAGGGAAGAGCGGTGGTTCCTAGCATAGGTATGTCGGCCATCCTTT
The DNA here is from genome assembly GCA_021014915.2 of Artemisia tridentata subsp. tridentata. Lineage (NCBI taxonomy): Eukaryota > Viridiplantae > Streptophyta > Magnoliopsida > Asterales > Asteraceae > Artemisia > Artemisia tridentata. The sequence goes on along the minus strand of CP139506.1, from coordinate 316,234,430 downwards.
TGGCAATGTAGTAGGCTAAGTTGAAAGGTTGGCGGGTTGACTAGCTATGAAGCATGTAGCTAAGACAAGCAATGATGTGATCACGATTACCTATGATGCATAAGACATTTGCCCTAAGGACTTCTTCCCATTTGTTGAATTGGGGTTTGAGTTCATTGAGTTCCATCCCAAATGGATCTCGGTTAACCTCATTACCCAAATGGGTTGTCTTTGTGGTTGAGGTTCTTGGAAGGAAAAGATGTTCTTGGATGATTTCTTTGGCAACTAGAGGAGTGTCGTATGGAGGCATACGATCAATGATTGAGTCAAGGATTGAAAGAGACCATTTATTCGAGTAAAGGCATGTACTTTCACATGGAATTCCAAGGACTTTGGCAAATTGATGGAGAGGAATGTTGAAGTCATGTTGGTTTACTTTGAATTGTTTTGATATGAGTCCATCATCATTGCTTGTGAGAATTACACTAGCATAGAACTCTAGGTCAAATCTTGGACAAATAGGTTCGTTGATGTCTAAGGAGGCAATCAAGGTGAATGGTTGCAAATTCATGACGAATGTTAGTGCCTTCTAGAAAGGATGGGTCAATGGTTCTACCTGATATGTGTCGTTTTACACATATCTTTTCGTCCAATTTTCGAGTCAAAACAACCAAAAACACTTTAAAACGATCAAATAATGTTAAAAATATCTTTGAAATGTGTTTTTGTGTATTCCATATGCAAAATGATTGAAAACGATTGAAAAACAAACAAAATTTGCATAAATGGCAAGTCTAGTCCCTCAAGCTTGAAAAAAAAATAATAAAAAAAAAAATTTTTGGTCCTTGGAATAATAAGCTTGACAACATTGGTCCTTGCGTTTTTAATCCATTGACTTTGTTACTGATTTGATAAAATGAGAATTGATTTATTAATGGGTCGGTCAAGTGGATAAAAAGGATTGAATAGATTGGTGTTGCTGCTGTACGTGTCTTATTGTACATGTGGGGCTTTGATTATCGCTTGTTTTATCCTTAGCCCATTTTATTTGTTGCTGTTGTACATGTCAAAGTAAACCCATATTACCCATATTATTGTACGTGTCATACACCAACTAAACCGGATCACACTAACACAAAAGCAACGGTCAAACACAACACCCACCTTAACATTAAACCACTTTACAGCCCAACACCTAAACATACCGGCCCACCCACTTAAACCCGACCGACCCAACCCCATCTAACTAAAGATAGATAAAACCGGGTTATATGGTCAAAACCCCCAAATGGCAGTCAATATTCCAATCGCTACAACCCTAACCCACTTCTTACCATCACCATCACCAATTCCCCATTTCCCAAATCCTTCTCCAGTCACCATCATCTCCCACTACCGTCCAAAATAGCCTCACGGGTTTCACCTCCACCTCAGCAATCCGAGGCTAAAATAAGATCCAAAGGCCAAGATTTAGAGTGAAGAGCTCAAGATGATCCCATGGTGAAGAAAAGAAGCAGAAGCACAGAAGAAAGAGAAAAACCCTAGCTTATTATTTTTGTATAAATAGATGAGTAGTGTTTTAGGATTAGACAGGTTTTATTTAGCAAAAAGCCTCGGTATGTCTTTTTTTCTTTTAGTGTAATTTAGTTTTAATTTTAGTTTTAATTTGAGAATAGGAAATTGTAGGATTTATTTTAGCTTTAAATTCGGTAAGTTTTTATCTTTTAGTTGTAATTTTCGTTAAGCAGTTGAGGGTTAATTTTAGCTTTTAATTTCGAAGGTATTGTACTTTTAGATTTTACTCAGTTTATTTCTTTGATCTTGTAAGTTAACTATTATCAATGAAAGCCTAAGTTTTTATTTTCTTTTTTGGTCAATGTTTCTGTGTTTGAGATTGAGGTTAAAAATTGGTTATTTGTTGCTTCGGTTAGATTGTAGTTAAGATTTTGTTTGTGATTCTTAGCTAGTTAGATTGTGGATTGTTGTTTAAGATTGTTGTTATTTGTGGTTGTGTTTGTGTTTGCTTATTGCCCCTCATCAGTTGCTCTCAAACTCACTTGTGCAAAAAAAAAAATGCAAAAGGTGGGATTCGAACCCAGACCTCTTGCTCAGCAAAACCCCAACACACCCAGACCATCTGGGCCAGAGCTTTCTTTTGTTAAATGATTTAATTAGTTTGTATTTAATCTCAATTTCAGTTGTTTTGCTTATTTCCTGTGTAAAACTTAATATCAGATTTTTATTTTTAAATTAGCTTTCAAATTAATATTAAAATTAAATATTAGTTGGAAAAATGTATTTCTTTCTTGTAAAATTTTCTTTTGTCGATTAGAATGTAGGAAATTTAATTTGGAATCCGTAAGTTTAGTTTTTCATCGTTTTCACGTTTACGTTTTAAGCATTTCCCGTTTAGTTACGTTTTCAGCTTTCGTTTACGTCTTTAATTTCGTGCACTTTAGATTATCGATTTCCTTAGATGTTTAGTCGTTTTTAATTTATGTTTACTTATTTTAGTGTAAAAAAAAATCCAAACTCTCATCTTTATTTAACCATTCAAAACACGTATTCACAAACCGAGATCACAAACTCCATTCAGCCTTCGTTGGGGATAACGACCCGGGAATACAACTTCCGTTGTACTCCTTGGAAATAAATAACGACTTGATTTTAACCGATCAAATTTTGGCGCCGCTGCCGGGGAAGGCTGACGCGAATTTTTAAATCTCGTTTGTCGTTGCGTGTTTCGTAAATATTTTCTTATTAAAAATCCAAAAAGATTTTCATTTCAAAATTTATTTTCCTTTTTTGTTTTCAAAATGTTGTTAAAAATCCAAAAAGATTCTTCTTTTCCCTCTTATCCGTTTAATTCCTTTTCTCACCCTCTAAACGTTTTATTCTATCTTCTCAACCCTCTACACGTTTGATTCTCTTTATGTCTACATCTTACAACTATGGTTGTGAATGGTGTGGGGGACCTCCAAATGGTGGAAATTGCCAAGGTTGTAGCATTGTGAATACGGGAAACGGGTTTGTCTATGACCAAAATTCCTATAATGAAACAACCAATTTCCTTAACCAACCCCCGCACCATGAGATGGAAACATATTCTTGTGAATTTTGTGGAGGTTGTCCTCATCCGGAATTTGATTGTCGAACGGGAGACTTGCTTGTCTATGAGCAGAACCCTTATAACAATCAGACATCATCCGGATTTGACACATCTTCATATTATTCACCACCACAACAGTATTACTGTTGTGAGTACTGTGGAGGTTCGCATTGTAGCTCTGATTGCCAAACAAGGTACCCGCTTGTCTATGAGCATGACCCTTGTAACAATTACGATTATTCTTATCCTCCACAGTATCAAACCACTCAAACCCAGCCTCAGCTATCTCTTGAAGATATATTCCAAGAACTTCAAGAGATACGAATTGAACTTACAAATCTGGCTATTAAACATAACCCAAATGATCGTCATGGTGAGTCTATGGAAGATTTACTCGCCATAGAACGAGCAGCACGCAACCGTTTCTTGTTTGATCAGGCGTGCATGCTCGATGACGAAGATGAGGAAGGGGAGAATATTATTCTTGTGAATAATTCCATTATTCAACCCCCTCAGTCCACTGCATCCACACCCATATCACATACTTCGGATTCCGGGGACTCACTCATTATGGGGGATGAGCATCTTGACACTATTCCTGAAAAGGAATCAGACGAATTCATAAAGTCTAGTGTTGAGAACTCTATCCCAATCCCAAGTGAGTCTGAGGATATATCCTATAATGAGTGTGATTGGTCTTATTGTGATCCTCATGACATTTCTGAGGATACTTCCGGGATCTTCTCTAACTCGCTCTTCAATGCAAATGATGATTTTTCCTCCAGTGATGACGAATCACTTTCTGATGAGGACGCTTCAAATGAAAGTCTCAAAGTCTATTCGAATTCTCTTTTTGAATTTGATGATGAGTACTTTTCTAGCGAAATAAATCCTCTCTTTGATAAAGTGTTAGAGAACGATGAGGTCGAGGACTCTCTTAGTCCTAAACTCGATGATATGACCTCACTTGATCCCGAGATGCACACGGATGCTCCTTCTCCGACATATGTGACACGTCCCCTTGAGGATCGCCATTATATTGATGTCACATATGTCGTTCGAGTCTTTCTACCTTTCTGTGATTATAAGGTAGCTTGTCCTTCCATTCTCTCCATTGAGAATGAGGACAAGGTTTTTGACCCCGGCATCTGAGCCGGATGTATCTCATCGGAGTGGAACTTTCACGTGCTTCAAATGTTTGTCCAAACATCTTGAATGAAAGTCCGATGGAGATTGCCTTTTCCACTTGCTTCCCCAAGAACGAATGAATTCGGGGTCGAGTCAAGCTAGCGACTCGGGAAACAAAAACAGTAGCACACCATATGGGTTTTCACCCATATTTCTGACTTCTTTCTCTTTTCTAACACCTAAGTGTGGGGGAGATGCCCCACAGGTTGTATATATGTACAATTTCAATTAAAAAAAAAATGTGTATATAAAATAATGGCTATTAATATTTCCCTTTTACGTTCTCAGTTTCGGCATAACAGCCGGTACTTTGAATATTGAGGGCAATATTCATTTCTAGTGTGGGGGGAATTCTCACGAATTTAATCACGTATATATACCATCTAATTCCCCCATTTTTGGCCAAATTTTTTTTTTTTTGGTGTAAGTGTTTGCACTTACACAACAAATGGTTATCAGTCCACCATGTCTAACACACAAAAGGATTGGCTAATCCAAGAGCAAACGGCTCTTGGTAAAGATATATCAAATCCGTTTACGGCTTACAATTTGCCAAAAATTGTATGGTATTCAACTCACCATATCCTAAAAAGATGAAGAGTTGGCTAGCCCGCAAGATTATGGCTTGTGGTAAAGGCAGTTGGAAAACCATAATTGGTCATCAGCTCACCAAAGATAATAAGTTGTTTTATCTAAGAGTTGGCTAGTCCAGAAGCAAACGGCTTCTGGTAAAGACGAACCAAATCCGTTGGCAGCTGGTGATTTGCTCAAAATCATTTGGTTATCATTGTACCAAGGTCTCACACATTGAAACAATGGCTACTCCAGAAGTAATGGCTTCTGGTAAAGAGTTTTCAAATCCATTAACTTTTCATAAATAATTGCTAGGGACTAGCAATTGCTCAGTGTGGGGGATTTGATATGTGTCGTTTTACACATATCTTTTCGTCCAATTTTCGAGTCAAAACAACCAAAAACACTTTAAAACGATCAAATAATGTTAAAAATATCTTTGAAATGTGTTTTTTGTGTATTCCATATGCAAAATGATTGAAAACGATTGAAAAACAAACAAAATTTGCATAAATGGCAAGTCTAGTCCCTCAAGCTTGAAAAAAAATAATAAAAAAAAAATTTTTTGGTCCTTGGAATAATAAGCTTGACAACATTGGTCCTTGCGTTTTTAATCCATTGACTTTGTTACTGATTTGATAAAATGAGAATTGATTTATTAATGGGTCGGTCAAGTGGATAAAAAGGATTGAATAGATTGGTGTTGCTGCTGTACGTGTCTTATTGTACATGTGGGGCTTTGATTATCGCTTGTTTTATCCTTAGCCCATTTTATTTGTTGCTGTTGTACATGTCAAAGTAAACCCATATTACCCATATTATTGTACGTGTCATACACCAACTAAACCGGATCACACTAACACAAAAGCAACGGTCAAACACAACACCCACCTTAACATTAAACCACTTTACAGCCCAACACCTAAACATACCGGCCCACCCACTTAAACCCGACCGACCCAACCCCATCTAACTAAAGATAGATAAAACCGGGTTATATGGTCAAAACCCCCAAATGGCAGTCAATATTCCAATCGCTACAACCCTAACCCACTTCTTACCATCACCATCACCAATTCCCCATTTCCCCAAATCCTTCTCCAGTCACCATCATCTTCCACTACCGTCCAAAATAGCCTCACGGGTTTCACCTCCACCTCAGCAATCCGAGGCTAAAATAAGATCCAAAGGCCAAGATTTAGAGTGAAGAGCTCAAGATGATCCCATGGTGAAGAAAAGAAGCAGAAGCACAGAAGAAAGAGAAAAACCCTAGCTTATTATTTTTGTATAAATAGATGAGTAGTGTTTTAGGATTAGACATGTTTTATTTAGCAAAAAGCCTCGGTATGTCTTTTTTTCTTTTAGTGTAATTTAGTTTTAATTTTAGTTTTAATTTGAGAATAGGAAATTGTAGGATTTATTTTAGCTTTAAATTCGGTAAGTTTTTATCTTTTAGTTGTAATTTTCGTTAAGCAGTTGAGGGTTAATTTTAGCTTTTAATTTCGAAGGTATTGTACTTTTAGATTTTACTCAGTTTATTTCTTTGATCTTGTAAGTTAACTATTATCAATGAAAGCCTAAGTTTTTATTTTCTTTTTCGGTCAATGTTTCTGTATTTGAGATTGAGGTTAAAAATTGGTTATTTGTTGCTTCGGTTAGATTGTAGTTAAGATTTTGTTTGTGATTCTTAGCTAGTTAGATTGTGGATTGTTGTTTAAGATTGTTGTTATTTGTGGTTGTGTTTGTGTTTGCTTATTGCCCCTCATCAGTTGCTCTCAAACTCACTTGTGCAAAAAAAAATGCAAAAGGTGGGATTCGAACCCAGACCTCTTGCTCAGCAAAACCCCAACACACCCAGACCATCTGGGCCAGAGCTTTCTTTTGTTAAATGATTTAATTAGTTTGTATTTAATCTCAATTTCAGTTGTTTTGCTTATTTCCTGTGTAAACTTAATATCAGATTTTTATTTTTAAATTAGCTTTCAAATTAATATTAAAATTAAATATTAGTTGGAAAAATGTATTTTTTTCTTGTAAAATTTTCTTTTGTCGATTAGAATGTAGGAAATTTAATTTGGAATCCGTAAGTTTAGTTTTTCATCGTTTTCACGTTTACGTTTTAAGCATTTCCCGTTTAGTTACGTTTTCAGCTTTCGTTTACGTCTTTAATTTCGTGCACTTTAGATTATCGATTTCCTTAGATGTTTAGTCGTTTTTAATTTATGTTTACTTATTTTAGTGTAAAAAAAAATCCAAACTCTCATCTTTATTTAACCATTCAAAACACGTATTCACAAACCGAGATCACAAACTCCATTCAGCCTTCGTTGGGGATAACGACCCGGGAATACAACTTCCGTTGTACTCCTTGGAAATAAATAACGACTTGATTTTAACCGATCAAATTTTGGCGCCGCTGCCGGGGAAGGCTGACGCGAATTTTTAAATCTCGTTTGTCGTTGCGTGTTTCGTAAATATTTTCTTATTAAAAATCCAAAAAGATTTTCATTTCAAAATTTATTTTCCTTTTTTGTTTTCAAAATGTTGTTAAAAATCCAAAAAGATTCTTCTTTTCCCTCTTATCCGTTTAATTCCTTTTCTCACCCTCTAAACGTTTTATTCTATCTTCTCAACCCTCTACACGTTTGATTCTCTTTATGTCTACATCTTACAACTATGGTTGTGAATGGTGTGGGGGACCTCCAAATGGTGGAAATTGCCAAGGTTGTAGCATTGTGAATACGGGAAACGGGTTTGTCTATGACCAAAATTCCTACAATGAAACAACCAATTTCCTTAACCAACCCCCGCACCATGAGATGGAAACATATTCTTGTGAATTTTGTGGAGGTTGTCCTCATCCGGAATTTGATTGTCGAACGGGAGACTTGCTTGTCTATGAGCAGAACCCTTATAACAATCAGACATCATCCGGATTTGACACATCTTCATATTATTCACCACCACAACAGTATTACTGTTGTGAGTACTGTGGAGGTTCGCATTGTAGCTCTGATTGCCAAACAAGGTACCCCTTGTCTATGAGCATGACCCTTGTAACAATTACGATTATTCTTATCCTCCACAGTATCAAACCACTCAAAGCCAGCCTCAGCTATCTCTTGAAGATATATTCCAAGAACTTCAAGAGATACGAATTGAACTTACAAATCTGGCTATTAAACATAACCCAAATGATCGTCATGGTGAGTCTATGGAAGATTTACTCGCCATAGAACGAGCAGCACGCAACCGTTTCTTGTTTGATCAGGCGTGCATGCTCGATGACGAAGATGAGGAAGGGGAGAATATTATTCTTGTGAATAATTCCATTATTCAACCCCCTCAGTCCACTGCATCCACACCCATATCACATACTTCGGATTCCGGGGACTCACTCATTATGGGGGATGAGCATCTTGACACTATTCCTGAAAAGGAATCAGACGAATTCATAAAGTCTAGTGTTGAGAACTCTATCCCAATCCCAAGTGAGTCTGAGGATATATCCTATAATGAGTGTGATTGGTCTTATTGTGATCCTCATGACATTTCTGAGGATACTTCCGGGATATTCTCTAACTCGCTCTTCAATGCAAATGATGATTTTTCCTCCAGTGATGACGAATCACTTTCTGATGAGGACGCTTCAAATGAAAGTCTCAAAGTCTATTCGAATTCTCTTTTTGAATTTGATGATGAGTACTTTTCTAGCGAAATAAATCCTCTCTTTGATAAAGTGTTAGAGAACGATGAGGTCGAGGTCTCTCTTAGTCCTAAACTCGATGATATGACCTCACTTGATCCCGAGATGCACACGGATGCTCCTTCTCCGACATATGTGACACGTCCCCTTGAGGATCGCCATTATATTGATGTCACATATGTCGTTCGAGTCTTTCTACCTTTCTGTGATTATAAGGTAGCTTGTCCTTCCATTCTCTCCATTGAGAATGAGGACAAGGTTTTTGACCCCGGCATCTGAGCCGGATGTATCTCATCGGAGTGGAACTTTCACGTGCTTCAAATGTTTGTCCAAACATCTTGAATGAAAGTCCGATGGAGATTGCCTTTTCCACTTGCTTCCCCAAGAACGAATGAATTCGGGGTCGAGTCAAGCTAGCGACTCGGGAAACAAAAACAGTAGCACACCATATGGGTTTTCACCCATATTTCTGACTTCTTTCTCTTTTCTAACACCTAAGTGTGGGGGAGATGCCCCACAGGTTGTATATATGTACAATTTCAATTAAAAAAAAAATGTGTATATAAAATAATGGCTATTAATATTTCCCTTTTACGTTCTCAGTTTTGGCATAACAGCCGGTACTTTGAATATTGAGGGCAATATTCATTTCTAGTGTGGGGGGAATTCTCACGAATTTAATCACGTATATATACCATCTAATTCCCCCATTTTTGGCCAATTTTTTTTTTTTTTTTTTGGTGTAAGTGTTTGCACTTACACAGCAAATGGTTATCAGTCCACCATGTCTAACACACAAAAGGATTGGCTAATCCAAGAGCAAACGGCTCTTGGTAAAGATATATCAAATCCGTTTACGGCTTACAATTTGCCAAAAATTGTATGGTATTCAACTCACCATATCCTAAAAAGATGAAGAGTTGGCTAGCCCGCAAGATTATGGCTTGTGGTAAAAGCAGTTGGAAAACCATAATTGGTCATCAGCTCACCAAAGATAATAAGTTGTTTTATCTAAGAGTTGGCTAGTCCAGAAGCAAACGGCTTCTGGTAAAGACGAACCAAATCCGTTGGCAGCTGGTGATTTGCTCAAAATCATTTGGTTATCATTGTACCAAGGTCTCACACATTGAAACAATGGCTACTCCAGAAGTAATGGCTTCTGGTAAAGAGTTTTCAAATCCATTAACTTTTCATAAATAATTGCTAGGGACTAGCAATTGCTCAGTGTGGGGGATTTGATATGTGTCGTTTTACACATATCTTTTCGTCCAATTTTCGAGTCAAAACAACCAAAAACACTTTAAAACGATCAAATAATGTTAAAAATATCTTTGAAATGTGTTTTTGTGTATTCCATATGCAAAATGATTGAAAACGATTGAAAAACAAACAAAATTTGCATAAATGGCAAGTCTAGTCCCTCAAGCTTGAAAAAAAATAATAAAAAAAAAATTTTTTGGTCCTTGGAATAATAAGCTTGACAACATTGGTCCTTGCGTTTTTAATCCATTGACTTTGTTACTGATTTGATAAAATGAGAATTGATTTATTAATGGGTCGGTCAAGTGGATAAAAAGGATTGAATAGATTGGTGTTGCTGCTGTACGTGTCTTATTGTACATGTGGGGCTTTGATTATCGCTTGTTTTATCCTTAGCCCATTTTATTTGTTGCTGTTGTACATGTCAAAGTAAACCCATATTACCCATATTATTGTACGTGTCATACACCAACTAAACCGGATCACACTAACACAAAAGCAACGGTCAAACACAACACCCACCTTAACATTAAACCACTTTACAGCCCAACACCTAAACATACCGGCCCACCCACTTAAACCCGACCGACCCAACCCCATCTAACTAAAGATAGATAAAACCGGGTTATATGGTCAAAACCCCCAAATGGCAGTCAATATTCCAATCGCTACAACCCTAACCCACTTCTTACCATCACCATCACCAATTCCCCATTTCCCCAAATCCTTCTCCAGTCACCATCATCTTCCACTACCGTCCAAAATAGCCTCACGGGTTTCACCTCCACCTCAGCAATCCGAGGCTAAAATAAGATCCAAAGGCCAAGATTTAGAGTGAAGAGCTCAAGATGATCCCATGGTGAAGAAAAGAAGCAGAAGCACAGAAGAAAGAGAAAAACCCTAGCTTATTATTTTTGTATAAATAGATGAGTAGTGTTTTAGGATTAGACAGGTTTTATTTAGCAAAAAGCCTCGGTATGTCTTTTTTTCTTTTAGTGTAATTTAGTTTTAATTTTAGTTTTAATTTGAGAATAGGAAATTGTAGGATTTATTTTAGCTTTAAATTCGGTAAATTTTTATCTTTTAGTTGTAATTTTCGTTAAGCAGTTGAGGGTTAATTTTAGCTTTTAATTTCGAAGGTATTGTACTTTTAGATTTTACTCAGTTTATTTCTTTGATCTTGTAAGTTAACTATTATCAATGAAAGCCTAAGTTTTTATTTTCTTTTTTGGTCAATGTTTCTGTATTTGAGATTGAGGTTAAAAATTGGTTATTTGTTGCTTCGGTTAGATTGTAGTTAAGATTTTGTTTGTGATTCTTAGCTAGTTAGATTGTGGATTGTTGTTTAAGATTGTTTTTATTTGTGGTTGTGTTTGTGTTTGCTTATTGCCCCTCATCAGTTGCTCTCAAACTCACTTGTGCAAAAAAAAATGCAAAAGGTGGGATTCGAACCCAGACCTCTTGCTCAGCAAAACCCCAACACACCCAGACCATCTGGGCCAGAGCTTTCTTTTGTTAAATGATTTAATTAGTTTGTATTTAATCTCAATTTCAGTTGTTTTGCTTATTTCCTGTGTAAACTTAATATCAGATTTTTATTTTTAAATTAGCTTTCAAATTAATATTAAAATTAAATATTAGTTGGAAAAATGTATTTCTTTCTTGTAAAATTTTCTTTTGTCGATTAGAATGTAGGAAATTTAATTTGGAATCCGTAAGTTTAGTTTTTCATCGTTTTCACGTTTACGTTTTAAGCATTTCCCGTTTAGTTACGTTTTCAGCTTTCGTTTACGTCTTTAATTTCGTGCACTTTAGATTATCGATTTCCTTAGATGTTTAGTCGTTTTTAATTTATGTTTACTTATTTTAGTGTAAAAAAAAATCCAAACTCTCATCTTTATTTAACCATTCAAAACACGTATTCCCAAACCGAGATCACAAACTCCATTCAGCCTTCGTTGGGGATAACGACCCGGGAATACAACTTCCGTTGTACTCCTTGGAAATAAATAACGACTTGATTTTAACCGATCAAATTTTGGCGCCGCTGCCGGGGAAGGCTGACGCGAATTTTTAAATCTCGTTTGTCGTTGCGTGTTTCGTAAATATTTTCTTATTAAAAATCCAAAAAGATTTTCATTTCAAAATTTATTTTCCTTTTTTGTTTTCAAAATGTTGTTAAAAATCCAAAAAGATTCTTCTTTTCCCTCTTATCCGTTTAATTCCTTTTCTCACCCTCTAAACGTTTTATTCTATCTTCTCAACCCTCTACACGTTTGATTCTCTTTATGTCTACATCTTACAACTATGGTTGTGAATGGTGTGGGGGACCTCCAAATGGTGGAAATTGCCAAGGTTGTAGCATTGTGAATACGGGAAACGGGTTTGTCTATGACCAAAATTCCTATAATGAAACAACCAATTTCCTTAACCAACCCCCGCACCATGAGATGGAAACATATTCTTGTGAATTTTGTGGAGGTTGTCCTCATCCGGAATTTGATTGTCGAACGGGAGACTTGCTTGTCTATGAGCAGAACCCTTATAACAATCAGACATCATCCGGATTTGACACATCTTCATATTATTCACCACCAAACAGTATTACTGTTGTGAGTACTGTGGAGGTTCGCATTGTAGCTCTGATTGCCAAACAAGGTACCCGCTTGTCTATGAGCATGACCCTTGTAACAATTACGATTATTCTTATCCTCCACAGTATCAAACCACTCAAACCCAGCCTCAGCTATCTCTTGAAGATATATTCCAAGAACTTCAAGAGATACGAATTGAACTTACAAATCTGGCTATTAAACATAACCCAAATGATCGTCATGGTGAGTCTATGGAAGATTTACTCGCCATAGAACGAGCAGCACGCAACCGTTTCTTGTTTGATCAGGCGTGCATGCTCGATGACGAAGATGAGGAAGGGGAGAATATTATTCTTGTGAATAATTCCATTATTCAACCCCCTCAGTCCACTGCATCCACACCCATATCACATACTTCGGATTCCGGGGACTCACTCATTATGGGGGATGAGCATCTTGACACTATTCCTGAAAAGGAATCAGACGAATTCATAAAGTCTAGTGTTGAGAACTCTATCCCAATCCCAAGTGAGTCTGAGGATATATCCTATAATGAGTGTGATTGGTCTTATTGTGATCCTCATGACATTTCTGAGGATACTTCCGGGATCTTCTCTAACTCGCTCTTCAATGCAAATGATGATTTTTCCTCCAGTGATGACGAATCACTTTCTGATGAGGACGCTTCAAATGAAAGTCTCAAAGTCTATTCGAATTCTCTTTTTGAATTTGATGATGAGTACTTTTCTAGCGAAATAAATCCTCTCTTTGATAAAGTGTTAGAGAACGATGAGGTCGAGGACTCTCTTAGTCCTAAACTCGATGATATGACCTCACTTGATCCCGAGATGCACACGGATGCTCCTTCTCCGACATATGTGACACGTCCCCTTGAGGATCGCCATTATATTGATGTCACATATGTCGTTCGAGTCTTTCTACCTTTCTGTGATTATAAGGTAGCTTGTCCTTCCATTCTCTCCATTGAGAATGAGGACAAGGTTTTTGACCCCGGCATCTGAGCCGGATGTATCTCATCGGAGTGGAACTTTCACGTGCTTCAAATGTTTGTCCAAACATCTTGAATGAAAGTCCGATGGAGATTGCCTTTTCCACTTGCTTCCCCAAGAACGAATGAATTCGGGGTCGAGTCAAGCTAGTGACTCGGGAAACAAAAACAGTAGCACACCATATGGGTTTTCACCCATATTTCTGACTTCTTTCTCTTTTCTAACACCTAAGTGTGGGGAGATGCCCCACAGGTTGTATATATGTACAGTTTCAATTAAAAAAAAAATGTGTATATAAAATAATGGCTATTAATATTTCCCTTTTACGTTCTCAGTTTCGGCATAACAGCCGGTACTTTGAATATTGAGGGCAATATTCATTTCTAGTGTGGGGGGAATTCTCACGAATTTAATCACGTATATATACCATCTAATTCCCCCATTTTTGGCCAAATTTTTTTTTTTTTTTTTTTTGGTGTAAGTGTTTGCACTTACACAGCAAATGGTTATCAGTCCACCATGTCTAACACACAAAAGGATTGGCTAATCCAAGAGCAAACGGCTCTTGGTAAAGATATATCAAATCCGTTTACGGCTTACAATTTGCCAAAAATTGTATGGTATTCGACTCACCATATCCTAAAAAGATGAAGAGTTGGCTAGCCCGCAAGATTATGGCTTGTGGTAAAAGCAGTTGGAAAACCATAATTGGTCATCAGCTCACCAAAGATAATAAGTTGTTTTATCTAAGAGTTGGCTAGTCCAGAAGCAAACGGCTTCTGGTAAAGACGAACCAAATTCGTTGGCAGCTGGTGATTTGCTCAAAATCATTTGGTTATCATTGTACCAAGGTCTCACACATTGAAACAATGGCTACTCCAGAAGTAATGGCTTCTGGTAAAGAGTTTTCAAATCCATTAACTTTTCATAAATAATTGCTAGGGACTAGCAATTGCTCAGTGTGGGGGATTTGATATGTGTCGTTTTACACATATCTTTTCGTCCAATTTTCGAGTCAAAACAACCAAAAACACTTTAAAACGATCAAATAATGTTAAAAATATCTTTGAAATGTGTTTTTGTGTATTCCATATGCAAAATGATTGAAAACGATTGAAAAACAAACAAAATTTGCATAAATGGCAAGTCTAGTCCCTCAAGCTTGAAAAAAAAATAATAAAAAAAAAAAAAATTTTGGTCCTTGGAATAATAAGCTTGACAACATTGGTCCTTGCGTTTTTAATCCATTGACTTTGTTACTGATTTGATAAAATGAGAATTGATTTATTAATGGGTCGGTCAAGTGGATAAAAAGGATTGAATAGATTGGTGTTGCTGCTGTACGTGTCTTATTGTACATGTGGGGCTTTGATTATCGCTTGTTTTATCCTTAGCCCATTTTATTTGTTGCTGTTGTACATGTCAAAGTAAACCCATATTACCCATATTATTGTACGTGTCATACACCAACTAAACCGGATCACACTAACACAAAAGCAACGGTCAAACACAACACCCACCTTAACATTAAACCACTTTACAGCCCAACACCTAAACATACCGGCCCACCCACTTAAACCCGACCGACCCAACCCCATCTAACTAAAGATAGATAAAACCGGGTTATATGGTCAAAACCCCCAAATGGCAGTCAATATTCCAATCGCTACAACCCTAACCCACTTCTTACCATCACCATCACCAATTCCCCATTTCCCCAAATCCTTCTCCAGTCACCATCATCTTCCACTACCGTCCAAAATAGCCTCACGGGTTTCACCTCCACCTCAGCAATCCGAGGCTAAAATAAGATCCAAAGGCCAAGATTTAGAGTGAAGAGCTCAAGATGATCCCATGGTGAAGAAAAGAAGCAGAAGCACAGAAGAAAGAGAAAAACCCTAGCTTATTATTTTTGTATAAATAGATGAGTAGTGTTTTAGGATTAGACAGGTTTTATTTAGCAAAAAGCCTCGGTATGTCTTTTTTTCTTTTAGTGTAATTTAGTTTTAATTTTAGTTTTAATTTGAGAATAGGAAATTGTAGGATTTATTTTAGCTTTAAATTCGGTAAGTTTTTATCTTTTAGTTGTAATTTTCGTTAAGCAGTTGAGGGTTAATTTTAGCTTTTAATTTCGAAGGTATTGTACTTTTAGATTTTACTCAGTTTATTTCTTTGATCTTGTAAGTTAACTATTATCAATGAAAGCCTAAGTTTTTATTTTCTTTTTTGGTCAATGTTTCTGTGTTTGAGATTGAGGTTAAAAATTGGTTATTTGTTGCTTCGGTTAGATTGTAGTTAAGATTTTGTTTGTGATTCTTAGCTAGTTAGATTGTGGATTGTTGTTTAAGATTGTTGTTATTTGTGGTTGTGTTTGTGTTTGCTTATTGCCCCTCATCAGTTGCTCTCAAACTCACTTGTGCAAAAAAAAATGCAAAAGGTGGGATTCGAACCCAGACCTCTTGCTCAGCAAAACCCCAACACACCCAGACCATCTGGGCCAGAGCTTTCTTTTGTTAAATGATTTAATTAGTTTGTATTTAATCTCAATTTCAGTTGTTTTGCTTATTTCCTGTGTAAACTTAATATCAGATTTTTATTTTTAAATTAGCTTTCAAATTAATATTAAAATTAAATATTAGTTGGAAAAATGTATTTCTTTCTTGTAAAATTTTCTTTTGTCGATTAGAATGTAGGAAATTTAATTTGGAATCCGTAATTTTAGTTTTTCATCGTTTTCACGTTTACGTTTTAAGCATTTCCCGTTTAGTTACGTTTTCAGCTTTCGTTTACGTCTTTAATTTCGTGCACTTTAGATTATCGATTTCCTTAGATGTTTAGTCGTTTTTAATTTATGTTTACTTATTTTAGTGTAAAAAAAAATCCAAACTCTCATCTTTATTTAACCATTCAAAACACGTATTCACAAACCGAGATCACAAACTCCATTCAGCCTTCGTTGGGGATAACGACCCGGGAATACAACTTCCGTTGTACTCCTTGGAAATAAATAACGACTTGATTTTAACCGATCACTACCCTCGTGAAAATAGCGTTTCTTTAGATCTTTGAAGATTTTGACTTGAGCTGGGGTGAGTCCCTTAGTCTTATGGTGTTTGGGGATGTAGTTGAGAGTGTCTTTGTGGTCATAGAAGGTTGCGGGAGCCATGTTTGATCCTAGATACAAAAATTTCACACTTTAGTCGAAACTAATGAGAATTTTGATATGATGTTCTAGTGTGTGCCTATATGAGGACAATGTGGAGATGCGGTTATCTCGACTCCTTTTAATGCATAAAAAGAAATTCTTTAGTAATCTTGTAACAAAAACGAGAGATAACCCAAATGCTCCTAATTCAATGTAGCTTCGATTGAATGTACCCGAAAATACATATTAGTTATGTACTTCCTTTAGCATTCAAGAGACATTATGCAAGTGATATTTTAAACATAACATTTTTATTTGTATGAAGTTATGAACAATGAGAAATTGTTTGTCCTAAAAGTGAGTAGCTTTTACTAAATTTTTACATGGGGTTTTTAGTAAATCATGATAATGTCTTATAAGAGGCAATTCCTAAATAAGGGAAACATTATTAGTTTTGTAATTTACAAATGTACTATATGAACTATCTAAGAAATTGCATAATCCCCAAGTTTTGGTTTTGTGCATAAATTAGAAACCCTAGACTCAGAATTAAGAGAAAAGGTAGTAAGGAAGCTTACAATGTTGATTTGAGCCGAGATTAGTAGAAGGAGATGCCTTAATTTTGAGAGTGATATGTGTAGAATGAGTTTGAGTCGTTTATGTGTTTTGATTTGTGAGAGGGGGCGTTTGTTTAAACTGCCATAGAATCTGACCCAGGAACCCACAGACAGGGCGGAACCAAATTTTTGGTTCCGTCCGTGTTGTCGAAGGGTTCCTTGGGACCAGAGTTAAATTTAGTCAATTTTGTCGTTTTGGTTAAACGAAGGTTTAAGCTATGATTAAAACTACAAATTAGGTTCCATTAGTCCTAGTCCCAGTCTAAGGAGATTAAATGGCTCTCGTTTAAGAGGTTTAGTTAGAATATCGGCAATGTTATCTTCTGAGGATACTTTCTCGATAGAGATGTTTCCTTTTTGAACATTGTCGCGAAGGAAATGATGACGAATTTCAATGTGTTTAGTTCGAGCATGTTGAACTGGATTTTTATTGAGGTTGATAGCTCCTTTGTTGTCGCAAAGGATAGAGATGTCATTAAGTTGAATTCCGTAGTTGACAAGAGCTTGCTTCATCCACAGAGCTTGTTGACATGCTTTTCCTGCTGATACGTATTCGGCTTCGGTTGTTGAGATGGCAAGAGCCGTTTGTTTCTTTGAAAACCATGAGGTGAGACAATGTCTAACAAAAGTACAGATACCACATGTACTTTTTCTATCAACATAGTCACCAACATGATTTGAGTCAACATACACTGTGGTTTCAACTCCCGTTCCTTTGGGATACCATAATCCTAGGTGTGTTTTGCCTTTAATGTATCTAAATATTTGTTTTACGGCTTCAAGATGTGATGTTTTAGGATCTTCTTGAAAGCGAGCACATAGACAAACAGTAAACATAATGTCGGGTCTACTAGCCGTGAGATAGAGTAGACTGCCAATCATTCATCTATATTTAGTGTTATCTACAGATTCACCTTCTTCATCCTTGGTGAGTTTGGTTTCTGAAGACATAGGCGTTTTAATAGGTTTAGAGTCTTCAAGACCAAATTTCTTAAGCATGTCTTTTATGTATTTAGATTGGTTAAAGAATATTCCATCTTCTAATTGTTTGATTTGAAGTCCTAAGAAAAAGTTAAGTTCTCCCATCATACTCATCTCAAACTCGTCATGCATGATTTTTGAGAAATCATCACATAGCTCTTGACAAGTTGATCCGAATATGATGTCATCCACATATATTTGAACAATGATAATATGTGAATTCCTTTTCTTGGTGAAGAGAGTGTTATCTACTAAACCCATGGTGTACTTATGTTCAACTAAGAATTTTTTAAGTCAATCATACCATGCTTTTGGTGCTTGCTTAAGTCTGTATAAAGCCTTTTTAAGTTTATAGACATGATTAGGATTTTCAAAATCGATGAAACCCAGAGGTTGTGCGACATATTCTTCTTCATTTATAAATCCATTTAGAAATGCACTTTTGACATCCATTTGAAAAAGTTTAAAATCATGTGCACATGCATATGCAAGTAAAATTCTAATAAACTCGAGCCTAGCAACCGGAGCAAAAGTTTCATCGTAGTCAATGCCTTTTTGTTGATTATAACCTTGTGCTACTAGCCTAGCTTTGTTTCTAGACACTGCACCATTTTCATCCATTTTATTTTGAAAGACCCATTTTGTTCCAATTATTGTTTGACATTTTGGTTAAGGAACTAATGTCCAAACATCATTTCTAATGAATTGATTTAATTCTTCTTGCATCGCTATGACCCAAGATTCATCTTTTATAGCTTCATTTATATTTTTGGGTTCAATGGTTGATACAAAAAGAAAGAGGTTGCTTTGATTTTGGACTTGTGATCTTAAGGTTCTTTCATTTATTTTTCCTAAAACACTATCTAATGGATGACCTTTAGGTTCTTTGATATTGACAATTTCTTTGTTTAATAGTTCATCTTCCTTGTCATTATTTATACTCCCTTTGTTTTCAACAAGTTGACTTTCAACTAAGTCATCATCTACCAAAGGTGATGTCTTAGAGGGAGGTCGAATTTCGTTAAATGTTACGTTTAACAATTCCTCAACTCTCAAGGTTTCTTTGTTTAAAACAATATAAGCTTTAGTATTTTGAGAATATCCAAGAAATACACCTTCATAAGACTTTGGGTCAAATTTGGTGAGATAATCCTTAGTGTTTAAAATAAAACATTTACTTCCGAACATTTTAAAGTATCCCAGCGTAGGCTGTTTACGTTTATATAGTTCATATGGTGTTTTGTTCAAGAATGGTCGAATTAATACTCTATTTAAAATATAGGTTGAAGTGTCAACGGCGTTACACCAAAACTTTTGTGGTATGTTTTGTTCATTAAGTATTGTTCTACTCATCTCTTGAAGAGTTTGATTTTTATGTTCTACTACACCATTTGACCGAGGAGTACTAGGAGCCGAAAAATTATGTGTTATGCCGTTGGCATCACAAAAGTTTCCAAATTGTGTTTCATTATCAAATTCACGACCATGATCCGTTCTTATTGACACAATACGACTATCTAGTTGGTTTTGAATTTGCTTACTAAGAATTTCAAATTGATCAAAAGCTTAGTTTTTACTTTTCAAAAACTTTGTCCAAGTGTATCTTGAATAATCATCTACTATGACCAAAATGTAGAACTTGCCTCCATAACTTTGTATAGTGGATGGACCAAATAAATCCATATGCAAAAGTTCTAGACACCTAGATGTAGACACCATATTTTTAGCCTTATGGCTACTATGAATTTGTTTTCCAATTTTGCAAGCATCACAAAAGTGTTGGTCATATTTCAACTTGGTTAAGTTCCTAATGAGATCTTTTGAAGGTAGAGATTGAATAAGTCTCATATTAGCATGGCCTAAGTGTCTATGCCAAAGATTTGAGGAATCATCTAACGAAGTTAAGCAAAGTTTATCTCTAGAAGTTTTATCAATTTTCATGACGTATACGTTGTTTTTCAAAACTCCTTTTGCTACGGTTATTCCATCTTTTAGTATTTTACTTTCATTTTCACTAAATAGAACATTATACTTTTTACGGCATAGTTGACTAGTACTAAGAAGGTTGAATCCTAAATTATCAACATGAGCAACATTATCAATAGAGAGAGTCATGAGAGATAGTACCTTTTCCGATTATTTTGCTTTTTAATTTGCTACCAAAAGTGACATTACCTCCGTCATATTCTTGGTAGGTTGAGAAGAGGCTCTTGTTTCCCGTCATATGCCTTGAACAACCGCTATCTTTTATCCACTCGTCCGGTTCCAATCCGACTTTCAAGCATACCTAAGGTATATAAAAACTCAAGCATTTGGTCCCCAATATCTCATGGGTCCATTTTGGTTAAACATCCCATTAACTTGATTCATGTATGGGAATGGTGGATGTGAGTTCCATGGCATGTAGTTAGGAGTTTGATAATGCCTTGGGAAGTTTTGATTCCAACCATTTTGTTGATAGTTGGGTTGTGTGTTGTAGTTGCTCTTTGGAAAGGGGCGTTTGGGAATAGGTGTTTTAGGCCTCTGTTGAGTGATTTTGGATCTATACTCATTTTTAGAAAGTCCTAATCCTATTGTAACAGCTGGTTTTTGTTTAGTTTCATTTGTGGTAGTGTTAGATTTCTTTGTGACTTTAACAAACTCAGTACAAGTCGATGTATGAACTTTCTGTTCTGCTGAGGTACCCACGGAACCAAACTGTTCCACAGGCGGAATCAAATTTTTGGTTCTGTCTAATCCGTGGGTCCCTGAGGCAGTTGGAAAAGTTTCTTGTACTTTTTTGGCTTGTTTCTTTAGACTACTTAAATCTCCTAATTTCATAAAACTTAGTCCAGTTTTATCGTGTGGTAATTTTTGGATTCTCATTATTTCATCTACACAACAAATATTTTTATCAAACTTTTTGAACTTAGAGTTTTAATTTGTTTGATAAGTGCATCCTGTGTGATTTTAAGTTTCTCTAATTCAAGTCTAAGCTCTTGGCATGATGTACATACCTTGTCAATAGCTTTACTCTTTTCTAAACGTTTTGCTTTTTCTTTTAATTCATAAACTTCATTTTCTAAGAATTCCTTTTTGGTTTTCAAAAATTTGTTTTTATTTATGATTTTTAAGCTAAATTCACACAGTTTGTTATATTCCTGTCGTAAGGTGTCATCATCAATAGAGGAATAAGATGAGTAAGAATGTACCTCGTTTGAGTCTTAAGCCATGAGAGAAATTTCTTCATTCTTTGGCTCCTCGTCATCATCTTCACTTTCACTCCAAGCACCACTCACAAAAGCTCTTTGAGTTTTGTTTTTAGGTGACTTTGGACAATATCCTATGAGATGGCTTGTGTCACCACATCTAAAGCATTTTCTTTCGACCTTCCCTTTCTTATAATCACGATCATTTCGAAAGGGTTTCTTGTCATCTTTAGGTTGTCTTACAAACTTTCCTCGTCTTCGACAGAACTTTTTGAAATCTCTTACGGCCATGGCATATTCTTCATCTTCACTTCTCGAGCTAGATTTTTTATCATCACTTGTCTCCGTTCTTGTTTTTAAGGCAATGGACTTGATCTTTTCCTTTTTGCCTTTAATGATCTCTGAGTCATTCACCATTACCATTTCATGAACTTTGAGGTTTCCAATTAGCTCGTCAAGTGCTAGCTTTGAGAGATCTTTAGATTCTTCAATAGCCGTCACTTTTGCTCTCCATTTTGGATGAAGTGCTCTAAGAAATTTCCTGACAAAGTTCTTAGTACGAAAGGATTCATCAAGTGCTTTGAGAGAAGTAATAATAGTATTAAAGCGAGCAAACGCACTATCAATGACTTCATCTTCAGGAATACTAAATTGTTCATATTGTTGAACAAGAAGATCAATTTAGTTATTCTTGACTTGTGAATTTCCTTGATGAGTGATTATTAAATATTGCCAAATTTCTTTAGTGGTTTTGTACATAAAGACTCTTTCAAATTCCTTTTTAGTTAGAGCATTGTAAAGCATCATTTTTGCTTTATTATTTTTTGCAATTAACTTCTTTTGCTCATCACTATGACGAGTAAGTGAAGGATCCTCATCCCGACCACTTGCAATATCTTTTATAATAGGTTTATGATCACCTTCTATAATTATATACCATAGATCTATATCTTTTGATTTCACATATGTTTCAAAACGGCTTTTCAAATAAATAAATCCATTTGGTTCAAAAAGTGGTGGTCTTTGCATAGATTGCCCTTTGATGCGTGTCGTGTGTCGTTGCGGTTTAGCAGTTTTAATGCCTACTCAAGTTTTAAATTTATATTTAGCCGACTTATCAATAACACACACACTTAACGAGCAGTGTACCCGGTCAGTATGAATATAATGGTAAGTAGAGTGTCGATCACTAAGAGTGGAACGTATTATCTCGTTATTCTAATCAGTATTTTAATATATTAAGTTAGCTATACAACCTATTCTAACGCAAGGGGGTTCAGCCTGAGAGACTGGCACGATTTGGTTGCAATTAAATAATAAACTAAACCAATAGGCACGAATAAGTAAGTAGCACACACGTACACAGATAAATACTCGAGACAATAAGAGGGCTGTCCTTATGATAAGTAGTTTGTCACTTGTTTTATTGCTAGTGTTATATGAAGTGTATAGTTCGATGCAATGCACTGAGATTAAGTCCTTTCTCGTTGGTTCTAATCTTATCGGCGAGTAAACCTTTAATGATTACTTATGACTATCCCGTTTATCTTTCTCCTACTTTTCTACAGACCATAGAATACATAGGCGATCTAATAAACAGGCGAGGGCAGAGGCATGGCGACCCGATCAACGCTCAGCTAGACACAGAGGTTATCAATGCACTAATAAAAGTCACCAATGACATCAACATATAAACTTTAATTAATGAGAAAGCAGTTTTAAGGGAGTGCAATCTTTCCGTTGTCACATTACACAAGCCACCAATCTTGATGAATTAAAGTTTACTAACACAATAAAACAAAACTACTTAATGAATTAAACACATGCAGCACCTTCTTACAGCTCTTGTATCTTTGATTTGGGTGTGTCTTGTGCTGCTGCCTTGACTGAATTCGTCCTAGGTTTCTGGTCTTCGGTCTTCGTATATAATATGTGTCACGACCAAAAGCTCTGGAATTCGTCTGGTCTTGGGGTATTTATAGTTTCTATCTGAGGGTGAGATGCGGCGCATCTAGTAAGTAGATGCGGCGCATTTACTTAACTTCGCGTGGGGTCCAAGATTATAATATTCAGGAATATTCGTACACCGCCAGAAGATGCGGCGTAACTCCATTTATAGATGCGGCGCATGTCCTCTTGTATCTTGGATCGTATCTGGTGAGATCTTGATAGCGATGCGGCGCATGTCATAAGTGAGATGCGGCGCATCTGGAGTAGAATAGTCTTGATCTTGTACATTTCGGTAGACTCTTAACTTCTTGCATGTTTTGCCCCATAATTAGTCCAAAATCGCCAAGTTTCACCAAATGCTTGTTTTCAACTGAGAATTACAAAAGTAAACGATTAAGTATCAATCCTCATACATAATATAGTAAAACAAGTCAAATTAATAGGATAAATGATAGTAATAATATGTACTTATTTGAGTTCATCAAATATCCCCCCACTTGAACTTTACTTGTCCCCAAGTAAACCTTAGAATTAATCTTATGAAAATGTATCCTAAAAGATATTAGGATTTATTTTTATATTTAAGCATGTATTCGTTTTTGTCATAATCACACAACTAAACACTTAACGAATTAGAAGTAAAATAAAATATTTCGATAAAAGCAAATCTAATCGTTTAACTGTCCAGTCGTGACGAATATTCTATCATAAGCTTGGCAAGTATACACATCTCCTCCACTAAAGCCAAGGAATAACAAGTCTAAAGCGGTAAAAAGGGTTTTTAGGCTTAAGGGTTAATTATTCTTAATCACTATCGATCTCAAATTCCAGAAAAGGCGACAAAATCACAAATACATGATCGAATCCACGAACACGATACTTGCAATTGCTCAAATCCTTAACTCGAATTGGCTAAAGATAGGTCCAAACTTCACCAATAATAATATATCAAAAAGGGCGACAAAATCATAAATACATAGCCGAATCCACGACTACGATACTTAAGATTGCTCAAATCCCTAATCTCAATAAATCAAAGGTTTCGTTGGATAAAGAATAATACAGGGTATGGATAATATTTGGGATATAAATTGGTGTAAAACGAAAAAATAAACAAAACAAATAAATTAAAATCCTAAGTGTGGTTAATCACTATCCCAACCATCCCATGAATAAGACTCATATCATTGAATAACTCACGCTTTAACACTTGAAACACACGCTTTAGGTAGACACGAATTATACTCAACAAGATCTTAATCAAAGAATAAACCTTAGTTGACGTTCCCATAACTGCCAACTCCCATTCAATCCATAGATATAATATATAACAACTAGTGGTGATATCGACCACTTACATAACTTTACATCGTTGGTTTATCAATCTTCCAACTTTCTTCTTTTTTTCTTTTTCTTTTCTCATTTTTTCGATTTTTTTTTAAACTTTATAATAACATAAACATAGATGTGTAAAATTTCACCACATCACCAAAACAATAATTCTGGATAATTTTTCCATACTTTTCATGACTTCAGAAATAACGGTAATAGTGAAAGTAGTAAACACACGAAAAATAAACTCAAAGATACACAATATTTACTTTCACTCCAATTGCATTGTGCAATTTCCCGACCTAACCATAGATAATGAATTACGCACGCGAACACAGGTAATGTAAGGAAACACACTTTGCCTATAGCAATTAACCAACCACGGATTTTAATCTACAGGGTAGGCTAAGGTGTAAGGGTGTAACGAAACATTATAACAAAGGTGTAAGAAACGAAAGGAATGGCTCTGAGTGTTTTTCTAGGGGTATCTTACTCTAAAAATGAGAGTAACAAAAGGGTTTATACGGGGGTTAACTAACCAGTGTAGTTAGCTAATAACACATAACATATAAGGCTATTTGGGTGTAATCCTAGAAATTTTACCAATTTAGACAAGTCATTCCAATTATATAAATAATACTTATTATGGTGGTCTCGAATAGTATACAAGCCAAGTTCTAAAGTTTACAAGTCACCGGCACACTCATAGATTTGTGAGTTTTGAAAAATCACAATTTTTTAAAAATAACGTCGTGTGTGCAGCTATGCAACTTAGACTTTAAACAAAAACATGCTAAAAATTTTAAATTTTGATATATTAAGCACATTTTAAGCATATTTTGAAAAGTTTAGGACAAGTAAGTGTTAAGTGTTCTAATTCTCCAATCCCCCCACTTAAGTTAAATAACGTCCTCGTTGTTTGTATGAAAGGTTAAAAACTGGAAAATAAAAGAATTAGAACAGAAAAACTCCCCTGAGATTTGCTCGGTATGATCCTCCATTAGTATTAGAGCAAAAATCATCTTTCTTGTGGATTAGAACGTTTAAGCTTCATATTCGATGTATCCACAGGAAATGCAAGAATCTATAATACCACCAAGGCTTTAAAACACACCTAAGATAAGAAAGGTTCAAACTTGCATAATACATTAGTAGTTAGGAAAAAATAAAACATAAAAATTAAAAATGAAAATCATCAGGTCAGTCGATGCGCCGTATCTTATGGAAGAAGATACGCCGTATCGAGCCTGGAATAAATACGGATCAGAATAAAAGATGCGCCGCATCCTTAACCAGGGATGCGCCGCATTAAAATAAACTGATAAAAAGTTTTAAATTCGAAAAGTAAAAAATGCAGAAAAATAAAATAAGATATGATATGACCATTGCAGGAGATGCGTCGCATCTCAGAATTGAGATGCGCCGTATCCTCTGCGGCCTGACTGACTCGACACATAAACAGAAAATTAAAAGATAAATCCGGGTTGTCTCCCGGTAAGCACTTGTCTTTATTCCAGAGTCTTCAAGTTAGACTCACGTTCAGCTCTTCATTTAGTCCTTGCTACGGTCCATCCTTCTTCCTTCATCCGAAAGATGTTCCCGTATAGCTTTGCGACGTTTTCTTCCGTTCGGCTTAATCTTCTATAACTCTTGGTCTTCGTCGCAACATACTCTTCATCCGGTCCCAAAGAATATTTGATGATTTTAAATTTTTCAGAAATAATCATGGGTGGCTCATTATAAGGGATTCCAAGTAGTTGACACTTTCTTTTGGTGAACTCTTCCTCGTCTTTATCAACAAACTTAAAGTAAGGATCCTTAATCAAATAGTCATCAAGTTCATTGATTAATGACTCATTGCTATCATCTTGAATTGCCTCCCATTCTCTTTCCAATTCCCATTGTAGCCGTCGACTAAGCTTTGTGTAATCATCAAATTGTTCATGCACCCATTCCCAGAAAGTAGTATTTGATGTACCTTTAAGTCCTTTCAAGTATTCAATTCTACCCTTTTCTTGCAAAGCTTCAGTTTTTCGTGGGCAGTCTTCAACATTATCGTACCACTCATAATCTTCAAAGGTTACATCTTTTCCAACCCATTTCATCCCAATAATACTTCCCCCATTACAGGTTCCGTCACTCTTATAATCACAGGTCGGCCAAACACTACTCCCATCCTTGAAAACGAAGGGTGTACAGGTGTGATTAATGTGCTCAAATTCCCATGGTTTATCCCAAACCCATGGTATTTGGTCATTCCATTCATAGTACCAGGTGTTTTTGAAATCATCATAAGTCTTGAATCCTGGTAAATCTCCAGTAAGCACATCATCGTCGACTCGAAGAAGGTAGTTAAATTCCTTGAACTGCTTGCACAAGGGTGTCTCATAATCGAACACATCAATGTCAATTCTGAATAATTCTTCAATCCCCTCATTGATTATCGAATCATGAAGTGATGACCCATAATCGCTTTCTACTTCTTCGTCTTCACCTCTTATCCAATATACCCATAATGCATCCTTAGTAGCTCGATCCATGCTCTTATGGTTATTAAACTTACTAGCCAACCATTCTGAAAAATCAACATCGTTAGGATCGTGGTTAACGTCAAAGCAAGTCTTTTCAATCATTTTCCTCTTTATCTCCATGTACTCGTTAAATTGCTCCCTAAAACTCCGTGTCAACCATGAAGTCATAATCTGCTTGACTTCATCTGCAGGGGCAAATTTAGGACTACCATATTTAAGTTCAAGCCAATCATTGAGGGAGAGGTCCATTAATCTTACCAACTTGCCATGAAATAGTAACTCCACCACAGCATAAATTCTGTCATCGTCCAGATAGTTCTCATTTAATCCCCAGTACTGTTCGGAATAAGGCATGTAAGAGATTTGGGTATTGCCTCCACCACAGCTGTTGTTGCTTGAGTCCATGTATGCAAGATAGAATTTCCCATCATCTTCTTCGATAGTAGTCCAGTTCAATCCTTTGGATTCAATGATAGGCCATAAGAGCGACAATTCATCTCTAGTGTACCTCACAAATACATCATAAGAGAATACCCCTTTGTCAATGTTGCATAAACGCATGAATTCCTTAAAAGCAGCTTCAAGAGGGGTCTCCCAAGAGAATAAATCTGCATCGATCATGAGCACATTGAATGAATCTGAAAGCAAGCATTCCATAGCAAGATATCCGTTAACTGACATGTCTTCCATAGCAAAATCTGTCATCAAAGGTAAAATCATCAGTAGGATTTGTTCGCTAGAAGAGAAATTAATGAATATAGAAACGGATATAAGAATACAAATAGCTGATATCTGCAGACGATGCGCCGTATCCAAAAAGTTGGATACGCCGTATCTTATAATCGTTAAAATTAAATCAGACTTTATTCAGAAAATAGATACGCCGCTTAGAAATTTGAATGCGCCGTATCAATTTTAATAATCAAAAATCGATATTTATTTAAAATTAAATGCGCCGTATTAACAAAAGTTAATGCGCCGTATTTTCGTTACGTTTCAAAATATAAGATTTTTGATTCAGAAGATACGCCGTATCGACAGAGATCGATGCGCCGTGTCTGTTTAATTAATCGAAAACTGTTTTTAATTAAAATAATAGATACGCCGTATCTGCTAAAGCAGATGCGTCGTATGGCGTTAAATTTAGAAAAAAATTCTTATTAAAAACAGATACGCCGTATCTTGGGGAAAGATGCATCGTATCGAATTAATTAAATGCGTTGTATTTTATAAAAAATTGAACGCAATACGCCGTATCTGAGAAATCAGATGCGCCGTATCGTTCGATTTAGCTCAGTACAACGATAGCAGAAAATAAAAAATACGAAAAATAAAAACAAATAAAACACACGAAAATAAACACAAACAAAAGCAAACAAATAACACACAAGAACAGAAAATATGCAAAATAGTACAATGAATGCAAATTAATCTAATACACAACAAAATTAGCGGTTAGATTAAAAATTAAAAACCTAATTAAAATACTAATCAAATTAACAGATAATAACAATTCACTCCCCGGCAGCGGCGCCAAAAACTTGATGCATGTCGTGTGTCGTTGCGGTTTAGCAGTTTTAATGCCTACTCAAGTTTTAAATTTATATTTAGCCGACTTATCAATAACACACACACTTAACGAGCAGTGTATCCGGTCAGTATGAATATAATGGTAAGTAGAGTGTCGATCACTAAGAGTGGAACGTATTATCTCGTTATTCTAATCAGTATTTTAATATATTAAGTTAGCTATACAACCTATTCTAACGCAAGGGGGTTCAGCCTGAGAGACTGGCACGATTTGGTTGCAATTAAATAATAAACTAAACCAATAGGCACGAATCAGCAAGTAGCACACACGTACACAGATAAATACTCGAGACAATAAGAGGGCTGTCCTTATGATAAGTAGTTTGTCACTTGTTTTATTGCTAGTGTTATATGAAGTGTATAGTTCGATGCAACGCACCGAGATTAAGTCCTTTCTCGTTGGTTCTAATCTTATCGGCGAGTAAACCCTTAATGATTACTTATGACTATCCCGTTTATCTTTCTCCTACTTTTCTACAGACCATAGAATACATAGGCGATCTAATAAACAGGCGAGGGCAGAGGCATGGCGACCCGATCAACGCTCAGCTAGACACAGAGGTTATCAATGCACTAATAAAAGTCACCAATGACATCAACATATAAACTTTAATTAATGAGAAAGCAGTTTTAAGGGAGTGCAATCTTTCCGTTGTCACATTACACAAGCCACCAATCTTGATGAATTAAAGTTTACTAACACAATAAAACAAAACTACTTAATGAATTAAACACATGCAGCACCTTCTTACAGCTCTTGTATCTTTGATTTGGGTGTGTCTTGTGCTGCTGCCTTGACTGAATTCGTCCTAGGTTTCTGGTCTTCGGTCTTCGTATATAATATGTGTCACGACCAAAAGCTCTGGAATTCGTCTGGTCTTGCGGTATTTATAGTTTCTGTCTGAGGGTGAGATGTGGCGCATCTAGTAAGTAGATGCGGCGCATTTACTTAACTTCGCGTGGGGTCCAAGATTATAATATTCAGGAATATTCGTACACCGCCAGAAGATGCGGCGTAACTCCATTTATAGATGCGCACATGTCCTCTTGTATCTTGGATCGTATCTGGTGAGATCTTGATAGCGATGCGGCGCATGTCATAAGTGAGATGCGGCGCATCTGGAGCAGAATAGTCTTGATCTATTACATTTCGGTAGACTCTTAACTTCTTGCATGTTTTGCCCCATAATTAGTCCAAAATCGCCAAGTTTCACCAAATGCTTGTTTTCAACTGAGAATTACAAAAGTAAACGATTAAGTATCAATCCTCATACATAATATAGTAAAACAAGTCAAATTAATAGGATAAATGATATTAATAATATGTACTTATTTGAGTTCATCACCCTTCTTTGAAGTTTTCAAAATCCATGGATCGTTTCAAGTTTTAAAGTACAATAAACTTTAAAAATCTTGAGTAACATAGCTCTTGATGCCAATTGTGGAAAACTAGAAGGGGGGGGGGGTTGAATAGTTTTACCGTTTTTAATTTCTTTTTCTTTGTTATGTTTGTATAAAATGACTTAATGTATGCAAACAAAATAACAAATAAGTATAGTGCAAGAAAGACACGATCAAACCACAACACGAGTGTTTATAGCGGTTCAGTCTACTTGGACTTTTTTTTCTTGCCCTACTCTACTCCCCGAGTATCCAACTCGAGTGTTTTCTTCACTAGTCAACAAGCTCCTTTATCCGGTGGAGAAAATCTTTACACGTCGCTTACAATATTTCCGACACAAAGCTAGATGTCGAGTTCTTTTACAAGGGTACAACCACTCCCATCACACTAAGCATTTTGTGGACTAAAATACTAACCGATCACTATCAGATGTTTATGATGGTTTGGTACAAATAATGATGTATGAATGAATACAATTCACACAATGACAAACAAACAAGCCTTGCAACGTTTTGTTGAAGCTTGTAATGCTTTGATCTTCTTGCTACAAAGAAGTTCACTAAAATGAAATAAGAATGAGTTAGATATAGATAATAATGAATGAGAGAATGTATGTTGTTTTATGTATGAAAGTGATGATAAAACATCAATGTGTGGCTTGCTATTTATAGTCAACAAGTGCCAACAAACCACGGATGGGACGAAACCAAAATGAGGGTTCCGTCCGTGTAGTCGTTTGGTTCCGCGGGGACCTGACAGAGAATCATCCAAATCTTTATTAAATCTAACCAAAATATTTACCATATCTTTCCATGATTCTTTGAGTAACAATCTAAACAAGATATTCATCATATCTTCTAAAGATCTCAAAGATGATGCATGCCATGATGTAAAAATACATTTCCATTTTATATTAACTAGTTTATGAAAGTATACTTTGTAAAATGTATATATTACCTAAGTGATGTTTAATTTATGTTTATGAAAGACTTGGGCCTATATATGTAAAAGACTTAACTATATTTATGTTTTGGTAAAATAAAGTTTATAATTGTCGTTAACAAAATATAGCAAAGATCGTAAAATATAAATAACGTTTTTGGACTATTTTTGTATTAACAGTGTCATTGAGTCGTTCAAAGTAAATTCCACTCAATGCAGGGCTGGTAGTAGTTCGACAACCAAGAGGCTTAAGGATCGTGTCACTGCTGATCTGAATTGCCAAGTTTTGAAACTTGAGACTATTATTCATGTTGAGTTTTATTCAGCATAATATATCAATACTATTCACTATGTATTAGCTGTTATATATGGGTTTTTAATACAAGTTCAAATCTTACAGATTCATTCTCATGACAGAACTGGCGGACTACAAGTACAATTTTTCAAAAAATGAGTATCTACTTTCACATTGATTGTATACTTTTACAAAAATATAATGATTTCACAGGAGAAACTGGATATTGAATCACATTTTCCAAACACGAGGTCTGAATTTTGCGATTAACTTAACAACATTTACCTGAAATTGATTAACTTGCCTGATTCTGATGAAGAACTTGCTCAGGTAAAATATTTTATTCCAACTTATTTGTATACCCGATATATACCGTAATATTATTTGTGGGGCATATGTAATCCACAATATCCTGTTTTAGGAGTATCTTCTTCAAGAGGAATTGAGATTGGCGTTGGTAGAGGAAGAGAAGTTGCAGTTAGAAGAAGAGAAGATGATGGAAGAAGCCAACAAGAAAAGACTGGAAGAGGTTAAGAGGTTGCGGCTGGAAGAATATAACATGTTGAAGTTGGAGGAGGAGAAGAAGAAGAAAAAAATAGCGTTTATGAATTCCTCTCATTATAAAAATTATTTGGCTCGGTTACCACCGAGCAAGAGGATTCACAGGGAACCTGTTTTGAAAACAAACAATGCGAATGTAACTTGGTATAATATAAAAAAAACACGGTCCTAACGTTACTGACCCAACTATTGCTGAATTGCTGAGAAGAGTTGAACCTTGGGTTGAGGTATTGCCATACTTTTTTAGTTGACATTTTATTTTGTTACCTCTTTTACATTCTCTCTTATAAATTGATAAACGTTTGTAGGATCTATCTCGATGGTTCCATACTATGGAAAATGTCTGGCTTACCGATGATATTAAAGTATTTCTTGGTCAACCGGGGCAACAAAGGTGTAAATTTCCATGGTCTGATGATTACACCGTAAACCAAGATTTCTGGCAGCGCTTAGTTTGCTTAGACCCCGCTAGAAAAGGTTGGCTAACTGAGGAGGTGAGCATACATACATACTCTAATTCATGTATTGTGTAGCATATTTGAGTTTTACCCTTTCTTAAAATACTTATTATTTACGGCCAATTCGCAACACATAGACTTGTGGGTTGACTACATGTGGCATGTGAGACCTAAGAATGCAAACTGGGCGATGGTTAGTTGTTACTTTGTTCAGCTTCTTCTTCAAAACGGCACGCCATCGTTTTATACAAAGTGTTTGCTATCAGCATTTTGGTTAATAAATACAATATTCATTATTCATAAATACCATCTGGTTCACTTTCTCCTTCACTACTTTCAGTTGGTTGGTTTGACATTTAGTGGTTATTCATAAATACCCACTGAAGCATCAGTTATATCATGTCTATCTGTGGTTCTCCCTTAAACCAACGACGGTTACACACTCACCACTTATTTAATTCACCATCATTTTCAAACATTACCAAACGATTACAGAGTCTGGTGTTTTTTTTTGTTTATATCTAGTATAAGGATTTATCATAATTCCTATTAAAGGAAGTATTTATGTTTCAAGGAAAAAATAAAGAAAAAGAAAAAATATGGACGATATAATTGAAGTCAGTCAATAGGCCGTCACATTAGTCAACATTTTTGTCAACATTCGTATATTGGTGTAACATTTGATTGCATTGATATATTATGGACATAGATGTTAATTTATGTCGCCTAATATACGTCCATTTCCTTTATATTGTAGGTTTTTATTCCGATCAATCAAACGGTCAAACACTTGTGTCTTGCCCATTTTCATATACCCTCGGGAGTGGTAACATTCTATGATAGTAGTGACACATATGACTACGACTCCCGTGACTGGTATATCCGTGTTAGGAAGTGCCTACAGGTACGTTGTTGGTATATACCAATCAGATTATTAACTTTTATCCACTGTACTTTAATAGTGTGCAACATATGCTGGACATCAAGAACTTTTAATTATTGATGTTTAGATAAACGTATGCAGACCATACATCATAAAACTTACTGAGAGTTAACCTCATAAAAGTAACGTATATTACACGCCTATATGATACTAGAATACAATTACCAATTATTATTTGTTTAATACCATATGTAGGTTACATAGAAGTACCTCAAACTAAACAACATAAATGTCGTTAATACCATATGTAAACAACATTTGGAAATACACACTTTTTCTTACCAACACTTATAATACACTTAAGGATAATACATACATAACTAGACTGTCAATATCTTTTACTTTGGAACCAGAAACAAGGTTTCTTAGCAGTTGCCCTTGTGTTGGACTAGTTTCCCAAAATAACTAAGTAGTTGCACGAATTTCCATGGACATAAATGGGATAAGTACACTTGCCCTGCCACTATCATTTCCTTACCTCTAATCCTCATTAATATGGTTTGGCTTAATGTGAACCCTAATAACTTGACAAGACACAACTATTCACCACTTGACTTTCCACACTAATACACTATGGCTTACTTCTACTTGAAGAGTCATTCCATTTTGTGCATATTTTAACTGATCCATCAAACCTTTCATTTTTGGCATATTTTAACTGATCCAACTGACCTTTTAACACACCATAATTTACTTCCAAATCAATGTGTCAGTTAATTAATTAGCTATTTATGGTCATGTAAATCCTGCTAACATACATGATGAATAATTAGTTTAAAATTGACCAAGCGGCATAAAAGTTACTAACATATATACTTGGTAAAGTAAACACTTACTTGGTTATACAACCACATAATAGTAAGTTGCAGTATAGTCGTATACTTGGTAATGTTGAAACAATTACAAAGTATAGACTGATAAATACCGAATGCGACTGATAAATACCAAATGCATGGTACGTAGAAGTACGTCAAAGTAAACAACATAAACGTGGTTTACAAAGCATGGATTTTCATAACCAACATATACAATACAGTTATGGACAATACAGACATAGCTAAACTTTTTATTTTTTTAACTTTGTAAGTGCACACAACTTTGTTGACTATTTGGGCAATGTTCCAAACTAGTTGCCCAACTTTTATAACAAGTTGCCCGAATATGCATTGGGTTGTGTTGTAAATTAGTAGATAGGAAGGGAGTAGTATAGGACACTCTCTGGCCTCTGCTACAATCATTACATATCTTCTAATCCTCATTAATAATATTTGGCTTACTGTGCATCCTAATAACTTGACAAGACACAACTATTCACCAATTGACTATCCTCATTTATTCACACTGACTTAATTAAAATTGAAGGGTCACCCTATTTTTCTATATAAATGATCCATCTAACCTTTCAATTTTATACCACATTTAAAACCCAACTTACCTTTACACAGACAAACATTCACTTCAAAAATCAGTGGCTCAACCAAACCTGTTGAAGGATCTGATGAATACTTTGTTTACAGCTGATACTAATAGTGACTTTAAGCTCATCAATGTACTTTACGCCGACGTGATAGAGCTCGTTCACCGTTGCAAGGCTAGGGGTGAGCAAATCAAACAGCTCAAGACTGTGGTTGGGTCCACTCTTGCTACTTAGTGTTTAGAGTTGTTGCGTAACATTCAAGATGAGGACCTTGAGAAGAATAGGACACTGATGAAACTCATCAGTGAAACTCAAATCAAAGCTCTCAAAACAATCTCATTTCTATCAAAGATGCACAAAAACTATTAAACCTCCAGTCTTGGGCTGTTATGTGCTCTCTCTCAACTTCTGTCAGTCAAGTCTTTTTTGTTTTGGATTTATCATCTATGTACTTGTTGTGTTGGTTGTACTTGTGTTTCTCATAATGAAATGAAACTAGTTTATGTAAAACTCTGTTCGTTAACATGTCAAATGTTACAACACTGCATATGAATCAAGGAACAATAAACATTTAATAGCTTGGTATGTGCTTAAACACATACCATTTCTAGACCAAAACCGGACCCAAAAAGACCAAAAACCCGACCAAAATGCCAAATATATTGTGTTTTTGTGTTTTTACATATGCAGGCTCGGATATCAAAGAAAAGGACAAAATCAAGCAAAGAACCAGGAAACCGAGCACGAGATATGGAAGTGTTATTTGTAGCCGATGCCGAGAAGAAATTATGGTCAACAAGTCAACCGAGGTCCTTCATATTTTCAGAGATAGTCAAGAATCACCCTTGGATCAACCTTGGAATGTTGGCAAGAGTAGTCCTTGGGAAATCAGAAATTACAATTCTGGTCCCTTAATTTACCTTAACCTAAACAATTAATCCCTTAACCACCTTTAACCCTTAAACCCTTATGTTAAAACACACTTTTGCTAGCCCTTACCCAATCCAATCCATCCTAGCCCATCACCAAACCGGCCCAACCTTTAACTAATTCCTTACCCGACCTAAATCCTTAACCCGATCCACCCATAAACCCGGTCAAACCAAGATAAAATTCCACTCGGTCAAAAAGAGTCAAAAACAAAATAACACTCACTTTCTTATCTCATCACAACCCGCTCCCAAATTCACCCCTAATTCCCAGATTTACCGATGAACCCTAAATATTACATAACAAAATTACCACAATTAAGGGTAAGATGGTCATTGCACGGACTTCGAGGATGCTACTGACGATAAGAATGACGCGTGGCAGCATGTGATTGGCCAAGACACGCACCACTTTTGATCGTACGGAGGTAATGAAGAGTGGTGAGCAAGGAATTGATCCAAGGGTGGTGGATAGCTGATGATACACACGGATCGCCAACATGGACTCTCGAGAAGGATCGACCAAGCCCTATAAATAGCGGGGATCATTTTCGTTCGAAGGCTAGTTTTTTTAGTAGTTAGTTTTTAGTTTTTTTTAGATAGATTTGATTTACTTTCAATTGTTTTATTTTTATTTTAATTTTTCAGTCGATTAAAAGTTGTAACGAGAGTGGTTGTAATTTTGATTTTAACGTTTCAGTTTAATTGTTTAACTGTAAGGTTGGTTTTAAATCAATATTAAGTTCATCCGAATTTAACTTTGCAAGTTTATTTCATTTTTTTTTATATATCCGAATTTAATTTTGTACTTTTGTTTTGGTTCAATGAAATTTTCGTTCTCAGTGTTATAAAGTTGTCTTGAATTAAATTTTTATTCAGTATTGTTTTTGTCTTAGTATTACTTTAAAAAAAAAAAAAAAAAAAAAAAAAAAAAAAAAAAAATAAAAAAAATCCGAATAGTTGATAAGCTGATAAGCTATTGATATGTTGGTGATAAGCTATTGATATGTTGGTGATAAGCTATGGAGTGCTGCTGTGGAATACTGATAGAGCTGGATATGGGTTATTGTTAGTGGCTTAAGCCTGGGTAGGTTTGGGTTGAATTTCTGAGATCGCTAAAATTGTAGCAGGACCACCTTGTGAGTAGTGGTTTATTTTTCTTTGCTTCTTGATTGTTAGCTGCTATTGTTCAATTGTTAGTACTTTTTATTAGTGTTAAGTAATATAGTTATGGAGGTTTAAGAATAATATTAGTTTAGAGTTAATTGCTTAAGTTTATTAGTTGTCTGTTTTAGAGGTTGTTTGGTTAGTATAAGCTGAGCTTAATTGAAGTTTCAATTTGGTGTTTCTAAGGTATTACTAGGTGCTAAAGTAAGTTTGAATGAGTTAAAGTGAATTGGTTAGAATTTAGAGGAGTTTTGAGCATTTTCTTGGTCTGCTGCTACAAAATCTTTTTATGTGCAGCAGACTTGTTTTTTTTTACTACTGATCTAGGCCGAAATCGAGCTAGCAATTAAGTTTTTGTGAAAGGGCTTTTTAGAATTTTATAATCTTTGCTTGATAAGCTTTCCAAAACAATTTTCATCTTTAAAATTGGTTAAGTTTTGAGCTTTTTATAAGCTTATAAAAAGTGCTTCTTAATTTGTTTCTGATAAGAGAAAATTAAATAAGTTCATGAGTTTGTCATTTTTAGTCCCTGTAGTTTTCAATTTGAGTTAAATTGGTGTCTAGGTAGTTTTTAGTGTTAAAACAGTTTGTTAAGTGGCAATTTTAGTCCCTGTCTTTTATTGAGTCTAAAATAGTTTTTTTGTTTTTACACTTTTAGTCCCTAATCTTTTATAAAACTTTTATTTTTCCAAATTTTCTTTTATAATTTAGTTTTTCTAAACTACATTTTCATTCCATTAGTTTTTTCTACTTTTGCATTAAATCATCTAATTAGTTCTAAATAATTTTAATTCATAAAAAATTATTAAAAAGTAAAAAAAAAAAAATATATTTTTCTTTTTCCAAAAATTTTCTTTTATCATTTTTAATCTAGGAAAATTATTTTTATATTTTTAGGTTCTAAATTTCAAAAAAAAATCATTTTTATTTACATTTTATAATTCGTCGCATAACGTTTTTAATTTCAAATTTTTTTTTCGCTTTTAGATTTACATGCTTAGTTTAATTGTTTAATTAGATTAATTAGTTGTTTTTATTTCATATTTAATTGTTCGTAGTATAAAATCAAAAATCAATCACTCTTTTTCACTCATTCACTACACGTATTCGACACCGGAACAAAGACTCGATATTCGACCTTCGTTGGGAAACGACCCGGGGAAAACGCATACGTTGCCTTTTCCTTCGGAAAAATAAAAATATACTACTAAAATAACAAATCAAAAAAATGGCGCCGTTGCCGGGGAAGGCTTGAAACGTTGTCGTTGATTCGTATCGTATTTCGTGATTTGAAAAGCCTTCCTTGTATATATTTTCTTAAAAAAAAAAAAAAAAAAAAAAAAAAAAAAAAAAAAAAAAAAACCATTTGAATACTTGTCACCAAGTATTCACAATACCAAAAAAAAAAAAAAAAAAAAAAAAAAAAAAAAAACACTTTTCCTAAAGTGTTTTCACCATTAATAAACATCCTCGGTCTTCCGTTGAAGGAGGGCGGTTGTAAACCATTCCGAATAAACAACAAAAGAGATCGTGAAGTTAAACGTTTCTTGGATTATTTCTTTGCTACAACCTATACACGGGGTTTAAGGAGGTCTTGACATTAAATTGCAGACCGAAGAGAGATCCATTCTTCTCTCCCGCCACGCTGCGCGTAGTTTTGAAAGAAACGAGTACGGTTGATTAACGATCACCAAAAAGATAATAAATCTAATTTTTTATAAAAACCCAAAAATATTTTCTTTTTCAATTTGATTTTTGTTTTTATGAAAAACCAAAAAGAATCTCCGTTATCCTCTTCATGTTTGATTCTCTTCTTTTACCCTCTATACCGTTTGATTCTTGATCTTCTTACCCTCTAAAGTTTGATTCTTCTTCTCACACCCTCTTATGTTTAATTCTTATGGATCCTATTTGTTTTAAGTGTGGTGAACCCTTCTTCGGAGGGTTGTGTGTTTGGTGCACGTGCGAACAATGTGGTGGTGATATTCATGACGGAGTTTGTTGGAATTGTAATTCTAACACGTATGTTCAAAGGTCGTTCAACAATCTTTCAAACGTTCCCGATCACCCTCCACCGCCGCCTCCATTCACTTGTTTTAATTGTGGAAATCCCTCCGAAGAAGGAGTACCTTGTGGACAGTGTTTTTGTAATCAATGTGGATACACCTATTGTATGTGCTACGTCCCGAGTGCTGAAACGTCTTATGCTTGTGATACGAGTTTTGATAATTATCCTCAAAACGATTTCAACCTTCCTTTTCAAAACTCGTATGAGCAAGTACCGTATTATAATGGTGATTCATTTCAAAGTTCGTCAAATTTTGAAAATTGTGGGGGATCGTTTGATAATTCTTATTTTAAGCCAAATTTGTGTTACGATTCTCATGGTTTTAACCAACCCCCACAAAATCCCGGCAATTATCCAAATCAAGATAGAATGCGCGAAATTGAAAGACTTTGGGAAGACTTCCAAGAAGTCAAGAGATTGGTGATTAAACACTATACTTCTACTCCCGATCCTCATAAGAAGTCTATAGAAGAACTACTTGCCGAGGAAAAAGAGGCTAATTTTCGGAAGGCCTTACAGCAATGTGCTGACGAGGAGATACTTGTGTCATTCAACGTTTTCCCTCAAATTTCACCTATCTTTCCTCCCGTAGAACCCGAGGACTCTTTAATAATGGGGGACGAGCATCTAAACACTATTCCGGCAACGGAATCGGACGAATTCCAAAAGTCTAGTGTTGAGAACCTCGTCCCAATCCAAAGTGAGTCCGGGGAAAATTCTAACGGTGATTGTGATTTTGTTGAAAATGATCGTTTTGATAATCTCGTTGATACGAATGATGAGCCGTGTGATGATGTTCATGTTGAGAAGAACGATGATGAGATGTACTCCGATTCAGACAATGACGATTCGTTATCTTGTGGAGACATCGACTATGTGGAGGAGTCACCTTCTGAGCTCGTCAGCTTAGAAGAAGAGAATGATGAAGAAACTGAAATCCAAGATGATGCTCTTCGCGAGAAATTATTAAATATCAATCTTCTCATTTCTAGGATCGAGGCATTACATGATCCTCCGACTTCTTCTTCTCCTATCCCCAATATGGATAGTGACTTCTTACCCGAGCTTGAAATTTTTCGATTTGAAGAGAAGAGTAGTGGCAGTCCCACTATTCATGCTGATATCTCTCTTCCGGATTATGAGCATTTTGATTTTAAAATTGACTCTGAACTTAATAATCTTTCCGATAATCCGTCACGTGATCCTCTTTTAGAGGATGTCGATCGATTTCTTGCTTCGGATGACTCGATACCACCGGGTATTGAGAATGACGAGAATGGTCTTATTGAAGAAATTAATGATGATGATTTACTTTCTGAGGCTGATTCATTTATCTTTGATTTACCGTCTTCTCGTCCACCCGCGAAACCACCGGATGTAGATCTTGGATCCGGTGTGAATGAAGTAATTGATGGAGTGGTGGACGAGACTTATGATATTGATGACCCCGTGCTTGATATTTTACCCACCCAACCCACCCGTGATTCCAATGATGTTTATGCTTTCACCATCCGTGTGTTTCACCCATTCTTCACTTATCCCATCATTTCTCCATCTTTCCACTCCTCCGGGAGTGAGGATACCGTCTTCGACCCCGGCATCTCCGTTCTTCGTGCCGGGTGTCCGTTCCATTTGCTCCCCCAAGATTAAGTAAATTCGGGGCGAGTCTAAGCTATACGACTCGATAAATAAACAAGCGCTTCGTGGGAGGCACCCCATGCTTATCCTTCTATCTTCTTTTCTTATTTCTAATAAAGTGAGTGAGGAGGGTTTCCTCTTCTATATCTTGTGTTTTGTGTTTTCTGTGATATGTCCAGGAATGCTGATGATGAAGACTCTCGTGCTCGTAGTTTCCTTCTCGCTACTCGAGTTTCATCATCCGCTGCTTATCCAATATCCAAAATCTTATCGTTTTACATTTATCTTTTGGCATAATTAATAAACGGCCTTAGATTTTTGTAGGGATACCCGTACCTTTAAGACATTGAGGACAATGTCTCATTCTAGTCTGGGGGGGGGGTAATCTTGCGATTTGATTTTTGCCTTGCATTTTTGCTATTGTCTCGTGCAATCCCGTTTTTCCTCCAAAATTGAAAAAATCAAAAAAATGAGAAAAATTTAAAAATTTTTGCAAAAATATAATAAATTTTGACATTTTTTGTTGATTTTCCGCTGGAGAGAGTAGGAATAAAATTTTGACTTGATCGGGCGTGTTGAGCCCTAGCTTGTCCCCTTAACCGTTTATAATCTATAAGCTCGTGCTAGTCTTTTACACAAGGAGCTAGAAAAAGCGAATTCTTTTTAAGAGTTTGCAAGTTCCCGTATTTGACTTTATATATGCATGGCTTGATTATAAGGCTAAGCATTCGCGGATCTTATTATTTAAGATTTTAAATTTGCGAAGAACGAGAAATGATAGAGTTGTTCATAAGTTAGATTGCTAAACGTGGAGTAGTTGGATCTCTTTAGAGCTCATCGAAGTTATTTGTGGCTTTTTGTTCCCATCAGCTTGTTTCACCAAAAATAATACTCTATAAATAATTAAAGCTATTTTGGTTTTGGCGAAATTTAGTTTTTAATCCTTCTTAAGAAAATCCTTGCTTATGAAAGTTGGGTACACATCAAGGTACTGCCAGTGTTACGGTGTAATAGACTATTCCATCTTGCCGGCTCACAACCGATGTTGGGATTGTTATAAAAGCCGTAGGACTCGGGATTTGGCAAAATATATAATGAACAATGAATAATAATAATAATCCAAAGCCATAAAAAGTTTTCTGCATCTTGCCGGTTCGCAGCCGATGTTGTAGACTTCTAATAAAGGCAGAGGAAAAATTCCAAGGTCATAATAGACTATCACATCTTGCCGGTTCGCAGCCGATGTTGTGATTGTTATAAAGGGCCAAGGATCATTAATAATATGTGCTTAATAATTCTAAAAATGCCAAATTTCGACTCCGAGGTATCCTAATAAAGGCTTCCGTCTCTGGACTCGTAGATGAGTTGTTTCGGTCGCAAATAAAAAGGATATTCTCAAAATCGTGTTAAATCAGAGACCTTGATGTGGACCTCATTTTTGTATGCAACGGTTTTCGAGGGAAG
Source organism: Artemisia tridentata subsp. tridentata (assembly GCA_021014915.2). Classification (NCBI taxonomy): domain Eukaryota; kingdom Viridiplantae; phylum Streptophyta; class Magnoliopsida; order Asterales; family Asteraceae; genus Artemisia; species Artemisia tridentata. The sequence continues at coordinate 316,192,393 of CP139506.1, read as the reverse complement.
GTTTGGAAACTACTTAGCGTCTAAACTTAGGTATCTTTATCGGCTTAAAAAATTATCAAAATGAGAATTTGAAGAAATTCATTTCTCACCAAAAATAAAATAAATAGAGGAAAAATAGGAATTTGGGAACGAGAAGTCCACAATTAGCTTTCTGAGTAGTGTTGGCAATCTAACTTGTAAATGACAATGATTTCGTTTTTAAGCTTAGTTTGGGGACTCGTGAAAAATCGGGGACGACGAATTTTATCCGTATGGTCACTTCCTCTTGTGTCGTGTTTCCTGCTCGAAGACCCTAAAAGTTATCATTAGATAATGATTGTCGACAAAGCCGTCACGTGAAAAATTAGAAAATATAAAAATAGAATAAAAAGGAAAATCGGGGAGTTCTTATAACATTGCATGAGGACATTGCAATAGCTTAGTCTGGGGGAATTTTGGTATGTGCTTAAACACATACCATTTCTAGACCAAAACCGGACCCAAAAAGACCAAAAACCCGACCAAAATGCCAAATATATTGTGTTTTTGTGTTTTTACATATGCAGGCTCGGATATCAAAGAAAAGGACAAAATCAAGCAAAGAACCAGGAAACCGAGCACGAGATATGGAAGTGTTATTTGTAGCCGATGCCGAGAAGAAATTATGGTCAACAAGTCAACCGAGGTCCTTCATATTTTCAGAGATAGTCAAGAATCACCCTTGGATCAACCTTGGAATGTTGGCAAGAGTAGTCCTTGGGAAATCAGAAATTACAATTCTGGTCCCTTAATTTACCTTAACCTAAACAATTAATCCCTTAACCACCTTTAACCCTTAAACCCTTATGTTAAAACACACTTTTGCTAGCCCTTACCCAATCCAATCCATCCTAGCCCATCACCAAACCGGCCCAACCTTTAACTAATTCCTTACCCGACCTAAATCCTTAACCCGATCCACCCATAAACCCGGTCAAACCAAGATAAAATTCCACTCGGTCAAAAAGAGTCAAAAACAAAATAACACTCACTTTCTTATCTCATCACAACCCGCTCCCAAATTCACCCCTAATTCCCAGATTTACCGATGAACCCTAAATATTACATAACAAAATTACCACAATTAAGGGTAAGATGGTCATTGCACGGACTTCGAGGATGCTACTGACGATAAGAATGACGCGTGGCAGCATGTGATTGGCCAAGACACGCACCACTTTTGATCGTACGGAGGTAATGAAGAGTGGTGAGCAAGGAATTGATCCAAGGGTGGTGGATAGCTGATGATACACACGGATCGCCAACATGGACTCTCGAGAAGGATCGACCAAGCCCTATAAATAGCGGGGATCATTTTCGTTCGAAGGCTAGTTTTTTTAGTAGTTAGTTTTTAGTTTTTTTTAGATAGATTTGATTTACTTTCAATTGTTTTATTTTTATTTTAATTTTTCAGTCGATTAAAAGTTGTAACGAGAGTGGTTGTAATTTTGATTTTAACGTTTCAGTTTAATTGTTTAATTGTAAGGTTGGTTTTAAATCAATATTAAGTTCATCCGAATTTAACTTTGCAAGTTTATTTCATTTTTTTTTATATATCCGAATTTAATTTTGTACTTTTGTTTTGGTTCAATGAAATTTTCGTTCTCAGTGTTATAAAGTTGTCTTGAATTAAATTTTTATTCAGTATTGTTTTTGTCTTAGTATTACTTTAAAAAAAAATAAAAAATAAAAAATAAAAAAATAAAATAAAAAAAATCCGAATAGTTGATAAGCTGATAAGCTATTGATATGTTGGTGATAAGCTATTGATATGTTGGTGATAAGCTATGGAGTGCTGCTGTGGAATACTGATAGAGCTGGATATGGGTTATTGTTAGTGGCTTAAGCCTGGGTAGGTTTGGGTTGAATTTCTGAGATCGCTAAAATTGTAGCAGGACCACCTTGTGAGTAGTGGTTTATTTTTCTTTGCTTCTTGATTGTTAGCTGCTATTGTTCAATTGTTAGTACTTTTTATTAGTGTTAAGTAATATAGTTATGGAGGTTTAAGAATAATATTAGTTTAGAGTTAATTGCTTAAGTTTATTAGTTGTCTGTTTTAGAGGTTGTTTGGTTAGTATAAGCTGAGCTTAATTGAAGTTTCAATTTGGTGTTTCTAAGGTATTACTAGGTGCTAAAGTAAGTTTGAATGAGTTAAAGTGAATTGGTTAGAATTTAGAGGAGTTTTGAGCATTTTCTTGGTCTGCTGCTACAAAATCTTTTTATGTGCAGCAGACTTGTTTTTTTTTACTACTGATCTAGGCCGAAATCGAGCTAGCAATTAAGTTTTTGTGAAAGGGCTTTTTAGAATTTTATAATCTTTGCTTGATAAGCTTTCCAAAACAATTTTCATCTTTAAAATTGGTTAAGTTTTGAGCTTTTTATAAGCTTATAAAAAGTGCTTCTTAATTTGTTTCTGATAAGAGAAAATTAAATAAGTTCATGAGTTTGTCATTTTTAGTCCCTGTAGTTTTCAATTTGAGTTAAATTGGTGTCTAGGTAGTTTTTAGTGTTAAAACAGTTTGTTAAGTGGCAATTTTAGTCCCTGTCTTTTATTGAGTCTAAAATAGTTTTTTTTGTTTTTACACTTTTAGTCCCTAATCTTTTATAAAACTTTTATTTTTCCAAATTTTCTTTTATAATTTAGTTTTTCTAAACTACATTTTCATTCCATTAGTTTTTTCTACTTTTGCATTAAATCATATAATTAGTTCTAAATAATTTTAATTCATAAAAAATTATTAAAAAGTAAAAAAAAAAAATATATATTTTTCTTTTTCCAAAAATTTTCTTTTATCATTTTTAATCTAGGAAAATTATTTTTATATTTTTAGGTTCTAAATTTCAAAAAAAAATCATTTTTATTTACATTTTATAATTCGTCGCATAACGTTTTTAATTTCAAATTTTTTTTTTCGCTTTTAGATTTACATGCTTAGTTTAATTGTTTAATTAGATTAATTAGTTGTTTTTATTTCATATTTAATTGTTCGTAGTATAAAATCAAAAATCAATCACTCTTTTTCACTCATTCACTACACGTATTCGACACCGGAACAAAGACTCGATATTCGACCTTCGTTGGGAAACGACCCGGGGAAAACGCATACGTTGCCTTTTCCTTCGGAAAAATAAAAATATACTACTAAAATAAACATTTAATAGCTTAACAAATATCTTGAAGAAACAACAAAAAAATACACCTAATTTTGCTGAAAGTATGATTTGTATACAAATTAATACCAAAAAAACATTCAAATGTTTATGGACAAACATTGCTAGTAACAGTAGATAATCTTTAACAACATTCTTTAAAAAATGTCCCTCAAGATCTCCCGTGTATGTATATTAACATTTTATCTTATTTTATAGGCTCGACTGCCACTAGTTCTAGACCGTGCTAAAGTTCTTGATAAGAATGAAATGCGTCCGAGTGACTATAACATTACCTTTAGGCTAGCGGAAAAAGTTCCAAAGCAAGGGGGATCTTTGGTGATTGTGGTGTCTAGTGTAAAAAGGGAAAAATATGCCAACTGATTTTCTTATGGATGAGTTCCAAATAATAGCCATCATATTAGCACCATAAATAAAACATGATAGGTGTTAGAACTGCCGACATAAAACCTTTATAACCCTGATCAAATGTTAGACTAAAAAGACACTCAACAGTGGAACAAGCACCGTATGAAAAGATGAAGGCTTGTGAATCTTTGTTTGACTTCCATATCTTTGAAACACTACGTAGCTGGAGTATAGACTTTACAGGTAGCCTATTTATGATATCCAGTTGAACATCCAAAGGTATGTTGTCAGACATATTTTAAAGCTTTTGAGGAAATGGCTGGGCTATAGATAGGAGATATAAAATTGTTGTATATGAAAGGCACTAGCAAAGATGACACATATATATAGGAGTTTCATTGTTTATGTAACACCCCCAGAAATTGGGTCCAGCGGAAGCATACATGTCGCTGGGGTGCTACTCAATTGGTATCACAACACAAGTACAAAGAACGGTTTTTACCTCAATCATTTAGAATGAAATTCATTAGCAAAAGTTTTAAATTTACATTGTTAAAAGTAGTGCGGAAATAGGCCCTTAAAACAAGTAAAACGGTCCCCAAATGAATATCAGAGTCTTCTATGACCATGCCATGCCCTGCCAAGAGCCTCCAATAGTGTACTATTGCTTTATACCTGAAAATACATGCAAAAGTGTCAACACGAGGTTGGTGAGTTCATAGAGTTTAGTGTAAAATGTAAAGCATTTGAAAATGATTTCCCAGCAAAGGCATTGTAAATCCACTCAGTCCCAAGTCCCGCTCATACAAGACTTGCAACCTGTGTGTTTACAATCCACTGCCCAATAAGATTTGGTTTAGATGAACAAAAGTAATATGTGGACCAAGATTAAAAATACATTTAGTTCGATCAGTACATTCGGTTACATGACCAATTCATTTGGTTATGTGACCCGTTCATTCTGTCATGTGACCCGTTCATTTGTCATGCGACCCATTCATTCGGTCATATTACTCATTCATTCGGTTATGTGACCCGTTCATTTGTCATGTATGTACATAGTGTTGGTGCCGGTTCATTCGGTTAAGCAGGCATAATTGTTTAAAGTGCTTGGGTCCACGGGTAAAAAGAATTTAAGTGTAATACAAGTGAATATACTATACATTCGAATGAATAAAAAATTCATAAGTGGAGCAAATAATGGTTTGACTAAACAAGTGGCATAATCAAGTAAATCAAGTATACATTTAGATGAAAACGAGCATGTATTCTCCTCCAAAACGGTTATAAAACGAGTATTACAAGAGTAGGGGCTATGAAAACTCACCTGATGCGATAGCAACAATGACAATAGTAGATATGATGAAATGTGGCTCGGTCTCTAACCGCAACCTATTATGAATGATGTATCTAATGTAAGTCATGAAATGACACTACACATGCAAATAAGTATGTTATCGATACCACTCGTGAATTTCGAAAATAATGTTTATCGTCGAAAAATATATTTTTGACGTCTTGTTAAGTTAATAAACACTTTTCGTGTAAATACGTTGCAAGGATAACCCACGATCGTCGTTTGATGATTTATCGTTGAATATTGTGTTTTCGTCGTAAAAATATTCATTTTTCACAACTTGAAAATATATGGCCAAATGACCTTGTAAAACTAGTCATAAAAGTGTGCTCGTTAAGTGTTAGTGAGTAGGCTCGGGGTCTTTGAAAACCTTGTAACGATGTCTTGAAGACGTGTCATTTAACTTTTGATCATACGGGTCTTGTTCAATGAGAAAAACGGCTTTCAATATAGTGTATTGCAAAAACTGTTTTTAACTTAGTAATATTTTCCTTATTAGAAAGCTGAAAATATATATTGAAGTTGTCAGGTTTCAAACGCGTATATCTTTATCGTTATGAGCTCGTTTTCTACGTTCTTTATATCCACGGCTTCGTATAAACATGAACTAACATGTTTTCAGTAGGTCGGCTCTTCTAGATTATGTCTAATGCCTTGTTTTGTCCTTTGAATTTCGGCGATCAGCAAGCAAAATTTTCAGAAATGGGTTTTTCGTCGTTAAACTTAGAAAAATCATATCTTTCTCATCGTAAGTCGGTTTTTCTTCATTCCAACGCCCACGGTTTCATTTTTGAAAGTATTTTTCTAGTTCAAAATATACCCTGAGTTACTGAGTTTTCTAGATTACACGATTTTGGACAGAACCTTTTCTAGGGTTTGTAAAAACTAATTTTTCTAGTTCAAAACTTGATCAAACCACTTTCAATCAACACCACAGCTAATCTAATCCTACTATACACCTGCTTAGGGTATCATGGGGTCCTAAACATCACCAACATTGCTGGATTTAATGAGGTTACACTAATTATCCATAGATCTATGTTAAAAATGAAAGATTAAACATTGAGCGGTATGTGACATGTGTATATTTGCATGATTAGTTGCTAGCACAACAAAATACATTAAATGAAAGTATGGAAGGATTAAAAAGTTGACTTGAAGCTTACTTGATGATTTGAAGATTTTTGGAGATGATTATTTAAGAAAACTTGGGATTTTTATTTCAAAATCCTAACAAGGAGTGTAAATGAGGCTAGATTATAACTTGTTCTTGAAAAACTTATGGATTCTCCTTGTTCTTGAGATGATGGCCGAGCAAGATAGAGAGGAAAAGGAAGAGAGAATTTGATGTTTAGCTAGTTGGTAAATGTATGTAAGTGTTATGGTAAATAAAGTCCAAGACAAGAATTCTAAGTGCATTAATTTTAGTCCAAGACAATCAAGTAAGTATGGTCTTAGGGAGCTGGTGGGGGGGGGGGGGGGGCGGCACATGGAAGAAAAGCAGAGGGAAACATGGGCAATTAAAGAAGTTGTTTAAATGTTTCAAGTATTAGTTTAGTTTGTGTATACATTAGGTGTTACTGGGTACCGAGTTAACTAGAAATAAATCTTGACGAGTTAAAATAAAATGTGATGAGGTTGTAAAAATTGTAAAATCATATTCCTTGCAAGAATCGGGTGTTGGAATGTTTTTCGGGTTGAAATATCACAAACCGACAGAGTTGTAAGCTCCTAACGGAAAATATAGCAATTGATTTAAAAACACCGGGTAAAGTAATAATATAATCTTTATATCATTATAATAAGTTTGAAAATGTATTATGATCACTGTCGGGAGTGTCGGGTGTTTTATTCGTAGTAATGACTAAGTGGTACGTTTATAAAACAATTAAACATACGTTAATGAAAATCACAAAAACCCGTGCATGACCTAATGTGAGATGATGGTACTGATGATGTGTAGACTACTCTAGTCTATATGATTGACCTTAATGATGATGTATGAACACGCCGCTAAACCATACTGGTTACGCGCATTTGAATACCCGTAAACCTAGTTTACGTAATGATGAATGATAACCACGAATAGTGATTTCCCTCCGGGAATGAATAGTGTTTCATGAATAGTAAAATTTTTGAAAACTTCTCAAAGTCTCAAACTGACTTCAAAAACGATGAATAGTGAAATGATGAATATTAATGGATGAATAGTGATTGATGAATAGTAACTTGTCAAGGTTTGGAAAATGACCTGAAATTACGGGTTGTCACAGTCTCCACCCGTTAAAGGAATTCAGTCCCTGAATTCAGTTAGTGTTGGTCTCTGGGTGGATTCGGTGAAAAGATGCGGATATTTGAGTCGTATTGCGGCGTTAAAAGATAAGACATTCATTAGATAGGAATTCGTAATAGTACATGAAACTTATACGATAGAGCTTAAAGTGAAACGCAAAAGAACTACAACAATAGAGAGTTTGGGTTTCTGTTTATTTTTAAAGCAGGAGTTCTCTTATTAGCCATTGTCATTGTTGTTGTTGTCTTGACGAGCCTCGCACTTCAACGAGCTCTTCCTCCGTACTGGTTTCCCTGCTCTGGGCATTCACTCTTGAAGTGCCCAATTACTCCACACTCATGGCAGGTTACCGTGACTTCCTGATGCATTACGAGAGTGGGAACCTTGCAATCCTTGGCTTTGTGTCTGACCTTTTGGCAGTTTCCACATTGAGTGGGGCAAGGTCCATGGTGGTGAAACCGACACTTATTGCACTTGGTTAAAGTCCCTGCATATCCTTTCTTTTCACTTGGTCCAGCAACGTAGGCCCTAACCACTTCATGTTGTTTGTGTGGCGGCCGATTTTGATCGTTTCCTTCGTTGTCATCCTTTTTCCTCTTGTTGTCTGGTATGTGCTTAAACACATACTTTTATTTGACCAAATCCGGACCCAAATAAACCAAAAACTAACCAATTATGCCAAATATTTCGTGTTTTTGTGTTTATGATTGTGCAGGGATGGATATTGTAAAAAGGGACAAAATCAAGTCAAAACCGGGAAAACGAGCACGAGATATGGAATGGATATTTATAGCCGATACCGGGAAGCAAAAAGTCAAAGTCAACCTTTGAAGAATCATCATTTGACAACCCTTGGATAATATTTTGAAGAATTGGCAAGATCAGTCCCTGAGATTTTAAGAAATACACATTTGGTCCTTATATTTTCAAAACCACAAATCCTAAATCCTAAACTATACACAATATCCGGATTTTATTTAACAAATCCAATCCAAATGCAAACTACAAACAAAACCTCAAGCCTAAATATTCCCCGAGCCCACCTATTCTTTAATTAACCCACGACCCATACCCATTTACCTAAACCAAACCCGGGTCAACGAGGTTAAATAAATGCTCGGTCAAACGAACAAAGTTACCCGCCCCCCTTTATCACTTAACCCAGAAAAATCTACTGTTCCTAGAACCCTAAATCCTTTACCGTACGAATTTACCACAATTAAGGGTATAAACGTCTAATCAAATGGTGTCAGATGTCAGAGAAAGCACAGAACACGCACGAATGGCTACGTGGCGGCATTTCATTGGACCGAACACCTCACCAAAGTTGATCTAAGGGTCGTGAATTGATGGGATGATGATCATGGATGATCTAAGGGTTGAAATGGAATCGAAGAAGCACAAATACCCCTCGGATCAGTGACATGGCAAAGGGCTAGAAGGTTCATCCCTCGGCTATAAATAGGGCCTTGATTTTCAGTGTTTGTAGGTAGTTTTTAATTAGTGTTACTCTGTCAAATTTTAGTTTAAGCTTTGTAGTTTTAAATTTCCTATTGTAACTTTTGAAGTTTAATGAATTAAAGTTTAGTTTAATTTCACTTTTGATTTCATTTCCTTTATTGTTCAATATAATATTAGCTTATTTTGAAGTTTTCAGTAGCTTGTCTTTAAATCAATTTAGCTTATTGCAACTTTGAATCTCAACTTTTGTTCATCTCTTTTTAAAATTCCAAAAATATCCAAAAATATTTGAAAATACAAAAAAATAATCTCATCCCAGCTTCAATAAGCTGTTTTAATAGTAGTACAAGCTTATATAAGCTCAATAGCTTATTGTAAGCTTTTGGTTGGTTCAAATATGATTTTGTCTCAAAAAGTCAAAAAGTCAAACAAAGTCAACATATGGTCAAATAAGCAGTTCAGGAAGGATAAGCTGATTCTGAGTAGCTTATTGGGTGATATTTGGCTTATGTGAAAAGCCTGGGTGTTATTTGTTTAGTTCAGATCTGAGCACTCATCATTTCTTCTTGTAAGCTTCATGTTATTCCATTTTTCTTAGGCTTTACTGTGCTACTGCTTATTCTAGTATAATATAGTACTTATTTTGAGTAATAATAGTTAGATGATCTCTGTAGTGCTTATAGATAAGTATTTGATAGGGTAGATCTCATTTTGGTATTCATAAGTCATAATTAGCTTAAAACAGTTAGGATAGCTATAGCTTATTAATTGCTTATTGAGGCTCTGCATATTACTAATTAGATGATTTAAAAGTTGGAAAATCAGTAGACATTTAGTTTTATAGCTTATTTTGGTGGATTGTAGTGTAGATTTGCAATATTAAGTTTTAAGGGAGTGTTTGGTTTATAAATCATGTCAAGAGATATGGGCATGCTACTGTTGATATGCCATTAGCCAAGTTTTGATTGAGCATAAATTAGGATATATAAGTTGTTTGTGTTAGGAGATAGGTTGATTTTGTGGCATTTCAAGGTTTTGGGGATAATTAGTACAACATTAGGGGTATTACTGCCCTAATAAGCTCTACATAAGTTGAGCTTATTCTAGCCATTATTTCTAGCATTTGTGTGTTCCATTTAATTGGATAAGTAAAGTTCCAAAGGTAGTTATTGTTCCATCAAGTTCTGCAAGAGATATTAGCCAAAACCTAGCTCAGCTGCATCAGAAACATAAGTGCAGACCTGCACATGTGATGAACTCAAATAAGTATATTTTATTACCATCATTTATCCTATTAATTTGACTTGTTTTATTATATTATGTATGAGGATTGATACTTAATCGTTTACTTTTGTAATTCTCAGGTAAAAACAAGCATTTGGTGAAACTTAGCGATTTTGAACTAATTATGGAGCAAAACAAGCAAGAAGTTAAGAGTCTACTGAAATGTACAAGATCAAGACAAATCTGCTCCAGATGCGCCGCATCTCACTTATTACATACGGCGCATCACTATCAAGATTTCACCAGATACGATCCAAGATACAAGAGGACATGCGCCGCATCTATTTATGGAGTTACGCCGCATCATCTGGCGGTGTACGAATATTCCTGAATATATTAATCTTGGACCCCACGCGAAGTTAAGTCAATGCGCCGCATCTACTTACTAGATGCGCCGCATCTTACCCTCAGACAGAAACTATAAATACCCCAAGACCAGACGAATTCCGTAGTTTTTAGTCAACACATAATAATATATACGAGGTACGAAGACCAGAAACCTAGGACGAATTCAGACGAATAGGCAGCACAAGACACACCCGAACGAAGATACAAGAGCTGTAAGAAGGTGCTGCATGTGTTTAATTCATTAAGTAGATTTGTTTTATTGTGTTAGTAAACTTTAATTCATCAGGATTGATGGCTTGTTTAATGTGACAACGGAAAGATTGCACTCCCTTAAAACTGCTTTCCCATCAATTAAAGTTTATATGTTGATGTCTTTGGTTACTACTTATTAGTGCATTGATAACCTCTGTGTTTATTAGTGGCCTGCGCATTTGACTGCGGAAAATAATGTGGCTCCCACGGTTGTTACTAAATTGATCACTTAGGAATAACTTTTAGACATAAGTAATCATTAAGGGTTTACTCGCCGATAAGAATAGGACCAACGAGAAAGGGTTAACTACATACACTTCATATAAAACTATCAATAAAACAAGTGACAATCTACTTAATCATAAGGACAGATCTTCTTATTGTCTCAAGTATTTATCTGTGTACGTGTGTGCTATTCGCTGATTCGTGCCTATTGGTTTAGTTTATTATTTAATTGCAACCAAATCGTGCCAGTCTCTCAGGCTGAACCCCCTTGCGTTAGATTAGGTTGTATAGCTAACTTAATATATTAAAATACTGATTAGAATAACTAGATAATACGTTCCACTCTTAGTGATCGACACTCTACTTACCATTATATTCATACTGACCGGGTACACTGCTCGTTAAGTGTGTGTGTTATTGATAAGTCGGCTAAATATAAATTTAAAACTTGAGTAGGCATTAATACTGCTAAACCGCAACGACACATCGCACGCATCAAGTTTTTGGCGCCGCTGCCGGGGAGTGAATTTATCTATTTGCTAGTTTTATTGGTATTTTTCTGTTTTTAGTTTATTTTTGTGTGTTTGGTTTATTTGTTTTATCGTTTGTTTGTTGTCTGTGTGTCTGTCTCAGAAGGGAGATACGGCGTATTCTTGTCTGTGAATACGGCGCATCTATCTGTTTCAATACGGCGTATTCTTGTCTGTGAATACGGCGTATTGACGCTCTGTGGGCAAAAAAAATTTTAGTTTGTGTGATTTTTAATTTTAAAATTTTCTAAAAAAAAAAAGATTGCAGGAAGCTAATACGGCGTATCCATTGTCTGTTGGATACGGCGTATTAACTTGTGCCGTATACGGCGTATCCATTGTCTGTTGGATACGGCATATTAACTTGTGCCGTATACGGTGTATCCATTGTCTGTTGGATACGGCGTATCCATCTTCTGTGACGTAAAAATATTTTTCGTTTTTTATTTTTTGTGTTTATTTAATTTTTATTAGTTTAGTTTTTATTTTTGTTTCGTCTACTGCTGTTCTTGGTTGTTTATCTTTCAGGTAATAATGAAGATGGACAATCCAGACATTACTATGAAAGAATATATGAGACTTGAAGAGGAAAGAGCCTTGAGTAATAATGGGATCTACGATTGGGAAAGAGCAAGATATGGTGCACAAGTCATCGAGGATAAGGAACTCACGATGGAAGAATACTTGTTATTGAAGCAGGAAAAGTCAGGGAAAGAAAGAAACAAATTGCCATTTCGACACACTTGGACTTTATCAAATGATGATGAAGAAGAATCATACGATTTTGGTGCAATTAGGTTTCCGGCAATAGTTATTGATGATGTTATTTCTCCGGAAGTTGCCCAAGATGAAGAAGAGTCACAAGTGTTTGATTTGAATGAAAATTCGGCAATTGTTTACAAAGAAGCTTATTCATCCGAAACTGCTTATGATGTAAATGAAGATGAATATGGGACAATGGTGTATAATGCTATTACTTGTGATTTTCCACCCGAGGTGGAAGATATATTCTCATCATATCAAAAACACCATGATAATATTCCCTCGGATGAAGATAATGAGTATTCGGATATTGAAAAGTTTGATGCTATTATGTACGATAACATACCGAAATTACCACAACAAACGGAAGTATTTAGGTGTGGAGCGGATAAAACCAGATTTTGACCCGACGAGGGATTTTGAAGAAATCTGGGATTACTTATTTAAGGAGGAAATTCGGGACGATGCTGAAATTGAAAGACCACTAGTTGAAGATGGAGATTCACAAGATGAATTGAAGTCACTTACAACACAAAGTGGTACAAATTTATTAAATACTATTGATCCCGTTACTAATAATCTTGCTAGTTTTCCTAAACAGGTTGCAAAACAAAAGGATAATGAGGTGGAGTATATTACACTACCTATTGAAGCACCTGTGATCAACCCGTATTTGGTGGAGCTCGAAGAAGAGTTTGGTGATGAGCCCTTAAACATTGCTATGATTGATGAAGATGATGATTTCGACCCTATGAAGGTTATAGAGGAACTCGAACTTTTACTTGCTAAAGACCCTTTCTCATCTTCTGTGGAAGTCAAGGGACGCCTTACTACCAAAGTGACTAACCAAGAAGAAAGGAGACTCATCTTTCCTCAACACACTACTATTTCAGATGAAATGGTCAAGTCATCCAATTTATCAACCAAACCGGGTAAGGATAGGAAGGATGTACATATATTGCCAAGGTATGATTTTTATTTATTTCTTCCATCTTTACTAGCAAATTTACACTCTCTTCATGTTTATTGCTACTATCACCCGCACTTGATCCCAAGTGGGGGGAACAATACCCTATTACATAGTAAATAAGTGTAGAGTCAGGCTCGTGACTCGAACTAAAACAAGCGCTTCGTGGGAGGCAACCCATGCTTGTCTTTTATTTTCTTTTTAGATTATTTTATTTTCTTGTGTTTGTTTTTATTTGTTTCTTCTGCATGACTGCTATCCGATACAAACGATACGGCGCATCTGTGTACTAGATGCGGCATATCGCATTTTAATTTTATACACAGCGCATTTAATAATTCGAGTACGGCGCATCTCAATCCCAAGATGCGACGCATCTCCTACAATGGTCATATCTTACTTTATTTTTCTGCATTTTTTTTATATTTCGACTTTAAAACTTTTTATCAGTTTATTTTAATGCGGCGCATCCCTGGTTAAGGATGCGGCGCATCTTCTATTCTGATCCGTATTTATTCCAGGCTCGATACGGCGTATCTTCTTCCATAAGATACGGCGCATCGACTGACCTGATGATTTTCATTTTTAATTTTTATGTTTTATTTTTACTAACTACTAATGTATTATGCAAGTTTGAACCTTTCTTAACTTAGGTGTGTTAAAGCCTTGGTGGTATTATAGATTCCTGCATTTCCTGTGGATACATCTATTATGAAGCTTAAACGTTCTAATCCACAAGAAAGATGAGGGGAGTTTTTCTCTTCTAATTCTTTTATTTTCCAGTTTTTAACCTTTTATACAAACAACGAGGACGTTGTTTAACTTAAGTGGGGGGATTGGAGAATTAGAACACTTAACACTTACTTGTCCTAAACTTTTCAAAATATGCTTAAAATGTGCTTAATATATCAAAATTTAAAATTTTTTAGCATGTTTTTGTTTAAAGTCTAAGTTGCATAGCTGCACACATGACGTTATTTTCAAAAATTGTGATTTTTCAAAATTCACAAATCTATGAGTGTGCCGGTGACTTGTAAACTTTAGAACTTGGCTTGTATACTATTCGAGACCACCATAATAAGTATTATTTTTATAATTGGAATGACTTGTCTAAATTGGTAAATTTCTAGGATTACACCCAAATAGCCTTTATATGTTATGTGTTATTAGCTAACTACACTGGTTAGTTAACCCCCGTATAAACCCTTTTGTTACTCTCATTTTTAGAGTAAGATACCCCTAGAAAAACACTCAGAGCCATTCCTTTCGTTTCTTACACCTTTGTTAAAATGTTTCGTTACACCCTTACACCTTAGCCTACCCTATAGATTAAAATCCGTGGTTGGTTAATTGCTTTAGGCAAAGTGTGTTTCCTTACATTACCTGTGTTCGCGTGCGTAATTCATTATCTATGGTTAGGTCGGGAAATTGCACAATGCAATTGGAGTGAAAGTAAATATTGTATATCTTTGAGTTTATTTTTCGTGTGTTTACTACTTTCACTATTACCGTTATTTCTGAAGTCATGAAAAGTATGGAAAAATTATCCAGAATTATCATTATAGTGATGTGGTGAAACTTTACACATCTATGTTTATGTTAGCAGTTAAAAAAAAAAATAAAAAAAAAAAAAAATCGAAAAAATAAAAAAGAAAAAGAAAAAAAAGAAGAGTTGGATGTTTGTTTTAACCAACTTATGTAGAGTTTTGTATTAAGTGGTCGATATCACCACTAGTTGTTGTTTATTATATCTATGGATTGAATGGGAGTTGGCAGTTATGGGAACGCCAACTAAGGTTTATTCTTTGATTAAGATCTTGTTGAGTATAATTCGTGTCTACCTAAAAGCGTGTGTTTCAAGTGTTAAAGCGTGAGTTATTCAATGATATGAGTCTTATTCATGGGATGGTTGGGATAGTGATTAACCACACTTAGGATTTTAATTTATCTGTTTTGTTTATTTTTTATTTTACACCAATTTGTATCCCAAATATTATCCATACCCTGTATTATTCTTTATCCAACCAAACCTTTGATTTATTGAGATTAGGGATTTGAGCAATCTTAAGTATCGTAGTCGTGGATTCGGCTATGTATTTATGATTTTGTCGCCCTTTTTGATATAATATTATTGGTAAAGTTTGGACCTATCTTTAGCCTATTCGAGTTAAGGATTTGAGCAATTGCAAGTATCGTGTTCGTGGATTCAATCATGTATTTGTGATTTTGTCGCCTTTTCTGGAATTTGAGATCGATAGAGATTAAAGAGAATGATTAACCCTTAAGCCTAAAAAACCTTTTTGCCACTTTAGACTTGTTATTCCTTGGCTTTAGTGGGGGAGATGTGTATACTTGCCAAGCTTATGATAGAATATTTGTCGCGAATGGACAGTTAAACGATTAGATTTGCTTTTATCAAATTATTTTATTTTACTTCTAATTCGTTAAGTGTTTGGTTGTGTGATTATGACAGAAACGAATACATGCTTAAATATAAAAATAAATCCTAACATCTTTTAGGATACATTTTCATAAGATTAATTCTAAGGTTTACTTGGGGACAAGTAAAGTTCAAGTGGGGGATATTTGATGAACTCAAATAAGTACATTTTATTACCATCATTTATCCTATTAATTTGACTTGTTTTATTATATTATGTATGAGGATTGATACTTAATCGTTTACTTTTGTAATTCTCAGGTAAAAACAAGCATTTGGTGAAACTTAGCGATTTCGGACTAATTATGGAGCAAAACAAGCAAGAAGTTAAGAGTCTACTGAAATGTACAAGATCAAGACAAATCTGCTCCAGATGCGCCGCATCTCACTTATTACATACGGCGCATCACTATCAAGATTTCACCAGATACGATCCAAGATACAAGAGGACATGCGCCGCATCTATTTATGGAGTTACGCCGCATCATCTGGCGGTGTACGAATATTCCTGAATATATTAATCTTGGACCCCACACGAAGTTAAGTCAATGCGCCGCATCTACTTACTAGATGCGCCGCATCTTACCCTCAGACAGAAACTATAAATACCCCAAGACCAGACGAATTCCGTAGTTTTTAGTCAACACATAATAATATATACGAGGTACGAAGACCAGAAACCTAGGACGAATTCAGACGAATAGGCAGCACAAGACACACCCGAACGAAGATACAAGAGCTGTAAGAAGGTGCTGCATGTGTTTAATTCATTAAGTAGATTTATTTTATTGTGTTAGTAAACTTTAATTCATCAGGATTGATGGCTTGTGTAATGTGACAACGGAAAGATTGCACTCCCTTAAAATTGCTTTCCCATCAATTAAAGTTTATATGTTGATGTCTTTGGTTACTACTTATTAGTGCATTGATAACCTCTGTGTTTATTAGTGGCCTGCGCATTTGACTGCGGAAAATAATGTGGCTCCCACGGTTGTTACTAAATTGATCACTTAGGAATAACTTTTAGACATAAGTAATCATTAAGGGTTTACTCGCCGATAAGAATAGGACCAACGAGAAAGGGTTAACTACATACACTTCATATAAAACTATCAATAAAACAAGTGACAATCTACTTAATCATAAGGACAGATCTTCTTATTGTCTCAAGTATTTATCTGTGTACGTGTGTGCTATTCGCTGATTCGTGCCTATTGGTTTAGTTTATTATTTAATTGCAACCAAATCGTGCCAGTCTCTCAGGCTGAACCCCCTTGCGTTAGATTAGGTTGTATAGCTAACTTAATATATTAAAATACTGATTAGAATAACTAGATAATACGTTCCACTCTTAGTGATCGACACTCTACTTACCATTATATTCATACTGACCGGGTACACTGCTCGTTAAGTGTGTGTGTTATTGATAAGTCGGCTAAATATAAATTTAAAACTTGAGTAGGCATTAATACTGCTAAACCGCAACGACACATCGCACGCATCAACATGTTTTCATCCAACTTAGTTTTTTCATCTGTCTGTATCTGCTTATCCATTTAATCTTTTTGCTTGAAATTTGGTTTTACAATAGCTTGTAGTATTGGCTTGATAGTTCTGTTCTTGAATTTCAATTAGTAGCTTATTAAACAGCTTAAAACAGGTCTGCAAATAAGCCCCTTAGGCCTGTGCAGACCTGCAACTGTTTAAGTTCCCAATACCATCTGTTTACGAGCTTGATTAGGATAGCAATAGTGGACAACTTTTGGGCATTTTTGAGTTACAAGTAGCTTAATATATGAACTTTAAGTTTCTGCTTTTGGATTTGTGCAATTAGCTTATTCCAGGCTTTTAGAAAAGTTGCAATAGGGCCTTTCACTCACTGTTTCTGCCCCATTATTGAAACTGCTATTCTGCTTTTTAGCTTTTTCTGTGAGCTTATCTGGACTTTTAAAGTTGTTTTAAGCTTTAAAAAGGGTACTTATCCAGTATTGAGCTTTTGATAATTTTTGGATAGCTTTTGCTTATTTTTAACTGCTTATTTGAAACTGCTTATTTCCACTGTTCTGCTTATTTAGGCTTAATCAGTTCATGAATTTATTTTTCCTAGGAAGAGAATTAAAAATTAGATTTACTCAGAATTTTTCAGATTTTTTCCAAGCTTTTTAATATTTTTAAATCATTTAAATCTTTTAATTTAGTTTTTAATTCATAAAAAATTCATAAAAAGTCAAAAAAATAATTTTCTTTATCCCAAAATTTTCTTTTTATATTTAGGATTTAAGAAAAATTAATTTAAATTTTTAGGACTTAGAATTTAGAAATTCACTTTTTAATTACGTTTTTAAAATTCGTCGCGTAACGTTTTTAAATTACGGTTTTCGTTTTTAAGTTTACATGCTTAGTAGAATTGTACCCTTAGCTTAGTTAGTTGTTTACTTTTTATATTTCATCATTCGTAGTGTAATTTCACCAAAAATTCACTTGTTCACTCACATTCACGACACAATTTCGACAACGTTATAACAACTCGATATTCGACCTTCGTTGGGAACACGACCCGGGGAAAACGCATCCGTTGTGTTTTCTTTGGAAACATAAAATTACCGAATCAAAAATGGCGCCGCTGCCGGGGAAGGCTTGAGAAGAGTTTGAATTTCGTTCGTTGGATCGTGTTTTGAAGACCCTTCCTCGGAAGTTTCTCGTTATTTATAAAAAGAAAAACAAATATACAAAAAGAAAATAAGTAAAACACTTTTCCTAAAGTGTTTTCAAAAATACCAATAATATAACCTCACTTTTTCTGAAAAGTGTTGTAAACCATTCCGAAATAAACAACAAAAGAGATCGTGAAATTAAACGTTACTCGGATTATTTCTTTGCTATAACCTATACACGGGGTTTAAGGATGGTCTTGACATTAAATTGCAGACCGAAAGAGGTGGGTTTTTAATCACCTTCGAGTGGACCTTTGCTTCCCCGCCACGTTGCGCGTAGTTTTGAAAGAAACGAGTAAGGTTGATCAAACGATCACCAAAAAAAATAATAATTTTAATTTTTCCTTAATAAAAATCCAAAAATATTTTATTTTCAAATTTGGTTTTCCTTTTTGATTTTGTGTTTGTTTTTGGTGTATGCACACCCGATCTTCTACTTCTCACCCTCTTCTTTCACCGCTCTCAAATCCTGAGAGAATTATCCGTCACAATCACCGAGTTACATTTCCAACCGAGGAAATGGACGACGATCAACACCCGCCGATGGGTGGTGAAAATCACATGCCAGCTCCCGATCTCCGAACGATGGAGGAGCTGTGCCAACCCACAATGCACGGACGTGGTGGCCCGATTGCCCCCGTCAATATCCAAGCCGCCGATTTTGGACTTAAACATCATATGATTCAACAAGTCCAAAACTCGTGCCAATTTCATGGCTTGCCGGGTGACGATGCCAACAAACATCTTGATAAATTTACCACCGTCACCCAAAGTATGAAACAAAATGGGGTCACCGATGACGCCCTCCGTCTATATCTCTTTCCTTATTCCTTGACGCATCATGCCACCGCTTGGTTTGATCGTCTTCCCAAGAACTCCATTCGTAGTTTCGATGAAATGGTTACGAAGTTCTTGGCAAAATATTTCCCACCGTCGATGGTGACGAAATTAAGGAATGAGATTAGCAATTTCCGTCAGCTTCCCGATGAATCCTTATTTGAGGCATGGGAACGCTACAAGTTGTCGATTGATCGGTGTCCGAACCATAATATGTTATTGGTCACTATTATAGATACATTCTATAACGGTTTGACTTTACGACACCGTGATACGATTAATGCTGCTGCCGGTGGTACGTTTATGAAACGTCGACCCGAAGAGTGCTATGATCTTATTGAAAACATGACCGCCCACCATAATTTTTGGGATTCCTCTGCCGAGAGGAATGAGTCAACAAGATCTAGCACTGATTCTTCTACCTCCGAGATAGCCGCTCTTTCTAAACAAATGAATGATATGTCAACGGCTATCTTGAGAATTCATCAGACCATGAATCAGAACAACAACAATCAAGTTAATGTTGTGAACCAAAGTTGTGAAACTTGTGGTGGTCCTCATCCTTATTTCGAGTGCCCAGCCTCCGGTGGCTACACTCAAGAGAACGTTTACGCTGCTACGGGATCCTTTAATCAGGGAGGTAACGATTATCAACCCCAAGGAGACCGTAATTTACTCAGCTACCGTTCTAACAACTTTCTCGGATCACCCGGTTTTACCCAAAATCAAAATCAGCAAGTGCAAAACCGCAATGTTCAAAATAACCAGAATCAAAATCGGGGTAATCAAGGTTATCAAAACCAGGGAAATTTTAACCGAGCCCCAAATCAAGGAAACTTTCAAAACCTGAACCAAGGCAATTTTCAAAACCAAGGAAATCTTAATCAAGGAAATTTTCAAAACAACAACCAGGGTTTTAATCAAAATAACAACCGAGGGCCAAATCTTAACAATAATCAAAATCAAGGATTTGTGCAAACTCCATCGGCCTCGGATGAGTTATTAAAACAACTGATTCTTTAAAACCAAAAATCTCAAGAAGAAATGAATCGGTTGTTGAGTAGTCAAATATCTGAACTCAAGAAGGCTTTAAATGATCGACCCTCGGGATCTAGAACTCTTCCTAGCAACACGATCGCTAACCCGAGGGGCGATGCTAAGGCGATCACTACAAGGAGTGGTGTTTCATATGATGGACCCACGGCTCCGACTACCGATTCTTCTCTTCCTCCCAAGGTTGTCGACCGTGAAACCGAGGCGACAAAGGACACGGAACTTCCTACTAATAACGGAAGAACCGAAGACGTCCAACCTCCGGTTGTCCCACCGTCTGAACCAAAGGTTGTTTTTGAGCCCGAAGAAGCTCCCGCTAAAACAAAACTTCCTTATCCTTCGAGATTAAGTGATCAAAAGCTCCGTGAGAAAACTTCAACTCAAATGGAGAAATTTTTCCAAATTTTTCAAGAGTTACATTTCGACATAAGCTTCGCGGATGCTTTGCTTTTGATGCCTAAATTCATTTCTACCCTCAAAAGTTTGTTGAGCAATAAGGAAAAATTATCGGAACTAGCAAAAACTCCAGTGAACGAAAACTGCTCAGAGGCAATTCTCAAAAAGCTTCCGGAAAAGCTTGGAGATCCCGGAAAATTTCTCATCCCATGTGAATTTCCGGGAATGGTTGAATGCCACACCTTGTCCGATCTTGGTGTGAGCATCAACCTAATTCCGTTATCCGTCTGGAAGAAACTTTCTTTGCCCGAACTTACCCCCACTTGCATGACCCTCGAGCTTGCGGACCGTTCCATAACTCGTCCACGTGGAATAGCCGAGGACGTCTTTATCAAGGTCGGGATGTTTCATTTTCCAGCGGATTTTGTGGTAGTTGATTTTGACGCCGACCCCCGGGTTCCTCTAATTCTCGGAAGATCATTCTTGAGGACCGGGCATGCTTTGATCGATGTCTATGGTGAAGAAATTACTTTGCGGGTCGATAAGGAAAAAGTTACGTTCAACATTAATCCGAACTCGAAACCTCAAACCGACAAATGCAATGTCGCTACGGTTGATCAAAAGTCCGATCCCGTAATTGCTTCTAAAAGAATTGATCCAAACCTTTCAAGATTCACGGTCAAGAGTATGTCAGAAAAACGTGCTGAGCTCAAGGCCATGAAAATTACTCCTGGATCGAGCAAATGGTTTGAGTGTTGTGCTGCAAATACTAAGAGTGTTCTTGACGACGATGATGAAGATGAATCGGAGACTACAACGAAAGTGGTGGAAATTGCTAGCTTTAAGAGCACACCACTTGTCCCACCTCCAGAACAAGTTTATCACATCGAGATTCTTGATTCCGACTCTTCCCATCCTTCTCCTACGATTGAAGAAAATGTTATCTCTAGGGAAGAGGTCGAGGTGTTCTTTGATAAAACTCCAATTTCACCGAAAATTGTTGAGACTGACAGTGATCCGGGGGAAGATGATTCATTAAAAATAATTAATGAACCGTTCCTTTCCCTTCCCCCGAAGGAAGTTTATGAAGAAGTTAATCTTGAAAAGAAGCCGTCAGATCCTTTGGAGCTCGAGCTCGAGGATGTTTGTCCCGAATATGAGAGTTTTACGTTTGACACGGCTAGTGGCAATCCCACTTCTGATCTCAATCTTTCTATCCCATCTTTTGAAACCTTCTTCTTTATCGATCATTCGGAGGAGACGAGTAGTGGCAGTACCACTTCTCATGCTCATATCTCTTCTCCCGAATATGAATCATTTCATTTTGATATGAATGATCTTTATCTCGACAAGTTCTCCGATGAACTTTCTTTCTTTCTATTTCCTCTGGAATACGATCATTTCTACTTTGATCTTGAGGAAGACACTAGTCTGGGGGGAGGCATTCTCAATCATGAGAATTTGCTTATCGGTGATTTAATCCCAACCCTCCCTCCCGACTCATTTCTTGAACAACCGAACTTAAACGACAAATCTCTTTTTGAAGAAGATGACTTAATCATGATTGTTATCATGACCTTCTTCCCCTTCATCACATATGCTGTGACTTCTCCTATCCTTCACTCCTTCGGGAGTGAGGATACCATCTTTGACCCCGGTATCACCATTTATGGTTCTTCTTTCTTAATACCGTGGGTATCTCATCAGAGTGGAACTTTCACTTGTTTTAATGTTTATCCAAACCTCTTGAACGAAAGTCCGATTGAGATTATCTCTTCCACATGCTTCCCCAAGAACAAATGAATTCAGGGCGAGTCTAAGCTTTCCGACTCGTTACTAAACAAGCGCTTCGTGGGAGGCACCCCATGCTTATCCATCTATCTTCTTATCTCTTTTCTAATAAAACGTGAGGAGGGCTTCCTCTTCCATATATTGTGTTTCGTGGTTTTCTGTGATGTATCCAGGTTTGCCCGATTGATGAAGACTCTCGTTCTCGTGGTTTGCTTCTCTCCACTCGAGTTTCATCATTCGTTGCTTATCCAATATCCTAAAATCTTATCATTTTACATCTATCTTTTGGCATAATTAATAAACGGCCTTACATTTTTGTAGAGATACCCGCACCTTTTAAGACATTGTGGACAATGTCTCGTTTTAGTCTGGGGGAGGGGGGGGTAATCTTTCGATTTGATTTTTGCCTTGCACTTTTGCCGTATACTCATGCAACCCCGTTTTTCCTCCAAAATTGAAAAAAAAAATCCAAAAAAATGAGAAAAATTTAAGAATTTTTGTGCAAAAATATAATAAGTTTTGACATTTTTGTTGACCTTCCGCTGGTGAGAGTAGGAATAAAATTATGACTTGACCGGGCGTGTTGAACCCTAGCTTGTTCCCTTAACCATTTATAATCTATAAGCTCGTGCTAGTCTTTTACACAAGGAGCTATAAAATGCAAATTCTTTTTAAGAATTTGCAAGTTCCCGTATTGACTTTATATATGCATGGCTTGATTATTTGGCTAAACATTCGCGGATCTTATTATTTAAGATTTTAAATTTGCGAATAACGAGAAATGATATAGTTGTTTATAAGTTAGATTGCTAAACGTGGAGTAGTTGGATCTCTTTAGAGCTCATCAAAGTTATTTGTAGTTTTTTGTTCCCATAAGCTTGTTTCACCCAATAATAGTAATCTAGGAATAATTAAAGGTATTTTGGTTTTGGCGATAATTAGTTTTTATTTCTTCCTTAGAGAATTCTTGCTTATGAAAGTTGGGTACACATCAAGGTACTGTCAGTGTTACGGTGTAATAGATTATTCCATCTTGCTGGCTCGCAACCGATGTTGGGATTGTTATAAAAGCCGTAGGACTTGGGGTTTGGCAACACAAATAATTAATGAATATGATAATTTTTAATAATAATCCAAAGCCATGAAAAGTTTTCTACATCTTGTCGGTTCGCAGCCGATGTTGTAGACTTCTAATAAAGGCAGAGGAAAAATTCCAAGGTCATAATAGACTATTACATCTTGCTGGCTTGCAACCGATGTTGTGATTGTTATAAAGGGCCAAGGATTAAATACGTTAATGTGCTTGAATATGTAGATAATGTTAATAATGCCAAATTTCGACTCCGGGGGTATCCTAATAAAAGCTTCTGTCTCTGGACTCGTAGATGAGTTGTTTCGGTCGTATATAAAAGGGATATCCTCAAAATCGTGTTAAATCAGACACCTTGATGTGGACCTCATTTTTGTATGCAACGGTTTTCGAGGGAAGGTTTGGAAACTACTTAGCGTGTAAACTAGGTATCTTTATCGGACTAAAAATTATCAAAATGAGAATTTGAAGAAATTCATTTCTCACCAAAAATAAAATAAATAGAGGAAAATAGGAATTTGGGAACAAGGAGTCCACAATTAGCTTTCATGAGTAGTGTCGGTAATCTAACTTGTAAATAACAATGATTTCGTTTTTAAGCTTAGTTTGGGGGCTCGTGAAAAATCAGGAACGACGAATTTTATCTGTATGGTAACTTCTTCATGAGTCGTGTTTCCTGCTTAAAGACCCTAAAAGTTATCGTGAGATAATGATTGTCAACAAAGCCGTCACATGAATAATAAGTAAAATACAAAAATAGAATAAAAGGAAAAATGGGGAGTTTTTAGAACTTAAGATTTCTTAATCTCTTTTGAAAATTTTGCTACTTCTCAAAGTTAGTAAAAAGAGTTTGGAAATTTTCGGTTTCAAAAACGTGTTTTTATAACATTGCGTGAGGACACATCAATATCTTAGTCTGGGGGGATTTTGGTATGTGCTTAAACACATACTTTTATTTGACCAAATCCGGACCCAAATAAACCAAAAACTAACCAATTATGCCAAATATTTCGTGTTTTTGTGTTTATGATTGTGCAGGGATGGATATTATAAAAAGGGACAAAATCAAGTCAAAACCGGGAAAACGAGCACGAGATATGGAATGGATATTTATAGCCGATACCGGGAAGCAAAAAGTCAAAGTCAACCTTTGAAGAATCATCATTTGACAACCCTTGTATAATATTTTGAAGAATTGGCAAGATCAGTCCCTAAGATTTCAAGAAATACACATTTGGTCCTTATATTTTCAAAACCACAAATCCTAAATCCTAAACTATACACAATATCCGGATTTTATTTAACAAATCCAATCCAAATGCAAACTACAAACAAAACCCCAAGCCTAAATATTCCCCGAGCCCACCTATTCTTTAATTAACCCACGACCCATACCCATTTACCTAAACCAAACCCGGGTCAACGAGGTTAAATAAATGCTCGGTCAAACGAACAAAGTTACCCGCCCCCCTTTATCACTTAACCCAGAAAAATCTACTGTTCCTAGAACCCTAAATCCTTTACCGTACGAATTTACCACAATTATGGGTATAAACGTCTAATCAAATGGTGTCAGATGTCAGAGAAAGCACAGAACACGCACGAATGGCTACGTGGCGGCATTTCATTGGACCGAACACCTCACCAAAGTTGATCTAAGGGTCGTGAATTGATGGGATGATGATCATGGATGATCTAAGGGTTGAAATGGAATCGAAGAAGCACAAATACCCCTCGGATCAGGGACATGGCAAAGGGCTAGAAGGTTCATCCCTCGGCTATAAATAGGGCCTTGATTTTCAGTGTTTGTAGGTAGTTTTTAATTAGTGTTACTCTGTCAAATTTTAGTTTAAGCTTTGTAGTTTTAAATTTCCTATTGTAACTTTTGAAGTTTAATGAATTAAAGTTTAGTTTAATTTCACTTTTGATTTCATTTCCTTTATTGTTCAATATAATATTAGCTTATTTTGAAGTTTTTAGTAGCTTGTCTTTAAATCAATTTAGCTTATTGCAACTTTGAATCTCAACTTTTGTTCATCTCTTTTTAAAATTCCAAAAATATACAAAAATATTTGAAAATCCAAAAAAATAATCTCATCCCAGCTTCAATAAGCTGTTTTAATAGTAGTACAAGCTTATATAAGCTCAATAGCTTATTATAAGCTTTTGGTTGGTTCAAATCTGATTTTGTCTCAAAAAGTCAAACAAAGTCAACATATGGTCAAATAAGCAGTTCAGGAAGGATAAGCTGATTCTGAGTAGCTTATTGGGTGATATTTGGCTTATGTGAAAAGCCTGGGTGTTATTTGTTTAGTTCAGATCTGAGCACTCATCATTTCTTCTTGTAAGCTTCATGTTATTCCATTTTTCTTAGGCTTTACTGTGCTACTGCTTATTCTAGTATAATATAGTGCTTATTTTGAGTAATAATAGTTAGATGATCTCTGTAGTGCTTATAGATAAGTATTTGATAAGGTAGATCTCATTTTGGTATTCATAAGTCATAATTAGCTTAAAACAGTTAGGATAGCTATAGCTTATTAATTGCTTATTGAGGCTCTGCATATTACTAATTAGATGATTTAAAAGTTGGAAAATCAGTAGACATTTAGTTTTATAGCTTATTTTGGTGGATTGTAGTGTAGATTTGCAATATCAAGTTTTAAGGGAGTGTTTGGTTTATAAATCATATCAAGAGATATGGGCATGCAACTGTTGATATGTCATTAGCCAAGTTTTGATTGAGCATAAATTAGTATATATAAGTTGTTTGTGTTAGGAGATAGGTTGATTTTGTGGCATTTCAAGGTTTTGGGGATAATTATTACAACATTAGGGGTATTACTGCCCTGATAAGCTCTACATAAGTTGAGCTTATTCTAGCCATTATTTCTGTCATTTTTGTGTTCCATTTAGTTGGATAAGTAAAGTTCCAAAGGTAGGTATTGTTCCATCAAGTTCTGCAAGAGATATTAGCCAAAACCTAGCTCTGCTGCATCAGAAACATAAGTGCAGACCTGCATATGTTTTCATCCAACTTAGTTTTTTCATCTGTCTGTATCTGCTTATCCATTTAATCTTTTTGCTTGAAAATTGGTTTTACAATAGCTTGTAGTATTGGCTTGATAGTTCTGTTCTTGAATTTCTATTAGTAGCTTATTAAACAGCTTAAAACAGGTCTGCAAATAAGCCCCTTAGGCCTGTGCAGACCTGCAACTGTTTATGTTCCCAATACCATCTGTTTACGAGCTTGATTAGGATAGCAATAGTGGACAACTTTTGGGCATTTTTGAGTTACAAGTAGCTTAATATATGAACTTTAAGTTTCTGCTTTTGGATTTGTGCAATCAGCTTATTCCAGGCTTTTAGAAAAGTTGCAATAGGGCCTTTCACTCACTGTTTCTGCCCCTTTATTGAAACTGCTATTCTGTTTTTTAGCTTTTTCTGTGAGCTTATCTGGACTTTTAAAGTTGTTTTAAGCTTTAAAAAGGGTACTTATCCAGTATTGAGCTTTTGATAATTTTTGGATAGCTTTTGCTTATTTTTAGCTTATTTGAAACTGCTTATTTCCACTGTTCTGCTTATTTAGGCTTAATCAGTTCATGAATTTATTTTTCCTAGGAAGAGAATTAAAAATTAGATTTACTCAGAATTTTTCAGATTTTTCCCAAGCTTTTTAATATTTTTAAATCATTTAAATCTTTTAATTTAGTTTTTAATTCATAAAAAATTCATAAAAAGTCAAAAAAATATTTTTCTTTATCCCAAAATTTTCTTTTTATATTTAGGATTTAAGAAAAATTAATTTACATTTTTAGGACATAGAATTTAGAAATTCACTTTTTAATTAAGTTTTTAAAATTCGTCGCGTAACGTTTTTAAATTACGGTTTTCATTTTTAAGTTTACATGCTTAGTAGAATTGTACCCTTAGCTTAGTTAGTTGTTTACTTTTTATATTTCATCATTCATAGTGTAATTTCACCAAAAATTCACTCACATTCACGACACAATTTCGACAACGTTATAACAACTCGATATTCGACCTTCGTTGGGAACACGACCCGGGGAAAACGCATCCATTGTGTTTTCTTTGGAAACATAAAATTACCGAATCATTGTCGTTGTTGCTGTTGTTGTTATGGTCATTGTTGTTGACAGTAGTCCCCTTCTTCACCACCTGTGCCATAAGCTTTTGAGATATTCTTATTGCTTCATCCAGTGTTTGTGAGTCAAAAGAAATTACATCCCCCTGGATGCTGGATGGTAACCCTCCAATGAAATTTTCTAACAGCTTTTCGTTGTCTGGAACCATAGTTGGACACGATGCAGCCAACTCCTGAAATCTTCTGATGTATGCTTCAATCTCATTACCCTTAGTCACTAACTCATAAAATTATGTTTCCAACTTTTTCACCTCAGTGCGTGGACAAAACTTTTTAGACAATAACTTCTTGAATTCATCCCATGAGAGCTTGTGAGCATTTTCCATACCGATGGGCTGGGCATAAGAGTTCTACCCCGACATTGCTTCGTCAATGAGTGTGTAGTTGCAAACTTTACCTTGCTGTCCTCTGGACAGTTGCATAGAAGGAATACAGATTATGTCTTTTCAAACCATCGGATCATGGCAGTGGCTCCTTCAGTGCCCTTGAATTTTACAAGATCACCACTCTTGAAATATTTGTAAGTACATTTATGACCATTAGAACCATTTGCTGCTTGTCCTGCAGCTTCTGCTGTCTCTGCCCTAGAAGCGGCTTCAGCAGCAGCGGCTACGGGTGCTCTTTCAGCTACTAGTGCTGCCTCAATAATGTCGGCAACAAGCTTCCTGATCTCAGCTGGTGTCATCATTGAATTGGTTTTCTTTGGCGGCATGATTCTTCAAAATAAGAGAAGAAGAGTGAGACGTGATAAAGACGTTCCCTAAAAGTAGGGGCCCTAAAGGGGCTGGTCATAAAATGAAAGCTTGAGGTCATGTTATGATTGGCTGGCGTACTTCTAGGTGGTGGTTCACGAGTTGATGCAAATATGAATGTTCTTGCAACGATTGAATACACACATATGAATTTTGAAACCTTTAGAAATCGAGTAGAGAATCAACCTGGACATAATTTTATTATAACTATTCCCAGTATTGCAAAATTCATCTCTGAGTCGGACATAGGTGGTCAGCCTATGTCCCACTGTCCCTGGTCGAATATAGATGACCAGCCTATATTCCATCGAGGTTCAATGAATTTTGAAATACTCAGCTCAGTTATACTAGTAATATGTCCATCACATTAAGAAGCCGTTCTAAAAGGCTAAGGCAAGTGACCAAACTCGAGGTCGAATGATGAGATTACGTGAGAAAAGGTGTAACGCTGAGACGTATACGATATGTAAGCATGCTTATATGGAAGACAATTATAGTAATCAACAAGAATAAGTGAGTATAATCTATCTGATAATAAGATACAAATCTCATCAAATATGTCAGCAACAAACCATAAATGAGGCATCAGCTTGGCAGGCAGGCACGTGGCGGTCATAGGGTTAAGTTTTCGTGAAAGTAGTTATAGTCTAGGTTTTAAAATCACCCGGTTCTCTATAACCAAGGCTCTGATACCAATCTGTAACACCCCCAGAAATTGGGTCAAGCGGAAGCATACATGTCGCTGGGGTGCTACTCAATTGGTATCACAACACAAGTACAAAGAACGGTTTTTACCTCAATCATTTAGAATGAAATTCATTAGCAAAAGTGTTAAATTTACATTGTTAAAAGTAGTGCGGAAATAGGCCCTTAAAATAAGTAAAACGGTCCCAAATGAATATCAGAGTCTTCTATGACCGTGCCATGCCCTGCCAAGAGCCTCCAATAGTGTACTATTGCTTTATACCTGAAAATACATGCTAAAGTGTCAACACGAGGTTGGTGAGTTCATAGAGTTTAGTGTAAAATGTAAAGCATTTGAAAATGATTTCCCAGCAAAGGCATTGTAAATCCACTCAGTCCCAAGTCCCGCCCATACAAGACTTGCAACCTGTGTGTTTACAATCCACTGCCCAATAAGATTTGGTTTAGATGAACAAAAGTAATATGTGGACCAAGATTAAAAATACATTTAGTTCGATCAGTACATTCGGTTACATGACCAATTCATTTGGTTATGTTACCCGTTCATTCTGTCATGTGACCCGTTCATTCTGTCATGTGACCCGTTCATTTGTCATGCGACCCGTTCATTCGGTCATATTACTCATTCATTTGGTTATGTGACCCGTTCATTTGTCATGTATGTACATAGTGTTGGTGCTGGTTCATTCAGTTAAGCAGGCATAATTGTTTAAAGTGCTTGGGTCCACGGGTAAAAAGAATTTAAGTGTAATACAAGTGAATATACTATACATTCGAATGAATAAAAAATTCATAAGTGGAGCAAATAATGGTTTGACTAAACAAGTGGCATAATCAAGTAAATCAAGTATACATTTAGATGAAAACGAGCATGTATTCTCCCCCAAAACGGTTATAAAACGAGTATTACAAGAGTAGGGGCTATGAAAACTCACCTGATGCGATAGCAACAATGACAATAGTAGATATGATGAAATGTGGCTCGGTCTCTAACCGTAACCTATTATGAATGATGTATCTAATGTAAGTCATGAAATGACACTACACATGCAAATACGTATGTTATCGATACCACTCGTGAATTTTGAAAATAATGTTTATCGTCGAAAAATATATTTTTGACGTCTTGTTAAGTTAATAAACACTTTTCGTGTAAATACGTTGCAACGATAACCCACGATCGTCGTTTGATGATTTATCGTTGAATATTGTGTTTTCGTCGTAAAAATATTCATTTTTCACAACTTGAAAATATATGGCCAAATGACCTTGTAAAACTAGTCATAAAAGTGTGCTCGTTAAGTGTTAGTGAGTAGGCTCGGGGTCTTTGAAAACCTTGTAACGATATCTTGAAGACGTGTTATTTAACTTTTGATCATACGGGTCTCGTTCAATGAGAAAAATGGCTCTCAATAGAGTGTATTGCAAAAACTGTTTTTAACTTAGTAATATTTTCCTTATTAGAAAGCTGAAAATATATATTGAAGTTGTCGGGTTTCAAACGCGTATATCTTTGTCGTTATGAGCTCGTTTTCTATTTTCTTTATATCTACGGCTTCGTATAAACATGAACTAACATGTTTTCAGTAGGTCGGCTCTTCTAGATTACGTCTAACGCCTCATTTTGTCCTTTGAATTTCGGCGATCAGCAAGCAAAATTTTCAGAAATGTGTTTTTCGTCGTTAAACTAAGAAAAATTGTATCTTTCTCGTCGTAAGTCGGTTTTTACTCATTCCAACGCCCACGGTTTCGTTTTTGAAAGTATTTTCTGAATATGAAGGCCAAAATATACCCTGAGTTACTGAGTTTTCTAGATTACACGATTTTGGACAGAACCTTTTCTAGGGTTTGTAAAAACTAATTTTTCTAGTTCAAAACTTGATCAAACCACTTTCAATCAATACCACAACTAATCTAATCCTACCATACACCTTCTTAGGGTGTCATGGGGTCCTAAACATCACCAACATTGGTGGATTTCATGAGGTTACACTAATTATCCATAGATCTATGTTAAAAATGAAAGATTAAACATTGAGCGGTATGTGACATGTGTATATTTGCATGATTAGTTGCTAGCACAACAAAATACATTAAATGAAAGTATGAAAGGATTAAAAAGTTGACTTGAAGCTTACTTGATGATTTGAAGAGTTTTGGAGATGATTATTTAAGAAAACTTGGGATTTTTATTTCAAAATCCTAACAAGGAGTGTAAATGAGGCTAGATTATAAAGTCCAAGACAAGAATTCCAAGTGCATTAATTTTAAGTATTAGTTTTGTGATGATGGCCGAGCAAGATAGAGAGGAAAAGGAAGAGAGAATTTGATGTTTAGCTAGTTGGTAAATGTATGTAAGTGTTATGGTAAATAAAGTCCAAGACAAGAATTCGAAGTGCATTAATTTTAGTCCAAGACAACCAAGTAAGTATGGTCTTAGGGAGCTAGGGGGGGCGACACATGGAAGAAAAACAGAGGAAAACATGGGCAATTAAAGAAGTTGTCTAAATGTTTCAAGTATTAGTTTAGTTTGTGTATACATTAAGTGTTACCGGGTACCGAGTTAACTAGAAATAAATCTTGACGAGTTAAAATAAAATGTGACGAGGTTGTGAAAATTGTAAAATCATATTCCTTGCAAGAATCGGGTGTTGGAATGTTTCTCGGGTTGAAATATCACAAGCCGATGGAGTTGTAAGCTCCTAACAGAAAATATAGCAATTGATTTAAAAACACCGGGTAAAGTAATAATATAATCTTTATATCATTATAATAAGTTTGAAAATGTATTATGATCACTGTCGAGAGTGTCGGGTGTTTTATTCGTAGTAATGACTGAGTGGTACGTTTATAAAATAATTAAACATACGTTAATGAAAATCACACAAACCCGTGCATGACCTAATGTGAGATGATGGTACTGATGATGTGTAGACTACTCTAGTCTATATGATTGCCCTTAATGATGATGTATGAACACGCCGCTAAACCATACTGGTTACGCGCATTTAAATACCCGTAAACCTAGTTTACGTAATGATGAATGATAACCATGAATAGTGATTTCCCTCTGGGAATAAATAGTGTTTCATGAATAGTAAAAATTTTGAAAACTTCTCAAAGTCTCAAAATGACTTCAAAAACGATAAATAGTGAAATGATGAATAGTAACGAATGAATAGTGATTGATGAATAGTAACTTGTTGAGGTTTGGAAAATGACCTGAAATTACGGGTTGTCACAGTTTATAATCTTCAAGACAGGCCAAGGCTAGCCAAAAACTACTACGAGCAACAATGTTACGACCGCCTCAAAGAAACTTATATTCTGCTGGTTCTTTTTTCTTTAAATAACTATGAAACCAATTAGGCAGAATAACCTTGTCCTTTTTGCATTTGGGGTGTCGAGAAAGACCCTAAAAAAACAAATCAATTATTAACATTAAACGAATCATAATATTGTCCATTTAAGAATAAAAACAGCCTACCTCTACAAAAGGATCTATGATGGCCGAATAGAATTCAGTAATTGACTGCGTTTTCGGGTTTCCGAATACATCCTGAAAACATACTTAACATATATTACTAGAGGCCAACCAGATATTGATTTCAGTATGAATGTAATACGGTGCTTTACCCCTAAAATGCAAGCAGTTGTGCTTGTGATTGGGGGCATGGAGTAGTAGATGGTTCTGGTTGGACGTAGTGTGAATTTAGAGACCCGGAAAACTTCGTCTGCCTTGATATAATAGAGTTTAACAAGTTCTTAGAGATATTGCGGGCTTTCTCCGCCTTCTTTTTCTTCATTTTCTTCATTTTGAGATCGTAAAAAACAGAGTCCAAGCAAGGTTTGTTATTAGCACCGACCACATTTGCATATCCTAGGTTGCTGACTATCTGTTGCGATGGTGTTGCTTGTTCTTTCTGTATATCATAGGTTGCGATTAGCACCGACCACAATACATAGAAAGAAACACTTATTAACCTTTTTAAAATTAAAATAAAGCAGGTACCTGAACATCTGTATGCAATGGTGTTGCTGGTTCTTTCTGCACATAACTAACATTCTTACCGGTTACTTGTTCCATCACCATTTCATTCTCCACCCCTTCCCCTGTTCATTATCAAACTGCAATTCTTCTAAAGAATACCTAGGTGCATCCTTATCATCGTTTAGGTAGTTCATGTAATCATCATTAAACGGGTCATCCTGTTACAATTAACATATATACCTAAATAGGCAAACAAGGAAGCTTGTATATTGTGTAAGTATATATTAAAGATAACATACATCACCGTGGACAAGGGATGTTGTTGGTTTCAGGCTCGGTTCATGAAATGCTCCTATTTGAGTAGCAGGTTGTTGTTCATCAATAGCAGGGAAGTCAAGGGTAATCTGTTGGGAATACGTTTTAGTATTATCAAGTGTCGGTCATTAGAATTAGTAATAGGTTGCATAGTTTATATTAGTAATATGTTACTAGGCTTAAGACTAAAACCCATGGGCCTATGTCAAGCCCATT
Organism: Artemisia tridentata subsp. tridentata; assembly: GCA_021014915.2. Lineage (NCBI taxonomy): Eukaryota > Viridiplantae > Streptophyta > Magnoliopsida > Asterales > Asteraceae > Artemisia > Artemisia tridentata. Next base: position 316,158,912 of record CP139506.1, on the reverse strand, counting down.
TCGTGTGAAAGGAAGGAAGAGGGAGTGTTGCCCTAGCTTCCTTCCCTATAAATACTACATGTAACATACCATTTTACTTGTTGGTTTATTTCATATGCTAGTGAAACTATTGTCAAATTAGTTCTCATATTGAGTAAATCGACCACTTCTATTTCTCTATCTATTTCTCTCATATCTATACTTGTATGTTTACAATATGGTGATCTAACAAGTGTTATCAGTTGCTAGAAGAAGATTACAAGTGTTTTGGGTTGTTTTCGAGCTAAAAACTTTTTCTTTCTCTCGTATTTCTTAAGTTTTTTGCTCTTTCTTGGTAGTTGGCACTCTTTTGATTACAAAATAGTGTTATAAACCTTTTAAAACAAGAAAGTTTCAAACTTTTAGGTTAAATTTTAAGTTTTAGATTCGTATTTTTATGTTCTACATAATTTCGAACTAGCACAACCTTTCTTAAAAACTTTAAAGTTTGCAACTTTCGTTTACTTTTAGTGTTTTTAAGGTTATTTGTACAAGAATCTTGGATTTAAAATCAGTTTTAAGTGTGCTTTAATCGCTAAAAAAAAAAAAAAAAAAAAAAAAAAAAAAAAAAAAAAACTGACCAAATTTCGAACTAGCTCCTTAAAACCTCTTTTTTGGAACTAGCTCCTTAAACCCTTAATTTTCGAACTAGCACTCCATCATGTATCAACAGGATTTTTGGATTACTCAATGTTTCTCTTCCTTGTATAAGTTAGAAAAACACTTCGACACTTGGGAATCTTTCTAATTTGTATAAATTAGAAAGTTTACTTTGAAAGTTTAAAAACTTTCGAACAACAGTTCAAAGTTTCGAACAAAGAAATTTTCGAACAAAGTTCACAAGTTTCGAACACCGAAATTTTTGAACAAAGTTCAAAAGTTTCGAACACAGAAATTTTCGAACACAGTTGACAAGTTTCGAACAAGGACTTCAAGAAAATTTTCGAACAAGGGTTTCAAAGATTTTTCGACCAAGCCATTCAAGAGACTTTCGAACAAGGGAATATAACAACTTTCAAACAAGGACTTACTTCTTCAACAACTCATCACACTTCTTAACCTTCTACAAGATCCATCAAAACTACACAAGTTAATCATTCAGTACCTTCCAAAAAAAAAAGTTAGGGGAGACTAAACGTTTACTTTTTACGCGAAATTCAAATTTTGGTATAACGGTGAAAATCTTGGGCCAAAATTCAAATTTTTAGGTCAAAATTCGAATTTTTACGGTGAAATTTGGCGTCAGACTTTTTTAAACTCAAAATTTTCTAGTAACCTTAGAATTGCATTTTATGGTGAATTTCAAATTCGGGGAGAGAAAATTTTCAAATTAAAATTTTGGAGGGAAATAAGAAATCACTTGTAACACCTCCATTTTCGATATTCGCAGCGGAAATATAAGTTGGGGTGCTACTTCACAGTTCACAGTCATGATAATAGAAAATGACTCGAAAAGAGACGTTTTAGATAAAATTGTTATCATTCATTTATATCAGAGTTACAATATTCAGGTCCCAGTAGAAGGTTCCAAAATACATTAATGAAAAATATATTATTTGTTGAATGATAACATATTAGACAGTCCATAGCCAATCCCGTGCCAAGCCATGCCTCCAATTACCTGAGAATACATGCTTTAAAAGTCAACACAAAGGTTGAGTGAATCCATAGCGTTTAACGTTAAATAAGTTTGAACACAAGCTAAATAAAGAGTAAATCGGTTATATCGCAGTTCGTTATATATTGCTTAAAGTCTCATGAATCGCAAAACGTTAACACGATGGACATCATAGTTATAAGCTATGACGTAAATCACTACATAATTAAATGTAGCAATTATGCCCTCTAGTAGGAGTCTGCCTGAACTCTTTATTAAATGTTTTCAAATAAAATGCATTGGGTTACTTATCCAGCAACACAACGGGATTGTCAATCCAATAGATCTATTCATAATATTCGCGCTCACCCGGAAGTGATTAATGGTTCATGATAAAGGGTCTTGTTAAAATAGGCAACAGTTAAACTTATGCAATATAAATCAGGAAAGCATACGGAAAAGTACTTGTGTTCGGTTTGGTAGCATGTATCTCCCCACAAGTTTAGAAAAACGTAATTAAAAAGTGGGACTATGAACTCACCTGAGCAGTCTGGATGGAAAACAAAATGACAGAAAGTTGATAAACGTCTCCGGACAAGGAACCTGGGTTGTTATGCCAATATTCAGTAATCATTTCTAATGATTATATGTTCTTTTGTTCGTTTCGTTTCGTTGTTTGGTTGTTGATTAGATATTTGGAATGAGACAACATGAAGTCTTTTCAAAATAAGATTTTATTTTATTATCTTATATTTCTGATCGTTCGTTCGTTAAATATATCTTTTATTCGTTCGTTGGCTCGCAAAATAAGATTAAAATTGATAAAAATAACGGTGATGAAAAGTTACGCCTTACTCCCAAAGGTTTGGTCAAATGACAGTTTATACCCTGGACTTTTGGAAAACGACAGTTTCTACCTTGAAGTTTCAAAAATAACACTTTCTACCCTGTTCATTTAATATTGCCAAAAATAACCTTTAATAATATTTATTTATAAAACAAATCCTGAAACCTTAATTTTAATAAAAATCACCTATGAAATATAGGATTTGGCTAAAGCTTTGGACATCGATATCTTAATGAATATGGGATCATTTTACGAGCTTGTGGCTTCTATGAAAAGTCACCAAGGACGAATTTAGACATGTCAAAAATCATAATCTATAAAATTTGTTTGATATTCGAAAAATAGTTCAAAAGTCGAGTGGTCGAACATGTTTTAATAACAAATCTGGAATTTAGTTTTAGACCTAGCGATAGACCAAACTTTTGTCTCGAATATATTTTAAACCACTCAATGGTTTTACAAACGGTTTCTTTCTAAAAATAGTTTGATATATGAACTTTATTATGCCAGAAACTCAGGATTTATAGGAATTAAATAGGGGTCGAAATCTTGGTTGAAGCCTGGGTTGTTGTTCGACAAAAATAGAAAAATCATAACTGACCAATACTAACCTAGTTTTAGCGACATGGGCAAAACTTTAGATTTAAATAACTTTCGACTCGTTTGATCTTTTTACGAAATTCTTGCTCCTAATTAAAGTTTGATGGGTAGACTCTAGACACACAGAAAATCAGATTTTTCCACAGTCGTTTGAGGGTCAAAAATTAGATCCTAAGTAGCGTGACTAGTAGAGTGAAATAAAAGATTATATATAACTAGAAATTTATTTCTATATTTAGCGATAGTGGGCAAGATTCAAGACTCGATAATCGAATGAAAACTCAATCATTTTTACTGATTCTTTTTCCAAAATCAAGTTAGCTGGGTGGACTTTCTAAATACCAAAAACTAGAATTTAAGAGAGTCGTTTGGATGTTGGTTTTCAGGTCAGAAGTTGGGCTATGAGGTTGGTTTGGATTCGATAAAAATACATTTAAAACACCCGATAGGGTTTTAGTGGTTTTAAAGTTTTCAACTAAGATTTTTAGACATGATATGATTACTTTATGTATATATTGATATGTTTAATCATGATTAACATACTAATGAATTGTTTAAACAAAAATTCAAATATTTTGGGTGTGTTCATGGTTCTGCTCGTACAGAAACAAAGAAAAAGAATGAAAAGCTAATGTTTTTTATTATATTCGTTATTATGGATTATATATTAATACTTTTGAATGTATATGAATAATTAAAACTGAAATTAAAAAGGGTTGAGTAACTTACATAAGGTTTTAGCTGATTAGGGTTTAGGACTCGAAAGGATTGGTATGTGATCACTAACTGCTCTCCTCCTCTTCTGGACTTTAAATGGGGTTTTCTTGGAGTATTTGTGAGTGAGTGAATCTGAGGTGAGTGTGTATATGCTGTGTGTGTTTGTTTGTCGAATGGTTGAGGGAATAAGGGTGAGGTTATGTTGTTTATTTATAGTAGGAAATTAGAGTTTAGTAAGAAGGTGATAAGGATACATGATATGCATACAAGGGCTGACAGAAACTGTGAATTACGCCCCTTGGATAGGAGGAGGAGGAGGAGGGAGAAATGGTGGTGATGTGGCCGGTTCCTAGCCCTAACATGCAGCTACCAATAAGAAGGCTTCTTGAAGTTGAAGGGTGCCATGTAGACGGGTTCTTAGGAGAGGGCATGGAGTGGCTAGGTACATTGTATCCTTAATGTGTAAGCTTAGTTTGGGTTATAGTTGTAATCGAACCAGGAATGGGAGAGGAGGGGTGTTTAGTGCTTTAGGTTGTGGTACAATAGGCTTTGGTGTGTAGTATCTTTGGTTTAGGGATCTTAACAAATTTAGTTTAAGTGATTAGTTAATTTAGAAAGTATTTAAGAGTTTATGTATATATTTCAGATTTTTAAAAATAAAAGGAAAGATTAGTGTAGACTTTTAAAGGTTGTAAAACATGCTTAATAGACTTTGTACAATAATGTAGGATTTAAGAAAAATATAGTTTTAATAATTAGTTAAGTTATAAAAATTATTTGTTAATTTTTATCATGTTTAATAATGACTAAATGGAATTTATAGTTTTCGTGCATTAGGTACTTGTAATTTGGGCTAAAATACTTTTAAAAATATTTAAGAAGTTTAGAAAATATAATTTATAAAAGTTATGCATAAATGGTTTGTATCTTGTGCTTTAAAAATAATATAAATGAGATTTTAATAAAGATTTTGTAAATAAGTGATTTTATGCATAAATGACTTGTACTATAACTTAAATAATTTGTAAACTTAATATTTTATAAAAATATTCTAGAAATGAATTAGGGTTTGTGAAATGTATGCATAAAATAACAGTTATGTGAAATTAGGTTTTTACCGGGAATAGGATAGAATTAGGGTTTTTGGTGCTTTAGTAACTTGTACATTAACTTATATATATTGTATTTTTATGTTATGAGGTTTAGTTGTTCATATTTGGTGTTGTGGTAAATTTTAGGGTTTCCTATAAACTCTATTCAGATAATGAATGTTTTGTTAAGGATTTATCGTAAAATAGTAAATGGTATTTTGTAATGTTTTCATATTGTTATGTTTATGAAATAAACATTAGGTTTGTTAGGCAGGTCCTGTGGGAGCACGTTTATCAATGATGTGATCTACGTCACATAAGATGAGAGATACATAAAAAAAATTTACCCGTGGAAAAAGGATAATAATTTTGTAAAGTAAATAGGAAATTTTACGAGTGGTTACATCACTATATCGACCTTGTGTGTAATATATCAACTTTACACATTTTAGTTTTAATTATTCCAATTACATCGCAACAATCAGGGGGAGAAGTGTATAAGTCAAGGTCACAAATGAATGAACAGAAGTCACAAATCTCCACACCTACCAACAACAGATTAAATTCTTCATCCAATCCTTCACCACCAAACTTTGTTTTTCAAGGATCTCAAGAACAAATGTACTTTACACAAGCTACTGATGATCCTGAAGATCCATTTGTGAAATTAAACAAAGGAATGATGTTACTGACTAAGATGTACTCACAAATTAAGAATTTAAAGAGTCAGACTTCATCTAATTCCCGAAATCAAGCAGTCTTGCAAGATGAAAAAGTTGATGTACAAGGGAGGAATGCTCAAAGTTTGTTGGGAATGCTGATAATACTACTAATGTCGGTAATGCGAGAAATGAGGTTAAAGCATTGTAAAAACAGGATGACAGCAGCAGATCGAGGAATGATACAGATGCTGATTGTGCAGATATCATAGCCACCTATGACACAGAGCCCATATTTGACAAAGAGCCTATGGCTGAGGTAAAATCCATTGTCAATAATAATATATCTTATCATGATCACCAACTTACTAAACAACCTGAATTCATAAATGAAGAAGGGGTTGATCAGAAGGTTGACTAACATCTTGTCAAACAACCTTTGTCTGATCCGTTAAATGAAAACAAAACAAATGTACCGTCAAACCAATCGCTCGAGTTTGAAAACACTTGTCTCAAAAAGATCATTGCCCAGTTTCAAAAAGATTTTTCAAAACTAGAGGCATATCGCATCTCACTTGAACTTAAATTGCAAAACGAATCTCTAACTTCGGGCAACAATGGTCACTTTTTGAATGAACAAAGTAAACATCTAGATACATTAGTTAAGGAAAATGAGCTTTTAAAAGGTCAAATTCAAGAAAAGGTGTTTGCACATGCTGCATTGCAAAACAAATTAAGAAGATTGACTGGCCAGAGTGTGGATACAAAGCTTACAAAACCATCAAACTTAGGGAAACCGACTCTACAACCTATCATAAACCAATCAGTTGTTAAACAACCAGCTGCATTTTAAATCTGAACGACCTAAACTTTCAAAATCTCGGTTTGCCTCCTAAGTTGTTGAGAAAAACAATTTGACAAAACCAGTCACTCCATATTCTTGGCCTAAGGTAAATGCATCTGTTTCTTCTAAACTTCAATACGTGATTATACCTGGCTCATCTAGGATTAGTTCGAAAACAGTATCTAAACCGAGCATTAAAATTAAAGAGTCTTATGGCATTAATGACATTTACAAGAACTATGATCTAGAAAAAGCTTGGAAAACGCACTACTTCAAAAGGACGGAATTCTAGGTTCAAAACCTCGTGAGATGCCTTCCACTGTATTACAGAACACTGCTAGTAGTAGCAAGTCAAAACCTAGGAGCACTCAACAAACAAATAGGAATTGGTTAGCATCTAAGAGTAGTTGCGTAAACAATAGAGATGTGCACAAGGAAGCCCAATCTAGGAATTCAAATTCTTTTTCGAAAACAAAACAGTTTTCAACTATGTGTAAGGACAAAGCTAAACTTACTGGTTTCAACAAAAATGCAGAATTTGTCTGTCCTACACGTCAGAAATGCATCTTTCAAGCTAATCATGATGTTTGTGTTTCAAAATATCTTCAAGAAGTGTGTTGGGAATTATATTTAGAGTTGATATTGACAAAATGTGAAAGATGAGGGACTTATGGAGACAAAGGATGAAACTTCACAAGAAAGAAAAGATTACAGCAAATCTTTTATTATTCTAAGAATATCCTTTGTAACCCTAGTATCTCTAGTATATAAAGAGATACAGGGATTGATTATTAGTGTGTGTGTCAATATGTGTACACCATTAAAAGTGTGTGTGTACAGGTGTTTTATGGGAAAACGCCTAGGGTAGTTTAGTATAAGCCTCAAGGATCTTATGATTCCTGTTAGAGTGTAACTATGCTACACTTGATCACGTAGCATTGGGGCTTTTTGGTGTTTGTATTTGTTAGTGGTAGAGATGATGACGAGAAACCTTGTTCTCAATAATAATAATGATTCTTTTGTTATTCCGCTATGCATTGTATCTGTTTAGTCATTATTATTGTTATCCTAGATAAAAGATCTAATAAATCTGAGCTATAAACGATTTTTAACATGTGGTATCAGAGCCAAGGGGCTCGTAATCTAGGATCTACAAGGTTTTCTTGAAGAAAAAGAAAAAATTCGAATCTGGAAAAATTTTCGTATCTTTCTGCAGGTCAGTTTTCAAACGGCGATAACTTTTTCGTTAACCTTTGGATCATGCTGAATTTTTTACTAGAGATACTTCATATATCAAGGAAGATTCTGACTGAAGGGATCTTCAATCTAAGCATTCGTTTGGAAGTTATAGATGGTCGAATTCTGCTGCAGAACAGCTATGGTATGTCGAATTTTTTTGGTTTTCTAGATTTAACTTCTTGAATTTGGGTCAATACTTGTTAATTCATCATGAAAGTTGGATATATGCTGGTTGTTGTCGCCTTTACACCACAGAAAATACTGTTGCTTATACATATATGTGATTACGGTTTCTTAAGATATGTTCTTCTAAAACCCTAAGTTGCTCAATTTAGTTGTTATGCTTACTGGATGTTTCATGGTTAACAATCTGGTGTTCAAAGTAGAATATGGTGTTGGTGAGACGATACATGGTGCGATCATGGTTACTGGATTCGCATGGTTCTGGTTGTGAGGGTTTTTTAAACCCTAGATTTGTTGTTAAGTTGTTGTGTTTCCAGTAGTTCATCTCTTAACCGTTGGTACTGTTTGATCCTCTCAAGCTCAGTTAGTACTGTTCTCTTCATGTGTTTGTACTGTTCGCGATACCTACTTTGTACTACTAGCAGTTTGTACTGCTAGCTTAATGAGTTTGTACTGCTGGTGATCGCAAATTAGTACTGCTCGGTTCATACATTAGTACTGCTATGCAGAGATTAATTAGTACTGCTGATCAGACTCATGTTTGGTGTTACATATTGTTCGAAGGGATTCTCTTCTTTGTGGTTATGGCAGGTTAAAGGTTCGACTCACTCATGGAAATAATTTTTGGACGGTGATCATGCAGTTGTTATTACATGTTTGGTTTTAGATATGTTTGGTCGCTGATTACATGGACTACTCAAACTCATGCATGATAGGTACTGATCTTTTTATATTACACACACATGGGTCGGTGGAGGATGTATATATACGCATGATACTGGTGACAATGTTCTATATATGAGGAGATGTGTTGGTTACCATTACTTGCATGGTGAATTTCTATATTGTTCAAGATTCACTTTATACATGGGTCGGTGGAAAATATATTTGGTGATCGTTATTCTTTAATTCTCCTCTATGATAGGACGGTGGGATATTTACATGGCAGTAGGCAACTTGGTATTTTTCTATATTAAATGTTTTATGGATTTTAGTGTTGCCTATTGGAGGATGATTACATCGTATGTATATTGGTCAGTTTCACAAAATTACCAATACTGATGGTGAAATAGCATACGATTACAAATGTTGAAGGGAAGCATATGTATTTAGTTATTTGATTTGGAACAGTTGGTTCCAATATACACACTCGGGGAAAAGACACACACAAGAGAGATTTGGTTTTTGGATTTGGTTTTTCGATTCTTAAACGATTTATGGCTCGCATTTATTTTCTTATTGGCGAAGTGGATTAGTTATTGCTTATTTGATAATGCAGTAGAATTTTTCAAGGTTGTGTCTTATTATATCATAAGGTGGGTGTTACAGTTTAAAGATAACTTGTTCGTTCGTTCAGGTGACTACAAATTGACTAACAATTGAAGGAGTTAGGTTATTGTGCTCAGTGATTTTTGTCAAGGGATTGCGTTCTCCTTATACGTTAAGTATACGTTCGAAGTCATTTTTAGTACAAGATATAGGACACAAGGTTGGTTTATTCTACTTCAGCATTGAATTGGTAATAGTTAGTTTTCTTCTTCAATACATCGAGGTTATGCTACATCAAGGTGAAGGTTTTTCTACTGCTAGTTGGTATTACTACTGCTGGTTTTGATTTCTACTGTTTCAAGTTCATTTTTCGTGCGGAAAACTTAATGGTGGGTAATTTGAGACATTGGAAAGATGGATTGGATGTGTAATATTGATTCGTGGTTGTAAAGATCAAGGTTGCTTATTTTTGTTCCCTATTTGATGATGACAAAAAGGGGAAGAAGATTTATATTGAAGATTGCAGCTTGAAGATCCTTGATGATATGCATGGATTAAGGGGAAGATCATCTTTCATTCGTGCTTGGTTTTGTCATATCAACTAGGGGAAGATTGTTGGGAATTATATTTAGAGTTGATATTGACAAAATGTGAAAGATGAGGGACTTATGGAGACAAAGGATGAAACTTCACAAGAAAGAAAAGATTACAGCAAATCTTTTATTATTCTAAGAATATCCTTTGTAACCCTAGTATCTCTAGTATATAAAGAGATACAGGGATTGATTATTAGTGTGTGTGTCAAGATGTGAACACCATTAAAAGTGTGAGTGTACAGGTGTTTTATGGGAAAATACCTAGGGTAGTTTAGTATAAGCCTCAAGGATCTTATGATTCTTGTTAGAGCATAACCGTGCTACACTTGATCACGTAGCATTGGGGCTTTTGGTGTTTGTATTTGTTAGTGGTAGAGATGATGACGAGAAACCTTGTTCTCAATAATAATAATGATTCTTTTGTTATTCCGCTATGCATTGTATCTGTTTAATCATTATTATTGTTATCCTAGATAAAAGATCTAACAAATCTGAGCTATAAATGATTCTTAACAAAGTGAATTCACATGAAAAGGCACAATCGACTAAGACAATAAAACCAAATAAACCCGTTGAACCAAAAGACAAGATTCAGAAACCTAAGAAGTAGATCAATATAGGACGTAGGTTTTCTCAACAAAGTGAGGCTTCCACATTTCATTCAGCTGCACCTACAAAGAAAACATCCCCTAGATCTAACCTTAGGTGGGTTCCCACGGGTAGAATTTTCAAAATGATTGATCTTAGGTGGATTCCTAAAGGAAAGATTTTATACATTTTCACCAAAACAAATGTGAACTTCACAGTGTCTATACCTGAGGCGAGAAAGAAAACCATCAAAATTGTGTGTTCGGGTGTCAAGAAGATAATTGACACTACAACTTTATGCTTCTAACATCTGGAACCCAATTACACTTGGGGATCCATGTTCTCTATTTTGTCTCCTCCTACTTTCTTTACAGATACAACATGTAATAGCTTCGGAACAACTCAGTTTCGGACCCGAGCTTAATGTTATGGCTTCTGAGCAAAAAAGCTTATGACCTGCAACCAACCGTCTAAATTTCCATGATCATTCAGCTGTACCACCACTTGCGTTTACTCGTCAACAATTGGAAACTTTGTTTGCTCCTCTGTTCACCGAGAATGTCAAATAACGTGCTCCGGATTTATCTACTATTTCCACTGCACAACCTGATACTATTCCAATTCAAGATACACCTGAATCTACAAACAACCGCTGCTGCAGATGCACCTCCAATCGATTCTCCAACAACAGAAGAACAAACTGCTTCCAAAAACAATGATACAGCTGCTGATCAACAAAATCAAGAAGTACCCGCACTTGCAGATTATGACGAAAATGCTTTCTTCAATCCATTTGCACCGGCTCCAACCGTTCCTGTTATAGCAGATTCGTCTTCTCGCAATTTGGATCCGTCTAATATGCATATGTTCTACCAACATCACCCTTCGACACATCATTGTACTTAAATGGATTTGGAAAAACAAGCTGAACGCCAAGCATATTGCTCTCAGATATCATTTCATCAAGGAGCATGTCGAGAAGGGTACTATTGAACTATATTTTGTGGGTACGGAATACCAGTTGGCAGACTTATTCACCAAAGCCTTGCCTCATGCAAGATTTGTGGAATTAGTTCATCTAATTGGTATGCGGTGTTTGACTCCAGACGATCTGGAAAACTTTCTCAAACAAACTTTACAAAGTCAAACATCACAACATTTTGTAAATATATTATTAAAATAATATATATATATAACAATATGCGTATGACGTCATCAAATGCTAGATTGCCCAGTAAGCGGGCATTAATGCCCAGTAAGCAGGCATTAATGCCCACTAAGCGGCCTTAAATGCCCAGTAAGCAGGCATTAATTCCAACTCATCATGCCACGTGGCAAAATTATTCATGAAACTTTTTTTTTTTTTTTTTTTTTTTTTTTTTTTTTTTTTTTTTTTTTTTTTAAACCAAAATTGCCACCTAAGCAACTATTTTTTTTAAAAATTCGGACATTATTTTAAAATTTTGCCATTTGCAAGATTCAAACATAATGTGTTGGTAACATCAACAAAGTTGATTACCACTAGACCAACACATTTTTTTGATTATATCTTGTAAGCCCAAATCTATAAACCTATGCAAACAATATAAGTTGGGTAACCCTAATAAAAACATATATTCAAAACATATACGTAAAAAAATGACACATCATTCATAATATACTTTCTCTCAAAAACCCTAATGTCCCTTTTTCTCACAATCTCCTCTAATGATCAGTTTTCTTTTCTGATTTGATGTGCAGGCTGTTCGTCTTCTTTATTGGTAATATGTATTCAGGTATGTTGTTTATAATGGCTTCATGTATACACAAAAACTATTATTCAATCGCGTGTTTTTTTTTCCTTTCTTTTTTTACAGCACTAATCCAATATCCAGGTTTGTTGTTTATAATATTTGTCCATTCATTATACTGAGTATTATATTCAACTGTGTGTGTTTTTTTTTTCTTCCCGTTTTTTAACCGTTCTTTAGGGTTTAGTTTTCGTGTTGTTGTGCACCACAGTGGAAGACCGGTCATATATTGTTCACGTTTGATATCGGGGTGTTGTGTACCACGGTGAAATACTTGTCATAGATGCTTCATATTCAATACCGGGTAAGTCATTATCGTTCTTTTATTTATTTTTTTATCTTTTTAACATTGTTCAATCTGATTAATTAAAGGTACGTGTGTAGCCTTGTTCATGATTTCAAGGTATATTTCTCATCTACTTATTCATTAATGTATTGACTTATGTTTTCTGTGGTTAAGTTATGGGTTTGTGCTTGATTTTTTTTTGTCAGCCCTAGGTACGCTTTGTTTCCTAAAAACCTAATGATGTCTGTTAAATTTTTTAGATATTGTTGGTTTCTGTACATTCTTTTGCAGTTAGGTGTTCACTCAACATTGCATCAGATGCGAGACAATGAGATATGGATTTTGTAATTCTGCAATTACTAAATTGTTAATTCTCAAAATCAAAAGGTGTGGTTTCCTATGATTTCTATATAAGATTGCTACTCATAAATGGTTTAATTTTACTGTGACACGTGTTTTATTTAGTTTATGATATATTAGGGTTTGTTAGGAATATAAATATTCAGATGAAGGCTCGGTCACCCCGAGTATCTATTTAGCATATCACATAGCTCGTAGGCTTATTTATATAAGCTTAGTATTATTAGTATTATTAGTTTTATTAGATTAGTCGTAGTTATATTTGTGGAATGGGTCGGGGCTTTCCCCACTGTCAGCTCACTTCACAGCCCACTAGGGGCATTATTATTAGGAAGTATAAATACCCCTTCCCACACTTGGGAAGGGTTGGAACTCTTGTAACTTTCACACACACTTAATCTAATATTCACAAGTTTTCCCAACTCTCTCTCTCTAGTTCTTCCATCTAACTCCATGGATCTAATCTTCCATGAACCAAGACCACCAGATTCATCCACACAATCAAGATGGTTATTTCCTACAATTGGTATCAAGAGCCATGGTTAGGTCCGGTTTGATTGTGTGTCGGTCTTAATTTTTTGTGTGGTTCAAACCATATTTTCTTAAATTGTTTGCTCACTTGTTTTGTTTTGTTCGAATCATGTTATCTAAGGTTGGACTTAACTGATTTTGGGCTTATGTGGTTCACTGTGTTTAACGTGAGACCATTGATAGTTTCAAGTGACAAAAGATTTGTTTTTATCACTAAGTTTTACAAAATTTTTGTGGAGTTTAACAAAGACTGGTCTTTTGTTCATTTAGTTTAACAAAGACTTATTCATTGTTTCAACGTTAGATTTTTGTTGTGTGGTATAAGACTTGTCTTGAAAGCTTTGTGGTTTATGATGTGGTGTTCATAGTCTTGTTTTATATCTTTTTCATTTTGTCCGAATACGTGGTCTGCTTCATTTCATTTACTCCTTTGGATTCGAAAATCATATTATGGATTTGGTCCATATGGCTTTTGCTTTGTTTTGCTCTTGGGCCTATGTATTCTCGTAACCCACCTCACTCATACTCAAGATTTGGTATGTTCCTCCATATTGTGGCTGCTACTCATAGGTGGTTTTGATTATAGTTGTTCGAACACAATGTCTTAGTGTGTATATTGGGCTTATTTTCTATCTTTGGCTGTTGAATATATCAGTTTTTCTTTTGTTCTGTTCGAACAGATTTGTGCATCTATGTTGTGTTTTTGATATGGTCATTGTTAGTTGTTGTGACTTTGGTTCAAGGTTTTGTTGGGTGTGCTAAGTCTTCAAGAACGATTGCTACTCACTTTTGGCTCGTACTCTTTGGCCTCTAAAGTTTTTGTTTGATCAAAAGTGCGGTTTTTCTTGTTGATGTTCTTGTTGCTGCTCGTGTAAAAAGGGATGTTCTTGAATGCGGTTTGTGGGTGTTCTTGGGTACAGTTTGGATTGTAACCAAAATGGGGTAAAAGACAAAAGGGTGAGAGTGACAGCTTTGACTAGTCAAACGCGGTTTGTCTACTTAGTCATGGACTCGGTTTGTCTGTTTAACCACGTACTCGGTTTGTCTGTATAATCACGAACTCGGTTTGTGTATATAAAGTAGACTCGGTTTGTCTGTTTAACCACGAACTCGGTTTGTGTATACAAGGTGTATGCGGTTTGACTGTATAATCACGAACTCGGTTTGTGTATATAAAGTATACTCGGTTTGTCTGCATAATCGCGAACTCGGTTTGTGTTTTGCACAGATGCGGTTTGTCTACCATTTCATCGACTCGGTTTGTCTGTTACTCGGTCAAATGGTCAAACTATTTACTTTGGTCAAAAAAGGGTTATCAAATGTCAAAATGAAAGATTTAAGGGAAAGAAGCAGTAATGCAGACCCAGACCAAACTAACAACACTCTCCCCTGGCAATCAAATCAAATGCATTCAATCTCAAACAAACAACATAGACTTTGGTCGACCTAATTATCGCAACATAATACAACAACCAACATAATACAACAACCAACTTCAACTAATCCTACATCAAATCAGCTAATCCCATCTCCATTACCCTACACGAATCCAAATGAAGAAGTCTAATTACAAAGATCTCAGTTTCTTGTCTTTCGTGTAACTCAAAGTAATATCAAGCCTTTAAAGGTCGACCTATCGAAAGAAAGAAAATCATCATAGACTTTGGATGCCTTGCTTTTACTTCTATCCGAGATTTATTCGAGAAAGAAATTTAACAATTACGTTATTTTATTTTCTCTGCCTCGTGTCACTAACGTATTGAGTCACGATCTCAGTTTATCTCGTCTTTTTGGTATTTAAAGATTCGTCCGAAGACATAAACCATTGAGATATTCATCATAGATCGTGTGGTCAATATCCGAATATTAAAGAACAAGTCATAACATGGGGGTTATGCTCGTTTCTTTTTGATTCGATATGAAATACAAAAACACAAAATGTAACAACTTACCACGAAGGAGGCATAAGTGAATGGAAGAGAGGATGCTTCATCTATTATCAAGGGTGGGGAAGAGGAGCAGTTATGATGAAGGAGAGAAAAGGGGCGGATTATAGTAATTAAGGGATTAGGGTTTGACTTGTGTGTTAAGTGGGATTTAAATACCCGAATTATTAGGGTAAAATGAGTATTGGATCGGGTTCTACATAGTGGACTTGGGTTGGTATATTGATTTTGGGCTGGGTGAGCCAAATGGATTTACTAGCTATGATCGGATAATAGTGCATGGGCTTATGATCGGATAGTTAGAAAATATATCGGGTTCTACTACTCATTGGACGAAGTTGTATGGGCTGGTCATGATAACTTTTGGACTGATGCTTGAATTGGGGCCACTAATTAGTTGATAGGGTATTCTTATTCTTATTTAGACGAAAGTGTGGTACTTCTTTTGGGATTCACTACTTCTTTTGATAAGTTCTTGTATCATTGAGTAGTATGTTTGGATCTGCATCATTTCACGTGGATACATACGTCACGACCAGTTTTTGGGTTTATGAACGTCAACGCGATTACAGAGTTGCGGATTTGCCAGCGTAGTCCAATTAGAGCCTACCACTTGAGCGAACCTGCAATTTGATCTTTGCGATTTAAGTTATAGTTGACAAAGTGCGAGTTGATTAATTGCAAATTGACAAACTGCTATTTGATTTATTGCGATTTGACTGACTGCAATTTGACCAGTTGTAATTTGTCGTTGCGAGTTGACACTTGCGATTTGACTTATTGCGACTTGGTTAATAGCGACTAGACTTGTTGCAATTTAACAAACTGTGGCTTGACTTGCTGCGATTTGATCAAGTTGAGTTTTGACTTCTTTGACTTGAAGTTCGAAGATCAATATTGCACTTCACTCTAGGCTACTCTTGTTGAGTTCACAGTTTCTCTTGTAGATTTTAGAAAATCCCGCGAAAAATTCGATTTCTCGGTTTAAATCTCAAGAACTGTAAAATCCCGTGAAATCAATTTTGGACAAGTAGGCGGGACTTGGATTTAGACAAAATAAGAATTACGGGGTTTGACTATTTTTTTTGGGATAATTTTTGTGCTACAAGATCGGCAGGAATTGGGAAATTATGATAACTTGGTTGGTTTGTTAATTCACGGGTTGGTGTACTTAGTGTCACAAACATCTCGGGGTGGATGGATGCACGATGTTTGTTGACCCTTGCTCAAGCGTATTCAAGGTGATTAGACCTGAATGTTCAAGAAGTGGATATATACAATAAAGGATGGAAGGTTGGGTATATATCACTACCTATATTTAAAGGAGTTACGTTGTTGTGCTCAATATAGGTTCTAAATCACAATTTGCAATTTAAGGTGATTAGACTTGGATGTTCACGAAGTGGATATATACAATTAAGGATGGAAGGTTGGGTATATATCACTACCTATATTTAAAGGAGTTACGTTGTTGTGCTCAATATAGGTTCTAAATCATAATTTAGTGCAAGTTTAAGTCGCAGACTTGTTCTTTGTCAAGCTTCATCAAGTGATTGTTGTTTCTCTAGCTTCTAATGGGATTGTTGCTCAAGATCTTCTCAAGAGGTAGTCAGGCTTAAAGACAAGAGGTGATTTGTTTGGAGACATGTTTTAACCTTTTACTCACTTTAAAAGTCATATGCATTTCATCAAGCGGTTTTGGCATATTACGAGCTTCAATGAATTGTTAATCTACTAAACCATTGATGATGAGGAAAGCAAGGGGTTACTACACGAGAGTCTTAATCACCATCTTCGTTGCAGTAGTTTCATTTGTCTCTTTCCATGTTTTGTGCCTGACAAATTCACAAACATCGCGGACTCTCAGCTTTGGCAAAAAGGTCATTTCATGTCCTTTTTGAGGGGGAGAATTATCGCAAGTTTCCTAGAAGTTCCGTCTCCAGCGATGTGAATTTTAGCGGTTCCGGTTACAGCGGGTCAGATCGTATCGGTTCAGTCTCCAGCGGTTTGAATCTTAGCAGTTTCGGTTACAGCGGGTCAGATCGTAGCGATTCAGGATTCAGTGGTTCAGTCTACAGCAGTTTGATACTTACTGTTGTGCAGTTAGTTCTTGAATTTATTTCTCAGAAAAATCTCAAGAACTGTAAAATCCTGTACACAGTACGACAACTATTCCACATCCAAGTAGCTGGGTCAGACAACTTTGTTTGATTGGACTGACTATGAGTCATGGGCACTTCTAAGAATTTGCGCATGTTTCTTCTCTTTTTGGCTAGTCAACAGCACAAGATGATCACGAAGTTAATCAGGTATTCTTTATTTGTGATTGAAGTTGAATTTCACGAAGGCGTCTACTTATTTTATCTTGAAGTCGGGGTTGGTTGGATGCATGACCTTCATTGATAACTTGCTCGTTAAAATTTTAAGTTGAAGACTTGGGTTATCTAGTTACCAGCAGTCGGGGTAACTATCACTTAAGAGTCATGGGAGTACTCAGTGTCACACGTCAATGACGATGTCGATAATCGCAAGAGGTGTTAATGTCTCATACTTTGGTTGGGTATGGAGCTCTTAGAGATTTGCTTGGAGCATTAATTCTCTACACCGTTCTTCCAACATTAGTGCAAGCTTAAGTAACAAATTTGGGGTCTTCTACTTCAGTTTTCAGTATTGGTATATCGGGTTCTCTTCATCGAGTGGTCACTAATCTATGTTCAAGGTTGGTTAGTTGGCCAAAGGTTTTAAAAGTTGTGATGTGATCTATAATCCTCACAAGATATTCTTTACCCAAACTGATGTTCACCAAAATCAAAATCAGTCATGCCACATTCAATCTGTTACTGCCTCACGGTTTCTTCTTGATTTTGTAAAATCTCGAGAAAGAACTTATTTCTCGGTTTAAATCATAGATTTGTAAAATCCCGTGATGATGGACTATGCGCTCTTAACCATGATCGGGTTAAAACCATTATCAGAGTTCAGTTAAAGCATCATGAAGGGCTAGATTTGGGCATTAACCACAAGACGTGACTACGGCGTTGATTCATTATTATTTATTTGAGGCTGAAGTGAAATTTCATGGGTGCGTGTACTTAGTATCTGAAGATATCGGGGAGGTTGGATGAATATTCTTCGAGATCCTTGTTCGAGCTTTCAATACAATGACGAGGACTTGGATATCTAGTTATTTTGTCTTTCTCACTATTACAAAATAACTATCACTTTAAGGAGTCACGTTGTAGTGCTCAGTGTCACACGAAGTTGTGGATATCCAAGAGGTGATGTACGTCTTATACTTGATGGTTGGTTGGTTGAAGAGTATAGAGTACTTAGGGATTCGATGTTGCACGAAGTCTCTACACCGCTCTTTGTCACGCATTAGTACAAGTTTAAGTCACAAGTTCGGGTTATATTACTTCAGTATCAAGTTCATCATATTGGGTTTTCTCCATCAGTGGTCACTACATCAAGCCGACTAAATGATAATGGGGTTGTTAACGAGTTAGATGAGAGAAGTAGTAAAGAGAGAGATAATGACGTCTGTACAAGTCAGTGCAGGCCTCGCTCTTCAACATAATGATGTCTGTACAAGTCAGTGCAGGCCTCGCTCTTCATCACATGACGTCTGTACACTTCAGTGCAGGCCTCGTTCTTCAAAATAATGACGTCTGAATACATCAGTTCAGGCCTCGTTCATCAAAGAAAAGAAAAGTGTACGCTTGAGTGCACTTTATCTTCAAAAGAAGAGGAGTCTTCTTATTTATGGCCATTCTCATCAACAAGTTTCATGCTCTTTCCGTGCTTATTCATTCTTCAAGTGGATCGGCGCACATTGGAGTATATTCTTATTCACTTGTTCAACCAAAAATTGCAGTTGACAAGCATATGCAATTTTTGAGGGGGGGAAAGGGTGAATAAACAAAATGTCAGTCGTCAAGAACCGTCAAGTGGAGCTACTTACCGTTGATGGTATTCATATTCACTAGTTCAATCATCAAAAATTGCAGTTGGAAGGCATATGCAATTTTTGAGGGGGCGGGGGGGAAAAGGTGAATATTAATCTACATGTTGGTTGATGATTGAGAAATGGTCATACGACTCCTGAATACGTCAGTTCAGGAGTCGTGCAAACCATGTTTCTCCAACACTACTTCTTTCGTCTATCAAGGTGTTGAAGAACATGGTCATGGAATGCTAATCTACATCGTCTCACGGGCTGGTACAATCAGTAACAAAGGGTTTCTAGTCAATGCTTCATGTATACGTCATAAGGCTACATGTATACATCATGATGATGATTCCGATTAATCGTAACCATCATGGGGGAGAGAAATGTGTACACCAAGGACGCACAACAGGTTCACGTGATTGGGCTTAATCATTTATTCCGGTGTTGATAACCGCAGAGATGATCAGTGGTTCAACTTGTTACCTTGGTATTTACGTTTCACTGTTACGTCATGGGCTGATTAATCGTAACCATCAGGGGAGAGAGAATGTGTACATCAAGGACGCACAATAGGTTCACGTGATCAGGGCTTAATATCCAAGGAGGGATACATACTATATATGATCAGTGGTTCAACTTGTTACTTTGGTGTTATACTTAAGACTGAAGAAGGTTGAGTCGTCAGTCTACTCTTGGTTCTCTGTTGGGTGTTATCATCTCATGTGTATGCTGCGGGCTGATGGGTTACATGTAAGGTTACTGGAAGGCATTTGGTGAGATAAAGATGATTGGTATTCTATTCCTCCACATTGGGCAATCTTGAAGAAGGTCGAGTCTTCAGTCTTCTCTACATTCAAAAATGTTGAGCTCTTTTCTTACAACTTGATATTTAACTTAATCCCATGACAGTTCTTGTTTGATGAGTTGTGGAGTTAAGTTAGGTTCAAGTTGTTCCGTAGTTTAAGGTTAAGTCCAACTTGATGTTAACCTAATCTCATGACAGTTCTTGTTTGATGAGTTGTGAGGTTAAGCTAGATTTCAGTTGAGGCTCAACCTAAACTACCGAAAAGTTGCCTAAGGTTTTTGACGGAGTCACTCTAGGACGGGAGTGTTAGAAGATTAAAGACGGCATGTATTTGGTTACCAAAAGACTTCTTCGTATTATGGGTGTTCATCCAAAGTCTTCTTCTTCTTCCTATTTTGGGTGATCGTCAGAGGTTGTCAGATTGGGGGAGAGCACTAATTAGGGGAGAGTGAAAAGCCAGAATCATTCCCTGATTGAAAGTGCTCACATTGCTCTTCAGCAAGTCAAGTGATGAATGCGGTGAAGATTCAGAATGCTGAGGAGTAATGGTTTCTGGTTCGTATCCTTGTACATATATACTTATTCATATTTTATACCATTTCTTGTAAATAGTTATATAGAAATCTTGCTAATTGTAAATAGAGAAACTTAAATCCAGAAAAACCATAAAAATTGAAAAATAGAAAATACCAAAAATAGTTTCACCTAGGCATGTCTTCTGTTTATCGATAACATTTACGGACTTAGAAATGTCATTCAATAATGGCACGGGTCTTTAAATGAAGCTCGAGCAGAAGTTAAAATGGATGGTTAAAACATGTCTAAATGGCTTGCTATTACTTTAGATAGCAACCCGCGCTTCAAAATGGGGAAAGCACGTCGCCAAAAAGACGGCTGTTCCTCCAACTGGGTGATGTTCACCTGGGCATGGATTACTTCATATCCATGTTTCCTGATTTGATGTACGTTTCAGTGCATCATTTCTTGTAAAAGAAGAGAAATCTTCTTAGTATAACAAATAGTTTTCATTCTATGATTCTTCTGAAAATTATTTGTGAGACACTTGGTGAATATGTGTTGTATAAAATTTGTTTATACTTGGATTATGCATAAAATTTGTCACTCAATCAACGACTACAAAACCTCACGACAGTTCATGTTTGATGAGTTATGGGGTTAAGCGTGATTTTAGTTGAGGTTCAACTAGAATACGGGTCATTGATTGAGGGGGAGAGTGAATTCAAATTTTATATCATCAAACGGATTTATTGGTTAAATCATACTTGTTAGAAATGGTTTTGTAGTTAATGGGGAATTAGTTGAAGAGGATCTTGCTTAAATATATCAAATGACCAAGTGTGTTAGTTGCTAGAAAGTTTAGGACATTATGTGCAATTTGCTTATAGTTTCCTAGCTTTATGTATCTAGAAGGTTCATTTGTGTTACTTTGGAATCCTCGTATAATCCCCAAAATGCTTTAAGACTCAAAACCTAAAAGAAGTTAGAAAACCAGTTGTGTTTGATGTTTTTGAATACTCCACTGGCATTTGTATGATCTAAATGAATGAGTTTCAAATGTCGTTTGACTTTTGTTGGTCGATTGCTGCATAATTGTTGTTGATATTGTGCATATGTTCTCAGGATTCGCTTAGGTAGATTGCTATAATGTTAGAATCATGTTCCTAAGATCCTGAATTAAATATTGAAATCTGTGTGAATTGCCATGTTCATGATTGCTAATTGCTCTTCATGCTAGATAGTGGTTTGACGTAGTTCCTGATTATGGTTTGATTATAAGATGAACTTGGTATTATAATGTGGCAAGCTGCTGAAGGGTAGCTATTAAGGAATAGTGTATCTGTATGTATGCATATCTGTGTTGATATTCTTATGCAGATTCCATAGCCAGAATGAATGTGCCAGTTCCCATTCTAACCATTTGATCAGACGTTCAAACTCTATTGATTGGCTCGAAATTCACCACGACAACAACATCGGCAGCAACAACAACAACAACACCTTCACCTCCACCACCATCATTTCAACAAAGAAGTACTTACTCGGATCTCGCCAAGTGGGGATCAACGACATTTGCGAAAGACTTGTTGGTGGATGGATAATTGATGTTGACTACTAACTCAGTAAAGCGGGTGATTACATCATCTGCGCAAAAAGGTCAATATCATTTGTGTCATAATAATCACTTTGTGCATAATAAGCAGTGAATCTCCCTCTTAGATTAAGGGGGAGCATTGCATGTTTCATCATCAGAACATGTTAAACCTGACCACATTTTCTCCCATGTTTTCTAAAGTATTTAAATCAATTGGGATCACAAATCTCAAAAGGTTTGAAATTTTTGATCGGGGGAGAGAATGTGATTTAAATATGAAACCTGATGAAAATGTGATGTTTTGGATTTAAGTGTAAGCTCTCCCATATGTGCTAAACTCTTTTGTATACCAAGGCACATATTGAGGGGGAGCAAAATGTTTTGGATGTGAAAGTAAGCTCTCCAGTAAGTGCTAAACTCTTTTGTATACCAATGCACTTATTGAGGGGGAGCAAAGGATTTGGCATGCATCTTATGTGAGCAAGGCTCAGACTTCACCAATGAATTGACGAAACTTGAACTGTCATCAATCGAAAGGATACGTTTTGGCCGGGTAATAATTTCAAGCTGGTCTAACCAGTGATGTAAGCGTGTCTCGAAAAAGATGTATCTGAGTAGAGTGTACCACTTCGAGAAACTTTCTGTGGACTTGACCAGGCCGGGTAATAATTTCAAGCTAGTCTAACTAGTGATGTAAGCGTGTCTCGAATCGGTCATGTTCACTGAAAGTGGATCAATTCAAAAAGTGCGAGCTCTACCTAACATGTGAAAATTTATAAAACAATCAACCGAGCACATGTTGAGGGGGAGCATTTGAAAAATATAAAACTCTCAAGTGTTTGCAAAAATGTGTTTCAGAATCATGAACACTTTGAGAGATTTTTCAAAGATTTGGTTTGGCAATCGTGGATGAATACCAAAGACCGACCATTTTAATTAATGTATGGAGTTATAAGGATGGTTAGGTTAGGCTCAAGTTCCCACGATCCCGCCAGAGCCGGAGGGATCTACCCAGGGACAATCCACTAGTTAGTGTACAAGTCCTTAGGTATGATTTAAAAGGAGAAAAGTGAATGAGGGAAGAGTGCCGACTGAGATGGAGCTAACACTGGAACAAACCCAACAAGGTGTTAGTTATGAAGTCTCGGTAAGCACTGAAGGGGTTGAAGAATGAAAAAGAATTGTAAAGATAAAGGGTGAAAAGAAATAGCCCTCCTTACAACTTAGGCAGAAACCGGGTCAATACATATGCTGTCAGAATCACTTAGTTGATTGCTGGCATTGAAGACAAAGTATCATGGACCCAGTGATACGCTGCACAACCCTCCCTAGCCACTCAAGGTCCCTCAAAGGACTCTTGTTTCACTTGTCACGGAGATCAATACATTTCTATCGTCTCTCTCACTCCGAGTTAGATTATATTGAAAAGGTGGCAGTTCTCTCCAGCCTCCGCTCACTAAATCAAAACGCACTATAGAGTCTAGAGCCACGAGATGCATAATAAGATCTCATAGGGACACGAATTACTTCTACATTGGTAGTTCAACACTAAGAACACCAGATGTAGACTTATGAGTCCTACGCAGATCTTAGCAATCTGCCAGAACATTTATGAGGGAATTTACAAATGTGATTCTCAATGATTGAATGGAAATTCCTGCCAGGGTCAACATCAAGCAGCCCTGAAAGCAGGTCACTTAGGTAATTCTTTATGGATTACGCTTAGTGGTCGCGACGGTTTCTAACGGTCTACAGTCGTGGAGTGATCTCCAGCGACTCACCTAATCGTTGATGTGCTACGGTTCGATCTTAAAAAACCCTCTGTGGGTTTTCGATTAGGAACGGTCTTGGTAAGGATTAGAGAGAGTTTTCACACTATGCTGTTAACAATCTCGAAGTCCGAACTTGTAAGTACCGGACGTTTTATTGCTAACTGTCGTATGCAGGAACATCTGGCGGTTGATGCTGATTGCTGTTGCAGCTGTTTGCGGTTGTAGCTGATTGAGGTTGCAGCTGAATGCGGTTGTAGCTGGTTGCTGAAAAGATGCCAATCCTCTACCACATGTTCACACTACATCATCATTGTAAATCAACAAAGTCATGATCAACCAAAAAGACCTTCTACACGGCTTCTGCAAACTCTGATGCTAAAGATCATGACATCAGAATAGTGTGAGCATGTCGGCTCAAAGAATAACACATCACATGGAAACATACTGCTGAAAGATGACTTGGAAACAAATGTTGGATGATAAAGTCGAAGAATACTCAAAGATCATCCAAGACAATCAATCAGTCATCAAATCATTACTGCTGAAGGCACAAAGACTAAAGACATTGAAGAATCAAAGACTACGAGCTATGAAGACAAGTTCAGAAGAAAGAATGCTAGAATTCAAATTATTATTTCCGGGGTGACCTCCCTTAGGGGGAGATTGTTAGGAATATAAATATTCAGATGAAGGCTCGGTCACCCCGAGTATCTATTTAGCATATCACATAGCTCGTAGGCTTATTTATATAAGCTTAGTATTATTAGTATTATTAGTTTTATTAGATTAGTCGTAGTTATATTTGTGGAGTGGGTCGGGGCTTTCCCCACTGTCAGCTCACTTCACAGCCCACTAGGGGCATTATTATTAGGAAGTATAAATACCCCTTCCCACACTTGGGAAGGGTTGGAACTCTTGTAACTTTCACACACACTTAATCTAATATTCACAAGTTTTCCCAACTCTCTCTCTCTAGTTCTTCCATCTAACTCCATGGATCTAATCTTCCATGAACCAAGACCACCAGATTCATCCACACAATCAAGATGGTTATTTCCTACGATATATTAGGGTTTGTTATTGATGTGTATTGTGTTATTCAATAGGTTGCACCTGTGCTCTTGTGCTCCGCATACATTTGTATTGCATGAAATATGGTTAGCATCTACAAGATCCAAACTACAGCTTCATCTATAATGCTTACTTCTAATTCTTTGTTCACTCTTACAAACATTTGTTTATCACATGCTTTTGACTATGGTTTCTTTTAATTATTGTTCACTGTTACAAATATGCAGCTCTTAGTTATGTACGAATATTGTCCAGTGGTTTCTTTTTTTCATATTTATATTTCCCCCCATTTTTTGCAGCAACCGGAACGACAACTAAGCGATCTTATTCACATTCAAGAACCAACTGTTTAACTTGAATAATAGAAGCAACAGATCCATGAGTATGAAACTAATTTCTTTAATCTTTTGTTTGTTTTCGGTTTAGCTCAATTGCAGCCTGCAAACTTATATTCTGATGGTACGGGCGACCCGATGACCAGCACATCTCAACATGGTTAGTTGCATTTGCATTTGATGATTATGAACCAAGTAATCATCGTTTCCTCAAATAATAAACAAAACATGCCTTTTTATTTCCCGTATAGTGCAACCGCATCCTGCAAACTTGCGTTTTCATGTTATGGATGACCAAAGTATCAGCACACCTTTAATAAGTTGCAGCCATAAGAGGAAAAAGGTGAGCTTATGAGCTTAGTGGAGTAAATGAACAAAAAACACAACTGAGATGGCAGTTTTTGAGAGGTGTAGAGTCGCCTTGCAGATCATTAACAGGAAGAAAGCGATTCAGGAGATGGTCATTTCATTAGTTCAAAATTAGATGGCTAATCATAATGGGTCAAAATGGTTTGAACCGCACCCCTTTAATCTCACCCCTATATTAGTGAACCTTTCTTTAAGTAAGAGTTAACTAATTAAATTCTTCACTGGGGATGACGCAGAGGCTAATTCTCATTCTGAATAAGAGTTCAGGAAGTTCGTAACAAAGTTGGTTGGTAAGGAACATTTTAATGTGCCATAGGGAGTTTTAAATGACGCTACAGCTGAGAGAGCTGCAGTCATTACCCAAAATCTGGGTATATGTTGTTTTAACAACTCCTTAAGTTTATTACAGACATGCTTTTGCTTAGATAACATGATGCGTTGCGTGTGCAGGTTCCCTATTAATTCATGCAGCATCTTTAACTCCTACATTCCTTAACCAGGATGACGTGCAGCTGTTTAAGTAAGTATACTGCAATGTCTTCCTAAACTTGTAGTTTTCAAGTGTTATCCCATATTATCATGGATATGTATTGCAGTTATTTGGTAACAATTGATTAAATCCCAGACTAACTACAGACTAGCTTCCAGTAAATAGTAGAAAATTTCTATCAGGGATAATCTGTCTGACACATTGATAAGTAGTGGTCTATTATCCAACCTATAAAGTTACTGGTTAGATCCCAGGCTAACACAGGCTGGCTTGCAGTAAACAGTAGAAATCATCTACCAGGGACAGTTTATCTGACACATTGATAAGTATTGGTCTATTATCCAACCTATAAAGTTACTGAAACTCATATCTACTGTCTAACCACACAATCTAGCTTGATGTAAACAGTAGAAATCATCTGTCAGGGGCAATTTATCTGACACATTAATAAGTAGCGGTCTTGTAATACCCAAAAATCTAAAACATGTAAAAAGACCAAATTGCCCCTATTACTTTAAAAATTGATTAATAAGTTTATAAAGTACAAAATTAATCTCGAACCTTTGGAAATGAACGAGATATGAAGCCAAGTAATTTTTACTAATACATTTTAACTTTTTGGAATGTACAAAAATTATATAAACACACAAATAAATATGTATGGCCGAATTATATATATTATGTATTATTATTATTAATATTAATTATTATAAACCAAATAAATCAAGGATATATACAAATAAATTGGGAAAATCTTCAAAATCAGTTTTTGATCTCATCCACCTTTGCTTGGACCGAAATCCATGCCTCCCCCCTTAAATAATCGGTTCTATATTATTTCCCTTTTATTAATACCGAAAACCCTAAAATACACACACAAAAACTCTCCCTCATTCCTACGATTTTCTGGAGGTTTGTGGATATTTTTCTGGTGTTTTACATCATCTAAGGAGGCTTGGAAAAATAGGCTAGAGGTCGTGGGTTCACTCATTCGATCTGTAGAAGTTTTGTTGTCGATTTTCTTGGGCCGCAAGGTATAAATTCCAAATATCCCTTCCACACATTCTAAATTTGATTTAGCATTTTTCTAGTGATCTATGGGTCGAATATAACCTAAGAAAAATAAGAAACATGAATCATGCAAGATAAATAAGGCGTACGAATTTTTATGAGCTAAAACACACTAAAATCCCAAATATATTAATCCAAATTTTCTGAGGTGCTTTTATATTTTTCTCATGTTCTTTGATGTTTATAGAGGTCTGGAAAAATAGCCATGTGTTTTATTGAAGCTTAGATTAATTGATTTGGAATTTGTTTATAATCGGAATTCATGGAAAATTAAGGAAGATTGTGAAAAACCTAGAACCGATTAGGGTTAGGGTTTTGTGTGTTGAATCTGGTCTAATAAATGCTAATTAATGATTGAGTAATAATGGGTTAATGATTGGATGAACTAGGGTTTGTATTTACATAATAAAAAGGTTATGCGATTTGAAAATAAAACTAGAAGGGTGTGTTTTGCCAACTTTGAAACTTAAGGGTTATTTTTATAATGTTAAT
Source organism: Artemisia tridentata subsp. tridentata (assembly GCA_021014915.2). Taxonomy (NCBI): domain Eukaryota; kingdom Viridiplantae; phylum Streptophyta; class Magnoliopsida; order Asterales; family Asteraceae; genus Artemisia; species Artemisia tridentata. Next base: position 316,131,284 of record CP139506.1, on the reverse strand, counting down.
TAGATCAGTACCAATGTATAAAAATTATAAGATGAGGTCCTTATGTGTAAAATTTGCAAGATAATGATTTATTGGTTATTTAATGGTTCGAATTAAAATAAATTAAAAAGGAGGGACTAAAAGCGTAAATTCTGGAAACTTAGAGTATTTCGGTGTAAATAATGATATTAGAAGTGTAATATGTAATTTTGGGTAATTATGGGTTAATTATTACGGAATTATATAACTATAAGGTCTATTTGGTAACTTTAATAACTAAAGGGTGTAAATTGTAAATTAAATTATATTAAGGGTCTAATTGGTAAATTGTTAACATTAAAGGACTAGAGTGGTAATTATGGATAACTTATGGGCTAAAAGAGTAATTTATTGTATTTTCAATTTAAACCTTATTCTTTTATATATTTACATTTAAAACCCTAAAGTATGGAGGTTTGTCATAATAAACCCTAAAATATTATAAGATGATAAAAGAAACCCTAATTCTATAATAAAATTAAATTAATGACTTAACCTAATTTTATAATATTTAAATCCTACTAATTATAGAAACTTACCCAATAAGGAAACTTTCTAAAAATGGAAATGTACTTAAAGTGGAAAGATAACTCAAACCCTTTGTAATTTTGTCCTCTACTCTTTAGGTTCGTGAAGGGAGTAATTTGATCCTTACCATTTGCTATTCTTGAGTTCTGCTAATAAGGTACAGATATTCTGCCCTTTTTAATAAGGTGCCTTCGTTCTCTTGATCTCTTGTTTTGATTCGTTTAGGATTCCCCAAACCTTTGCTATGTATCCATGTTTTGTGAACCTTAGATTTGAACCTTAGTTTTGGAACCCTTGCCTTGATCTTTGACTTGAACCACTATGAACCTTGATATGAACCTTGCCATAAAACCTTGACTTGAACCCTAATATGTTTGATAATGTAATTGGATGAGAAAACCTTTTTTATTCGTTTATGAAAATGTCTTAAGAAAACCATTTTTAAAACTATCTTGTTGAAAACTATTTTAAGGACTATTTTATGAAAACCATTTTAAAATACTATCGTTATGAAAAACCATTTTAAAAGATTCTTTAATGAAAAACTATTTTAAAAGGATTGTTTTCAAATGAACTTTTATATTGAACCTTTACCATGAACATTTGCTACGATCTCTTGTCTTGATCATTTGACTTGAACCTTGATACATGGAGTTGAACCATTGATATGTAAACACGAACTTGAAACTTGAACTTGACTTGTACTCTTGGCCTTGACCTTGACCCACAGTTTGAGATTACGAGCCATACTAGGCATGAGGGTTTCATGTCCTTGTCATTGATGCACCAATGACTTGACTTTTGGGTAGGAAAGTGATGACCTATCCCGTCCCTGCCTTAACTTGATATGTGACTTGCACGTGGATGGAGACATTGTGGCAGCCTACAGGGGCGTATGGATGCATCCTAGATTGGTACTTGACTTGACTTGACTACTTGTATTGCTTAGTGACATGATGGGTGTGTGCGATACACATCATTCACTCTTGGGAGCTAGCTACTCCACCCCTTGGAGGTATCCCCTCATATTGTACTTGGTACCGAGGTCACCCCTCCGTACACCTTGCTTGACTTGATTGGATTTGTTCTGGGCTCGTAATGGATTTCTGTTTCTGTTACCCTATAACCTATGCTCGATTTGACACTTGACTTGACTTGAATTGAACATTGGGCTGGTGGTGGGTTATGGTTTCCTTTACACTTAGACCTTGTAACCAATTCTTGATAACCTTTCTCATTTCTTTCTTAATCATGTTACCCCTTGTATTATTTCCTTTACCTTACTATCCCTTTACTACTGCTTTGTATCGTTATATCTGCTCACTGAGCTTTCGTAGCTCAGCCGCATTTCTTTTCCTGCGGCAGGTTTTAGTTTGGAAGCTGGGTATGAGTGGAGAGTACTTGGGATTTTAGAAGACCCTACTAGCTATGGAAGATTATTAGAAGAATTTATATTTAGATTTAGAGTTATTGTATTGTAACCTTGTAGTTTCAGAGTTTCCATTGTAACCCTTGAATTTCTATTGTATTATTTATGTCTAATGCTTATGTTTGTTCTGATATGCCACTATTGTTGTGACATCTTTACCCTTGCCGGGTTGGGGTGTTACAATTATGGTATCAGAGAAAAACGGGCTGACGACTTGTAATACATTTACCCTGTCCTGTGAGTTTAGGACCATTAGGCTTCCACTGTAAGAACATAGGAGAACACCTTGAGGATTTGCTTTAGGATTTCTTATATGAACTTAAGTTTTGACCGGTGAGGAATGGGTAGACTATAAGGCATTTAGGTATCATCGTTTCCGCATCACTCTGATTCGTGCCTTGTTATGACATTTGATCTTGTTGACCTCCGAGACTATAGAAATACTAGGTGGATTAAGATAGATTGTTCTGCTTACGACTCGAGATAAAGTATGATCATCATGAAGGCATATTTATGTGGTGATGGTATTATGAACGTGATAATACTTACACCATATAACGTGCCCTCATTGTGGCCATAGGATATCTTGGGAAGTACCTAATAACTTCAGTAGTTGATCTCCGTTGGATTATCCGTGATTAGTAAGACTTTAGGTTCATTCTGCCTATGCGTATACCTTGCCTTCGTTCATTAGATACCTGGATATTTTTGGACTCTAGTTTTGCGTTCTGTTGATTTCAGTTATAAATCTTGAACTCTTGTAGAGCTCTTTACTGTTGACACAGTTAAATTGATTTGAAATCTTGTTCGCATTCCGTATAAGTTTTCCGTTCTCTTTTCTTTCTGCTTCCTGCAAATTTCGAGGACGAAATTTTTTTTTAGGGGGGAAGAAGTTGTAATACCCAAAAATCTAAAACATGTAAAAAGACCAAATTGCCCCTATAACTTTAAAAATTGATTAATAAGTTTATAAAGTACCAAATTAATCCCGAACCTTTGGAAATGAACGAGATATGAAGCCAAGTAATTTTTACTAATACATTTTAACATTTTGGAATGTACAAAAATTATATAAACACACAAATAAATATGTATGGCCGAATTATATATATTATGTATTATTATTTTTAATATTAATTATTATAAACCAAATAAATCAAGGATATATACAAATAAATTGGGAAAATCTTCCAAATCAGTTTTTGATCTCATCCACCTTTGCTTGGACCGAAATCCATGCCTCCCCCCCTTAAATAATCGGTTCTATATTATTTCCCTTTTATTAATACCGAAAACCCTAAAATACACACACAAAAACTCTCCCTCATTCCTACGATTTTCTGGAGGTTTGTGGATATTTTTCTGGTGTTGTAGATCATCTAAGGAGGCTCGGAAAAATAGGCTAGAGGTCGTGGGTTCACTCATTCGATCTGTAGAAGTTTTGTTGTCGATTTTCTTGGGCCGCAAGGTATAAATTCCAAATATCCCTTCCACACATTCTAAATTTGATTTAGCATTTTTCTAGTGATCTATGGGTCGAATATAACCTAAGAAAAATAAGAAACATGAATCATGCAAGATAAATAAGGCGTACGAATTTTTATGAGATAAAACACACTAAAATCCCAAATATATTAATCCAAATTTTCTGAGGTGCTTTTATATTTTTATCATGTTCTTTGATGTTTATAGAGGTCTCGAAAAATAGCCATGTGTTTTATTGAAGCTTAGATTAATTGATTTGGAATTTGTTTATAATCGGAATTCATGGAAAATTAAGGAAGATTGTTAAAAACCCTAGAACCAATTAGGGTTAGGGTTTTATGTGTTGAATCTGGTCTAATAAATGCTAATTAATGATTGAGTAATAATGGGTTAATGATTGGATGAACTAAGGTTTGTATTTACATAATAAAAAGGTTATGCGATTTGAAAATAAAACTAGAAGGGTGTGTTTTGCCAACTTTGAAACTTAAAGGTTATTTTTATAATGTTAATTAGATCAGTACCAATGTATAAAAGTTATAAGATGAGGTCCTTATGTGTAAAATTTGCAAGATAATGATTTATTGGTTATTTAATGGTTCGAATTAAAATAAATTAAAAAGGAGGGACTAAAAGCGTAAATTCTGGAAACTTAGAGTATTTCGGTGTAAATAATGATATTAGAAGTGTAATATGTAATTTTGGGTAATTATGGGTTAATTATTACGGAATTATAGAACTATAAGGTCTATTTGGTAACTTTAATAACTAAAGGGTGTAAATTGTAAATTAAATTATATTAAGGGTCTAATTGGTAAATTGTTAACATTAAAGGACTAGAGTGGTAATTATGGATAACTTATGGGCTAAAAGAGTAATTTATTGTATTTTCACTTTAAACCTTATTCTTTTATATATTTACATTTAAAACCCTAAAGTATGGAGGTTTGTCATAATAAACCCTAAAATATTATAAGATGATAAAAGAAACCCTAATTCTATAATAAAATTAAATTAATGACTTAACCTAAATTTATAATATTTAAATCCTACTAATTATAGAAACTTACCCAATAAGGAAACTTTCTAAAAATGGAAATGTACTTAAAGTGGAAAGATAACTCAAACCCTTTGTAATTTTGTCCTCTACTCTTTAGGTTCGTGAAGGGAGTAATTTGATCCTTACCATTTGCTATTCTTGAGTTCTGCTAATAAGGTACAGATATTCTGCCCTTTTTAATAAGGTGCCTTCGTTCTCTTGATCTCTTGTTTTGATTCGTTTAGGATTCCCCAAACCTTTGCTATGTACCCTTGTTTTGTGAACCTTAGATTTGAACCTTTGTTTTGGAACCCTTGCCTTGAACCACTATGAACCTTGATATGAACCTTGCCATAAAACCTTGACTTGAACCCTAATATGTTTGATAATGTAATTGGATGAGAAAACCTTTTTTATTCGTTTATGAAAATGTCTTAAGAAAACCATTTTTAAAACTATCTTGTTGAAAACTATTTTAAGGACTATTTTATGAAAACCATTTTAAAATACTATCGTTATGAAAAACCATTTTAAAAGATTCTTTAATGAAAAACTATTTTAAAAGGATTGTTTTCAAATGAACTTTTAGATTGAACCTTTACTATGAACATTTGCTACGATCTGTTGTCTTGACCATTTGACTTGAACCTTGATACATGGAGTTGAACCATTGATATGTAAACACGAACTTGAAACTTGAACTTGACTTGTACACTTGGCCTTGACCTTGACCCACAGTTTGAGATTACGAGCCATACTAGGCATGAGGGTTTCATGTCCTTGTCATTGATGCACCAATGACTTGACTTTTGGGTAGGAAAGTGATGACCTATCCCGTCCCTGCCTTGACTTGTTATGTGAGTTGCACGTGGATGGAGACATTGTGGCAGCCTACAAGGGCGTATGGATGCATCCTAGATTTGTACTTGACTTGACTTGATTACTTGTATTGCTTAGTGACATGATGGGTGTGTGCGATACACGTCATTCACTCTTGGGAGCTAGCTACTCCACCCCTTGGAGGTATCCCCTCATATTGTACTTGGTACCGAGGTCACCCCTCCGTACACCTTGCTTGACTTGATTGGATTTGTTCTGGGCTCGTAATGGATTTCTGTTTCTGTTACCCTATAACCTATGCTCGATTTGACACTTGACTTGACTTGAATTGAACATTGGGCTGGTGGTGGGTTATGGTTTCCTTTACACTTAGACCTTGTAACCAATTCTTGATAACCTTTCTCATTTCTTTCTTAATCATGTTACCCCTTGTATTATTTCCTTTACCTTACTATCCTTTTACTACTGCTTTGTATCGTTATATCTGCTCACTGAGCTTTCGTAGCTCAGCCGCATTTCTTTTCCTGCGGCAGGTTTTAGTTTGGAAGCTGGGTATGAGTGGAGAGTACTTGGGATTTTAGAAGACCCTACTAGCTATGGAAGATTATTAGAAGAATTTATATTTAGATTTAGAGTTATTGTATTGTAACCTTGTAGTTTCAGAGTTTCCATTGTAACCCTTGAATTTCTATTGTATTATTTATGTCTAATGCTTATGTTTGTTCTGATATGCCACTATTGTTGTGACATCTTTACCCTTGCCGGGTTGGGGTCTTACAGGTCTATTATCCAACCTATGAAGTTACTAAAACTCATGTACGTTGTCTGAAGTGGTTGCTTGAACTTTAATAGTAAACATGCATCTTGTATATGGTTTTTGTAGGTTGTTCATTGCACAGTTGGAGCCACTAATTACTCAAGAATCCAACATTGAACCAGTTATAGTAAACTTTTCATCCCCTCTTTTGTTTTGGTGTCATGTTTTTATGAATGTACCGGTTGTTACATGTAAGTGAGATTTGAATGTAATATATTGGAATTAATTATGCAGGAGGCTGATGTTAAAGTACACGAATCTCCAGATGCACATGACAGAGATGGTGACTAGAACAAGGGCATATCTATCATATTACCTTTGGAAGGAGTGAACACGTTAACTCTCAATGGAAACGAAGGTCCATCCAATGGTCTGCATACTCAAGACCAGAGGACAGAGGACAGAGGCAGCTCAAACTTATACTATTAGGGCTGTTCATGAAGGTGAAGCAGATGCTCAGAATGCTGAAACATCTGGATTGGATTCAAATACCATGCAGGTAAAGTCTCCCGAGATGTGTTTTAATTGATTTATTTTAGTTTCCAATAACTAATGATGACGTGAAGTTTTATAAACATGTAGAGTGAGGATAAACAATCAAGAAAAAGGAAGCGCAACATAATGAATCACATTCAAATAAGTATGATCGAACGGGTTTGTGGAAAACTAGAAGGGGGGGTTGAATAGTTTTTACCGTTTCTTTTGTTTAATTTGTTAGTTCAAAGGAAACAATCACAAATTAAGTTATCATACAATATAAACTAAAGATAAAGAGATGAAAGATCAAACCATATAACACAAGTGTTTATAGTGGTTCGGTTTGCAAGAGATCCTTATCCTTGCCCTACTCCACTTCCTCGAGTTGCTTACTCGAGAGATATCTTTCACTAAGAAACAAACTCCCTTCAAGGTGGAGAAAACCTTTACACGTCGCTTATTTCCTTTTCCGGTACTAAGCTAAACACCGAGTTCTTTCACAAGGTAGAACCAACCTGACGTCGCCTAATTACTTTACCGACACTAAGCTAGATGTCGAGTTCTTTACTCGGGTACAACCACTCCCTACTCTCTTTGTGCTTTGAGGACTAAAGCACTAACCACACTTACTGATCTAACTGATACAAATGATAAGAAACACTTAAAGTGTTTACACAGAACCTATACTACAACTTCACAACAGTCTGTTTGTTTGAAGCTTGTTAATCTTGATCTTCTTTGCTACAAAAGAAACATCAATGATATTTATAACTACTATGGTTAGTAACTAAAGTGAATGTATGTGTTTTTCTTTTCTAAGTGGATGCCAAGATCAAATGCCAAGCCTGCTATTTATAGGCAAGCAAGGAAAGGCTCCTACGGATCCGGCGGATCCCTCAGAAGGGATCCGTCCTTGTATGGACTTGGATCCGTGGGATGGTGACAGCTATGGATTAGTTGTCTCTTACCATATCTTAGTTGTATCTTACCATATCATCTAAGATCTTCAAATGTCAACTATGTTGCTTGCATATCTAACCAAGATATCACACAATCTTGCCAAGATTGTATTTGTGATGTATACCATGATATCACTTAGTAACTTTTAAATTAAAGTTTCCATTAAAGGAAATACACATGTATATAATGTTAGTGATCATGTTGATATGTTTTGAAAAAGACTTTAACTAGTATTTATAATTTGCTTAAGGAATATACTTTGTGTTTGTCATGAACAAAACATAAGCAAAGATCGTAAAATATAAATAACGTTTTTAGTACGATATTTGTATTAACAATCTCCCCCTTTTTGTTGATGACAAAACATAAATTATATTTTTAAGCAAATAAGTAAATATAGTTTAAGTCCCTTTTAAAAATATAGATTAAGTTTTTAGTTATTCAAATTTCGATTACTATTATGAAATAGCTTAGTATGAACTAATTATGCAAACTTAATCCTTTTTCCTTTCTCCCCCTTTTTGTCGAAACAAAAAGAAGAGGTGCGTGGCGGAATGCGATTTTGAGAACTTTAATAGCTCCCCCTTGTTTTATACTCCCCTTAAATGGAGTAATCAAGGAAATGATGCATGAATCTACAAAACAGACGGTTAGTATATGACATGCTTATGAAATGCTCCCCCTCGATGTATACTCCTCACTACTCGAGTACCAACGTATACTTAGAAGGGTATGGTATGCTGCAAATGAAGTGTTAGTAATAAATGACTTAAATGAAGAAGTAGAATGCTTGTGAAGTGTTCTTCCAAACAAGCCTTTCAATATGTTTGACTTTAAAAAGTCAAAGTAAGTGTCTGATCATTCTATGTACCTAAAGCAATCATATGCAAGATATAATATATGCACTATAGGAATGTTAGTTCACAAATATAATATGCAATATGTTAATCACTCATAATCTTAAAACATCACATTCATATATATTGAAAATTTTGTGACAAAAGTCATAATTCTGAAATGATGTTAAAAAAAAAATCTAGAAAAAAAATCCTAAAACAAACGCCTATGATGAAGTGAAGTTAAGTTAGTGACGCTAGTGTTGGTGTTAGTTAGTGATAACTTAATGGATAACTAAAGGTTGATGCAAGTAGGTTTTTCGCTAATCCATGAGGTTGATGATTAGTGAAAGGGATGATGGAAGGTGGTGGTTTTAAAGAATGCAATGAATTCAGAAACTCTAATGTATAGCAAATGCTATAAAGGTATTGAATATGGTTAAGGTTATGATATTATCATCTACTAAAGATGATGAATCGTACCATAATAAGTGCTCGAATGGAAATAAGATAAAGTGAAGATAGTGATTACTTAGGAATTGTAAATTTCATATGCAATAATTAGAAATACTAGATACCTATATGTAGATGAAAATGACATCATATGCTGAGAGAGTTGGTTGGAATAACGTGTTGAGAATGAAGGTTCTGTTTGTACTTACAGTGACGTGCTTGATATGAATCAAGAATGAAGATCATGAGATCCTATGATTGTGTTCTAGATACTTAAGATGTTTTAGATAATGAAGTTGTGAGATGAGAATTCTAGACTCGTTGGTTACGAGAAGGTTGTTTGGTTTCTAAATGGTTAAAAACTGAACTTGGTACCTACGGATTTGGCGGATCCACAATTTTGGTTCCGTCTTTATTGTCTTTTGGTTCCGTGTGATAAAAATTGATTTGGTCAATTTTTGTTGATTTGATCTAATGAAGGTTCAAGCTAAGGTTTACTTACAATTATTGAGTTGGTTTTAGTAATTCGAATCAAGGTTTAAGGAGACTTAAAACATCTCTTTAAAGAGGTTTGTTAAACACATGATTGTGTTTTCATGAGGTTTTGGTGCAGAACTACAATGTTGAACTAGTAAGGTGTTATGATGATAGTATTGGCTACATATTTTAGAGCATAATTATATATTGAAAATTTGTTTGTGACGAAAGTCTCAAACATACAATTACACATGAAGGTTCCTAGAGACGATAAAATCTTAAAAGCAATTATTGCGATGATACTACAAACTTCTATTTTGCTTGTTTTGATGATGACATGATGGAGGCAAGCCATTTAGTTTCTAAGTTACTAATGTCGTAGATGTTAGAAACAATATTGTTGTCATCTTGAGTGTTTGTTTTATCGATCCACATAGATTCATCCAAGTGTTGAAGAGTGGTAATTATGTCATGTGATGGGTCTATTATTAAGCTTGAAGATGGGGATGAGATTCTTTCTTTAGGTGGTGATGATTGTGGTGAGGAGTCAATTATTGTGGAAACACTTGGTGAAGTGACAATTGATGTGGCAATTGTTGTGTTGATAATTGAGGTGATATGGTTTTGAGGTTCATGAATCTTTGGATGGAGAGAATGGACTATCATGGGTTCTAAGTTTTCAAGACTTATTTGTGGAGAAGTGGTTGATGTAAGTTGAAGATCTTCAAAGTCTTCAGAATGTGGTTGTGGAGATGTTGATGGTGTCCTAAAGAGTTCTGTAGGTTTAAGTTTTGGTGAGGATGGTGATAATGCAGACTTCTCAGTTTGATGTGGAGCGGGAGCGAGTGGTGGTGTGGTTGCTACAGGAGTAATAGTAGGAGGTGATGTTGTTGCATTGAATGAGTTTGTAGTGGATGAATTTGAAGAAGAGTGTATGTTGACTATGGAAGTCATAATAGGGGTTGTTGTGGTGTTTGTGGATCTAACAGGAGAGGTTACATTGCGAAGCGGGTTTGCATACCAATAAGGTCTGACACTAATTCTAGCGGTTCGTCTGTATGGTCTAGACATGTAAACTTTCTGGAGGAGATATGTGAGTTCTGTGGAAGTTTAGTGTGCTATGATCATCTCTAAGGTTCTAATTTATACTTCCTAGTTGTATGAGAATTGTTGTTTGGATTAAATGAGTGTGAATATCTATGACTTGAAACAAGATAAAGTTGTTTGTCCTATTGATAAAGTCAAACCATAGAAATGGAGTTGACATAAGAGTCTGCAGAAAAATGACTCAAAAGGGTTAACTGTGATAGGAGTAAGTACAGTCTGTGTTTCATGGGATAAGTCAAATTATGCAGGGAAGTAATCTCTGAATTTCATAATGATTTCTAATGGTTTGAAACAGAGATAGGTCATATCAAGGAAGTCAATCCATTGAGCTTGGGTTGAGTGATGTGTTGTGAATTTGCAGTAAATACAAGAAGATAGTGGAAAATCTGATGATTTGATATTTCCACGGATTTGACGGATCCCTAAAAAGGGTTCCTTCTTTGTATTGATTTGGTAACTCACACCTAAAGTTCAAAATTTTAAATTTTGGTGGGAAATTTTGTTCTTAAGTTTCTAAGAATTCCTAAGTGATTCTAAGATGAATTATGATCAGTGAATGAAGCCTAAATGATACTAAACACTAAGATTTAAGAATCGGGATGAGTCGAAAAAGTTTTAGAATTTTACTGGGAAACCTGCGGATCCAAGTTGGATAAAAGGCGGAACCATTTTCTGGGATCCGCCAAATCCGCAGATTGACGGATGGCGGATCCAACGATAAGCCTTGGCGGAACCCTATTTTGGGATCCGCGGGATCCGTAGGCCTAAAACTAAGAAAGTAAACAGAACATATGTCATATTTCGCGTTTTTCGACGAAAACCCGAAAATTCATCTAGACCTTACTTAACATCTAATATGTATAGCAAAACAACTAAATATGATAATATTAACACATGATTGCACATAGTTTAATCCATACTAAGAAACTTACCGTTTTAGGTGTTATGCCAAACATAGGTTTAGATTTGGTAAATAGATAACCCCGAGTGTTATCAATCTGCAACAATCAGTTAGTTCACATACACAAAATAAAACTCAACCAAGTATGAAAATAAACTTAATCATTAAACTTCATCATAAAACATGTTTGAGCCAAACAGTGGCATAAGTTTTGGAAAATTGATAACCATGTGCATTATCATCAGTTAAAGTTGAGCTAGAACACATAAGCATAAAATACTAAAGACAAGTCTTAACAAACATAGAAATATGATCATATAGGATCTAAAGAACAACTGTTCCAGACGTTCATTTATTCTCGCTTTTCATTCAATATTTTGAGTATCTTCTTTTGACCCTTTCGGAGTTTCATCATCCATCGTCCTGCACATTTTAGAACTCCCTTTGTTTGTCGGCTTTCTGCAGATTCATTGTTGAGAGATGGAAGTTGACTTAAGTAATCTAATAGAGGAAGTTTTGAGTTAGGTAATCCATCTTCGTCACTAGCTGATGATGATGATGAAGATGAAGATGAGAGACAAGCTCGTTTCCCTTTTCCTACTTTCACTCTATGGTCACTAAGAGGGACAAAGGTGTGTTTGATTTCGGGGTAATCTGGGACAAAGCCAACAGAATTTGGAGGGATAGGAATGGAAGCTTTGAACAAACGAGTGAGTAGCATTCCATATGGTAATGTGGTTTTCCCTAGGACACGTATATCAACCATTCTTTTGGCGATATAGTAAGCAAGATTGAATTTTTGATGAGTTGAAATACAATAGAGCATATAGCATAGTCCAGCATTCACGTGATCTTTGTTTCCAATAGTACTAATGACATTAGATCTTAGAATTTCTTCGAGTCTTTTGAACTCAGGTTTGAGTTCATTGAGTTCCATAGCAAATGGATCTCGATTGACATCTTTTCCCCGAAGTTTCTTAATTGGATTGGTTCTAGTGTTGAAAAGATGATCTCGGATAATTTCTTTAGGAGTTAGAGGAGTGTCGTAAGGATGTTCCCTTCCTAGATGTGAATTTAGAATGGTTAAGGACCATTTGTCAGAATAGAAGCATGTTCCTTCACTTGGGATGTGTAACACTTCCCCAAAGTGGTCTAAAGGAAAATTGTAGGAATTTTGGTTTACATTGAAGTTGATGCTAAATGATCCATTGTCATCAGAAATGAGTTTTACTGAGGCATAAAATTCGAGAATGAATCGAGGAATGATAGGTTCATCTATGTCGAGAAGTGAATCAAATTGAATGGTGGCCATTTGTTCACGAATGTTTGTTTCTTCTAAAAATGAAGAGTCTATGGTTCTACCCTCATGAACATACCGACTTTCTAAAGATTTGAAAAGTTGGACTTGCGCTTCTGTGAGTCCTTTTGTTTGATGATGTTTGGGTAGGTACTTCTTTGTTTTCTTGTGATCGTAATTTGTGGCAGGAGGCATGATTTTCCTATTCATAAACAATTTTATAATTTTAGTTACACTAATCTAAGATACATGAAATGTGGACAAGTATGGAGGTGTGGTTATGATGTTTGAAAATGCATGTTTTGTGATAAAACACTTTATACCCCAAACATTCTTGTTTGACGTTTTCTTCGATTTTGTATTAGCAATGTTTGAAATTCATTTTACCTAGTTAAGGGTTTCTACCTGAAAATTGTTTTAGAAGATATGAACAGAGGTTTGTTTCATTGAATTTGTTAAAGAGTTTAACAAAATGGAATTCCTATTCAACTTTTGATAAAACAAACATCTGTAGTGTAAGAATAATAATAAACCCTAATTGAAATGAATTAGTGAACTTACAGTGAGTGATTAAGCACGAATATGAGATGAAGGGCTTAGTTTTTGATTTAGGGATGGTGAGAGTCGACTATGAGTTGATATTGAGTGTTTTAATTAGGTGTGTAGTGCAGTAAGGAGTGTTTGGTAATTCATAGACGGATTTGACATTTCACGGATTCGGCGGATCCTTAAAAAGGGTTCCGCCCTTGTTGTCAATTGGATCCGCAGGATTAGAACAATGTTGTGGTATTTTTGTTTTTTGGTTAAATTAAGTTTTGGACGAATGTTTTGATTATTTCTAAATATTAGTATGTTTTATAAGGAACGGAGATTTCTTACTTGAGATGTTTGTAAGAAGATTTAGTGCTATAATCCTTTGAGAGATTTTCTTAATACAGCATATTGTATTCACTGTTCAAAACAGTCGAGCAAAGTAATTGTTAAGATGAATGATTGCAAGGTTGACGAAACTGGAGAGGATTGGTAATAGAAACTAAAGACATAAACTAAGGATATTTTCTCCACTCTTCTCCTTAACTTGTTTAAGGAATGTTCGTTTCCTAGTGATTTGTGGTACAATGTCTTACATTGGCACACAGCATGTTTAGAGATCTATCGATTTCATTATTAATGATCTAAGAATGATAGTTATACACAAGGTTTGGTGTTCTACTAATGTATTGCTACTTTTAAGGTTATCCAAAGAATTAACTATTTTGATCCTTAATGCAAAATGATTTTTATCCTAAATTTTCACGATTGAGTGAAAACAATTTTTTTATTCCTAGTTGATTGGTACTTGATGTTTTACTTATCATGCATGATTTTTGGTCATAGCATATCTTGATAAGGAGATGAGGCTTTACTAAGTTTTAGTTAAAGCTAGAGTGTATGAAAATATGTTTTTCCTATATGTCCAAATTTTAATTAGATACTTTTGATTTATGCTCTTATTTCTAGAGTTATCAATCTTACTCAGATTCTAGAAAAAAAAAACTAAATTATTTGAATCTCAATGTTTTCTAATGGATTGGATTATTACAAACAATATTGTTTAAACCTATGTATTATCATTATGAGTTATGAAGATATAAACCTTTATAATATGGTGAGATTATCCTAAAATTAATTTTCTTCCAAGTTCTTTTTAAGGTTATTAAGTTAGAACTTACTTAGGAACATTCATGGGTGTAATAATCACACATGTGTTGGTTAAATCTTGTCTTGGTCAGAGTTCTTGCAAGTTCTAAGAACTTATCCATTTATGGGTATTTCCTAAGATATAACACAAGAATATAAGACAACATTTGTCTTGGGGTGTTATATCCGGTTATAACAAAGATTTTAAAAACCTTTTCCTAGTAATTATCCTATCTTATACACATATAATTTTTATTATTACATAGGTATTAATATTTAATTATACCTCAAAGAAATAGTTATGAAATCATAAATCATCTATGAGTAGAGTTATGAGAGTTCATACCTTTTTGATGATTAATACCAAAAGTGCTATTTATCCAGATGAGCACTTTAGTGATTAGAGAAGATACTTTTGTATTCATCAATGTATCTTGGGATTGAGTAAGATCATAAAGACCAAACCCTTTTAAGCATACCTAAAGAAAACTTGAGTGTTTGGTCCCCAATATTTCATGGGTCCTTTTGGGTTAAACAACATATTACCATGGTTCACTAATATCTCCGAGATAGTCAAATGGTATTTGTTTATTAAGCTCATTTCCTATGTATGAACATGATTTTACTGTTGTCTTAACTACATCCCTGTCTTTGATCGTTTTTGAATTAGTTTTATTTGATTTTTCAATTTTTCTACTGTACTCACGGATCCTTTGTTTATACTACGCGGATCCAAAGTTTTGGATCCGTGGGATCCGCGGCTTACCAACTCAGTTGGTGTGTTTTGATTTTCATTTATCGTTTCAAAATCACTTAAGTGATTATTTTTCATAAAATCAGGCTTGAAGCTACCATGAGATGACTTAAGAATTCTCATAGTGTCATCTGCACAGTTCTTTGAAACTTGAGATTTTGTTTTATGTATTTGCTTAGTGTGAGTTTATGTGACACTAATTTAAGTTTTATTTCTTGACATGATGCACAACATTCAGTTTCCACTTTTTCTTTCAACTTATGTATTTTATTTATCAAGTATTCCTCTTTGGTTTTCAAGATCTTATTTTCACTTATGACGTTTATAATGAACTTACTTAATCTATTGTGTTCTATATCTAATGTGTCGTAGTTATTAAATATATATGAAGAGTTAGAGGATACCTTTTCTGTTTTGTTAGCCGTACTATCCACTTTGTTGTCTTTTAACATATCTTCACTGTTGAAACTAGTGCTAGAAGCTATCAACTCCTTTCCGCCTTTAGGTAACTCCGAGTCTTTTTCCATTATTGCTAGATGAGTTTTGAGGTATCCTATGAGCTCGTCTAATGTCATCCTTGAATGATGCTTAGAATCTTCAATATTAGTTGCTTTAACTATCCATTATGGGTCAAGATCTTTCCTGTCAAAATACTTACTAGAAATGGATTTATCAAGAGCTTTAGGTGAAATATTGTGTCTAGCTAAAGTACTATCTAAGTCTTTTGACATTACAAAAAAATGGTTTTTCCAAACTATAAAAACTGTTTTTGCAGACAGGTGATCTTTGCAAGGATTTCCCTTCTTTAAAGTTTTCAAAATTGATTTGATCGTTTCAAGTTTAAAATACAGTTTATTTTAAAAATCTTGAGTAACGTAGCTCTGATGCCAATTGTGGAAAACTAGAAGGGGGGGTTGAATAGTTTTTACCGTTTCTTTTGTTTAATTTGTTAGTTCAAAGGAAACAATCACAAATTAAGTTATCATACAATATAAACTAAAGATAAAGAGATGAAAGATCAAACCACATAACACAAGTGTTTATAGTGGTTCGGTTTGCAAGAGATCCTTATCCTTGCCCTACTCCACTTCCTCGAGTTGCTTACTCGAGAGATATCTTTCACTAAGAAACAAACTCCCTTCAAGGTGGAGAAAACCTTTACACGTCGCTTATTTCCTTTTCCGGTACTAAGCTAAACACCGAGTTCTTTCACAAGGTAGAACCAACCTGACGTCACCTAATTACTTTACCGACACTAAGCTAGATGTCGAGTTCTTTACTCGGGTACAACCACTCCCTACTCTCTTTGTGCTTTGAGGACTAAAGCACTAACCACACTTACTGATCTAACTGATACAAATGATAAGAAACACTTAAAGTGTTTACACAGAACCTATACTACAACTTCACAACAGTCTTTTTGTTTGAAGCTTGTTAATCTTGATCTTCTTTGCTACAAAAGAAACATCAATGATATTTATAACTACTATGGTTAGTAACTAAAGTGAATGTATGTGTTTTTCTTTTCTAAGTGGATGCCAAGATCAAATGCCAAGCCTGCTATTTATAGGCAAGCAAGGAAAGGCTCCTACGGATCCGGCGGATCCCTCAGAAGGGATCCTTCCTTGTATGGACTTGGATCTGTGGGATGGTGACAGCTATGGATTAGTTGTCTCTTACCATATCTTAGTTGTATCTTACCATATCATCTAAGATCTTCAAATGTCAACTATGTTGCTTGCATATCTAACCAAGATATCACACAATCTTGCCAAGATTGTATTTGTGATGTATACCATGATATCACTTAGTAACTTTTAAATTAAAGTTTCCATTAAAGGAAATACACATGTATATAATGTTAGTGATCATGTTGATGTGTTTTGAAAAATACTTTAACTAGTATTTATAATTTGCTTAAGGAATATACTTTGTGTTTGTCATGAACAAAACATAAGCAAAGATCGTAAAATATAAATAACGTTTTTAGTACGATATTTGTATTAACAGGGTTTTAGTGACCGAGCCTGAGATGCAGCGGAAAGCTGCCATGCTACAATCATGGGCAGAGAAACTTAGTCTTCATGTATGTGAGATTTTCATCTTCTAACCTTGGGAAAAGACATCCTTCACATATCTCCGTTAATAATAGTTTCTTCCTCCTAATTTGATTTCGCAGGGTACAGAAATATCTTCCTCGCAGCTAAAGAATTGGTAAGAAGCCTGTTCTTATTTTCGTATTAGCACTAGATCACGAGTATATGTTCTCCATTTCATATTTAGTATTGTTAAAGGTGTTGATGGAATATAGTCATTTAACTATTTTAGATGACCCAAGTGACTTACTTTGTGCAAGTGTTTGGGTCATTTTGGGAAATTGAAAATTACCCAACGGGCTGAAATAGGCTGACCCAATACTCAAGTACTTAAGGAATTTGAAGTAGGTCAAGTCAGGTAGGTACTTGTGTCACATTGGGCATCATTTGAAAAAGGATTTAGGAAAGTGATGTGCAAGACTGTAAGCCATCAAGGATGATCACCGTTTTCCTCATTCACGTATCATTCACGTAAGGCTTCTGTTGTTGATGCCTTTTTTTTATTCTTAATGGCAGTGAAAGCAAAATATATTTTATGCTTCTCTCTGCTTTTGGTAGAGGTTTCAAAGTGCGTGAGTTTGGGTAAATATGGGTGCTTTTTATGTCGGTTGGGTCACTCAAGTTCCACAAGATATGCAAGTTCTTTTTTTTTTTTTTTTTTTTTTTAAATATGTAGCATGCTTGCAGAACGTGCTAAGTTTACATTCACGTAACTGCAGTAGCATCTTTTATGTGTTTCATTTCCACCCCTTTAACAGTGATCTCATTGATCACTCAAGTTCTGTCTTTTGCGAAAGACAATAGTGAAGAAACACAAGTTCTAATAGCATAGCTGTCACAATTCTACTGAGATGTATTTCTTACATATCTTTAACATATCTGTAAATTGCTAGAACTTAGACGCACACACTCGGTCCTCGGCCCAATGCATGCTAATAATCTGGATATATTCGTGAAAGGCAATGGTGGTGTTTTTATAACTTATTATAGCATAGCTGTCAAAAGGACCCGCTCTTTTCCCACTAATCTTTTTTCTATGTATTTTGTTTTTAGTTTGCAAAAAAAAAAGGTCAGGAGTCTGTCACGTGGCAGGAAGCTTAAAAGGCTAACGTTCAAATCTTTCATCGTCATCTCAAACGCAAACAAGTAAATTTCTATTCTTTTTTTATTTTCGTTTGTAAAGATATAAGTCATTAGTATGTTTATGAACGGGATTGGTAAATACGGGGACGTTTGGAATTGGTTATTTTTCTGCATTTGAAGAAGTAATGATGCGACAAGAACAGTTGATAGAAACATAACTGGACACCCAGATGTACGTGAGCGTGTAAAATTATTTTAGGGAAGAGTTAGACGTCATATTAGCTTGCATACAGATGTACATAATTCTGGATCATAGGTCCAATCCAGGTTGGTGAAAGTAATCCTTGGTGAATTGGTCAATCGGCCTTTTCATCAGGCAATGTTATTAATGCATCGAGGCCCACGTGTATTTTCGGTTTTTTTTACATGTGATTACAAAAACACCAACATTGATAAATACCTGCAAAAACAAAACAAATAAACCAATTATCACTCAATCATTAGAGGAATGTTCAAATGCATCATTGAAAGTTATTGGTCGGGCTTATCATGCTACCGAGACATTCGTTCAGGTATCCATTTATTTTTGTTGATCTAATAGAAAATGATTATATATAGGTGTGCAATAGTTAATTGAAAGCATGTTCTGTATTTACAGGCTTTACTTTATGCTAAGGGTCTGCTTAGGAAGCTTGAGGTTTCTGGTTATTCTGAAAGAAGTAAAGATGTTGAAGATACATCTTCTGATGCAGGCAGTCCGAGTGTTGGAAGTCAGTCAACAGATGAACTTTCTGAAACCCTATCACAAGCTGACACATGGCTCAGACGTGCAGAACTCTTGCAAAGCCTTTTGGGATATGGAATTGCTGCTTCTCTTGATGATATTGCTGATAAGGAGTCTTCTACACGACTGCGAGATCGATTGATTCTTGAGGAACGGTGTAGTATGGCTGTGTATACTTGCAAGAAGTGTAAGGTATGTATGGTACAGTAGAAACATTTAGTGAAATTTATTTTTAGTGTTTCTTATGTCTGATGGTAGTATGTTTTTTTCTTTCTTTTCTGAAAATAATGAAGATTGATGCATTTGCTGTTTGGAATGCTTGGGGGCTTGCTTTGATTCGGATGGAGCATTTTGCTCAAGCTCGTGTAAAATTCAAGTATGTTAAGCTTATATTTTGCCCTTTAGTTTAATCACGGTTGTTTAGTTTCTGCATTTGATAATATCTACTGCTTATATTGTGCATAGGCAAGCACTTCAATTGTACAAAGATGATCCTGCACCAGTTATTCAAGATATCATTAATACAATTGAAGGAGGTCCACCAGCGGTATGGTGAATTTACCTTACGAGTTAACGTGAGTACGTAATATTCTTTAAGCTTTTGTGGCTTACATTTTGATGCTTTAATTTTCATGGTTACCTTTATAGCTCTTTAATTGAGGTATATTTGGAATGTATCATCAGGCTGGGTTCACCACGATGACCACATTACATGATTACCGTCAAACATGATTACAAAAACATAAAGAAAGAATTCATAGGGAAACTTCGACACCGGAACATTGTAAGATTACTTGGATATCTTCACAATGACACGAATGCAATGATCGTCTACGAGTACATGACAAATGGAAGTCTAGGTGAAGCATTACATGGTCAAGCACGGTTACTGGTGGATTGGGTTACGAGATATAATATTGCAGTTGGTGTTGCTTAAGGGCTGGCTTATCTGCATCACGATTGTCACCCTCCCGTGATCCACCGTGATGTGAAGCCAAACAACATTTTGCTCGACGGGAATCTGGAGGCTCGGATTGCAGATTTTGGGTTGGCAAAGATGATGGTGAAGAAAATGAGACAGTTTCGATGGTTGCTGGATCTTACGGTTACATCACCCCTGGTGAGTTTTATAGCGTCTTTTCACATCTTTTGTTTTCCTTATCGGGTTAATTAACGAGTAATTTTTATTTATTGCAGAATACGGGTACACATTAAAGGTCGATGAGAAGAGTGACATATACAACTACGGGGTAGTTCTAATGGAACTGATAATGGGGAAAAAACCAATAGAGCCAGAATTTGGGGATTCAGTCGATATTGTCAAATGGGTCAGGAGGAAAATACGGGATAAAAAACCGTTAAGAGAAGTAGGAGATGAGAATGTAGGAAACTGCAAACATGTAGAAGAAGAGATGTTGTTAGTACTCAGAATAACCCTAATTTGTACTGCAAAGCTTCCCAAGGATCGACCATCCATGAGAGATGTGATAAGTATGCTTGAGGAAGCAAGACCTCATAGAAAGAGTGGTAGTAACACCAAAGACAGACCTGTGTTTAGCACATCGCCTGTAAACGACCTTTTGTAGAACTTCAAATGGGTCAGAAACACAAGACCAATAGCAATTTTCTGTTAATTATGTGTAGAGATTATTCACTTTCTGTAACTTTTTGAGTAAGTTAATTATGTGTAGAAGTATGTTAATTCTTACTGAAAATAATGTAAACACAACACTCATTCTTATTGTTATACGAGTTCATATTTTAATTCCAAAGCAAGAAAGTGTTATCTCACTGTCCTAACTGTTGGTGTTAAGTTGCAGGGGGTCAAACGGTATAAACTAAAACGAGATGTTTATTAGTAAAGAGTTGCCAGCAATTGTTATTACATAGATACGGCCATAAGGGCCATTTACAGATTTAAGGATAGAAGTTCTAGAGATCTAGACATAGAAAAAGAAAATATCATATAATTACAATGAAAGTACTCTTAAACCAACGATTTAAATGTAAGTAGATGCTTTTTCGGAAATGGGATAGCACTACTACCATCAAATCCGGTTCCAGCCACACCAACACACACCTGCGATATTCCACAATCTCAGTATGCATCGGGCAGCAGCTCCGAAGCAATTGAACAACTGATGACGCCACCAGAAGAAGAGTTAGTGGTTAGGGAAAAAGAAAATACACCAGCTGACGTGTCTGCGAAGCACGTGTGCAGAGCTTTGTTTGAAGAAACTGTGGCGCTCGATAACACTATTTGGCCAAGTATATATCACATACCTTCTACAAGTTTGTTTTAAATTTATTTTTGGGATTATTAATGGGAAAACTAAAATGGGACTTGGTATGAGTTTAACTAAAATGTAAGGCTTGTGTTTGTGTTCATAGTTTATTTAATCACATGATGTGTATTTCTGAGAGTTATAGCTCAATATTCCTTTTAATGTTTTCAGGTGAATAGTGATATGACATTTTAAAGTGGCTTTTGGGGTCCAAAAATGGCATCAGTATCTGTCTTACATCTTGTGGAACCTGATCTTCGGATCTTCTTCGAATCTTCCGGCAATGCAACTTAAAAAATGAAGTTATCCCCGTACTTTATGGAATGGATCAACTTGAAGGACATATATCTCAACTTTTACAAAAGGAGGGTTAGCACACAGCAATATATTTTGTATGTTAACTTTCTTTTGTATATTTCATCTTTAGCAAATTAAGAGGGACAGTTTGGCTTTTGACTGCAAATGTATTAATTCTCTAAGTAGTAGATTGGTATAGTTTAGTTTAGTTTTTTTTTTTTTTTTTTTTTTTTTTTTTTTTTTTTTTTTTTTAAAAGTTGTAACACCTATTTTTATAAATCTCTGGACACTGATCTCATAGTGTATGTTTTTTTACTTATGAGAAGAGGTAGCCCTTTTAACCATTTACGGGTAAACTGGTGAATTTGGTTTATGGTTTGCAAACAGGTCAGTTGGTTAAATGTTAGAAATTGGTTAAAATGGACTTGCATTGAGAGTTTGTAAGGGAGTGGAGGTCATTTAACATAAATTTTACTTGCATAAAATGTTTTTAGGTGTTCATCTTAAAAGTTAGATGATTAAGACATTAAATTTATGTACAATTCAAGAAATTAAAAAGTGTTTGTGGGTTGGCATAACCCAACCCATCCATTTTAAGAATCGGATGTTCTAACCCAAATCTAATTTCACCCATGCCCGACCATGTTTTACCGGCCCCTTTGGAACTGTTACTCAACCTGTTCGACCCGCCAATGTTGCTACCTTTAGGTACCATATTTTCCCAAGTATTGAAAATTAATTTTGGTCAGTTTTGGCTCTAAAACTCAATCATTTGACTTTTAGAAATAGATCCCTATGGTGGAGAATCATGTAGTCACCGAAGCTTTTTATATGTGCAGATGCATTCAACCCGAAGACATTGGGTATTTGAAGCTACTTCAAAGTTGGAGACACTGAGATTGTTCGTAAATATGTGCGCAAGAGCGGGAAGAAAGAGTCTATAATTAGAACAAAAGTATTGCGTTAAAGTTTAACCATACCAAATTCCCTGTTGTAGTGTCTTTACCAATTAGTATTAATATAAGTCCACGCACAAAATTGTAAATTGTTTTTTATAAGACGTTTTTATTTCAAAAACCTATAATTAGAACTTATATTGCTAAATATAAAAGTTTACATAAACATGTATTATGATACAGATGCAATATTTTATATTTCCATTAAGATGTAAAAAATAACGTTGTTAAACACCTTAACTTCGTAGACATATTAGTTTTTTGTCATCCACTTATTAAAAAAAAAAAAAAAAAAAAAAAAAGCCTATTATACAAAACTAAAAAATATGCCTCCAATTACTTTCACACCCTTATGATAGATTTTATTATGTTGTCTAACAGAAGTTATAAATGTTGCAGTAATAGGTCAAAGTCAGGCGCTCCAATGAAATTTGCCAGCTGTCAAGGTTATGTGTCAATCACGCATCTTAGCCCATCTATGATTTAGCAAATGCAATATTCATGTAAATAAGTTTGTAAAAACAAAGGTTGTCAAGCTTTATATTTTCTCTCATATTCAATAAACGTATATTTTTTTTTCGTTCTTAATCCATTAAAATGCAGGCTCATTTGTGTTAAGTTTTCTTAAAGCAACTGTCGGTTATGTACAAATACTTCAAAGTTTAGGTCGATAACTATCCAACTATCTTCGCATGTGAAGAATATTAGTGAAATGAACTTTTGAGATTATAAGCGGATTTTAGTTTAGTTAGAGTATCTTCGCGCGTGAAGATTTTCAGTAAGTGATGAACTTTTAATGTTATTAGTGGATTTTAGTTAAGTTAGAGTATATTCGCATGGGAAGAATATTAGTAAGGAATGAACTTTTGAGTAGAAAATTTGGAAAACATTGTTCTATGTTTTTTTAGTAAATTACAAGGATTTTTTTAATTATTTATTCGTTACGTATGCTTTTCTGTAATAGGTGAAATAAGAAACACCGAGCCCTTGGTAACATTCACAATGTAGTGGGTGTTCGAACCAGTTTTGACATTGGAATGTCAATCACAATGTTTGTATTTCTCCTTTCTCTTGATTTGGCAACTTAACGATTAGGTCAAGTTAAAGTCACAGGTCAGACGGGTCATCCGACTCAAAAAACACGGGTCAGATGGGTCACTTTACGATGGGTCACTACAGTTAAAAGGCACGGGTCAGACGAGTTTTTTGTATCAGGCGTGCCAAGTTGTATATGCTAATCCAACACATTGATGGTCAAGTTAAAGACACGGGTCAGATGGGTCATCCCACTAAAAAAACACGGGTCAGACGGGTCACATTGGTCAGACGAGTTTTTTGTATCAGGTGCCAAGTTGTATATGCTAATCCAACACATTGGTGGTCAAGTTAAAGACACGGGTCAGACGGGTCATCCCACTAAAAAAACACGGTTCAGACGGGTCACATTAAGATGGGTTACTGCAGTTAAAAGGCATTGGTTAGACAAGTTTTTTTATTACTGTGCCAAGTTGTATATGCTATTTCCAACACTGTCACACCCCCAAAATCGGGTCCAACGGAAGCATACATGCCACTGGGGTGCAACTCAATTGGTATCACAACACAAGTGCAAAGAACGGTTTTCACTTCAATCATTTAGATTAAAATTGTTTAAAAAAAGTGTTGAATTTACATTGATAAAAGTAGTGCAGAAATAGGCCCTTAAAACAATTAAAATGGTCCCCAAATGAATATCAGAGTCTCCTATGACCATGCCATGCGCTGCCAAAAGCCTCCTGTAGCGTGCTATTGCTTAATACCTGAAAATACATGCTAAAAGTGTCAACACGAGGTTGGTGAGTTCATAGAGATTAGTGAAAAATGAAATGCGTTTGAATGAAGATTTCCCAGCAAAGGCGTTATAAATCCACCCAGTTCCAAGCCCCGCCCATACAAGACTTGCAACCTGTGTGTTTACAACCCACTGCCAAATATGATTTGGTTTAAGTGAACGTCAAATGATTTATGGACCACAAAATGTAATGTTAAGTGTGACAATGTCGCTATATAAAGGTAAGTGCGATAATGTTTCCATATAACTAAATCTAACAATGTCGCCATATAACTAAACCTGACAATGTCGCCATGACAATGTCGTCATAAGATAAATTCTGACAATGTCGCCATATAATCTAATCTAGCAGTGTCGCCATGACAATGTTGCCATATATATATATATATATATATATATATATATATATATATATATATATATATATATATATATATATCTGACAATGTCGTCATATAACTAAAATGATACAAAATTAACAGTCCATAACATAGGCAATATGAAATAGCTTAATGTACTAGTGTCCATAATGAAATGATCAAGGGTGAAAAATGTAAACATAAAATACTTCCGAGCAACGACTCAAGTATTTTAACCAATCAATAATGTTTGAAAGACAACTCACGTCTCAAGCAAAACAAGCATGGAGTTTAAATGTAAAACGAGCATAGATTTTAATGAAAAACGAGCATGTATTCTCCCCCAAAACAGTTACAAAACAAGTAAAAGGAGGGGCTATGAAACTCACCTGATGCGATAGCTACGATGACAAAAATGGATACACTGAAATGAGGCACGATCTCTAACCGCAACCTAATATGAATGATATGTTCTAGTGTAAGCAATGAAATGATGCTACACATGCAAATACGTATGTTAACGATACCACTCGTTAGTTTTGAAAATAACGTTTATCGTCGAAAAATACATTTTTGACGTCTCGTTAAGTTATAAACTACTTTTCGTGTAAACATGTTGAAACGGTACTCCACGACCCTTGTTTGGTGTTTTATCGGTAAATATAATGTTTTTGTCGTAAAAATAACACTTTTCACAACATGAAAATGTGCCCAAAAGGCCTCGCAAAGCTAGTCGCGAAATGGTGTACTTTAAGTGTTAGTGAATAAGCTTGGCGTTTTTAGAAACCTCATATCTTTGTCTTGAATTCATATGTTTGTCATTTTGATCATATGCGTCACAATCCATGAGAAGATAGGCTCTCAATGTGACGTAGTGCAAAAACTGTTTTTATACTTAGAAACACTTTTCTAATAGTGGCTGTCAAAAATAATTAGAGTTTGTGAATTGTCGGGCTTTAAAAGTGCATATCTCGGTCGTTATGAGCTCATTTTCTACGTTCTTTATATCCACGGATTCGTCATAACACGAACTAACATAATCTCAGTAGCTCGGCTCTCCTAGATCACGTCTAACGCCTCGTTTGGTCCTTTAAAGTTCGGCTAACAGCACGCTTATTTTCAGAAAATTAGTTTTCGTCGCCTAACTTCGAAAAATCATAACTTCTTCTTTATATGTCGGTTTTTAGTGATTCAAGCGCCCATGGTTTCGTTTTTGAAAGTACTTTCTGAATATGAAGGCCAAAATAGCCCAGAAATTACTGAGTTTTCCAGATCTTCCATTTTTGGACAGAACCTTTTATATTGTTTGTAAAAATAACTTTTCTAGTTCAAGACCTAATCAAACCACTTTCAATCAACTCCACAAATACTCAAATCCTACCATACACCTTCTTAGGGTGTCATGGGGTCCTAAACATCACTAACTATAGTGGGTTTCATGAGGATGATGATAAAACTTATAGATCTAGTGTTTATGATGAAAATAATTAAAGTGGTATAGATAACTTGTATATTTGCATGATCAATCACTAATATAACTTGAAAATACATAACCACATGGATCAAATGAAAGTATAACATGATCAAATGGGTTCTTGAACTTACTTGAATGGTTGGAGTGTTTTTGATGAACAAGAACTAATAACCTTGGAGTTTTTATTACAAAACCCTAACAAGGAAGTTAAATGGGACTTGATTAATACTTGATCTTGAAAAAAATGATGGATCTTGCTTTGTTCTTGATGATGGCCGGACCACCCAAAGGAGATGATGAGAGAAAAATTATTTTTGCTAGTTACTTGATATGGAAAATAGAATGAATAAAATGGGAAGTAGAAATAATGTAAGTAACATGTGATTAATGTAGTCAAGTTACTTGAGTGAAATATGGACTAGGGGCTAGGGGGGGGGGGCAAAAAGGAGTGAAATGGGGAAGGTGTTGGTGGCTAATTAAAGCCTATGTCTCCCACTAGCAAGAGTTAGTTTAGTTTAAGCATACATTGGGTGTTATCGGGTACCGAGTTTACTAGAAATAACTCCTGACGAGGTGAAATAAAATACGAAGAAGTTGTAAAAATTGTAAAATAATATTCCTTGCAAGAATCGGGTGTTAGAATAATTATCGGGTTGAAAATTCGCAAACCGACGGAGTTATACGCTTTTAACGAAAAATATAGCAATTGATTTCAAAACCCCGGGTAAATTAATAATATAATTTCTATATCATTATAATTAGTTTGAAAATGTACTAGGATTGTCGGGAGTATTGGGTATAATATCAGTAGAAATGACTGAGTGGTAACGTTTAACAAATAAACGAACATACGTAAATGAAAAACACACAAACCCGTGCATGACTTAATATGATAATGATGTTACGGATGATATGTAGACTACCCTAGTCTATATGAAGTATCTTTACTGATGATGCATGAATACGCAGCTAAACCTAACTGGTTACGCGCATTTGAATACCCGTAAACCTAGTTTACGTAATGATGAATGATGACAATGAATAGTGATTTTTCTCCGGAGATGAATAGTGTTTCATGAATAGTAAAATTTTTGACAACTTCTCAAAGTCTCAAACTGATTTCAAAAACGATGAATAGTGAAATGATGAATAGTAGTCGGTGAATAGTAACCTATGAATAGTAATTTCCCGAAATGAATAGTGAAATTTGAAGCTTGAAAAGGACCTGAAATTACGGGTTGTGACATACTCCACCCGTTAAAGGAATTCAGTCCCTGAATTCAGTTAATGTTGGCCTCTGGAGTGGACTCGGTGAAGAGATGTGGATATTTGAGTCACATTGCGGTGATAAAAGATAAAACATCCATTAGATAAGGATTCGTAATAGTACATGAAGTTCATACGATAGAACTTAAAGTGAAACACAAAAGAAATACAACACCAGAGAGTTTAGGCTTTGGTTTATTTTTAAGGCAGAGGTTCTTGGTTCTTGAACATTGTTGTCGTCCTCCACGTTGTTGATATGCTGACAATTCCCTCCTCTGATGACCTAGGCTCTACCACGAGCTATTCCGCCTTGGTTCCCATTCCCTTGATTTCCTTGTTTTGGACATTCATTCCTGTAATGTCCTATCTCTCCACAACCAAAACATGTCACTGGAGGTTTCTGATTTCCGGCAATGATTGGAAACTGGCATTCCCTAGTCGCATGACCAATCTTCTTACAGTTGCCACATGGGTTAAGACAATGTCCAGGGTTATGATGATGTTGACACTTGTTGCATTTGGGTAGGGTACCTTGGTAACCTTTCTTTTCAGCTGAACCTGCAGCATAGGCCTTGGCGACTTCTTGCCTCTTTGGTTGTGGTTGAGTAGCATCGCCACTCTGATTGTTGTCCCAACTCCTCTTGTTGTTGTTGTTGTTATGATCATTGTTGTTGACAATGGTTCCATTCTTTATCACCTGAGCCATAAGCTTTTTAGATATCCTGATAGGTTTGTCTAGAGTTTGTGTGTCAAAAGAAATCACATCTCCAAGGATGCTGTGAGGTAGTCCACCAATGAAACTTTCTAGCAGCTTCTCATTATCGGGAACCATAGTTGGACATAACACAACCAACTCCTGAAACCTCCTAATATATGCCTCGATATCATTACCTGCTGTCACTAGCTCATAAAACTCTGTTTCCAACTTCTTTATTTCAGTGCGTGGACAGAACTTCTTAATCAGCAACTTCTTGAATTCATCCTACGTAAGCTTGTGAGCATTATCCATTCCCCTGGGTTTTGCATAAGAATTCCACCATGACATAGCTTCCTTAACGAGTGTACTGGTAGCAAACTTTACCTTGTCCTCCTCTGGACATTTGCATAAAAGAAATACAGATTCTGTCTTTTCAAACCAACGAATCATAGCGGTCCTTCAGTGCCTTTGAATTTTTTAGGATCACCACTTCTAATGTCCTTGTACGTACATTTACGCCCATTAGTATCATTAGCAGTTGTTCCTGCAGCTTCTGCGGTTTCTTCCAGAGAAGCGGCTTCTGCAGCAGCTGCGGCTACCGCAGCTCTTTCTGTCAATATTGCTGCCTCTATACTGTCGGCAACCAGCTTCCTGATCTGGGCGGGTGTCATAGTAGTAGTAGCTCTCTTGGGTGGCATGATTCTTCAAAACAAGAAAAGAAGAGTGATACGTAAATAAGGCGTTTCTGAAAAGTAGGTGCTCTAAGTGTCTTGCCATAAAATGAAGGCTTGTGGTTGGGTTATGATTAGCTTACGTGCTTCGAGGCGGTGGTTCACGAGGTGAGGTAGATGTGAATGTTCTTGCAACGCTTGAATGTACACATATGAATGAAACCTTTAGAAATCAAGTAGGAATGCAACCCGGACATAATTCTATTATAACTATTCCCAGTATTGCAAAATTCATCTCTGAGTCGGGCATAGGTGGTCAGCCTATGTCCCACTGTCCCGGGTCGAATATAGATGACCAGCCTATATTCCACCGAGGTTCAACGAATTTTGAAATACTCAGCTCAGTTATACTAATACTATGTCCTTCTCATTTGAAAAGACGTTCGGAAAGACTAAGGCAAGCGACCCAAACTCGAGGTCGAATGATGGAACTACGCAAGGAAAAGGCGTAACGCTGAGACGTGTATGATATGTGAGCATGCTTATATGAAAGACAACTATAGTAATCAATGAGAATAAGCAAGTACAAATGATTTGAAAATAAGACACAAATCTTATTAAATATGTCAGCAACAAACCACAAATGAGGCATCAGCTTGGCAGGCAGGCACGCGGCGGTCATAGGATTAAGTTTTTGTAAATGTAGCTATAGTCTAGGTTTTAAAATCACCCAGTTCTCTATAGCCAAGGCTCTGATACCAATCTGTCACACCCCCAAAATCAGGTCCAGCGGAAGCATACATGCCACTGGGGTGCAACTCAATTGGTAGCACAACACAAGTGCAAAGAACGTTTTTCATTTCAATCATTTAGATTAAAATTGTTTAACAAAAGTGTTGAATTTACATTGATAAAAGTAGTGCGGAAATAGGCCCTTAAAACAATTAAAACAGTCCCCAAATGAATATCAGAGTCTCCTATGACCATGCCATGCCCTGCCAAAAGCCTCCTGTAGCGTGCTATTGCTTAATACCTGAAAATACATGCTAAAAGTGTCAACACGAGGTTGGTGAGTTCATAGAGATTAGTGAAAAATGAAATGCGTTTGAATGAAGATTTCCCAGCAAAGGCGTTATAAATCCACCCAGTTCCAAGCCCCGCCCATAAAAGACTTGCAACCTGTGTGTTTACAACCCACTGCCAAATATGATTTGGTTTAAGTGAACGTCAAATGATTTATGGACCACAAAATGTAATGTTAAGTGTGACAATGTCGCTATATAATGGTAAGTGTGATAATGTTTCCATATAACTAAATCTACCAATGTCGCCATATAACTAAACCTGACAATGTCGCCATGACAATGTCGTCATAAGATAAATTCTGACAATGTCGCCATATAATCTAGTCTAGCAGTGTCCCTATGACAATGTCGCCATATATATATATATATATCTCTGACAATGTCGTCATATAACTAAAATGATACAAAATTAACAGTCCATAACATAGGCAATATGAAATAGCTTAATGTACTAGTGTCCATAATGAAATGATCAAGGGTGAAAAATGTAAACACAAAATACTTCCGAGCAACGACTCAAGTATTTTAACCAATCAATAATGTTTGAAAGACAACTCACGTCTCAAGCAAAACAAGCATGGAGTTTAAATGTAAAACGAGCATAGATTTTAATGAAAAACGAGCATGTATTCTCCCCCAAAACAGTTACAAAACAAGTAAAAGGAGGGGCTATGAAACTCACCTGATGCGATAGCTACGATGACAAAAATGGATACACTGAAATGAGGCACGATCTCTAACCGCAACCTAATATGAATGATATGTTCTAGTGTAAGCAATGAAATGATGCTACACATGCAAATACGTATGTTAACGATACCACTCGTTAGTTTTGAAAATAACGTTTATCGTCGAAAAATACATTTTTGACGTCTCGTTAAGTTATAAACTACTTTTCGTGTAAACATGTTGAAACGGTTCTCCACGACCCTTGTTTTGTATTTTATCGTTAAATATAATGTTTTTGTCGTAAAAATAACACTTTTCACAACTTGAAAATGTGCCCAAAAGGCCTCGCAAAGCTAGTTGCGAAATGGTGTACTTTAAGTGTTAGTGAATAAGCTTGGCGTTTTTAGAAACCTCATATCTTTGTCTTGAATTCATATGTTTGTCATTTTGATCATATGCGTCACAATCCATGAGAAGATAGGCTCTCAATGTGACGTAGTGCAAAAACTGTTTTTATACTTAGAAACACTTTTCTAATAGTGGCTGTCAAAAATAATTAGAGTTTGTGAATTGTCGGGCTTTAAACGTGCATATCTCAGTCGTTATGAGCTCATTTTCTACGTTCTTTATATCCACGGATTCGTCATAACACGAACTAACATAATCTCAGTAGCTCGGCTCTCCTAGATCACGTCTAACGCCTCGTTTGGTCCTTTAAATTTCGGCTAACAACACCCTTATTTTCAGAAAATTAGTTTTCGTCACCTAACTTCGAAAAATCATAACTTCTTCGTTATAAGTCGGTTTTTAGTGATTCAAGCGCCCACGGTTTCGTTTTTGAAAGTACTTTCTGAATATGAAGGCCAAAATAGCCCAGAAATTACTGAGTTTTCCAGATCTTCCATTTTTGGACAGAACCTTTTATATTGTTTGTAAAAATAACTTTTCTAGTTCAAGACCTAATCAAACCACTTTCAATCAACTCCACAAATACTCAAATCCTACCATACACCTTCTTAGGGTGTCATGGGTCCTAAACATCATTAACTATAGTGGGTTTCATGAGGATGATGATAAAACTTATAGATCTATTGTTTATGATGAAAATAATTAAAGTGGTATAGATAACTTGTATATTTGCATGATCAATCACTAATATAACTTGAAAATACATAACCACATGGATCAAATGAAAATATAACATGATCAAATGGGTTCTTGAACTTACTTGAATGGTTGGAGTGTTTTCGATGAAAAAGAACTAATAACCTTGGAGTTTTTATTACAAAACCCTAACAAGGAAGTTAAATGGGACTTGATTAATACTTGATCTTGAAAAAAATGATGGATCTTGCTTTGTTCTTGATGATGGCCGGACCACCCAAAGGAGATGATGAGAGAAAAATTATTTTTGCTAGTTACTTGATATGGAAAATAGAATGAATAAAATGGGAAGTAGAAATAATGTAAGTAACATGTGATTAATGTAGTCAAGTTACTTGAGTGAAATATGGACTAGGGGCTAGGGGGGGGGGGGGGGGCGGCAAAAAGGAGTGAAATGGGGAAGGTGTTGGTGGCTAATTAAAGCCTATGTCTCCCACTAGCAAGAGTTAGTTTAGTTTAAGCATACATTGGGTGTTATCGGGTACCGAGTTAACTAGAAATAACTCGTGACGAGGTGAAATAAAATACGAAGAAGTTGTAAAAATTGTAAAATAATATTCCTTGCAAGAATCGGGTGTTAGAATAATTATCGGGTTGAAAATTCGCAAACCGACGGAGTTATACGCTTTTAACGAAAAATATAGCAATTGATTTCAAAACCACGGGTAAATTAATATTATAATTTCTATATCATTATAATTAGTTTGAAAATATACTAGGATCATTGTCGGGAGTACTGGGTATAATATCAGGAGAAATGACTGAGTGGTAACGTTTAACAAATAAACGAACATACGTAAATGAAAAACACACAAACCCGTGCATGACTTAATATGATAATGATGTTACGAATGATATGTAGACTACCCTAGTCTATATGAAGTGTCTTTACTGATGATGCATGAATACGCAGCTAAACCTAACTGGTTACGCGCATTTGAATACCCGTAAACCTAGTTTACGTAATGATGAATGATGACAATGAATAGTGATTTTTCTCCGGGGATGAATAGTGTTTCACGAAAAGTAAAATTTTTGACGAATTCTCAAAGTCTCAAACTGACTTCAAAAATGATGAATAGTGAAATGATGAATAGTAGTTGGTGAATAGTAACCTATGAATAGTAATTTCCCGAAATGAATAGTGAAATTTGAAGCTTGAAAAGGACCTGAAATTACGGGTTGTGACAAACACATTGATAGAATACATTGAGATGGAGTCCAACCTAGATAACATTAACAAAAGCCAATACATATTGCGCGGGCTTCGAAAACTATTAAGAAAAAATACAACTAAACATAAACTAATACATTTTAAACAATGATAAAAAACACCGTACTTAAAAAACACATTTCCGTTAAGTAACACCATCACGAGTAAAATTATAACAACCCAATAAATAGTGGCCTGGTACAATATTAAAAATAATTTAGCACTAACTAACACCATCTAACATCTTATAATTATAGTATTAACAAATAAAATGAAACAAACGTCCTTAGAATTAATTTTAGAATAACTAAAACCATCAAAATTATAATTACAAGGGTCATGCCCGCCCATCGGGCGGGTTTTGCGGGCGGGCCATGAAGTCTTATATGCCCGGTAGGGCTTATAAGTCATGCCCGCCCATCGGGCGGGCCATGAAGTCTAGTATATATATATATATATATATATATATATATATATATATATATATATATATATATATATATATATATATATGTATTATCTTTTGTGTGCAAACAACATTTCTTCAAAACATGTTCCTCATATGAAAACACCTTCTTAATTCAAAATCGAAAACATACTTTGAGGGGGAGTAATTTTCACAACATCAAGAAGTTTACACACCTTATCATAAGTCTTCAAGAAAAATTGTTTCATCATCATTCATATTAAAAACTCATTTTCAAAAGTTCTATGGTCTCTCGAATTAAAATGTGCAAAAAGGTTTCACAAAATAAATGCTAATTCGAGGGGGAGAAAAGAAATTTTTCTACAATGATCCCAAGTTAACCACGTCTAGACTTCAAATTGAAAAATAACTAACCTTTAATGAGTAAAGTACACAAAAGTCTTAAACTTAGGTAAAAAGGACCTTGCATGGAAAATAAAACGGGCTCAGGGACTGCAAGTGTCAAACAGTCAAACTTTTCATTACACTTAGTGACACTAATCAATGTTTCCACAAATGTTCTCAAAAGTATCACACCAAATCAAAAACCTCAACGTTTCAAACTAACGATTTTTTATCCTCGATTTTCATCACGATTGTGAGTTTCTATTTTTCTTCATGGTTGTTGTCTAATCGTTCCCTAAATGTTTCAATTGATTTCAACGGTCAGAAAGGCATAATCAGAAACTAGGGTTTATGTAAGAATCAATTTGGGAATTTCTTTTTTATGTGTTTTTTAGTCTAATTAATCAGTTCATATAGCTTTAGAGAACACTAAAGAATGCTCGATTGGTGTGTTTGCACGATTAGAAACAACATAGGTTTGAAATCAAGTGATTTAGGGTTTAAGATTTCGATGTCTTTGCTACTATTACTAGGGCATTTTTTTGTATAATATTCATGCATTATGATGCTAACATGCGTGCAAAGTCTCAAATCATAACCCCAAACCATGATAATAATCAGAAAATTTTGAGTGAAAGAATGAATTAATCTGTGATCTTGTGTATTAATTTGAGAATTCTGAGCACTTAGGAAGATTTGGAATGAGTTTTTGATTCATCTGTATGCTTGTTTGTGCCTGATGCATTTTCTGTGTGCAAGTACATTTCATTCCATTTAAAGTCAAAATATGTTTCGTCAAAAATTTCAACTATTGTCATAATGTTTCTTATGGAACATATTTTGAGAAAAAAAAAATGGTCAACTTTTACAAAACTATTTCATTCATGTATTTGCATATTTTCAAATCGTTGAAAATTTGTAATGCTCATGATCTCTGCTGCACCAATCTCTCGTGAGTGTTTTTCAAAGTATAAAATTAACTAATGAGAAGAGGTCAATGGGCTAAATGTGTCAAACGGCCAAAATTGAAAAAGAAATCAAATGATGAGAAACAAGTTTTTCAAACTCCACATTCTTGTTTTACACCGGTAAAGCAGGTGTGGAGACCAAAGCAAAGTCATTCAAAACCTTTCAAATTTTCTAAATCTGGAATGCTTTGGCTGCAATATAAGAATGACTCTGCTTTGAACATCCCAAATACCGGAAGATTTCCATTTATCACAAAAACAACTCTTCAAAAAGAACCCATGAGGTTCATCTCTAGATGGAAATCTTCTTCTTCAGATTTTAAAACTCAAAGAGAGACACCGAGTTTCTCAAACAACTTTCAACAGAAAAAGAGTTTTAAATTTCCATTGATTCCACGAGTGTTATTTCAAAATGAAACAAAGGTTTTCAGTCCTCGTAGGAATTCAACATCTTTTAATCGGATTGACACAACCTACAAATGGATTTCAAATTTTGGTAAACCCGTTGGCTCCATGCTTAAACGGGTTCCCGAGGTTGTTGTCCAATTTGATATTCAAGCAATCTTTGTTGTATAATACTTGATTGTGTTTTCTAAAACCTTGAGCAAAATCATCTCACGAATTTTCAAAAAGTATTTTTTTTATAAATACGATTCAAAATTCTGCTTAAGAAGACTATCTCTCGAATAAACTTCATTATTTGAGGGGGAGTATTTTGTTAAATGAAAACAAATTTTGTATTAAAATAATGGCTTGTGCACATATAACAGTGTACAACCCAATCTTTGTAAAGAAAGGACCTTGAGGTACACTTCAGTGCCTCAATCCTAATATAAGGAGTGAAAGATTCTTACTTTTGAGTAGAATTAATCAAATTTTTGAGTTTTTCATAATTCTTCTTAAAAGAACAAGTATTCCCTCTCATAATCAAAACCTCAAAAAGTTATTTCACTTATTGAGGGGGAGTATTTGAAACAATATTTGTTCAAAATGAAAAGTTCTTGTTAGACTCTCTCCGTAAACCTCAAAAAGCATATTTTAATCAAATTTTTTCCAAAAATTACATCAATATACTATTTTTTAGGGGGAGAAAAACAAAAGTGATTACAATATTGTAACAAATGTGAAATCTTGTATGAGCTCGACTCAGATTTTACCCATGAATTGGCAAAACTCAAATGTTAGAAATCAAAAGGACCTGTCCTGGACGGGTAATAATTTCAAGTTGGTCTAACAAGTGATGTAAGCGTGTCTCAAATAAGACTTGTCTGAGTAGAGTGTACCGTTTCGAGAAACTTTCCTTGAACATGACCAAGCCGGGTGATAATTTCAAATAGTCTAACTAGTGATGTAAGCGTGTCTCGAATTGGTCTTGTTCACTGAAAGTGGATCAATTCAAAAAGTGCAAACTCCACCCCCTTAAAAATGTATGAGTGCATGTGTAGGGGGAGTATTTCTAAAAGGAACCAAAACTCTCAAAGTGTTAACAAAATAAGTTTTTGAATCACAAACACTTTGAGAGATTTTCAAATGATTATTTGTTATGAGAACATAGGATAGTCATCGAGTTATAAGGTGACTAAGGTTTGGAAATACGTCCTATGATCTGCCAGAGCCAGAGGGATCTACCCAAGGAAAACACCAATAGTTTAGTACTAGAAGTCCTTATGTATGATTGAAAAAAGGAGTAAAGAATGAAAGGAGAAAGAAGGGGTTGAAGAATTAAAAAGAAAAGTTATGAAAAGGGTGAAAAGAAATATCCCTCCAAATGATCAACCTTAAGGCAGAAACCAGATTCAATTCATATGCTACTGGTTGTTACTAAGGTGACACCGGTATTGAAGACAAAGACGTCATGGACCTAGTGACGCACTTCACTTAACCTTCTAGCCACTCAAGTTCTCTCGAAAGGTCTTGTTTCATTTCTCACGGGGAACCCTGCATAATCTATCGACCTCTCACTACGAGTTGTGTTGATATTGAAACAGGAGACACTGCTCCAGTCTCCGACTACTAAAATCAAAATGCACTTATCGAGTCTAGAGCCACGAGATTCATCAAAAGATCTCATAGGAACACATGATATTTCTACACTGGATGTTCAACATTAAGGACACCAGTTGTAAATTTTAGAGTACTACGCAGATCCTAGCAATCTGCCAGAACATTTATAAGAGAATTTACAATTGTAATTCTCAGTGATTGAATGTAAATTCCTGCCAGAGTCAACATCAAATAGCCCTGACAACAGGTCATTTCGGTAATCCCTTTTGGATTGCGCTTTGTTAGACTCGCGTTTTTATAAAAGATATCGTCACTTAGTGAATTGGACTAGATTTAGGATAAGTAGTCAACACAGGGGCTATTTATGCATATGTGGAAAAGTTGTGATGCAAAAGGCCTATAAATACCCCTCATGACTCTCCATGAGGGGTGTGGGAAAGTGTAGTATTGTTTGTTTCATTGTTAATCTAATAGACACAAGTTTCTCCACCTTTCTCTCTCTAAAACCATGGCTTATTTCCACCAACCTCGACCTCCTGAACACGAATCTTGATCTTTAAAATTGGTATCAGAGCTAACCAGGGGCGAATCGTAGGGTTTTCAGGTGAAAAATATGTGATTTGTGGTGTTTCTGCTCGGTATTGTTCATCAGAGTGTGGTTTTGATCGAACGACTAATGTGATCGAACGAGCAGCAGTATAGTCGAACGAGAACATTGATCGAAGCAACAATTTGATCGAAGGAGCTACTATGATCAAACGAGCACTTTTTAGTCGAACGAGGTTTGTCATCGAAGGAGCATTCATCGAACGAGACAAGGGTAGTCGAGTCAGACTTACTCTTCCAAATCGAACGAACGACATAGTCGAACGACATAGTCGAACGACTTAGTCGAACCAAGTTGGGTTGATCGAACCAGTACCTAGTCGAAGGAAAATTTAATCGAACCAGATTTAGTCGAACCAAGCTGATTGATCGAACGAGTTAGGTTGATCGAAGTATGAAAAATATGTGATTTGTGGTGTTTCTGCTCGGTACTGTTCATCAGAGTGTGGTTTTGATCGAACGACTAATGTGATCGAACAAGCAGCAGTATAGTCGAACGAGAACATTGATCGAAGCAACAATTTGATCGAAGGAGCTACAATGATCGAACGAGCACTTTTTAGTCGAACGAGGTTTGTCATCGAAGGAGCATTCATCGAACGAGACAAGGGTAGTCGAGTCAGACTTACTCTTCCAAATCGAACGAACGACATAGTCGAACGACAACCATTGTGCTTCCTCTAGTATCTACAGTCTCCGCTGCGTGTTTGAAGACTAAAGAGAGGTGTCGTTTCAGGAGGGAGCAAAGTAAAGAAAAGGGCCCACTAGTTAGGAGGGAGTAATAACCTAACTAGTACATTACAGTTGAAGTTCAGAGCTACAAGTACTAGTGCCGTCAGCACAAAGATCGATGTCGCGATCTTCGGATTAGAGAACTTCAATTCTGCCTTAGATCTAGACCACAGAGACTCTGCACTTCAACGAAAGTTCATTATTATTGTAATTTACTTTATGTATAGGTCTCATTGTAACCATTCACATGTGACAATATCTTGGAGGGAGATTGTTAGACTCGCGTTTTTATAAAAGATATCGTCACTTTGTGAATTGGACTAGATTTAGGATAAGTAGTCAACGCAGGGGCTATTTATGCATATGTGGCAAAGTTGTGATGTAAAAGGCCTATAAATACCCCTCATGACTCTCCATGAGGGGTGTGGGAAAGTGTAGTATTGTTTGTTTCATTGTTAATCTAATAGACACAAGTTTCTCCACCTTTCTCTCTCTAAAACCATGGCTTATTTCCACCAACCTCGACCTCCTGAACACGAATCTTGATCTTTACACGCTTAGTGTTCGCGGTGGTTTCAAACGGTCTACATTCGTGGAGTGATACTTTGGTATACTTCAGCGGCTCACCTGAATCGTTGATATACTTCGGTATATCTGTGTAAGCCCTCTCGGGGGTATCCGATTCAGAAACGACCTTGGTAAGGATTAGAGAAAGTTTTCACACTTTGCTGATAATGATCTCGAAGTCTGAACCTGTAAGTTCCGAATACTTTATTGCTAACTGTTTACATGCAGGTACTCATGGAGACCGGGAAATCATTTACCACCATCACTATCATCAACATCACAACAGTTTTCCACATGCTCATACTTACATCACAAAGAAATTCTATATTCAAAGAAAGTTCTCACCAAATATCGAAGCAATGCAAAGTTCAAATAAAGATTCTATGTCTAGCAAAAGAATCCACAATGTTGAAAGATAAAGATCAATACAATGAAATGAGAGCTGTTTAAGTATGAAGATTCAAAGTCAAAAGATGTACGAGCATGTTGGAAAGGCGTAAAGACACCAGAGACAAAGACGTTGATGAACGGCAGATAAAACCATCACATTGATCACAACAACAACAAAGAACAAAGAACAAAGAACAAAGATTTAAAGTTTTGAAGACGTATTAAGCCGCAAAGTCAAAGCATGAGAAAAGGATGAAGACGTCGAGCAACCTTGATGACCAACCCTTAGGGGGAGATTGTTGGGAATACGTTTTAGTATTATCAAGTGTCAGTCATTAGAATTAGTAATAGGTTGCATAGTTTATATTAGTAATATGTTACTAGGCTTAAGTCTAAAACCCATGGGCCTATGTCAAGCCCATTTCGTGTGAAAGGAAGGAAGAGGGAGTGTTGCCCTAGCTTTCTTCCCTATAAATACTACATGTAACATACCATTTTACATGTTGGTTTTTTTCATATGCTAGTGAAACTATTGTCATACTACTTCTCTGAGTAAATTGACCACTTCTATTTCTCTGTCTATTTCTCTCATATCTATACTTGTGTGTTTACAATATGGTGACCTAACATAATCCCTACTTGACATGCTTCTAAAAGAATGTCCATCAAATACGGGCCCAGTTGAGATTCGTTATAGCATTTATTCCCATCTTCCTTGTCAATTTCCATTGGATGGGCTACATCACTGACCGTAACATCATTATCAGCTTCACAAGGTAATGACATGGGCTGTAGTTGACAAAAAAAATAAAAAAATAATGAATTAAATTAACGATTAATTTATGCTGACCAAATGATATAAGTGTAAACATTAACGCGAAATTGAGATTCTTATAAACGTGTGGAAAAAACATAAAAAGTAAATACAAACCTTGGAAACATCGGGATTGTCATCTACCATTGGATGGGCATCAACATCATGATCAGCATGATCAACATCAACATGATGATCAGCATGATCAGCATCAACATCATGATCAGCATGATCAACATCAACATCTCTGACCGTAACATCATGATCAGCTGCACAAGGTGATGACATGGTCTATAGTTGACAAAAAAAAATATATTAAAGTAACGATTAATGTATGGTGACCAAATGATATAAGTGTAAACGTTAACGAGGAATTGACATTCGTATAAACTTAGGGAAGAAAACATAAAAAGTAAATACAAACCATGTAAACATCAGGGTTGACATCAGACTCGTCTAGAATATCTGGGTTGGTAACCAAAATAGTTGGGTCATCACTTTTATCTTGATCAGAAACAACACCACCATCAGAATTAACGTTCAAAACTGTCTGTATCTGTGAAACTCTGTTTTTCACATTCTCAAACAGCTCGAGAATGTCTTGTGTTGGGACACACACAATGTGCTTCGCTATCAACTCAAGATTATTTTGCAAATGAAATAACTCGCCGAAAAGACCAGTTGTTGAAACATCCTTTTCCTTTTGGGCATCATCTGATTGGACACGATTTACATTTTCGACCACGTTTTCATCTAAAATTTTTAAACGTGGTACTTGTTGCATGTTGAAACCATGTCCATTATGGACTTCCCCTTGGTGTCCGAGTTCCATATCCCTTTGTTGTTTGTAATCGTCTGTGATATCAGCTTGTTATCTGATGAACTCAAATAAGTGCATTTTATTACCATCATTTATCCTATTTATTTGACATGTTTTATTATATTATCTGTGAGAATTGATACATTAATGTTTACTTTTGTAATTCTCAGGTAAAAACAAGTATTATGTGAAACTTGGCGATTTTGGACTAATTATGGAGCAAAACAAGCAAGAAGTTAAGAGTCTACTGAAATGTACAAGATCAAGATCATTCTGCTCCAGATACGCCGCATCCTACTTATTATATACGGCGCATCACTATCAAGATTTCACAAGCTACGATCCAAGACAGCAAGGACATGCGCCGCATCTAAGAATGGAGTTACGCCGCATCTTCTGGCGGTGTACGAATATTCCTGAATATATTAATCTTGGACCCCACGCGAAGTTAAGTTAATGCGCCGCATCTACTTATCCTATGCGCTGCATCTAGCCCTCAGACAGAAACTATAAATACCCCAAAGTCAGACGAATTTCGGAGAGCCTAGTTTTAGAAGACCGAAGACCACAGAAACCCTAAGCCGAATTCAGACGAAGTAGCAGCACAAGACACACCTTGAACGAAGATACAAGAGCTGTAAGAAGGTCCTGCATGTATTCAATTCATTAAGTAGTTTTGTTTTATTGTATTAGTACACTTTAATTGGTCAGGATTGATGGGCTTGTGTCATTGATTTAATCATGCACTTCAACTCCCCTTAAAATTGCTTTCCCATTAATTAAAGTTTATATGTTGCTTGGGTCGCCATGCCCCTTCCTCGCCTATTTATTCTATTGCCTATGCATTCTATCGTCTGTAGAAAAGTAGGAAGAAAGATAAATAGGATAGTCATAAGTAATCATTAAGGGTTTACTCGCCGATAAGATTAGAGCCAACGAGAAAGGAATTAATCTCGGTGCGTTGCATCGAACTATACACTTCATATAAAACTAGCAATAAAACAAGTGACAAGCTACTTAACTATCAGGACAGGTCTTCTTATTGTCTCAAGTATTTATCTGTGTACGTGTGTGCTAATCGCTGATTCGTGCTTATTAGTTTAGTTTATATTTAATCATAATCAAACCGTGCCAGTCTCTCAGACTGAACCCCCTTGCGTTAGATTAGGTTGTATAGCTAACTTAAGATATTAAAATACTGATTAGGATAACTAGATAATACGTTCCACTCTTAGTGATCGACACTCTACTTACCATTATATTCATACTGACCGGGTACACTGCTCGTTAAAGTGTGTGTTATTGATAAGTCGGCTAAATATAAATTTAAAACTTGAATACTGCTAAAACCACA
This sequence comes from Artemisia tridentata subsp. tridentata, assembly GCA_021014915.2. NCBI lineage: Eukaryota > Viridiplantae > Streptophyta > Magnoliopsida > Asterales > Asteraceae > Artemisia > Artemisia tridentata. The sequence continues at coordinate 316,089,190 of CP139506.1, read as the reverse complement.
ACGACACAACACGCGCGCACCAAGTCTTTGGAGCCACTGCCGTGGTTATAAAAATTAGAGCAATACACACACACATCAAGTTTTTGGCGCCGCTGCCGGGGATTGAATTGTTATTATCTGTTAATTTGATTAGTATTTTAATTTGGTTTTTCTTTTTAATTTTTATTCTAACCGCTAACTCTGTTGTATATTAGTTAAATTGCATTCATTGTATTATTTTGCATATTTTCTGTTTTTGTGTGTTTTTATTTTTGTTTTCTTTTCGTTTGTTTTTATTTTTCTATTTCTTGTATTCTGCTATCGTTGTACTGAGCTAATTCAAACGATACGGCGCATCTATTTTCATGGATACGGCGTATTGCGTTTACTTTTTATAAAATACAACGCGTTTAATAAATTCGATACGACGCATCTTTTCTAAGATACGGCGTACCTGTTTTTAATAAAAAAAAATTTCTAAACGATAACGCCATACGACGCATCTGCTTTAGCAGATACGGCGTATCTATTATTTTAATTAAAAATAGTTTTCGAATTATTAAACAGATACGACGCATCAATTTTTTATCGATACGGCGCATCTACTGAATCAAAAATCTTGTATTTTGAAATGTAACGAATATACGGCGCATTAACTTTTGTTAATACGACGCATTTAATTTTAAATAAATATCGATTTTTGATAATTAAAACTGATACGGCGCATTCTAAATTATAAGCGGCGTATCTGTTTTCTGAATAAAAGTCTGATTAAATTTTACGAAATAAGATACGGCGTATCCAACTTTTTGGATACGGCGCATCGTCTACTGATATCAGCAAATTTTATTTTACTTTGATTGTTTCACTCTTCTTTTGCACGAGTAAGTTTTATTTCAGGAAGATGGACGATCCGGATATTACAATGGAAGAATACTTGTTACTGGAAATGGTTAAGTCAAAGAAAGAAAGAAATAGGTTGCCGTTTCAACACACTTGGTGTATGTCAAATGATGATGAAGAAGATTCATATACCGTGAAACCAATTCCGGCAATTGTTATTGATAGTACTTTTTCTCCGGAGATTGCACAAGATGATGTGTATACGGAACCCTACGTTGAAGAATATTCTACAATCGTATTACCACCATTAGACAATCCAACGGATGAAGATGAAAAGTATTCTAATTTTGATTTTGAACCATTTGACGCCATAGTTTATGATGACATACCTCAACCAGATTTTGCCCCAACGAGGAATTTTGAAGAAATCTGGGATTACTTATTTAAGGATGAAATTCGGGACGATGCTGAAATTGCAAGACCACTAGTTGAAGATGGAGATTCACAAGATGAATTGGAGTCACTTACAACACAAAGTGGTACAAATTTATTTAATATTATTAATCCCGTTACTAATAATCTTGCTAGTTTTCCTAAACAGGTTGCAAAACAAAAAGATGATGAGGTGAAATTTATTACACTACCTATTGAAGCACCAGTGATCAACCCGTATTTGGTGGAGCTCGAAGAAGAATTCGGTGATGAGCTCTTAAACATTGCTATGATTGATGAAGATGATGATTTCGACCCTATGAAGGTTATTGAGGAACTTGAACTTTTACTTGCCAAAGACCCTTTCTCATCTTCTGCGGAAGTCAAGGGATGCCTTACTACCAAAGAGACTAACCAAGAAGAAAGGAGACTCATTTTTCCTCAACATACTACTCTTTCAAATAAAGTGGTCGAGTCATCCAATTTATCAACCAAACCGGGTAAGAATAGGGATGATGTACATATATTGCCAAGGTATGATCTTTATGAATTTCTTCCATCTTTAATAGCAAATTTACACTCTTTTCGTGTTTATTGCTACTATCACCCGCACTTGATTCCAAGTGGGGGGAACAACACCCTATTACACAGTAAATAAGGGTGGATTCAGGCTCGTGACTCGAACAAAAACAAGCGCTTCGTGGGAGGCAACCCATGCTTATCTTTTATTTTATTTTCTGATTTTGCATTGAGTCTGTCAGGCCCGCAGAAGATATGGCGCTTCTGAATCTTAAGATGCGACGCATCTCCTGCACTGGTCATATCTTACTTTATTTTCTACATATTTATTTTTGAATTTAAAACTTTTTGTCAGTTTATTTTAATGCGGCGCATCCCTGGTTAAGGATGCGACGCATCTTCTATTCTGATTCGTATTTATTCCAGGCTCGATACGGCGTATCTTCTTCCATAAGATACGGCGTATCGACTGACCTGATGATTTTCAGTTTAATTTTTATGTTTTATTTTTACTAACTACTAATGTATTATGCAAGTTTGAACCTTCTTAACTTAGGTGTGTTAAAGTCTTGGTGGTATTATAGATTCCTGCATTTCCTGTGGATACATCAATTATGAAGCTTAAACATTCTCATCCCCAAGGAAGTAGATTTTTGCTCTTACACAAATAATGGAGGATCATACCGAGCAAATCTCAGGGGAGTTTTTCTGTTCTAATTCTTTTATTTTCCAGTTTTTAATCTTTTATACAAACAACGAGGACGTTGTTTAACTTAAGTGGGGGGATTGGAGAATTAGAACACTTACTTGTCCTAAACTTTTTCAAAATATGCTTAAAATGTGCTTAATATATCAAAATTAAAAATTTTTTAGCATGTTTTTGTTTAAGTCTGAATTACATAGCTGCACACATAACATTATTTTCAAAAATTGTGAACTTTTCAAAATTCACAAATCTATGAGTGTGCCGGTGACTTGTAAACTTTAGAACTTGGCTTGTATACTATTCGAGACCACCATAATAAGTATTATTTATATAATTGGAATGACTTGTCTAAATTGGTAAATTTCTAGGATTACACCCAAATAGCCTTTATATGTTATGTGATATTAGCTAACTACACTGGTTAGTTAACCCCCGTATAAACCCTTTTGTTACTCTTATTTTTAGAGTAAGATACCCCTAGAAAAACACTCAGAGCCATTCCTTTCGTTTCTTACACCTTTGTTATAATGTTTCGTTACACCCTTACACCTTAGCCTACCCTGTATATTAAAATCCGTGGTTGGTTAATTGCTTTAGGCAAAGTGTGTTTCCTTACATTACCTGTGTTCGCGTGCGTAATTCATTATCTATGGTTAGGTCGGGAAATTGCACAATGCAATTGGAGTGAAAGTAAATATTTTATATTTTGAGTCTTGTTTTTCGTGTGTTTACTACTTTCACTATTACCGTTATTTCTGAAGTCATGAAAAGTATGGAAAAATTATCCAGAGTTATCATTATAGTGATGTGGTGAAATTTTACACATCTATGTTTATGTTTCAACTTTTTTTTTTAAAAAAAAAAAAAAAAAAAAAAAGAAAAAAAATATATATATATATAGAAAAGAAAAAGAAAAAGGAAAAGTTGGATGTTTGTTTTAACCAACTTATGTAAAGTTTTGTATTAAGTGGTCGATATCACCACTAGTTGTTGTATATTATATCTATGGATTGATTGGGAGTTGGACGTTATGGGAACGCCAACTAAGGTTATTCTTTGATTGAGATCTTGTTGAGTATAATTCGTGTCTACCTAAAGCGTGTGTTTCAAGTGTTAAAGCGTGAGTTATTCTATGATATGAGTCTTATTCATGGGATGGTTGGGATAGCAATTTACCACACTTAGGATTTTAATTTATCTGTTTTGTTTATTTTTCATTTTACACCAATTTATATCCCAAATATTATCCATACCCTATATTATTCTTTATCCAAACCTTTGATTTATTGAGATTAGGGATTTGAGCAATCTTAAGTATCGTAGTCGTGGATTCGGCTATGTATTTATGATTTTGTCGCCCTTTTTGATATAATATTATTGGTGAAGATTACTTGGTCCTATCTTTAGCCTATTCGAGTTAAGGATTTGAGCAATTGCAAGTATCGTGTTCATGGATTCGATCATGTATTTGTAATTTTGTCGCCTTTTCTGGAATTTGAGATCGATAGAGATTAAGGAGAATGATTAACCCTTAACCAACAAACCCTTCTTACCGTTTTAGACTTGTTATTCCTTGGCTTTAGTGGAGGAGATGCGTATACTTGCCAAGCTTAAGATAGAATATTCGTCACGACTGGACAGTTAAACGATTACATTTGCTTTTATCAAATTATTTTATTTTATTTCTAATTCGTTAAGTGTTTGGTTGTGTGATGACAAAACGAATACATGCTTAAATATAAAAATAAATCCTAACATCTTTTAGGATACATTTTCATAAGATTAATTCTAAGGTTTACTTGAGGACAAGTAAAGTTCAAGTGGGGGGATATTTGATGAACTCAAATAAGTACATTTTATTACCATCATTTATCCTATTTATTTGACTTGTTTTATTATATTATCTGTGAGAATTGATACGTTAATGTTTACTTTTGTAATTCTCATGTAAAAACAAGTATTATGTGAAACTTGGCGATTTTAGACTAATTATAGAGCAAAACAAGCAAGAAGTTAAGAGTCTACTGAAATGTACAAGATCAAGATCATTCTGCTCCAGATACGCCGCATCCTACTTATTATATACGGCGCATCACTATCAAGATTTCACAAGCTACGATCCAAGACAGCAAGGACATGCGCCGCCTCTAAGAATGGAGTTACGCCGCATCTTCTGGCGGTGTACGAATATTGCTGAATATATTAATCTTGGACCCCACGCGAAGTTAAGTCAATGCGCCGCATCTACTTATCCTATGCGCCGCATCTAGCCCTCAGACAGAAACTATAAATACCCCAAAGTCAGACGAATTTCGGAGAGCCTAGTTTTAGAAGACCGAAGACCACAGAAACCCTAAGCCGAATTCAGACGAAGTAGCAGCACAAGACACACCTTGAACGAAGATACAAGAGCTGTAAGAAGGTCCTGCATGTATTCAATTCATTAAGTAGTTTTTTTTAATTTTATTAGTACACTTTAATTAGTCAGGATTGATGGGCTTGTGTCATTGATTTAATCATGCACTTCAACTCCCCTTAAAATTGCTTTCCCATTAATTAAAGTTTATATGTTGATGTCTTTGGTGACTTTTATTAGTGCATTGATAACCTCTGTGTCTAGCTGAGCATTGCTTGGGTCGCCATGCCCCTTCCTCGCCTATTTATTCTATCGCCTATGCATTCTATCGTCTGTAGAAAAGTAGGAAGAAAGATAAATAGGATAGTCATAAGTAATCATTAAGGGTTTACTCGCCGATAAGATTAGAGCCAACGAGAAAGGAATTAATCTCGGTGCGTTGCATCGAATTATACACTTCATATAAAACTAGCAATAAAACAAGTGACAAGCTACTTAACTATCAGGACAGGTCTTCTTATTGTCTCAAGTATCTATCTGTGTACGTGTGTGCTAATCGCTGATTCGTGCTTATTAGTTTAGTTTATATTTAATCATAATCAAACCGTGCCAGTCTCTCAGACTGAACCCCCTTGCGTTAGATTAGGTTGTATAGCTAACTTAAGATATTAAAATACTGATTAGGATAACTAGATAATACGTTCCACTCTTAGTGATCGACACTCTACTTACCATTATATTCATACTGACCGGGTACACTGCTCGTTAAAGTGTGTGTTATTGATAAGTCGGCTAAATATAAATTTAAAACTTGAATACTGCTAAAACTACAACGACACAACACGCGCGCACCAAGTCTTTGGAGCCGCTGCCGTGGTTATAAAAATTAGAGCAATACACATGCACATCATTATCCGTCATCCTTTTTTCCATCACTAAGGTCTCGATCAACCAAACCATTGATAAATGGGCCGCTAGCATTACACCATGGTCGGCTCAATTCGGCTTTTGTTGCATAAAGTGGCAGATTGGGAATTGACTCCTAACAAACCAAATACTAAATGACTGACATTGTGAACAAATTTAAATAAATTTCCACTAAATTTTTCTTCAAAGATAGTGTGGTGCTTACCGGTCCAAAGAGAGTAGCATGGTCTGATTTTTGAAATATTTCACATTTAGACCAAGCAAGACCTCGTGGAATGACCTTCGTGTCTTTTGCCCACCAATTTCTGCTATGAGGATAACTCTCCAAAATCCAAATCTGTAATATCTGGTAGTGTCATATTTGATGTGTATGTATGTAGGATAAATTGGAAAACATGTGATGTTTGTTTCCAATGTATAAAAAGAATTGTTATTGTATAAAACCTTTATTCTTTTGAAATGTGGAAAAGTTTTTCAAAGTGCGGGTTATAACCGTGTTCAAAACTATATCTAAACTATATATTAGTAGCAAATTGCTTAATTAATACATTTACAAAAGAAAAACAAACTAACAACTGTTCTTACCTTTTTCGAAACTACTACGAAAATATATATTACTGGTATAATAAAGTAATGTATACAAAACAAACACAAGCATTTTATACACAAGATACATATATAGCAATTACTCAGTATTCAGACTAAATATAAGCATACTCAACTGTCTAATGAATACATTTCCTATACAAATATTGTGACACGGAGCAGAGAAACATTTTAGTGCGTAGTGGTGAACTTTAGTACAGACTAGTAAGTATGGCATACCTTGAAAGCCCAAGCAAAACCATATAGATTGTATGTCGCACTGAACTTTTGGTTTTTTTTTTTTCAACTTGGCCAAATGTTGTTTTTTTGTGTCTGGCAACAACATTCATAGTCCTTTTATAAAATTTATGACACATGTATTCACCCCAAGGAAAAACATTCCAAGCATCAAAATCCTCCACCAAAGACAGTATATGCTTAGGGATACAATTCCTTTCTTCAATACCCATAAACACCAACATACTAACTACCTAAGGACACAACCTAACAGCATCATCATCAAAAACAGCTAACCACCTATTTTCATCTCTAACAAGTTCGAAACAATCAATGGCATATACATTATTTATACCGCCTGTCTTTTTTTTCAGGAAATACACGGTCACAAAATGCACTAGTTCGATTTTGACTTTTACAAACTTTACCAAATCGAAACCTTGTTATTAAACAAAATTCTTTCTGCCCGAACTCTAACCAATCATCCCCAATTTTGAATGTCAATGGTGGGGAATCAGACGATATATTAGAAACTGTTACCTGATGCTGTAAAACAAAAAGCATCAGGTTGCTGTCATTATCGCAAAAACGAATATCCAACCACTGACCAAAAATTGTATTTCTAAACAACCTTTACTGCTTTTCATTCTTCGACCAAATGCGTTTCATTTCTGGAAGCAACTTCACTATATATCGAACAGCGATTTTACAATCATACAACCGAATCGGCATATCGAATTAGACAATAACATAAAATTGTAGTAACAGGGTGTTAAGGAATTCTGATTCAGTACTGTGTGTTGCTTTAGCTGTGGAGAATAAGATGTGTGTGTATTACTGTGTTTTTTTTTTAGTGAATCATTTCGTACGTGTAGGCTTTTAAACGTACTGACGCAGTGGCCCTAAAATTAATAAAAGTTTCCTAATTTAATGAATGCAAAATGACCAAAATATCCAGTTGCACATGTATTGGTTGCCCAAAAAGGACAAGTTGCCCAAAAAACAATACATTCCATGTACATCGTACAAAGATTCCGATTATGTACTTTGGATGGACACGTGGCATCACATGGTTGGCTAAATTCGAGTTGCCAAGGAAACTGGTCTAGATAAGGAAACACAAAAGTTCAATTCTAGATAGTCTCAGCCCTTGGGCAACCGGGAACTTTTGGAATTATCCCATTGGGAAAATGTATTTATGTAGGGTGCACTAATCCTTACTAGCGATCTAACTAAACCTATTGAATTTTCATGCCTTAACTAGTGCAATAGTGAATATTTCTTCTTCTTTGTCATGTATTGGTCAAGTACACATCTATACAATTAGCTGATACGCGTATTACCCAAGCACCCTCATTTCCAAACCCCCAACACATGCTTGGCACGTGAGATAGTTTGTTAAATTTTGGCGGGAAAAAACAATTTGTATATAAACCTACCCTGTTTTCACTTTTCATTCATTCCTTCATGTTGTAAAAATTTTCCTTTCTTCTTTCTCTTGTAATTCCATTGTAACAAACCACATTATACTAATAACAAATCACATTCGAGTAATTCTTCTTCCGAGTTCAATTTTTTCTTCTTGAATTACTATCAATCTTCATTTCTTAAGTGATTTCTAGATTGATCCTATCAATTGGTATTCATAGCACTTTCTTGGACAAGTACATTCCTATAACCGCTCGTAAAATTTCTCATTTAAACATGTTACTTTACTGAATTATTATCCTTTTTCCATGGATAATTTTTATTTCTTTTATTTGAATGTATCTCCTATCTTATGTGACGTAGCTCACATCCTTGATAAACGTGCTTCCACAAGATCTGTCTAACAAACCTAATGTTTATTTCATAAACATAATGAAAATATTACAGAATACCATTTACCACTTTACAATAAATCCTTAACAAACGTACAAACAAAACATTCATTATATGAATAGAGTTTCTAGGAAACCCTAAAATTTATCACAACACCAAATATGAACAACTAAACCTCATAACATAAAAGTACAACTTATCTAAGTTAATGTACAAATTACCGAAGCACCAGAAACCCTAAATCAATTTCAACTCCCAGTAAAACCCTAATTTCACATAACTGTGATTTTATGTATTCATTTCACAAACTCTAATTTATCTATGAAATATTTTTACAAAATATTAAGTTTACAAGTTATTTAAGCTAGAGTACAAGTCCTTTATGCATGAAACCATTTATTTACAAAATCTTTATTAAAAATCCCATTTATATTTATTTTAAAGCATAAATTACAACCCATTTATGCATAATTTTTATAAATTATTTTTCCTAAACTCCTTAATTATTTTTACAAGTCTTTTAACACAAAGTACAAGTGCCTAATGCACAAAAACTATAAATTCCATTTAATTACCTTTTAACTTAATAAAACTTAACAAATAAATTTTATAAATTAATAAATGGTTAAAAACAATATTTTTTTCTCATACTTTAACTTATAGTACAATCCTATTAAGCATGATTTACAACTCTCATAAACCTAAAATCATTTTCTTTTCTATTTCATTAATATTTCGAATTACATATATATGTAATAACTATAAATATTTTCTAAATAACAAAACACCTAAACTAAATTAGTTCCCATCTTTAGACCTTAAATACTACCCTCTAAAGCACAATGTGCAACACACCCAAAGCCTATACGCCCCTCCTCTCTAAAAGTCTGGTTCGAAATCTAACTACACAACCAAACTAAATTTACATCTTGATGATACAATGAACCTAGCCAAAGACACACTCCTCTCTTCTCTTCAAACAAACCCTCCACATGTACACCTTCATCTTCAAGAACACACCTCATTGGTAGTTAAAACCATTGGCCATAACTCGAACACATCATCTCCTTCATCCCTTTTCCCTCCTTAACCCAAGTGGCATACTTCTTCAATTTCTGTCAGCCATTGCTCCCTCACTTTGTCCCCTCCTCATGTCCCACAAAAACCCTAGATTACTTTCTATAAATAGCAGTCACAATTCACCCCTCATCTCACCATCATTCGACCAATACTCAAACACAACCCTTACCCACTCACTACTGATCAATACTCTCATAAACACTTCAACAACAAAACCCTATTCGAAGTCAGGAAACTAGGAGGAACTTCTGGTCATTCGGTTCAAGCCATATCATTCATAAAACCCTAGTCGACACCAACTCTAAGTAAGTAATCCAAACCTATTTTAATTCAGTTTTTATTTATTTTATATACTTAGAAACATTACATAATAACAAATAAAATCAAAAACCAAAGTATATTTCTTTTTCCTAATTCCTGTTCGATCAGTTAATACAAACGCACCCTAACTATTCGTATATTTGTAATAACAAATCCAAGATTGATAAAACATATTAACATATATGTAGAATAACCACACCATGCATAAAAATAAGTTATACAATGATTAAAAACCCTAAAACCTATCGGGTCATGTTTCTGTGGTTATATCGACAGAAACTAAGTCCTAGGTGCTTAACTTTCGCCCTATAAACCAACCATCAAACGACCTTATTAATTTCTGATTTTTGGCACACCTAAAGTTCACCCAGCTACCTTTGTTTAGGAAAAAGAATCAAAGAAAATGATCAAGTTTCCATTAAGTTAATGAGTTCCAAATTCTGCTTCATATCGCGAAAAGTAGAAAGTAATATTTCCAGTTATTTAGTTTTCAACATATGTCGACCAGCTGCCCTACTTTCAACCTTGTTTTCAAACCTCATATGGATTCTAAAAATTCTGCCCTTTTGGCATGACAAAGTTTAATCAACAAACTTGTTTTAGAAAGAAGAATTAGAGAAAATGATCCCTTTTTCATCAAGATATCGAGTTTTGAAAATTGCCCTGAGTCGCTAAAATAAGAAACTTGATTTTCAGTTATTAAGCTTTCATATTTGTCGACCCAACCACCCAACTTCTGATCAGATTCTCGACCCTTATAAACTTTCTAAAAATTCTCATATTTTGGGGTATTAAAGATGACCTAGCTAAGTCTTTTTAGAAAGAAAAATTATGTAAAATAACTAATCGAGTTGAAAGTTATTGAATTTAGAAAACCTCTCTATCGCTAGGCCTAGAACTCAAATTTCCAGATTTTATTTTAAAATTCATGTCTTAATTTCATCCCACTCGCCCGACTTTTGAAGAATATTTCGAACATCAAATTGATTTCATAGAATACGAAACTTGGCATGTCCAAAGTCGACATGGCTAACTTTTCGTAGAAACTAAGAACACGTAAAATGATTGATTTTTCGTAAAGTTATTCGAGTCCAAAACTCTAGCTAAAGTCATTTATTACATATGTTCTATTTTCAAGTAATAAAAGTTATATGGGCTGATTTTGTAAACATTTTGTGTTAAGGGTTATTTTTGACAATAACAAATAAACAAGGTAGAAAATGTCATCTTTGAAACTTAAGGGTGGAAACTATCATTTGACCAAACCTTAGGGATTAAAGCGTAACTTTTCATAAACATTATTTTTATCAGTTCTATTTTTATTTTCCCGACCTAATAAACATAATACGTATATTTTATTGACGAACCAACGAACGAACAAAAGATATATTTAAGGAACGAATGATCAGAAATATAAGAATGAATAAATAAGATAAAAACCTTATTTTGAAGAGACTTCATGTTGTCTCAATCCAATATTTAAACAACAACCAAACAACGAAACGAAACGAACAAATAAATATATAATCATCAGAAATGATTACTAAATATTGGCATAACAACCCAGGTTCCTTGTCCGGAGACGTTTATCAACTTTCTTTCATTTTGTTTTCCATCCAGATTGCTAAGGTGAGTCTCATAGCCCACTTTTCATATTTTGAACTCTTTTTGCGGGAGATGCATGCTCATAACATTTACAAACATTGTTTGCTTTATATGATTTATGAATCACTATTGAACTTTTCCCGTATTAAACACAAGTAATTTCAGCAAACGTTACTCTTATTTTTATTGCCTATGCTAAGTTACCTTAAGCCAAAAAGACCTCCCAGCATGGACCTCTAATCACCCGCGACTTAGGGTGAGCGCGAATATTGTGGATAGATCTATTGGGCTGACAACCCCTTTGTGTTACCGTAATGTAACCCAAAGCATTATATTTGAGATGAATAAAGAGATGTGGCTATCTCCTACCCGGGGGCAAGGTTACCTACATTTAATTATGGGGTAATTATTACATCATTAGCTCATGACTGTTGATGTTCTGTTAATGTTTTGCGTGCCATGAGACTTAGTGCAATAAAAATACATCTTTCCATAATAATAATTGTACGTGTGGCAATTATTATATTTAATCTTGTGTTTAAATGATTTCCCAACTAAACTGGACGACATATTTCTGAACAACTGAAATGGACTATTTACATTTACAAAACTCTATGAACTCACCAACATTATGTTGACATTTTAGCATTTATTCTCAGGTTATTGGAAGCATGGCATGGCATGGCACGGGATTGGCTATGGACTGTCTATGTTATCATTCAACAAATAACATATTTTATTAATGTATTTTGGAAACTCCTGCTGGGACCTGCATATTGTAACTCTGATTTAAATGAATGATAACAATTTTATCTTAAAACGTTTCTTTTCGAGTCGTTTTCTGTTATCATGACTACGAACTGTGAAGTAGCACCCCAACTTATATTTCCGCTGCGAATATCGAAAACGGGGGTGTTTGATGGAGCGTGATATGTAGTTGCGGTTTAGCAGTATTAATGCCTACTCAAGTTTTAAATTTATATTTAGCCGACTTATCAATAACACACACACTTAACGAGCAGTGTACCCGGTCAGTATGAATATAATGGTAAGTAGAGTGTCGATCACTAAGAGTGGAACGTATTATCTAGTTATTCTAATCAGTATTTTAATATCTTAAGTCAATTATACAACCTAATATAACGCAAGGGGGTTCAGCCTGAGAGACTGGCACGTTTTGGTTGCAATTAAATAATAAACTAAACTAATGAGCACGAATCAGCGATAAGCACGCACGTACACAGATAAATACTTGAGACAATAAGAAGACCTGTCCTGATAATTAAGTAGCTTGTCACTTGTTTTATTGCTAGTTTTATATGAAGTGTATGTAATTAACCCTTTCTCGTTGGCTCTAATCTTATCGGCGAGTAAACCCTTAATGATTACTTATGTCTAAAAGTTATTCCTAAGTGATCAAGTTAGTTATAACCGTGGGAGCAATATGATCTTCCGTAGTCACATACGACAAGCCACTAATAGACACAGAGGTTATCAATGCACTAATAAAAGTCACCAAAGACATCAACATATAAACTTTAATTAATGGGAAAGCAGTTTTAAGGGAGTGCAACCTTTCCGTTGTCACATTACACAAGCCACCAATCCTGATGAATTAAAGAGTACTAATACAATGAAACAAAACTACTTAATGAATTAAACACATGCAGGACCTTCTTACAGCTCTTGTATCTTCGTTCGGGTGTGTCTTGTGCTGCCTATTCGTCTGAATTCGGCCTTAGGTTTTCTGGTCTTCGGTCTTCTTCTAAAACTAGGGCTCTCGAAATTCGTCTGGTCTTGGGGTATTTATAGTTTCTGTCTGAGGTAAGATGCGGCGCATTGAATAAGTAGATGCGGCGCATTGACTTAACTTCACGTGGGGTCCAAGGTTATTATATTCCAGAATATTCGTACACCGCCTTGAGATGTGGCGTATCTTCATAACTGTATGCGGCGCATGTCTTCTTGTATCTTGGATCGAAACTGGTGAAATCTTGATAGTGATGCACCATATGTAAGAAGTATAATGCGGCGCATCTGGAGTAGAACAAGTTGGTTCTTCTTCGTTGACCAAAGTTTCATATGCAACACATGACAGAATTGCATGCGTGCATTCTTCAAAGTCAGGCAATGGTCTTCAATCTCTTCATTTCAGTAACCTTTTCCAATCTTGATCATTTTTCTCCATTTTTAGTCCATAATAGCTAAGTTTCACCAAATGCTTGTTTTTAACTGGGAATTACAAAAGTAAACGATTAAGTATCAATTCTCATACATAATATAATAAAACAAGTCAAATAAATAGGATAAATGATGATAATAAAATGTACTTATTTGAGTTTATCAAATATCCCCCCACTTGAACTTTACTTGTCCCCAAGTAAACCTTATAATTAATCTTATGAAAATGTATCCTAAAAGATATTAGGATTTATTTTTATATTTAAGCATGTATTTGTTTTATCATAATCACACAACCAAACACTTAACGAATTAGGAATAAAATAAAATATTTCGATGAAAGCAAATCTAATCGTTTAACTGTCCAGTCGTGAAGAATATTCTATCATAAGCTTGGCAAGTATACACATCTCCTCCACTAAAGCCAAGGAATAACAAGTCTAAAGCGGTAAAAAGGGTTTGTAGGTTAAGGGTTAATCATTCTTCTTAATCTCTATCGATCTCAAATTCCAGAAAAGGCGACAAAATCACAAATACATGATCGAATCCACGAACACGATACTTGCAATTGCTCAAATCCTTAACTCGAATAGGCTAAAGATAGGACCAAGTAATCTTCACCAATAATATTATATTAAAAAGGGCGACAAAATCATAAATACATAGCCGAATCCACGACTACGATACTTAAGATTGCTCAAATCCCTAATCTCAATAAATCAAAGGTTTGGATAAAGAATAATATAGGGTATGGATAATATTTGGGATACAAATTGGTGTAAAATGAAAAATAAACAAAACAGATAAATTAAAATCCTAAGTGTGGTTAATCACTATCCCAACCATCCCATGAATAAGACTCATATCATTGAACAACTCACGCTTTAACACTTGAAACACACGCTTTAGGTAGACACGAATTATACTCAACAAGATCTTAATCAAAGAATATCCTTAGTTGGCGTTCCCATAACGTTCAACTCCCATTCAATCCATAAATATAATATACAACAACTAGCGGTGATATCGACCACTTAATACAAAACTTTAACATAAGTTGGTTAAACAAACTTCCAACTTTTCCTTTTTCTTTTTCTTTTCTCATTTTTTCGATTTTTTTTTTCAACTAGAAACATAAACATAGATGTGTAAAATTTCACCACATCACTATAAAGATAACTCTGGATAATTTTTCCATACTTTTCATGACTTCAGAAATAACGGTAATAGCGAAAGTAGTAAACACACGAAAAACAAACTCAAAGATATACAATATTTACTTTTACTCCAATTGCATTGTGCAATTTCCCGACCTAACCAAAGATAATGAATTACGCACGCGAACACAGGTAATGTAAGGAAACACACTTTGCCTAAAGCAATTAACCAACCACGGATTTTAATCTACAGGGTAGGCTAAGGTGTAAGGGTGTAATGAAACATTATAACAAAGGTGTAAGAAATGAAAGGAATGGCTCTGAGTGTTTTTCTAGGGGTATCTTACTCTAAAAATGAGAGTAACAAAGGGTTTATACGGGGTTAACTAACCAGTGAAGTTAGTTAATATCACATAACATATAAAGGCTATTTGGGTGTAATCCTAGAAATTTACCAATTTAGACAAGTCATTCCAATTATAAAAATAATACTTATTATGGTGGTCTCGAATAGTATACAAGCCAAGTTCTAAAGTTTACAAGTCACCGGCACACTCATAGATTTGTGAATTTTGAAAAATCACAATTTTTGAAAATAACGTTATGTGTGCAGCTATGCAACTTAGATCTTAAACAAAAACATGCTAAAAATTTTTAATTTTGATATATTAAGCGCATTTTAAGCATAATTTTTGAAAAAGTTTAGGACAAGTAAGTGTTCTAATTCTCCAATCCCCCCACTTAAGTTAAACAACGTCCTCGTTGTTTGTATCAAAGGTTAAAAACTGGAAAATAAAAGAATTAGAACAGAAAAACTCCCCTGAGATTTGCTCGGTATGATCCTCCATTATTATAATAGCAAAAATCAACTTCTTGTGGATGAGAACGTTTAAGCTTCATAATTGATGTATCCACAGGAAATGCAGGAATCTATAATACCATCAAGACTTTAACACACCTAAGTTAAGAAGGTTCAAACTTGCATAATTCATTAGTAGTTAGAAAAAATAAAATGTAAAAATTAAAACTGAAAATCATCAGGTCAGTCGATGCGCCGTATCTTATGGAAGAAGATACGCCGTATCGAGCCTGGAATAAATACGAATCAGAATAAAAGATGTGTCGCATCCTTAACCAGGGTTGCGCCGCATTAAATAAACTGACAAAGAGTTTTAAAGTTAAAAATTAAAATGCAGAAAATAAAATAAGATATGACCAGTGCAAGAGATGCGTCGCATCTTAGGATGGAGATGCGCCATATCTTCTGCGGGCCTGACTGACTCGACACAGAACAGAATAGTAAAAAATTCTCTGGGTTGTCTCCCGGTCAGCACTTGTCTTTATTCCAGAGTCTTCAAGTTAGACTCACGTTCAGCTCCTTATTTTGTTCTTGTCACGGTCCATCCTTCTTCTTTCATCCGAAAGATGTTTCCGTATAGCTCCGCAACATTTTCTACCGTTCGAGTTAATCTAGTATAACTCTTGGTCTTCGTCACAACATATTCCTCATCTGGTCCCAAAGAGTATTTAATGACTTTAAATTTATCAAAAATAATCATGGGCGGCTTATTATAAGGGATCCCAAGTAGTTGACACTTTCTTTTGATGAATTCTTCTTCGTCTTTATCAACAAACTTAAAATAAGGATCCTTAATCAAATAGTCATCAAGTTCATCAATTAATGACTCATTGTTATTATCATCTTGAATTGCCTCCCACTCTCTTTCCAATTCCCATTGTAAGCGTCGACTAAGCTTTGTGTAATCATCAAATTGTTCATGCACCCATTCCCAGAAAGTAGTGTTCGATGTTCCCTTAAGTCCTTTTAAGTAGTTGATTCTACCTCTCTCTTGCAAAGCCTCTGCTTTACGTGGGCAGTCTTCAACTTTTTCATACCAATCATCGTCTTCAAAGTATACATCGTTTCCAACCCGTTTCATTCCAATTATACTTCCCCCATTACAGGTTCCATCATTCTTATAATCACAGGTCGGCCATACACTACTCCCATCCTTGAAACAGAAAGGTGTACAAGTGTGATTAATGTGCTCAAATTCCCATGGTTTATCCCAAACCCATGGTATTTGGTCATTCCATTCGTAGTACCAGGTGTTTTTTAAATCATCATAAGTTTTGAATCCTGGTAGATCTCCAGTTAGCACATCATCGTCGACTTGAAGAAGGTAATTAAATTCTTTGAATTGTTTGCACAAAGGTGTCTCATAATTGAACAGATCAATGTCTATGCTGAATAATTCTTCAATGCCCTCATTGATTGTTGAATCATTAAGTGACGACCCATAGTTGCTCTCTACTTCTTCATCTTCCCCTCTCATCCAATATACCCATAACGCATCTTTAGTAGCTCGATCCATGCTCTTATGGTTATTGAACTTACTAGCTAACCAATCTGAAAAATCAACATTGTTAGGATCGTGGTCAACGTCAAAGCAAGCTTTACCAATCATTTTCCTCCTTATCTCCATGAACTCGTTAAATTGTTCCCTAAAACTCCGTGTCAACCATGAGGTCACAATCCGTTTGATTTCATTCACAGGAGCAAATTTAGGATTACCGTATTTAAGTTCAAGCCATTCTTCGAGGGAGATGTCCATCAACCTTACCAACCTGCCATGAAATAGTAACTCCGACACAGCATAAATTCTTTCATCGTCCAGATAGTTCTCATTTAATCCCCAGTACTGTTCGGAATAAGGCATGTAAGAGATTTGTATAGGTTGGGTATTGCTTCCACCACAGCTTTTATTGCTTAAGTTCATGTATTCAATTTGGAATTTCCCATCATTCTCTTCGATAGTAGTCCAAGTCAATCCTTTAGATTCAATGATGGGCCATATGAGTAGCAATTCATCTTCAGTGTAGCTCATTAGTAAATAATAAGAGAATATCCCATCTTCAATATTGCATAAGCGTTTAAATTCCTTATAAGTAGCTTCAAGAGGGGTTTCCCAAGAAAATAAATCGGCATCAATCATGAGCACATTGAAGTTGACGTCATCAAAAACTTTCACTTCGAATGAATCCGAAAGCAAGAGTTCCTTAGCAAGATATCCGTTCACTGACATGTCTTCCATAGCAAAACCTGTCATCATAGGTAAAATCGTCAGTAGGATTTGTTCGCTAGAAGAGAAATTAATGAATTTAGAAACGGATATAAGAATAACTGATATCTGCAGACGACGCGCCGTATCCAGAAAGATGGATACGCCGTATCTTATAATCGTTAAAACTTAATCAGACTTTTATTCAGAAAATAGATACGCCGCTTATAAATTAGAATGCGCCGTATCAGTATTAATTATCAAAAATCAACGTATATTTATTAAAATTAAATGCGTCGTATTAACAAAAGTTAATGCGCCGTATTTTCGTTACGTTTCAAAATACAAGATTTTTGATTCAGAAGATGCGCCGTATCGATAAAGATCGATACGTCGTATCTGTTTAATAATTCGAAAACTGTTTTTAATTAAAATAATAAATACGCCGTATCTATAAAAACAGATGCGCCGTATGGCGTTAACGTTTAGAAAAAATTTCTTATTAAAAACAGAATACGCCGTATCTTGGGGAAAGATGCGCCGTATTCGAATTAATTAAACGCGTTGTATTTTATAAAAATTAAACGCAATACGCCGTATCTATGAAAATAGATGCGCCGTATCGTTTGAATAAGCTCAGTACAACGATAGCAGTATGCAAAAAAACAGAAAAATAAAAACAAAAATAAAACAAACAAAAAGCAACAAAAATAAAAGAAAACAAATAACACACAAAACAGAAAATATGCAAATAATACAATGAATGCAATTAATCTAATACACAACACGGTTAGCGGTTAAAATCTAAAAATTAAAAAGAAAAACCTAATTAAAATACTAATCAAATTAACAGATAATAACAATTCACTCCCCGGCAGCGGCGCCAAAAAACTTGATGGAGCGTGATGTGTCGTTGCGGTTTAGCAGTATTAATGCCTACTCAAGTTTTAAATTTATATTTAGCCGACTTATCAATAACATACACACTTAACGAGCAGTGTACCCAGTCAGTATGAATATAATGGTAAGTAGAGTGTCGATCACTAAGAGTGGAACGTATTATCTAGTTATTCTAATCAGTATTTTAATATCTTAAGTCAATTATACAACCTAATCTAACGCAAGGGGGTTCAGCCTGAGAGACTGGCACGTTTTGGTTGCAATTAAATAATAAACTAAACTAATGAGCACGAATCAGCGATAAGCACGCACGTACACAGATAAATACTTGAGACAATAAGAAGACCTGTCCTGATAATTAAGTAGCTTGTCACTTGTTTTATTGCTAGTTTTATATTAAGTGTATGTAATTAACCCTTTCTCGTTGGCTCTAATCTTATCGGCGAGTAAACCCTTAATGATTACTTATGTCTAAAAGTTATTCCTAAGTGATCAAGTTAGTTATAACCGTGGGAGCAATATGATCTTCCGTAGTCACATACGACAAGCCACTAATAGACACAGAGGTTATCAATGCACTAATAAAAGTCACCAAAGACATCAACATATAAACTTTAATTAATGGGAAAGCAGTTTTAAGGGAGTGCAACCTTTCCGTTGTCACATTACACAAGCCACCAATCCTGATGAATTAAAGTGTACTAATACAATGAAACAAAACTACTTAATGAATTAAACACATGCAGGACCTTCTTACAGCTCTTGTATCTTCGTTCGAGTGTGTCTTGTGCTGCCTATTCGACTGAATTCGTCCTTAGGTTTTCTGGTCTTCGGTCTTCTTCTAAAACTAGGGCTCTCGAAATTCGTCTGGTCTTGGGGTATTTATAGTTTCTGTCTGAGGTAAGATGCGGCGCATTGAATAAGTAGATGCGGCGCATTGACTTAACTTCACGTGGGGTCCAAGGTTATTATATTCCAGAATATTCGTACACCGCCTTGAGATGCGGCGTATCTTCATAACTGTATGCGGCGCATGTCTTCTTGTATCTTGGATCGAAACTGGTGAAATCTTGATAGTGATGCGCCGTATGTAAGAAGTATAATGCGGCGCATCTGGAGTAGAACAAGTTGGTTCTTCTACGTTGACCAAAGTTTCATATGCAACGCATGACAGAATTGCATGCGTGCATTCTTCAAAGTCAGGCAATGGTCTTCAATCTCTTCATTTCAGCAACCTTTTCCAATCTTGATCATTTTTCTCCATTTTTAGTCCATAATAGCTAAGTTTCACCAAATGCTTGTTTTTAACTGCGAATTATAAAAGTAAACGATTAAGTATCAATTCTCATACATAATATAATAAAAAAAGTCAAATAAATAGGATAAATGATGATAATAAAATGTACTTATTTGAGTTCATCAGTGTTACAGAGTGGTATCAGAGCTCATGGCTATAGAGAACCAAATGTTTTCAAACATTGGACTATAACCGCGTTTTCAAAAATAAACAAAATTACACCATAAAGTCCTACGCCCTCCGTGCTAGGTATGTTTTAGTATTTAGAGCATCCTTTATTGTGACTATTTGGCATTAATCATCCCCCTATCCGATAACTATTTGATTTGCTTTACTTGCAAATTTTGAATTTCTTATTATCACTATTTTCTGGTTACTACAGTATCATGTTCCCCGAAACTCCCGAACTTAACGAAACAGATTTTCGTACTATATGTACACCACCTATCCACTCACTTAGGGAATCCCCATCTGATGAAAAGTTTATTGGTTGCCCAACAACATTTGAGGTTGGACAAAACTCACGCCATTAAACAATTCAGAAAGATGATGAATCGAATCCTCAAGAACCTAATACTCCCGAAACCCCGATACTAAACTTCCCAGATGCTATATCTACGCCTAATTCCCCTGAACCTAAAGATCCCATGTGGACTCTTCTTTATGAACACGCCAGTATTCTCGACAATCACGCTAAACATTTGGAAGAGTTACCACATTTACGTTTCGAATGGTACGACCGTAATTTTGACACTTTGTTTAGAAGAACCAATGACGAAAGGAGAATGATGTTCGACTTGGAAGCAAGTGTTGAACAAATGAAGAATACGCACGAACATAAATATAAAAGCCTAGATTATAGGATCCGTCAGGTAAGGAAGGAAAACAGTCAACTACGTGGTAGAGTAGCGGAGATTGAGAGAACCCTATGGATGGCCAGAGAGACGGAAATCTGCCAGGGTCAGAAGATTTTCACTTTGGAAGCTATGCTGGACAGTCAGATAAAGGTGAACACGGAATTTCAGGAGCGTTTCTTGGAAATGGAAATTTCACAACTACAACTTGAGAATGAACTTAAGCTTTTACGTCAAGGACGTGGCTGATCTTTAACTCATGTGTAACAATGTTGTGTTTACTGTACCAAATAGTATTTGGTTAAGTATTTCCTGTATTTTCCAATAAACCTGAAACCTTCAGAGTTTGTAATCAATCAATAAATGTATAACAATTATCCTTTTGTTGTATATATTATTGTTGAGAATAAATTCTTTTCCATCATGTTTTACAATAATGCTGTGCATTTATGTAATGACTTTCCATAAAACCTTATCATTTGTTTAATAGACGAATGGTTTCGATCTAAACTATACCTAGAGCCCAATAAGTGTCACTTACCTAGTTAACTAAACATAGAGCCCATTAAGCAACAGAGGTATTTTGAGGACTAAACCCTTATGATAAAGATAGAAAATCCTAAACCTACTACCTACAATATTAATAAAAGACTTTGTATTAATTGTTTTTGTAAAAACAATTGATCAAGTTATTAATATTATGCTATTCTCATCCAGACATATCATAACCATAGAACCCCATAAGATAAAATTTCGGAAGAGAACCTTGGTGAATGAAGAGAAAGTTGTTGAAATTCAAGAAAATTAGTTAATTATTTAGCAGTTATGCCAAGAGTTAATCATTTATCTACGATATCTAACCGGGCATATCGTGATTTATTGATTTTCAATTGGACATAACTTTGCATTATGACCATTTATAGGGAATAATTTCCTTATTATTCTATCATGATCATAACTGGAATTCTAAATTCATATTTCTTGTAACGATAGCAGAAGAAAGTCAGCATACCATACCAATATTAACCGCGTCAATGACTTCTAAAAGTTTTACGGGTTGTAGACCAGTTCATAATGAAAACCCAGAAGGAACGACTAAACCTACCCATACCCTAGGAATTGAACAAAATAACCAAAAGCGAAAACATGATGAGATAGAAACTACCATCCCTACTCACTGCTCCGCCTACCAACATGAGCATCTTACTCATAAAGCTGTTTATCGAGGAAAACGACCTCTATGTCAACAATGTAAGTTACATCATTATGGAGATTGTTTTATCAAGTGTGGAAGATGCAAGGAAATAGGACATCAGACCGGAAACTGTAAGACAATAAGAGCAAAACTACGAACCGTGGCTTGTTATGGATGTAACGGAAAAGGACATTATAGGAATCAATGCCCGAACTTCAATCCCAACTGGAAGACTAAGGCGGATGCGGAAGAAAACTAGAACTTATTAAGAAATCATAACTATGTACTAGTATGATCTCTAAGTTTAAGCAGAAAAATAAATTGAGGTTAGAACTCTTTAAGTTATATGTTCTTTTTCAAAACTACTTTAGTTACGATGGATGTAATCTAAATAAATTATCTTTCAACTCTATGAAATCTCTATCTCGTAACCATTCTATTATAATCCAAATTTGCGTTTAGCCTTCATATCTATTCTATTTCTCCATACCCTATTTGTAGACATTACCCAGTGGAACCTTAGACGAACTCTAAGATTTATTTTGAGGTTACCATAAGAAATTCCATACCCAACCCTGTAGTGTGGACTGAAATTTTTCCTACTCTCTTGAAAAAAAAAAAAAAAAAAAAAAACTTTTTTTTATGAAGCTATTTTACAGAAAGAAAGCGTGGTTTAAATACCACAGTGACTGAACAAAACATTACATCATTTGATATTTCGTAAAGTTATTCGAGTCCAAAACTCTAGCTAAAGTCATTTATTACATATGTTCTATTTTCAAGTAATAAAAGTTATATGGGCTAAGTTTGTAAACATTTTGTGTTAAGGGTTATTTTTGACAATAACAAATAAACAAGGTAGAAAATGTCATCTTTGAAACTTAAGGGTGGAACTATCATTTGACCAAACCTTAGGGATTAAAGCGTAACTTTTCATAAACACTATTTTTATCATTTCTATTTTTATTTTCCCGACCTAATAAACATAATACGTATATTTTATTGACGAACCAACGAACGAACAAAAGATATATTTAAGGAACGAATGATCAGAAATATAAGAATGAATAAATAAGATAAAAACCTTATTTTGAAGAGACTTCATGTTGTCTCAATCCAATATTTAAACAACAACCAAACAACGAAACGAAACGAACAAATAAATATATAATCATCAGAAATGATTACTAAATATTGGCATAACAACCCAGGTTCCTTGTCCGGAGACGTTTATCAACTTTCTTTCATTTTGTTTTCCATCCAGATTGCTAAGGTGAGTGTCATAGCCCTCTTTTCATATTTTGAACTCTTTTTGCGGGAGATGCATGCTCATAACATTTACAAACATTGTTTGCTTTATATGATTTATGAAACACTATTGAACTTTTCCCGTATTAAACACAAGTAATTTCAGCAAACGTTACTCTTATTTTTATTGCCTATGTTAAGTTACCTTAAGCCAAAAAGACCTCCCATCATGGACCTCTAATCACCCGCGACTTAGGGTGAGCGCAAATATTGTGGATAGATCTATTGGGCTGACAACCCCTTTTTGTTACCGTAACGTAACCCAAAGCATTATATTTGAGATGAATAAAGAGATGTGGCTATCTCCTACCCGGGGGCAAGGTTACCTACATTTAATTATGGGGTAATTATTACATCATTAGCTCATGACTGTTGATGTTCTGTTAATGTTTTGCGTGCCATGAGACTTAGTGCAATAAAAATACATCTTTCCCTAATAATAATTGTACGTGTGGCAATTATTATATTTAATCTTGTGTTTAAATGATTTCCCAACTGAACTGGATGACGTATTTCTGAATAACTGAAACGGGCTTATTTCTGAATAACTAAACGAATGTATTTCTGTACAACTGGAACGAGCATATTTCTGAACAACTGAAATAGACTATTTACATTTACGAAACTCTATGAACTCACCAACTTTATGTTGACATTTTAGCATGTATTCTCAGGTTATTGGAAGCATGGCATGGCACGGGATTGGCTATGGACTGTCTATGTTATCATTCAACAAATAACATATTTTATTAATGTATTTTGGAAACTCCTGCTGGGACCTGCATATTGTAACTCTGATTTAAATGAATGATAACAATTTTATCTTAAAACGTCTCTTTTCGAGTCATTTTCTGTTATCATGACTATGAACTGTGAAGTAGCACCCCAACTTATATTTCCGCTGCGAATATCGAAAATGGGGGTGTTACAATTCCGGTCAAATTTTGTTACAATTCCAATTTACCTGTAAATAAAAATCACATTTCATCATTTACATCATTCCCAATCACAAATACGTCATAAAAATCTCTCAATTTCTTTCCCATTTTCCAATCGCAAATACGGTTCTTGAGTCATAATGGTGTCTACTCATGGTTCAGAACCTCTTGTTCTTGATGATGCTTTGAGAAATGCAATTATGGAGGTTGTTCAAGAGGCAATTGTTGCAGTCAATACAACATTGACCACCATGCAAACTAAAATGACTGCATTAACTGATCGAATTGATGTTTCAGAACTTTGCTCGTAAAGAATTCAGAAAGATTAGTGTTGGTGAGGGTACTAGTAACAGTGGAAATGGTTATGGAAGGTTGACTTTCCTAAATTCAATGGAGATGATGTTAATGGGTGGTTGTGTCGTGTGCAACATTTCTTTCTTATTGACATTGTAAGTAAGGATCAAAAACATAGGTTAGTTTCTATGCACCTTTATGATAAAGCTCTTGAATGGCATAAATAGTTTGTTAAGATTCATGGTGAAAATGTGTTGTGGACTGTGTATGAAAAAAAGATTACTTCTAGATTTAACAATATGTTTGAAGATCCTATGGTAGAAATTAAGAATTTGAAACAGAAATGGTGAAGTGAAAGTCTATCAAGAATAGCTTGAGGTGTTGTTGAATAGGCTAGAATTAGTTGAATCTTATGGAGTTAGTTTGTTCATTGGTGGTCTTAAAGATGAAATTAGTATGCCTCTAAGAATGTTTAAGCCTAGCACTCTTAAAGATGCATTTTGTTAGGAAAGAATGCAAGAAGCCACATTAGCTTTGACCAAAACCAAACCAATGTTTCAATTTGGTAGTTACAGGTCTAATAGTGGAAGTTATGCATATAGGTATACTACTAGTGTTGGTTCCACTAATTCAACTGCACTTAAGCCTGCCTCTTCCAATTTCATGAATCCTAGATAAACACTAACTGCATTAGCCTAACATAGCATACAATAGACAAACAAACATAGAATCAAAACAAACAATGATAAACATGTCTTGGAAAAATGGTTTTTGCAAAATGATTTTTTGCAAATTTTGTACACTATTTAATATATGTATATGTTATATATAGGTATACTTCGTGGTAGCTTTGTGTTCTCCTTGACGAAAGCTTCGCAACGAGCTAAAATGTGTTAAAATGGAGTTGATGCGAATGAGATATCGTGTCACAAAGTGAGGCACTTGAAACACAAAAAATGAAAAAAGGAGAGTATCCCACATCGTCCAAAACATGACGTGAAAGCTTATTTATAATGAAATCTTGGTATTCGCTATCAAATTCCTTTGGTTGATTTTTCTACACCCCCAGCGCGCGCATGTAGGTGTTGGAGTAATACCAACTGAAGGAATTTGATATCTATAAACAAGATTTCCCTTTTTCAATTTTTTGTGTTTCAAGTTCCTCACTTTGAGACACGATATCTCATTCATATCAACTCCATTTTTGACACATTTTAGCTCGTTGCGAAGCTCTCATCAAGGAAAATGCAAAGCTACCAAGAAATATAAATATATATAACATATATATAGGGAAGAGATCCGGAAAGAAGAAAAACCAAAATGAGAAGAATAAGAAGTGTTAATACAAATAAACCTTAAAAACGTTTATTTATATTTTACGATCTTATAATGTTTTGTCGATAACAAATGTAAAATCATTTTAACGAGATAGATAAAATACGTAAACGCTTTGAGCCAAAAGCTTAATAACTCATTTCATTAAACAAACCTTAAACATATCTAGTTAAACAAGTTTAAATAAAACTAAAACCATTTTATAAAAACACTTAAGTAAACTAGTTACTTACTTTTTTATAAAATACATGTTACTTGTAAATTACTAGAAAAAGGCTTGGATAATCCATGACCCAAAAACCAAGCCCATAACCCATAACCCATGGAGCTTGATCCATAACCCATAACCCATTTGCATGACATCATGCATGACTTCATAATGGGTAAACCCCATGACCCATGACCCAAAGTCCATAACTCATAACCCAAAGTCCATGACCCAAGACCCAAGATGTCTTTGACATCATTCATGACATCACTTGACCCATGGACCTTGACCCATAACCCAAAACCCGAGGAATTATAACTGGTATTTGTTAAATTACACATACCTTTTACCTAATAAAATGGACCAAATAGACCAAAAACTAACAAATTATGCCAAATATATTGTGTTTTTGTGTTTATACATGTGCAGGCACGGATATCGAGGAAAAGGAAAAAAATCAAGGAAAAACCCAACAAAAACGAGCACGAGAAATGGAAAGAGTATTTAAAGCGAAGGACGGGGAAGACATTCTTCATATTGATTCAATTTAAGCTCATAATTTCAGATCTAGCCCTTGTATCATTTCATAATTACAGATTCAGTCCCTGGAAATGTTTTCCTCACATGGCAGATTTAGCCCTCCAATCTAAAAAGTCATTCCTCATTTAATCCTATAACTAAACTCTTATCCCGATAAAATAAATAAACCTGATCATTAAATTAAACCCAATATCCAATCCATTCACTCAAGCCCAACACCAAATTACCCATTTCCAGCGCACACCCTCAATAATAAACCCGGATCCTTAGCTAACCCGTATTCCCACCTTTACCCCGGGTAAACCCCACAATTAAATCCAGCAAACCCCCAAACCATTTTACCGCCAATCACTATTCACCCATCCCCTCCAAAGTTACCCTGCAACCCAAGTTTACCCGTACACCTTATGGCTTTTAGAAGCTGACATGACACAAGGAATGCCACCTTGGCAATTTCCAACCCTCCCATTGGCTGATACACCTCACAATTTAATCCAAGGACTGCTATTGAAGATTGGAGAACAAGGAAATGATCAAGGGCTAAGATTGATTGATCCAGAGCCTTCTGAAACCCTAGAAGCTCACCTCAGTTCGCCTATGAATACGAAACTCTCCTCAAAGAGAAAGGCTGTCCAATTTTCATGTTTTAGAAAATTTAGGCCAATTTATTTTAATGTCATTTTAAAGCTTTCTTAGTGTAATTTCTCATATTTCAGTTGTAATCTCATTTTCAGTATTGTAATTTACATTTTGTTAATGAAATTTAAGTTTTCCCTTTTATTCACTTGGTCTCAATTTCTTTAAATCCTTTATTTACTGTTTATAATCTGTTTTTAAGCTCGATTTTATGTTCCATAAGCTTATATAAGCTTGTTATAAGCTTCTGTCCAAGTTAATTAGGTTAATTCAGTTTTAATCTCAATTTTCTCAGAAAGTCAACATAAGGTCTAATAAGCTGATTTGGAAGATAAGCTAGCAAGGGAAGAGCTTATTGCTGTCACTAGCTTGTCATTTGACAAGCTAGAGCTATTGAGTAGCTCCTCGAGCATTTATTTGCCCTGTTTTGAGCAAGGGCTTGGTTAGTTTTGTTATAAATTCCATTTTAGCTTATTTACAATTCATGTGCTTATTTCTATTAATCTCAGTCCTTATTTGAGTAGTCATAGCTTATTTGATCTCATTTGTGGTTATGTGTTAGACCTTAAGTATTTAAATCTCATTTTGCTCTTAAAAGCTAAAAAACAATCAAAAAACAGTCAAATAAGGCATAGCTTATTCTAGTGCTTATTTCCAATTTGAAAGTTTCTCATTAGATATTAAATAAGCTAGTGAATCATTAGTGTTTCAAAAACCTTGCTTAAATTGGTGATTTCTAGTTCTAAAAACCAAATTAGTTTCTTAAAGGGGTGTTTGGGTAAAGCTTGTTTTTGGTCAAAAGTTCATGCTATTGTTCATTTACCATTTTGTGATCTTTGATTAAGCTTATTTGGACCTTTTTAAGTTGTTTTCAGTGGGTATTATGCTGATTTGAAGCATTTTGAAGTTTTGAGTATGATAGTGCAAGTGTAGGAAGTGAACCGTGCATTTAAGCTTCTTATAAGCTTAAGCTTGTTTGGTATTCATTATTGGCAATTTTTGTTACAATATAGTGGGTAAAGTTCATGTTCCAAGTTTGGTTGAAATTCATTGAGTTTTGGGGGATTTAAGGCCAAAATACTCCAACTGTTACATGAGAAACTATCAATACATCAGCAGCCTAAATTGGTTTTCAACTTATCTTTTGGATTTTTAACTTCTTCATTATAAGCCAAAATAAGCTCAAATTTTGTACTAGTAATTTTTGGTTGCCTATTAAGTTGTTCCACATTTTTTAGAATTTTTTAGTTAGCTTTTAGGTAGCTTTTTCAAGGCTTAAAATCACCTCAGTAGCTTAATTTAAGCCTGCACTCAGTAGCTTTTAGCTTATTCTTTCTTAGATTATAATCAATCTATTTCAGCTTATTTCAGTCCTTTTTATAGCTTAGATTAGCTTATAGCTTATTTGAACCTAGCCTTCGCTTAATAGTTTTGGGATATTTGATCTTTGCTTGTTTTAATTGGTTTATTACTTGTTTTTATCTTATATTTCATTATTTGTAGTATAAAAATCCATTATCCCACTTATTTCACTGTTCGACACGTTTCACGAACCCGAATCAATAAATTCCATTCATCCTTCGACGGGGAAAAACGACTCGGGTTACACATATTTCCTTTGTGTATCCTTTGGACTATAATTGACTCGTATCAATTTTTGGCGCCACTGCCAGGGAGGGTTGAAGTGAGTTCATGATTTCGTTTTTTGATTCGTGTTTTGAAGACCCTTCTCCCGGGAAGTTATTATTTTTCTTCGTAAATATTTTCAAAAATATAAAATCCAAAAAAAAAAATTCAAAAAACCATTAACACTTTTCCTAAAGTGTTTACAATACCAAAAAAATTGAAAAACAACAAAACAAATCGTGAAATCATTTGATTTCGGATTATCTTTAGATTATAACCTATACAAGTGGTTTAAGGTTGGTTTGACATTAAATTGACAAACCGAAAGAGGCGGGTTTTTAATCAGCTTTCGAGCGGACCTTTGCTTCTCCGCCACTCTGCGAGTAGTCTTGAGAGAAACGAATATCGGTTGAGGGATCGATCCCAAAAGTATTGTGTTTATTTTTATTTCTTTAATATAAAAACCAAAAAGATTTTCCTTTTGTAAATTCATTTTTATTTTAAATTTATTTTTGGTATATGCTCACCCGTTCCAAATCAAACTTAATTGATAAATCTTCTCTCATTCCGACGCATCGTTCTCATCGACGCAAAAGAGTAAACATACCCGAGTTACGTACTCAAGTTGATACTCCTATTACCGAAATGGCCGAGGATCAACGTACTATGCAAGAGTTACTCCAATGTCCCACCGTGGGATACGGAGATGCTATTATTGTACCACCGATTCATGATACAACTTTTGAGCTTAAAACTGGTTTAATACAACTCGTCACGGGAAATCAATTTCATGGTTTTGAGAGGGAAGATCCCAACACAAACATCCGATGGTTTAACAAGTTAACCTCAACACTAAACTTTAAGGATGTCCCTCATGATACTATCAAATTGATGTTATTCCCATTTTCCCTCGAGGGCAGCCTGGATTTGGCTTGAAAAAGAACCCCCTCAATCGATCAATACTTGGGAAGATCTCGTCCATAAATTCATGAATTATTTATTTCCTCCGTCTAAAATGACTAATCTCAGGAATGAAATCACAAATTTCCAG
The DNA here is from genome assembly GCA_021014915.2 of Artemisia tridentata subsp. tridentata. Taxonomy (NCBI): domain Eukaryota; kingdom Viridiplantae; phylum Streptophyta; class Magnoliopsida; order Asterales; family Asteraceae; genus Artemisia; species Artemisia tridentata. The sequence continues at coordinate 316,059,197 of CP139506.1, read as the reverse complement.
CAACGTTTTGATGAGAATTATGGTGAGGCATGGGAACGATTTAAGGATCTCTTACGTAAATGTCCACATCACGGTTTTTCTGAATTACATCAGATCGATACGTTTTATAATGCTTTTACTCAATCGGATCAAGATTCACTCAACGCAGCCGCCAGTGGCAATATCTTGAGTCGAATGCCGAGAGATATTTTGACGATTATCGAGAACAAATCTAAGGTTCCCACTTCTAGAAACAAATTGGTTGTTTCAAAAGTGAGTACCAATAATTCTAGCACAGATGCTCGGATTGACAAACTCACGGATGCTATCCACACTCTAGTTCTCTCTAAACAAAAGAAACAATCTTCTCCAGCCGCTCAAGTCAAAGCGGTGGAAGAAAATTGTGTTATATGTGGTGGTCCCCATCCTTATTATGATTGTCAAGCTACCGATAGCCAAGTTTGCAATGCTACCGTAGCAGCTGCAAATTACAATCAAAATCAAGGATTTCATCCTAAAGGTGAAGTTAACTACCAAGCTAACAACCAAATGGGTCCACCCTGTTTTACACCCGTGCAAAACAATCAAAATCGTTTTCATCAAACCAACCAAGGTTATCAAGTAAACCAAAGTTACAATCAAAACCGCGAAAACAATTCTAATCAAAACTATCAAGCTCAACCGCAACAAGTTTATCAATCTCCTCCTTCTCAAGTTGCACCTTCTCCCGACTTCTCAAACTATATGAAGACAACCGATGTTAACATACGAGCCATGCAGAATCAAATTAATAACATGAGAGTTGAACTTCGAAAAGAGATTGATACGACGTTGACTCAACAAACAAACGAGCTTAAGCAAATGATGAGTGGTTTTTTACAAATGAATCAACCCTCAACCTCGGGTACATCTTCTCTTCCTAGCAATACAATTGCTAACCTGAGGGGTGATATGAAAGAAATCACCACCCTAAGTGGTGTATCTTATGATAGACACACGGTTCCGACTACCTCTTCTTCTCTTCCTCCCAAGGTAGTGGAACGTGAGACCGAGGCGACAAAGGACATGGTGCTTCCTACTAATAACGAAAGTACCAAAGACGTCCAACCTCCGGTTGTCCAAGTGTCTGAGCCAAAAGTTTCTCCCGTTCATCATCAAAAGTCTAATCCTAAACCGTCAATTCCGTATCCTTAAAGGCTTAACAATCAGAAGCTCCGTGAAAAAACTAACTATCAAATGGAAAAATTCTTCCAAATCTTTCAAGATTTACATTTCGATGTTAGCTTCGCGGATGCTCTTCTTCTCATGCCTAAATTTGCTTCGACTTTTAAAAGCTTATTGAGTAATAAAGAAAAATTGTTTGAAGTAGTAAATACGCCGTTAAAGGAAAATTGTTCGGCGGTTCTCCTAAAGAAGTTACCCGAAAAAACTTGGAGACCCCGGCAAGTTTCTCATCCCATGCGATTTCCTGGGAATGATTGAGTGTCTCGCCTTGGCTGATCTTGGCGCTAGCATCAATCTCATGCCATTCTCCGTTTGAAAAAATCTCTCTCTTCCAGAACTGACCCCTACACGTATGACTCTTGAGCTAGCCGATCGGTCGATTACTCGTCCACTTGGAATAGCCGAGGATGTCTTTGTCAAAGTGGGAAAGTTCCATTTCCCCGCCGATTTTGTGGTTGTAGATTTTGATGCTAATCCCCGAGTTCCTCTAATTCTTGGAAGATCGTTCATGAGGACCAGGCGTGCTTTGATTGACGTATATGCTGAAGAAATAACGCTGCGGGTGGATAATGAAGCCGTGACCTTTAATCTTGATCGAACTTTCAAATACTCCTCCAATTCTGATAAATTCTCGGTTAACCGAATCGATGTAATAGATGTTTAGGAGTATGCTCAAAAAGTTCTAGAATTTTCAAACGATTCTCCGAGTGGCAATCCCACTCCGAATTCTGAACCAATCATTTCCGACTCTTCCCATTTTCTCACACCGGTTGAGGGAAGTGTTTTCACTATGGAAGGGCTCGATGTTTTCTTTAATGATGAGCCAATTTCACCGGAAATTGATGCTACCGTCTCTAATCCGGAGGGAGATATTCGTTTAATTAAAGAATTGCTATACAATGAGCCATCACCTTCAATCCCTCCGACGGAAATTAATTTGGAAGAAATAAAAGAAGAAAAGCCGTCTAAATCCGTTCATGTTGTTAATTCTAAATCAGAAGAACAAAGTAGTGGCAGTACCACTTCTAGAATTAATTCTCTTCTTGAGGAGTTCACCGATAAACTCGCTCACATCGATCCAATCCCGCCGGGGGATAAGGACGATGAGTTTGATTTTGAATCTGATCTTAAAGAATTGGAATTTTTGCTGAACCGTGATTCGTCTAAATGTGATTCTTATCTCGAGGAGTTCATCGATGAACTCGCTCACGATGATCCACTTCTATCAGATGATGATAATGATCTCTTTGACTTTCATGCTGATTGTAAAGAAGTTGAGAATCTTTTGTACCATGCTCCATCATCTGATTCTTACACCAAGCTTAATGATTTACAAAGTGATGACGATCTCTTCGATTTTGGGGCCGATCAAACCGAATGGAAAAATCTTTTATATGGCAAACCTACAGATGATAAACCCATTGATGAAAAAGGCCTTAAAATGGAAACCATAATTGAAGATGCTACAATTTTTTCAAATGACTTATCTCCTCATTCACCCGAGGATGATTTCCTTTTCTCCATTGAATCTTCCATCGAGTACCTTGCTGAGTTTTCTTGTGAAGAAAAAGTGTTTAATCCAGGCATACTCGATGATGGTGAAATTTATCCTTTGATGAAATTGACTCTTGATAAGAATTTAAAGTTTCCTGCCTCATCTAAGGAACTTTTAATTCTGCAGAAAAGTGATTCCCCTCTGCTTATTTCTAATCAAGAACTCCCGTTCTGCATGGAGTTATCTCTGATTGAAACTTTACTATCGTTTCCAACTAGAAATGAGGATACCATTTTTGACCCCGGCATCTCCGCTTATAGTTTCTACTATCTCAAGCCGTGGGTATCTCATCGGAGTGGAACTTTCATGTGCTTCAATGTTTATTTGAATGAAAGTCCGATGGAGATTTTCTCCTTCCACATGCTCCCCCAAGAACAGCTAAATTCGGGGTCGATTCAAGCTACACAACTCGGTTAACAAAACAAAGCGCTTCGTGGGAGGCACCCCATGTTTATCCTTCTATCTTCTTTCTATTTTCTTTCTAATAAGTAACGTGAGGAGGTCTACCTCTTCCATTTCTCGTGTTTCGTGGTTGTTTGTGCTGTGTCCAGGATTTGCCCGAATTATGAAGACTCTCGTGCTCGTGGTTTTTCTTTTCTCCACTCGAGTTTCATCATTCGTTTCTCATCCGATATCCTAAATCTTATCATTTAACGTTTATCTTTTGGCATAATTAATAAATGGCCTTAGATTTATGTAGGAGAACCCTTACCTTTAAGACATTGAGGACAATGTCTCGTTTTAGTCTGGGGGGTGATCTTTCGATCTGATTTTTGCCTTGCAATTTTTGCCGTTTACTCTCGCAACCCCGTTTTTTCCTCCCAAAAAAATGAAAAAAAAAGTCCAAAAAAAAAAAAAAAAAAAAAAAAAAAAAAAAAAAAAGTGGGAAAATTAAAAAAAAAAATTTGCAAAAATATAATAAGTATTTTGACACTTTGTTGATTTTCCGCTGGAGAGAGTATGAATAAAATTCTGACTTGACCGGGCGTGTTAAACCCTAGCTTGTTCACTTAACTTACATAATCAATAAGCTTTTGCTAGTCTTTTATACAAGGAGCTATAAAACGTGAATTCTTTCTAAGAGTTTGCAAGTTCCCATAATTGACTTTATATATGCGTGGCTTGATTATTCGGCTAAGCATTTGCGGATCTTATTATTTAAGATTTTAAATTTGCGAAGAACGATAAATGATAGAGTTGTTTATAAGTTAGATTGCTAAACATGGAGTAGTTGGATCTCTTTAGAGCCCATCGAAGTTATTTGTGGCTTTTTAACTCCCATCAACTTCTCTTACCAAAAAAATAGTACTCTAGGAATAATTAAAGGTGCACGGTTTTGGCGATAATTAGTTTTTAATCCTTCTTTAGAGAATCCTTGCTTATAAGAGTTGGGTATACATCAAGGTACTGCCAGTGTTACGGTGTAATAGGCAACTGATTCCTGATAGTACGTGCTATTGTTTCTATTGCTATAAAAGCCGTAGGACTCGTGGTTTGGCACCAAATATGTAATGAATAATAATAATAATCCAAAGCCGATAAAAGTTTTCTGTTTCATGACGGTTCGCTCCCGTTGACTCAGACTTCAAAAAGGCGGAGGAAAAATATCCAAGTTCAAAATAAGACTCCCGATTCTTGACGGTTCGCTACCGTTGTCTAGGTTGTTTAAAAGGCCGAGGAATAATAATATGTGCTTAATAATGTTAAAAATGCCAAATTTTGACTCCGGGGATATCCTAATAAAAGCTTCTGTCACTGGACTCGTAGATGAGTTTTTTCGGTCGTATATAAAAGGGATATCCCCTAAATCGTGTTAAATCAGAGACCTAGATGTGGACCTCATTTTTATGGGCAACGATTTTCGAGGGAAGGATTCGAAACTACTTAGCGTCTAAACTTGGTGCCTTTATCGGACTAAAAACTTAACGAAATGAGAATATGAAGAAATTTATTTCTCACCAAAAATAAAATAAATAGAGGAAAAATAACTTGTAAATAACAATGGGTAGTGTTAGCAATCTAACTTGTAAATAACAATGATTTCGTTTTTAAGCTTAGTTTGGGGATTTGCGAAAAATCAGGGACGATGAATTTTATCCGTATGGTCACTTCTTTATGAGTTGTGTTTCCTACTCCGTGATCCTAAAAATTATTGTAAAATAATGAAAGTCAACATCCCGTCACGTATATAAGAGACAAATTCAAAAATAGAATAAATTGGAAAAACGGGGCGTTTTTAGAACTTTTGAATTCTTAATCTCTTTTGAAAATTTTGCTACTTTTCAAAGTTAGTAAAAAGAGGTTAAAAATTTTTGGTTTTAAAAGCGTGAGTTGATAACATTGCGTGTGGACACGGCAATATTTTGGTCTGGGGGATTTTGGTATGTGTTAAATTACACATACCTTTTACCTAATAAAATGGACCAAATAAACCAAAAACAAACAAATTATGCCAAATATATTATGTTTTTGTGTTTATACATGTGCAGGCACGAATATCGAGGAAAATGACAAAAATCAAGGAAAAACACCACAAAAAGAGCACGAGAAATGGAAAGAGTATTTAAAGCGAAGGACGGGGAAGACATTCTTCATATGGATTCAATTTGAGCTCATAATTTTAGATCTAGCCCTTCTATCATTTCATAATTACAGATTCAGTCCCTGGAAATGTTTTCCTCACATTGCAGATTTAGCCCTCCAATCTAAAAAGTTATTCCTCATTTAATCCTATAACTAAACTCTTATCCGGATAAAATAAACAAACCTGATCATTAAATTAAACCCAATATCCAATCCATTCACTCAAGCCCAACACCAAATTACCCATTTCCAGCCTACACCCTTAATAATAAACCCGGATCCTTAGCTAACCCGTATTCCCACCTTTACCCCGGTCAAACCCCACAATTAAACCCTGTCAAACCCCCAAACCATTTTACCGCCAATCACTATTCACCCATCCCTTCCAAAGTTACCCTGCACCCCAAGTTTACCCGTACACTTTACGGCTTCTAGAAGCTGACATGACACAAGGAATGCCACCTTGGCAATTCCCAGCCCTCCCATTGGCTGATACACCTCACAATTTAATCCAAGGGCTGCTATTGAAGATTGGAGAACAAGGAAATGATCAAGGGCTAAGATTGATTGATCCAGAGCCTTCTGAAACCCTAGAAGCTCACCTCAGTTCGCCTATAAATACCAGACTCTCCTCAAAGAGCAAGGCTGTCCAATTTTCATGTTTTAGAAAATTTAGGCCAATTTATTTTAATGTCATTTCAAAGCTTTCTTAGTGTAATTTCTCATATTTCAGTATTGTAATTTACATTTGGTTAATGAAATTTAAGTTTTCCCTTTTATTCACTTGGTCTCAATTTCTTTAAATCCTTTATTTACAGTTTATAATATGTTTTTAAGCTCCATTTTCGGTTCCATAAGCTTATATAAGCTTGTTATAAGCTTCTGCCCAAGTTAATTAAGTCAATTCAGTTTTAGTCTCAATTTTCTCAAAAAGTCAAAAAAAGTCAACATAAGGTCAAATAAGCTGATTTGGAAGATAAGCTAGCAAGGGAAGAGCTTATTGCTGTCACTAGCTTGTCACTTGACAAGCTAGAGCTGTTGAGTAGCTCCTCGAGCATTTATTTGCCCTGTTTTGAGCAAGGGCTTAGTTAGTTTTGTTCTAAATTCCATTTTTGCTTATTTACTATTCATGTGCTTATTTCTATTAATCTCAGTGCTTATTTGAGTTGTCATAGCTTATTTGATCTCATTTGTGGTTATGTGTTAGACTTTAAGTATTTAAATCTCATTTTGCTCTTAAAAGCTAAAAAAATCCAAAAACAGTCAAATAAGGCATAGCTTATTCTAGTGCTTATTTCCAATTTGAATGTTTCTCATTAAATATTAAATAAGCTAGTGAATCATTATTGTTTCAAAAACCTTTCTTAAATTGATGATTTCTAGTTCTAAAAACCAAATTAGTTTCTTAAAGGGGTGTTTGGATAAAGCTTGTTTTTGGTCAAAAGTTCATGCTACTGTTCATTTACCATTTTGTGACCCTTGATTAAGCTTATTTGGACCTTTATAAGTTTTTTTCAATAGGTATTAAGCTGATTTGAAGCATTTTGAAGTTTTGAGTATGATAGTGCAAGTGTAGGAAGTGAACTGTGCATTTAAGCTTCTTATAAGCTTAAGCTTGTTTGGTCTTCATTATTGGCAATTTTAGTTACAATATAGTGGGTAGAGTTCATGTTCCAAGTTTGGTGCAAATTTATTGAGTTTTGGGGGTTTGAAGGCCAAAATACTCCAACTGTTACATCAGAAACTATTAATACATCAGCAGCCTAAATTGGTTTTCAACTTATCTTTTGGATTTTTAACTTCTTCATTATAAGCCAAAATAAGCTCAAATTTTGTACTAGTAATTTTTGGTTTCTTATTAAGTTGTTCCACATTTTTTAGAATTTTTTAGTTAGCTTATAGGTAGCTTTTTCAAGGCTTAAAATCACCTTAGTAGCTTAATTTAAGCCTGCACTCAGTAGCTTTTAGCTTATTCTTTGTTAGTGCTTATCTGCTTTTGTTTGTAGCTTATTGGTTGTCCTTTAGCTTATTTAGATTATAATCAGTCTATTTTAGCTTATTTAATTTTTTTTATAGCTTAGATTAGCTTATAACTTATTTGACCCTAGCCTTAGCTTAATAGTTTTAGGGTATTTGATCTTTGCTTGTTTTAATTGGTTTATTACTTGCTTTTATCTTATATTTTATTATTTGTAGTATAAAAATCCATTATCCCACTTATTTCACTATTCGACACGTTTCACGAACCCGAATCACTAAATTCCCTTCATCCTTCGACGGGGAAAAATGACCCGGGTTACACATATTTCCTTTTTGTATCCTTTGGACTCTAATTGACTCGTATCAGTAACCCAAAATCCGAACTGGTACAACCAGATAGCCGGATCCCTTGGATTACACTGGCCGGATCCCTTTAGGAAGGGATCCGCCGGATCCGGGTGAACAGTGGACACTTTGGCCTATAAATAGTGAGCCATTTCTCTATTGTCTCACACACCTTTTATACATTCCTTCTCTCTATGTTCTAAACTCTCTAACCTCAAATCAAAGGATCTTTCTATGGAGTCTCTCTTTGTGATTCTCTAGGTTCCTTCTAAAAGGCGAGATCACGACCTCTCGAAGACTTGCAAGCTCGTGATATGAGTTGCTAGGATTCTTCTCTTCCAAGATCACAGAAGTGCATCTTGTTCTTTCTTCTTCACAAAAGGGTGTTATAGATGTGTTGAGTCGTTAGGTGTAAAAGGACGTTCGATCCTTTAGTCATGTTATGCTAAGTGTGTTGGTTTGGTCCGCCATGCTAAGGACCCGATATCTAGCCTTGTACCGGATAAAGTGTATACGACGAAGGTTTGGCTTTACCTCGTGGAAAAGCCCGGTATCTAGCTTTGTACCAGATAAAGTGTAAGCGATGTTGGGAAGGCTTCTCCGCCAAGTGAAAGGATTTTGTGTTGTGAAGTGTTTATGAACTCTCGAGTAGGTGACTCGGGAGTGGAGTATTGCAAGGAAGGTGACCTTGTAGCCGAAAAACTATAAATACTTGTGTTGTGGTTGTGTCTCTCTAACACTATTTCGTAGTTTAGTTTATATGCTTTATTTCTATCAATATCTATTGGTAATTAAAGCTTCCAAGATGTTAATACTTCTCAAGATGGATAAAGCTACTTATGAGATTACAACTGCTCAGGTAATTAAAAGGAAAATGGTCTAAGTATGTTTCTACTGCTGGTTATAGAGTTACTGCTGCTAATGAAGGTTAAGACTACTAGTGTATATTATAACTGCTGAGAACTTCAAGGAAATATACACTAACTAGTTGGTGCTGCTAGGCTTAATGTTAATGCTGCTAATTCAGAGTTTAACCTGCTACAAGATTTCTACTGCTAGAGTTAGAATTAAGACTGCTAGAGTATTTAGTTAATACTGCTGATAAGATAAACTGGTATAGTCGGTTAGATAATTATAGAAAAGATTCTTTACAGATTTATCTTGTATAGAAAGTTATTGTAAGCCGACTAGGACTCCTTAGCCTATAAAAGGAGGTCCTAGGGCATAGAGTTCGATATACATTATTCATAACTTCAAGGTTGTAAACCCTAATACTTAAAGAGTATTCGTATTAATAATATTGAAGTTGTTGATTTGTTTACAATTGTGTTAACTGGTCCTCTTAATACTATTGTTTAGATTCCGCATAAAGCTTAGTAATTCAACACAGTTTCTATACCTAGTTTTGTTAATTCATCTAGCATAACTAAACCTTTACAAGCTAAGGGAGTCGATCAAGTGTATAGTTGGGAGCAACAAGTGGTATCAGTGCTTTTGATCTAGAAGTTGTGATAAAGAAGAACATGTTTAAGCTCAAAGTTGTTCAGATCTTACAGAATACATGGATTCAGAATCTATACATACGATTACTGCATCTAAGGTTCCAATGCTCAAGTCTTGTCAGTATGAACTATGGAGAATGAGAATAGAGGAGTACATTCAGATGGTGGATTATTCTCTATGAGAGGTTATAGAGAATGGTGATTCCATACCAAAAACTGAAGTATCTGCTGCTAGTGTTAAGACTGTTGTGCCTATTAAAACTGCTGAAGAGAAGGCACAAAGAAGATTGGAGGTTAAATCCAGAAGAACTCTCATGATGGGCATTCCTAATGAACATGAGTTGACTTTCAATCCTATCAAAGATGCTAAGTCTTTGTTAGCAGCTATTGAGAAGAGATTTGGAGGGAATGCTACTACTAAGAAGACTAGGAAGAATCTTTTGAAGAAATAATATGAAAACTTTGCTGCTCCAAGTTCTAAGAATTTTGATCAGACCTTTGACAGACTTCAAAAACTTATCAGTCAATTAGCACTTGTGGAAGTAATAATTCCCCAAGAGGATATAAATCAGAAGTTTCTAAGAAGCTTGTCACTAGAATGGCATACACATACTGTGGTGTGGAGAAACAACGATGATCTAGATACCATAGCATAGATGATGTTGGGAATTATATTTTCATAGATTTGATGATAAAAAAAACAAGAAGAATGAAACATGAAGAATACTGAAATGATAAGCAAAATACGCTAAGTAGATTCTACTGCTGGTCTGTTCCTGCTGGTAGTGTATCTGTTTCTGCTGGTCTGTTCCTGCTGGTAGTGTATCCGTTCCTGCTGGTAGTGTATCTGTTCCTGCTGGTAGTGTATCTGATACTGCTGCTAGTACAAATGAAGCTGCTACTGATCAGTGAGTCATATTGCCGCTGGATGGATAAGGATGAAGAAGATATTATCCTTAGATAATATCTAGATATTTGTTCAGTCAACAAAGTTGTAAAACAAGATACATGTTGTATCTTAATGACTGACACATAACAAGCAAGTAGTAGACAAAAGCTTATCAATTTTGTAATGACCTCCTTTGTTCTATAAAAAGGAGATCACACCCTTAGATAAAAGTGTGTGTCACTGTATCACTATGTGAACACCAGTATGTTTTACAAGTGTTTAGTATGCTTAGAATTTAAACACATAAATGTGTTAAAATGTAAAACATCAAAGAGTGTGTGTGTGGGAACATCAGACGAGGGGTCTGATGTTGTTTAGTTTTGTTAAGCCTCAAGGTAATCAAGGTTTTCCTTGATCCCTGTTATTGTTTTAGAGTAACCGTGCTATATTTGATCACATAGCATTGGGGCTGAGTTTAATAACAAAGAGAAAGTTTGGCAAAACCTTGTTGTGATAGTATTGTTTCTTTCATAGAATATTTCGTCAATATTATCATTTTGCTCATCATAGTTCACCCTAGATTAAAAGGTTTAACAGCCTTGAGCCCATAAAGGATCACAAAACTTATTGTTAGTAACCTCTAAAATAAGTTTCCACAGTTGGTATCAGAGCGGGGGGCTCTGGATCTAGGAAAGGAAAAGGTTTTAGCTAAAGAAAGAAGAAAAATTCGTTTTTGCTTAATTTTTCGCAAACTTTCAGCATAGCAGTTTTACAAAGGCTATAACTCCTTCGTTAACCGTTGGATCGGGCTAAAATTTTTACTGGAGATTCTTGGTATATCAAGGTAGATTCTCACGGGAGGGATCTTCAATCTGAGCCTTAGGCTGCAAGATATGCATCGTTGAAAACTGCTGCAAAAACAGTTAAGGTATGGTCGAATTTTTTGTTTTCTTTCAAGGTTCACACACAAAGGGGAAGAAACACACACAAAAGAGAGTTGGTTCTTAAAAGATAACAGGCTTGTTTTTATTTATTTGGCGAAGAAAATTATTTGTTGCTTATTTAAAGATGGGGTGAAATTTTTCAAAATTGTGTTTTATCATACCTTTTCCTTGAAGGTAACTTGTTCGTTCGTTCAAGTGACTACGAAATGGCAAACACTTAAAAGAGATTCGTTGTAGTACTCAGTGTCTCATAAGAGATGAGTTTATTGTCATAAGACTAAGGTCTCCCTATACATTAGAATGGGTATACGTTCGAAGTCAGATTTAGTACAAGATATAAGACACAAGGATGGTTTATTCTGTTTCATCATCCAGATTAGTAATGGTTGGTTTTTCTTCATCAATCATAAAATCCTACAGAATGAAAGATTCGAATGGTTAACATATGGGTTTCAGGGGAAGCTTAAAAGTTTAAGTGTTTAACCATTTATTGTGCTTATGCATCACCACAAAGGAAAGTTATTGATTTTTATTACTGTTGATTAGTATTGCTACTGATGGTTTAAAATTTTACTGTCTCAAGTTCATTTTTAGTGCGGAAAGCTTAATGGAGGGTAATTTGAGATATTAGAAGGATAGATTGGATGTGTAGTATTAGTTTGTAGTTGTAAAGATCATATTTGTAATATTCTCTATTTGTTGATAACAAAAAGGGAAAGAGATGTGGTGGATAGCATAGATTAAGGGGAAGATAGTATGGTTTCATTCATGGTGAGATTTAGTTATCTCAATTTCTCTACTTCGTCTAGGGAAATTCGTACAAGAACGTGTTTGTTTTGTAATCATCAAATAGGGGAAGATTGTTGGGAATTATATTTTCATAGATTTGATGATACAAAAACAAGAAGAATGAAACATGAAGAATACTGAAATGATAAGCAAAATACGCTAAGTAGATTCTACTGCTGGTCTGTTCCTGCTGGTAGTGTATCTGTTTCTGCTGGTCTGTTCCTGCTGGTAGTGTATCTGTTCCTGCTGGTAGTGTATCTGTTCCTGCTGGTAGTGTATCTGATACTGCTGCTAGTACAAATGAAGCTGCTGCTGATCAGTGAGTCATACTGCTGCTGGATGGATAAGGATGAAGAAGATATTATCCTTAGATAATATCTAGATATTTGTTCAGTCAACAAAGTTGTAAAACAAGATACATGTTGTATCTTAATGACTGACACATAACAAGCAAGTAGTAGACAAAAGCTTATCAATTTTGTAATGACCTCCTTTGTTCTATAAAAAGGAGATCACACCCTTAGATAAAAGTGTGTGTCAATGTATCACTATGTGAACACCAATATGTTTTACAAGTGTTTAGTATGCTTAGAATTTAAACACATAAATGTGTTAAAATGTAAAACATCAAAGAGTGTGTGTATGGGAACATCAGACGAGGGGTCTGATGTTGTTTAGTTTTGTTAAGCCTCAAGGTAATCAAGGTTTTCCTTGATCCCTGTTATTGTTTTAGAGTAACCGTGCTATATTTGATCACATAGCATTGGGGTTGAGTTTAATAACAAAGAGAAAGTTTGGCAAAACCTTGTTGTGATAGTATTGTTTCTTTCATAGAATATTCCATCAATATTATCATTTTGCTCATCATAGTTCACCCTAGATTAAAAGGTTTAACAGCCTTAAGCCCATAAACGATCACAAAACTTATTGTTAGTAACCTCAAAATGTATGAACCTGAAGTCAAAGGGTCATCTAGCTCATCTTCAAACATACAAAACTTGGCATTTGTGTCATCCTCCAATAATAGTTCTGGCAGTACTAATGCAGCAGTTAATACTACTCATGGAGTTAGTACTGCTGGTACTCGAGTTAATACTGCTAGTTCTACAAACTTTGATAACTTGAGTGATGCTGTTATCTGTGCTTTTTTGGCTGGTCAAACTAACAGTTCTCAGATTGTACATGAGGACTTAGAATAACTTCATCCAGATGATCTTGAAGAGATGGACTTAAAGTGGCAGATGGCAATGTTGACAATGAGGGCAAGGAGATTCTTGAAGAAAACAGGAAGGCAGCTCAAAGTCAATAGGCAGGACAACATGTGGTTTGATAAGTCAAAGATAAAATGCTATAATTGTCATAGGAAAGGACACTTTGCAAGAGAGTGCAGGGCGCCAAGAAGTCAAGATTACAAGAATGAAGAAAGATCAAGGAAAGCTGTGTCGGTGGAACCTCCAAATTCTACAACTTTGGTGTCTTGTGATGGTTTAGGTGGATATGATTGGAGTGACCAAGCAGCAGAAGGACCAAACTTTGCACTCATGGCCTATTCTTCTTCTTCATCAAGTTCTGATTCTGACGTATCTAATGATTCTGGTTGTTCTTATAAATCTTGTTTAGATTCTGTTGAGGAACTTAAGGCTAGGAATGAAAAATTATTAGAAGATTTAAAGAAGTTAGAGTTAGATAATTTAGGCTATAAAGTAGGTTTAAAGTCTGTTGAGCAAAGACTTGAATTCTTTAAGCAGAATGAGATTGAGTTTGTAGAGAAAGTTAATGTTTTGGAAAGAAAACTTTATCTTAAAGAGAATGAAATTCAAGAACTTACTAAGAGGTTAGAACAGGCTAAAAGAGAAAAGGATGCAGTTCATCAGGAAAAAAAAAATCAATGTAAAGTGAATAAGATTGAGTTTGCATCTGAAGGTGTAAATAAGATAATTGAGTGTCAACTTATGAGGAAAGGTAGTGGTATAGGTTATAATGAAGTTCCCCCTTCTATTACAGGCAAATTTCCACCTCCTTTACCTGAATTGTCTTGTTTAATTGAGTCTGATGATAAGTCTGTAGGTGAGAATAGTAAGTCTAATGAAGAGATGCCTAAAGTTGAAAAGAAGAGTTCTGTTGCACCTATCATTGAAGATTGGGTGTCTGATGATGATGAAGATCAGGTTGAGTCTACACTTAAAGTTGAATGTAAGACAGTTAAACCTAGTGTAGAAAAGGTTAAGTTTGTCAAACCTAGGTTTGGTGATAAGTTTTCTAGGAAAATTGTTGATTACACTGAGCAACATAGGAGCAACACACACAGTCCTAGAGGGAATCAAAGGAATTGGAATAACATGATATCTCAAAGACTAGGAAGTGATTGGCAAATGTTTAACAATGCTTGTTATCACTGTGGTAGTTTTGAACATTTATAGGATAATTGTTTTTACTATCAAAAACGTGTTTGGAACTATGCTAGGAGGGTGAATCACCAAAGTTTTTTTTTAATAAATACTCACCCAAATGCTAAGAGAAATATAGTTCCAAGAGCAGTGTTAATACAATCTAGACATGTATCAGTTAATACTGGCAAGCAAAATATTTTTAAACCAGCAGTATTAACTAATACTGGTAGACAAGATGATACTGCTTCCACCAAAAGAACAGTGAATGGTGCTAAATCCAGGTTACACTTTTCAAATACAACACATTCATCTATAAAAAGGCCTATTCAAAAGAATACAACATTTAGTGCTGCTAAGGTAAAAGCAGTAGTTTTTACTGCTAAGCTAAAAGCAATAACAGATACTGTTTTGGGAAACCATTTTTATGTTGTTAAGGCCTCAGCTTGTTGGGTCTGGAAACCAAAAGTTAAAGTTTTAGATCATGTCTCCAGACACAACAGTGCATCCATAGTTTTAAAGAACTATGATTATATTGATGCACAAGGTAGATCCAAGTCAGTAATGGCTTGGGTCCCAAAAATGAACTAATTTTCTTACTTTATGTGCAAGGGAATCCATAGATGGAATTAGAGGATAAAGGAATATTTAACAGTGGATGCTCAAGGCACATGACAGGAAACATGCCCTATCTCATAGATTTTGTAGCAATTGATGGAGGATATGTTGCTTTTGGGAGTAATCCCAAAGGAGGGAAAATCACAAGCAAATGTACAATAAAAACTGGTAAATTAGATTTTGATAATGTGTACTTTGTAAAAGAGCTTAAGTTTAACCTGTTTAGTATCTCACAAATGTGTGAAAAAAAGAACAGTGTTCTTTTTACTGATACTGAATGTTTTGTCTTGTCTCCTGACTCTAAGTTGACTGATGAAAGTCTTGTTTTACTTAAAGTTCCTAGAACAGACAACATATTCAATGTTGATTTAAAGAATATGGTTCCCAAAGGAGGTTTGACTTGTCTCTTTGCAAAGGCCACATCTGATGAATCTAAGCTTTGGCATAAAAGGCTTGGTCACTTAAATTTCAAAAAAATGAATAAATTGGTTAAAGGAAACCTTGTAAGAGGTTTACCTTCAAAAGTTTTTGAAAATGTTGAAATCTGTGTTGCTTGTCAGAAGGGAAAGCAACACAGAGCTTCTTGTAAGACTAAGGCAGTGAACTCAATAAATCAGCCTTTACATATGTTGCACATGGATTTATTTGGACCAACATTTGTGAGAAGTTTAATGAAAAAGATGTATTGCCTAGTTGTCACAGATGATTTTAGTAGATTTACTTAGGTTTTCTTTTTAGCAACTAAGGATGAAACCAGTGGCATTCTTAAGTCTTTCATAACCATGATAGAAAACCTAGTTAATAAAAAAGTTAAGGTCATAAGATGTGACAATGGAACTGAGTTCAAGAATAAGGATATTCTATCTTGTGAGATGAAAGGTATCAAGAGACAGTTTAGTGTAGCTAGAACTCCTCAACAGAATGGTGTTGCTGAGAGGAGGAATAGGACATTAATTGAGGTTGCTAGAAAAATGTTAGCTGATTCCAAGTTACCTACTACTTTTTGGGCTGAAGCAGTTAATACTGCTTGCTATGTGCAGAATAGAAGTTTAGTAGCTAAGCCTCATAACAAGACCCCTTATGAGGTTTTACATGGTAGGAAGCCAATGTTATACTTTTTAAGACCATTTGGGTGTCCTGTTACTATCCTCAATACCATAGATCACTTAAGAAAGTTTGATGGCAAGGCTGATGAAGGTTTCTTTGTTAGATACTCAATGAATAACAAAGCTTTTAGACTGTTCAATAGTATAACCAGGTTTATGGAAGAGAACTTACATGTTAGGTTTAGTGAGAATTCACCTAATGTTGTCGGAAGTGGACCAAACTGGCTGTTTGATATTGATGCACTAACCAAAATAATGAATTGTGAGCCAGTTGTTGCAGATACACAATCTAATGAGTATGCAGGTACAAAAGCTAATACTGATGCAGGTACACAAGCTTGTAAGGAGATTGAAACTGCACAGAAGTACATCTTGCTACCTATATGGACTGCTGATCTACTTATCTCAACTCAAGAGTCAATGAGTTCACAAGCAGATGAAAATCCAAAAGATGATAAAGAAGATGGTGTTAAGTCTTCAAATGAGGAGGAAAAGCAGACTGATGAACCTCCAAGCAAAGAAAATGTGTTTGATGAATATGTTCAGGATGATAATATTGGCAGTTCTAATGATGTTAATGCTGCTAGTAATGATAACAGTACTAATTGCACTAACAATGATAAAACTGCTAATAATGCTGATAAGGAAGGCATTGCTTTTGATAAAAGATAAATATCTAATTGATCCAAACATGTCTCCTTTGGAGAATATATATGCTAATACAGATGATGAAAAAGTTGGTGCATAGGCTGACATAAACAACTTGGATGTTACTATTCCTGTTAGTTCTATTCCAACTACCAGAATTTACAAGGATCATCCTAAAGAATAAATCATTGGAGAAGTGCAGTCTTCTGTTCAAACAAGAAGAATAACAAAGAATTTGGAGGAATAAGGTTTCTTTGCAAGATCCCTTCATCAAAGAAACAGTCATAAAGACCTTTAAAACTATTTGTTTGCTTGTTTTCTATCACAAGTAGAACCCAAGAATGCACATAAAGCATTACAGGATCCAAGCTGGGTGGAGGCTATGTAAGAAGAGCTTCTACAATTAAAGCTACAAGAAGTTCGGACCTTGGTAGATTTGCCAAATGGGAAGAGGGCAATTGGTACTAAATGGGTTTTCAGATGCAAAAAGGATGAAAGAGGCATTGTGATTAGAAACAAGGCAAGATTAGTTGCTCAGGGATACACTCAAGAAGAAGGCATTGATTATGATGAAGTATTTACCCCAGTTTCAAGAATTGAGCTATAAGGTTGTTCTTCGCTTATGCTTCATATAAAGACTTTGTAGTGTATCAAATGGATGTGAAGAGTGTTTTTCTATATGGGACAATTGAAGAAGAAGTACATGTCTCTCAACCACCTGGATTTGAAGATCTTGACTTTCCTGATAAGGTATATAAGGTGGAAAAAGCACTTTATGGTTTACATCAAGCTCCTAGAGCTTGGTATAATACATTGTCAACATACCTGTTGGACAATGGTTTCTATAGAGGGAAGATTGACAAGACTTTTTTTTATCACAAGACACAAAGATGATATCTTGATAGTTCAAGTTTATGTTGATGATATTATCTTTGGATCAACAAACAAGGAGTTATGTGTTCAATTTGAGAAGTTTATGCATGAAAGGTTTCAGATGAGTTCTATGGGTAAACTCACATTCTTCTTAGGATTACAAGTCAAGCAGAAGGAGGATGGCACATTTATCAGTCAAGATAAGTATGTAGCGGAAATTTTGAAGAAGTTTGGGTTTACTGATGTGAAACCTGCAAAGACAACAATGGAAATTTCCAAGCCCCTACTCAAAGATGAAGATGGTGAAGAAGTTGATGTTCACTTATATAGATCAACGATTGGTTCATTTATGTATCTTACAGCTTCAAGACCTAACATTATATTTGCAATGTGTGCCTGTGCTAGATATCAAGTTACACCAAAAGTTTCACATCTTAATGTTGTGAAAAAAATTTTTAGATACTTGAAAGGTCAACCTAAATTGGGCCTTTGGTATCCAAAAGATTCACCTTTTGATTTGGTAGCACACACTGATAGTGAAATTGCTGGAGCTAGCTTGGATAAGAAATCCACAACAGGAGGTTGTCAATTTCTAAGATGCAGGTTGATTTCATGGAAGTGCAAGAAACAAACTGTGGTTCCTAATTCCATAACAGAAGCTGAGTATGTGGCTTCTTCAAGTTGCTGTGGATAAGTGCTCTGGATTCAAAATCAATTACTAGATTATGGGTACAATTTTATGCGTACCAAAATATTTATTGATAATAGAAGTACTATGTGCATAATTAAAAATCCTGTTTGTCATTCTAAAACAAAGCATATAGAGATAAGACATCATTTTATAAGAAATTATTATGAAAAGAAGTTAATCCAAATAGTTAAAATTAATACTGACAAAAATTTGCAGAGTTACTCACAAAAGCTTTTGATGTGGGTAGATTTCAATTTTTGATTGCCATTATTGGAATGTTAAATCTTTGAAAATTCTTATCTCTTTGTGTTTTTGTAATGTTTTGTAGGGATTAGTACTGCTATATATGTCAATAATTGTTTCTGTTGCTAAGTGTAATTAGTACTGCTAGTTATACTTAGAACTGCTAGTTATACTTAAAAATGCTAAGTATAATTGCGTACGTGATTATTAGAGAATGTGTTTTTGTTTGTGTTTTGGTGTTCTTGGACTAATATTTTGCAGGATAAGTAATGAAAAGTGTTGGAATGCTGATAATTCAGTTGTTTGGAGTGAAAAACTGACTTAGTGCTACTGAGTATAAGTTAGTGCTGCTAAGCATAACTTACTACTGCTCGGTTTATGCTGCTATGTTTGAGAGTGTAGGGACGATTATGTAGCTTCTTCACTTAAGGGTTTAAATCCCTAATTTGATCACTTAATCAGTTTCATGCACTCATAATTCTCTCTAATAACAAACCCTAACACATTTTTATCATCTAACTTCAAAATCCCCAAATCACAAATCCTAACTCAAAATGTCGTCATGCAAATTTGCTGAGAGTCATAACATGGTTGCCTTTCTTGATAAACCCAAAGAGTTTGAAGGGTTCACAGAAATCATTGATTTCTTGAATGCAAACCCTATAAGGTTTGCATTAACTGTGAATCCTACAATATACATTTCTCACATTAACCAGTTTTGGTCTACTGCTAAGGCCATAACTATTAATGGAGATGTACAGTTAAAGGCTAATGTAGATGGTCAAGAAATACTTGTCACTGAGTCATCTGTTAAAGAATGACTTCAACTAGCAGATGATAATGGTGTTGTGTGTCTTAAACTATGCAATTTTTTATGGTCTTGAAAACATGGGGTATGAGAAGAAAAATGACTTTTTGAAATTTTACAAAGGACTCTTCTCACCTCAATGGAAATTTTTAATCCATACCTTCTTACATTGTTTAAGCCCTAAAACAACTGGCTGGAATGAGTTTGGCACTAATATGGCTTCTGTTGTAATATGCCTAACCACAGGACATAAGTTTGGTTAAGAACTTGGATACATCAAGCAACTATTTTCTATATCCAAGATTTTTGCAATGGTTTTTGGATTAACAACTTTCTCAACAGAAGGTTCACAAAAGAACATTTGATGCACCCTTGCTCACAAAGAAACTGTTTGCAAACATGAGAAGGGTGGGTAAAGATTTTTCTGGGAAAGTGACACCATTATTTCCTAATATGGTGGCATTTGTCCAATCTCAAAACTAGGGTGAAGGTTCAGTAATCCCAACTGAAACACATCACACACCCATAATTTTACCATCCACATCACCACCTAAAAAGACCTATACTCGTAGGTTCACCAAAAGGGGCACTCAGCTACCTCAGGCTAGTGCTAGTATGGATGCATATGAGGCTACCCATCAGGAGTTGGGAGGTAGTTTGGAAAGGGCTACCACTACTGTTGCTAGCTTAGATGCAGCACAGGACAGTGGCAACATAACTAAGACCCAATCCAAGGCAACTTCTAATGAATCAAGCTCCGATGGAACTGATTCAGGTGAGGGAAACCCCAGGCGCCAAGAAACCAAGGGGGGCTCAAGTGCTCAAACTAGGTTTGGGGCTGAGTCTAGCATTCCCAATGATGCACCACTCGGGAGAGGTAACACACTCCAAAGTGGTGAGGGTAGTATTGAACTTATAAATGAATTGATGGCAAAATGTACAAAACTGTCAAAAGATGTTCTTGACCTCCAGCAGCTTACAACTTCTCAAGGTTCTGATATTATCATGTTGAAGAGAAGGGTTAGGTATTTAAAAGGAAGTTAGAAGTCAAGAACACAAACACGCAAAAGGTTATACAAGGTTGGTACTACTTCCAGAGTTGAATCTTCTAAAAAAGCACACAGTTTAGGGGAGGATGCTCCCAAAGGGGGGGGAATACAAGCACAGCTTTAGGGGAGGAAACTGGGGTAGAAAATGATGAGATGGTTGCACCAGTGGTTGATGAATTTGTGGAGCAGGTGGAACAAGTTAATACTGCTAGTGAGCAAGTTACTGCTACTAGTGAAAAAGTTTCAGCTGCAGAGCAAAAAGTTACTACTGCTGCTACTATTGATGATGAGCTTACTTTGGCTCAAGCTATGATTGACTACTTAAAGAAGACAACAGCAGTCAAAGCAAGTTCAAAACCCAAAGTCAAAGGTGTGATTATCAGGGAACCAACTTCAACACCAACAAAAACAACACAATCACTACCACAACCACAAGGCAAGGGCAAAGGAATATTGATTGAGGAACCTGTGGTTAAAACTTTATCAAGAGAAGCTCAACTCTTAGCAGATGCTGAAGCTGCTAGATTGTTACAAGAAGAGTATGAGGAAGAAATAGGATAATTGCAGAACGAAGAAGAATCAAAGCAGAGAAATAAGCAAAGAAAATTGCACTTATGAACAAATGGGATGACATTGAAGCAAAGTGTGAAGCTGATTATCTCTTAGCACAAAGGCTGCAACAAGAAGAAAGAGAACAATTTATTGAGGCAGAGCAAGCTAAACTGCTTATGGAATTTTTAGAACAAAAGAAAAAATTCTTTGCACAAAAGAGAGCAGAAGCTAAAAGGAACAAGCCACCTACCAAGGTTCAACAAAGATCAATAATGTGTACTTACTTGAAGAATATGGATAACTGGAAGCAAGATCAGTTCAAGCATATGAGTTTTGATGAAGCGAAAAGTGTACCGCTTTTAAGGGGTCATTTAAGCCTTAAATCGTATTTATTTGATCAAATATTGCCCTAAATCGTTCCTTTTGTCATTTTAGGTACTTTTGAGGAGAAATCTGGAAAAGGAGGCATTTTGGACGTTTTTGGAGCATAAAAGTGAAGAAAACGGCAAAGTCTCAAAAATCGGCTAAAAGTTACTCTTGACGGCGTCAGAATTTACTCTGGACGGCGTCATGCCTTGGCAAAAAAAGTTGGACGTGAAATTTACTCATGACGGGCCAGTGAAAATAGCATGTGAATTCTGATGGCGTCACGCTTTAACTTGATCGAGGGCGTCACGGCTTAAATCATAAGGGGACGGCGTCACGTTCAAGGTTAGACGGCGTCAAGCCTTGATAAGCCAGAATGGATTTTGGAAGAGCTAAAGAGGGACGGCGTCAAGAAGGTCATCCGGGAACCCTAAAAGCGGCGAGGTGACGGCGTCACACTCCATAAGGTGACGCCGTCAGATCCAAAAGTCTATATATAGTTTTCTAATTTTTTGTCATTAGGGGGAGAGCTTAGTGTGTGGAATTTTGGGAGAAAACCCTAAGACGATTTTAGCTACTTTTTCTGGGCTTTTTGCCTTGAGATCTTCCATGTTTCATTGAAAGATAAGTTATCAATTAATCATTCAATATGTCTATGTGTTGTTTGATTCTATCTTATTCTTGTCTTTTGTTTAACATGTTAGGCTAATTTTATCTTGTGTTTGCTTAGATCTAATGAAACCTAGCTATTGATTATTGGTTGTTAGTGTGTTATTAGTTGTATTGGATGATTGTTTATCTATGTTAGGCTTAAGAAAACTGGCTAACTTCCTATTCGGTAACTTGCTTGAACGTCTTAAGAAACATGAACCAAATGCGTACTAAAGGTTTTTATGGTTGTATTTAATGCACAAGCGAATTCTAGTGATCCCATGTTAGGAGCTTCCTAGCCGGCTCGACATAGGAGTGAAGTAGGAGCTTGTAGAGTTGGGGAAGTAAGTACGCCACCCCACGAATGGTATTAAGGAATACACCCGTCATCCACGCAACTAATACACACTAATTAACCGGTAAAAGATAGTTAGGGAGTAAGGAAATCTAAGTAAACACATTTCTCTACACATAAGTTTCTCACCACATTTTATTTTCAGTTATTTAATTTTATTGCATTCGTAGTAATTTGGGTTAGTTGACAAGCAACTAATTCCGCCCACTCTTTCAAACCCGAGATTTTACTTGCTTTCATAAAAACTATAAAAACATAAAAAGAATCTTCCTCAACCCTTAGACCTAATTAGAGTAGCCTTTCACACCTAACGAACACTATTCCCTGTGGAGAACGATCAATCCCCCGTACTTACCACTACACTATACTACATCGGTCAGGTATACTGCCTGGTGGGGTTGTAAGCCTCTTGAGATCCCTCGAGAGGTAAAACCTGTTGTAAGGTTACAAAACCACGCAATCAAGTTTTTGGCGCCGCTGCCGGGGAATAGTTATTGTTTAGGTTGAATTTTTATTTCTAATAGGTCTACTCACTAGATTCCTTTCTAGTGAGATTTTTATTTTATTTTTCTAGGTTTTCTTTAGTCTATCTATTTTCTTCGTGTCTTTGTTCGTAACCATACCATCCGACATCATGGAAGATGGTAATATCCTTAACCACAACAACCCACCACCACAACAACCACAACCACCTCCTAGAGCCCGTACTTTAGGAGAGTATTCCCGTCCTAGCCACCATGGCTATCGAAACACCATTGAGCTCACTCAAGGAGCCAATATCACACCCTTGCGATCCGACACCATCCGGTTGGTGCAAAGCGGATGCGCATTCCATGGACTTCGTTCTGAAGATCCTAATCAACATCTCAAGGACTTTCTTAAAATCGTTGATTCTATAGACCTTGATGTTGCCACTCGAGAGACGACCCGATTGCGTCTCTTCCAATTCTCTTTGCGAGACCAAGCTAGTCAGTGGCTAGAACGTCAACCCGCAGGATCCATCACCTCTTGGGATGATCTCACCACTCGTTTCCTTGCTCAGTTTTTCCCACCGGGAAGAACTACCAAGCTAAGGAATGATATCTTGATGTTCCAACAACGTCAAGGCGAAACTCTCTACGAGGCATGGACTCGATTCAAGGACTTACTCCAAAAAGTCCCCCACCATGGCATAGAACTTTGGCTCCAAGTCCAAATCTTCTATGACCATATCAATCTCTCCACGAGGCAAACCATTGACCAATCGGCCGGTGGCAAGCTACGTGATCTAAGTGCGGAACAATCATGGGCTCTCCTAGAGGATCTTGCTCTTTATGACAACGAAAGTTGGAGTGATCCCCGTGATTTGAATAAAACGGCCAAGGCAATATCTTTGCCTTCTAACAATTCAAGCACTTCTGACCGTAGGATCATAGAACTTGAAGACCAAGTCAAGTTTCTCATGAAATCCTACGAGGCTCCTAAACCTTCAAGCCAAGTGAACAAAATCACTTCTTCATGTGAATTATGTAGTGGTCCCCACGACACTCGTGATTGCATGGAACTCCCCGAACAAGCTTTTGTGGACTACGCATCCTCGCGTACCGACGGAGCGGGAGACAAGTGGTACACTTTCAAACCCGAGCCAAACCATTACGGTGATACATACAACCCCTCATGGAAAAATCACCCGAACCTTAGGTGGAAACAAAACCAAAACACGCAACAACCCAATTCTTCCAACCCACCTAATCGTTTCCAATCAAGCGGTTCCAACTCGAACCGTACTTTCAACAACAATCCTTCCGGCAATGGTAGTACCGATAACTTTGAAGGATTGATGTCTCAATTTATGGCATCTCAAGAAGCTCGTTTAGCCAAGTTTGAAGCCGATTTCAAACAAAAACAAAGCGAGATGACCGATAAGATTGACACCTTGTTGAAAGCCCTCAATGACTGAGAAATGGGAGCACTCCCTAGCAACACGGTCAAGAACCCGAAACTAAATGTCAACGCTATTTCATCGGTTTCGTCCCCTAGTTCTTGTCCACAATATTATTCGGTCAATTCCATGAGCACCTGTTTCAAACAAACCCAAGTCGTTCCAAATGACCAAGAAGTTATGACATCCAAATTGGTCAACAACATAGTTGAAACACCTTCCACTCAAAACCTTGACGAAGAATTCAAGGAGCTCCACCTTGAAAGTCCGGTTGATGATGAGTTGGATGAGAAGAAGCTCAAGTTAGGCGAAAAAGGGACCGCCTTTGTTCAAAACAAGCTACCTAAGAAGTTAGATGATCCGGGCTTATTTGTTCTACCTTGCAAGATCGGTAATTCGGAGGCTTATGACACATTAGCCGATCTTGGATCAAGCCTTAACCTACTTCCGTTACCTCTCTACACCTCTCTAAAACTTGGAAAACTTGAAGAAACCGAGGTAATAATAGGCTTAGCGGATGGAAGTGTTGCTTACCCGGTTGGAGTAGTTAAGGACGTGTTAGTACACATTGGAAAACTAACCATTTTAGCCGATTTCCACGTCCTTGATATGGTTAGCGACCCTACATGCCCCTTGTTGATAGGTAGAGGATTTTTGGCGACCGCTAGTGCGATGATTGATTGTAAGGAATCTAAGATAGCGGTGGGAGAAGGAGATACTTGGTCAGTCTATGATGTTAAGAAACATGCCTATGATACTAGTGAGGAACCAACACCACATTGGCTAGAATCAAATAGGAGACCATCTAGATATGGACCTTGGATAGATAAAGGCTTCATAGGACCCCAACGCCCATTTTACCTAGAAGAGGACTTTGTTAACCGAACACATACGGTAGAACAACTCTTGGCTAGGGACACCGAATTGGATCCATTTGAAGACCCTCTAGTTTTTAGAAGGATGATTGATTTCCTAGGAGTTTTGCCAATTAACCTAGGAATGAATAAGTGGATTTGTGAGGAAGATGATCATAAGTGGAATTGGGATAAACCACCCAAAGATGGAGATGGGTCATGGCATATTAAGATGACATTGTATGACCCGGATGGAGAGAAGTTTGAAAAGATATATCGTACTAAGCGGACCAATAGGAAACTTCAATCCAAGCTTAACCCTAAAGACGTCCTCGATGACGAGCTCACTTATATAGGGTAGCGTGACTTTGAGTCTAGCTACAAGACTCGTTAATAAAGAAAAGCGCTTCTTGGGAGGCAACCCAAGCTTTATTTGTTTCATTTGCTTTGTGTGTTTATTTATTTGTTTGTTTGATTTTATTTGTTTCCGTATGTGTGTTTAATTTTTATTACTATTGATTCATGTTCAAAAGTAAATTGTGAAAATGCTTTATGTTGTTTTTAACTTCGTCTTAACTACATATAAAGGTATTTTGCAAAAGATAAGTGTAAGGGAAATCTAAATCGGTTTATTAGAACACAAATTAACATGAATCGTAATAATAATAAATTAACATACATATTAGTGTGTTTGAGTCAAATGCTTGTATCGAGTCATAATGATGTTTTGCAGGATTTCCAGGAAGTAAGGTAAAGGTTTTTCCAGAAATTTTCCGGAAACTTAAAATGAAAATTTTTGTCAGGTCATTTCTGACGGCGTCAGGGGTTATAACCTGACGGCGTCAGATTTAATTTCCAGAAATTTTTGAAAGTTTTGTTTTCATAAAAAGTTTTTTTAAATCTCCAACTTATAATCTCCAGGAATCTGCAAAATTATCAGTCCACAAGCATTATATCCTTATATATAGATTTTTCCCGCCGATGTTATGCAGGTTTTCGTGTTTGTTTTCTCAGGTTTAACAGGTTATTTTGGACAAGGAGATGTTTATGGAATCAAGCTTATGGCGATGCATTAGTCATGGAGCTTCAACATTCTCTTTGGAGGAAGATTTAACCGTGTAATTTCATTATCCACCGAGCGAATCAGGGGAGTATTTGATTTCATTCTTTTACTTTTTGCTTTTACATCTTGTTACTTGAACATTGGGGACAATGTTCATCTTAAGTGTAAGGGGAGGGTAAAAGTACGATTTTAGAGAATGCCATTGCGCTTGATTTTTGTTTGTTTGATGGTAGATGTGTAATAAAACTGAGAGAAATACTTGTTAAGGTAATTTTAGTGCCAAATTTAAAATTTTTTACAACATATAAGAGTGAAACTTTGATCTTAATGAGCGTCTCACGGATAGGAGTTATATGACTAGCACAAAAACCGTACCACTAAAAAAATTTTCCACCCCAAATATGTGAGGTTCGCCCCTAGAATTGGTAGGAAAAGCATTTATGCTATGATGTGTGTACCGGTAGCACTTAGATTCTAGAACTTGCGTTAGGACCATTCCGAGGCCACAAGTGAGACTACATTCGTGTAGTTAGATTTACTACATGATAAGAGGCATTAGGATTAACCCATTGTTTTACACCTGTGTTTTTGTTATAATTACATTGGCTACATTGGTCAAGTAATTCTCCCACACCCTTTGCGTTGTACTCATTTTTAGTACACGATACCCCTAGTACACCCCTCAGAGCCTATCTTTTCGTTTCGACCTTTAAGCATTTTACTTAAAGGAAGAATTTGTTTACACCCCACTAAAATGTACACCCAAATCGCCTTAGCCTACCTTGTATGCACTCATTTTTAGTGCATTATTGTGACAACATTTGTTTAAACCCAAGTTAATTATCTAGTTGATTACATGGTTGCTAAGTCGAGTCATATCCTTGTACATATTGTTTTGGGACGATTGGGACTCATGGGTAAAGTACTAGTGTAATGGAGTAATGGGGAAGAACATCATTTATTACCCCCATATGTGCTAAATATTTTAAAAGTACTCCAAGTTTTTCAATTATCTTAATTCGAGTCATTAGATTAGTATTTGTAAAGTTATGTAAAAGTTCAAGTGTAAGGGGAATGCAATGCCCCTATGATGTATTATTTTGGATGGTAGGGCAAAAGTGTATGGTAATCTATTTGCTATGACAGGTAGTGAGAGATATTATCCGTTTTCATTTATGAGATTTATTTTGATGACACTTGAGAGATGTGAGTATCTAAACACTACTTGTGAGGTGCTAGTTTGTAATCTCCGTGCTTATTATGATTGAAGTGGAACGATTATTTGTTGTAATTACTTTTATGTTTGCATTAAATGACCCCTAACTTGTATTTTGATTAGAATAAAAGCGCATTTGCTTGAGGACAAGCAAATCTCAAGTGTAAGGGTATTTGATGAAGCGAAAAGTGTACCGCTTTTAAGGGGTCATTTAAGCCTTAAATCGTATTTATTTGATCAAATATTGCCCTAAATCGTTCCTTTTGTCATTTTAGGTACTTTTGAGGAGAAATCTGGAAAAGGAGGCATTTTGGACGTTTTTGGAGCATAAAAGTGAAGAAAACGGCAAAGTCTCAAAAATCGGCTAAAAGTTACTCTTGACGGCGTCAGAATTTACTCTGGACGGCGTCATGCCTTGGCAAGAAAAGTTGGACGTGAAATTTACTCATGACGGGCCAGTGAAAATAGCATGTGAATTCTGACGGCGTCACGCTTTAACTTGATCGAGGGCGTCACGGCTTAAATCATAAGCGGACGGCGTCACGTTCAAGGTTAGACGGCGTCAAGCCTTGATAAGCCAGAATGGATTTTGGAAGGGCTAAAGAGGGACGGCGTCAAGAAGGTCATCCGGGAACCATAAAAGCGGCGAGGTGACGGCGTCACACTCCATAAGGTGACGCCGTCAGATCCAAAAGTCTATATATAGTTTTCTAATTTTTTGTCATTAGGGGGAGAGCTTAGTGTGTGGAATTTTGGGAGAAAACCCTAAGACGATTTTAGCTACTTTTTCAGGGCTTTTTGCCTTGAGATCTTCCATGTTTCATTGAAAGATAAGTTATCAATTAATCATTCAATATGTCTATGTGTTGTTTGATTCTATCTTATTCTTGTCTTTTGTTTAACATGTTAGGCTAATTTTATCTTGTGTTTGCATAGATCTAATGAAACCTAGCTATTGATTATTGGTTGTTAGTGTGTTATTAGTTGTATTGGATGATTGTTTATCTATGTTAGGCTTAAGAAAACTGGCTAACTTCCTATTCGGTAACTTGCTTGAACGTCTTAAGAAACATGAACCAAATGCGTACTAAAGGTTTTTATGGTTGTATTTAATGCACAAGCGAATTCTAGTGATCCCATGTTAGGAGCTTCCTAGCCGGCTCGACATAGGAGTGAAGTAGGAGCTTGTAGAGTTGGGGAAGTAAGTACGCCACCCCACGAATGGTATTAAGGAATACACCCGTCATCCACGCAACTAATACACACTAATTAACCGGTAAAAGATAGTTAGGGAGTAAGGAAATCTAAGTAAACACATTTCTCTACACATAAGTTTCTCACCACATTTTATTTTCAGTTATTTAATTTTATTGCATTCGTAGTAATTTGGGTTAGTTGACTAGCAACTAATTCCGCCCACTCTTTCAAACCCGAGATTTTACTTGCTTTCATAAAAACTATAAAAACATAAAAAGAATCTTCCTCAACCCTTAGACCTAATTAGAGTAGCCTTTCACACCTAACGAACACTATTCCCTGTGGAGAACGATCAATCCCCCGTACTTACCACTACACTATACTACATCGGTCAGGTACACTGCCTGGTGGGGTTGTAAGCCTCTTGAGATCCCTCGAGAGGTAAAACCTGTTGTAAGGTTACAAAACCACGCAATCAAGTTTTAAAAAGATCAAGGAAGTTTTTGATAAAGTCTTCAAGAGAGTAAATACATTTGCTCCTATGGAAACTGAGGTGACAAGAGGTTCTAAGAGAGCAGGAGAAGAATTAGGTGTTGAAAGCAGCAAGAAGCAGAAATTAGATGAGCAAACTGAGCAAGTACAAGAAAGTGATGCTAAAGAAACAACTAATCTACAACAATTGATAGAACTTGCAAGTGATCATGATGAAGAAATTGTTTATGTTGTTCCTTTGAAGACTAAAGTACCTATCATAGATTGGAAAACTGGTTATTGTGGAAAGACTACTTAGTGGGAGATAATCAGAGTTGGTGGATAGTCTCAAAGGTTTGTCACTTTTGCACAAATGCTCAGAAACTTTGACAGGGAAGATTTGGAGACCTTATGGGCATTAATCAAAGAAAAGTATGGAGATTCTAGACCAGAAGACATTTTGGATAGAGTTCTCTGGGGTGACTTGAAGGTTATGTTTGAAAATTATCATGAAGATAGAATTTGGCATGATCAATATAAAAATAAAGTTGTACTTTGGAAGCTTTTTCAGTCATGTGGAGTTCATACTGTGATGATGAGAGGACTTCAAATCTACATGTTATTGGAGAAAGACTATCCTTTAACTAAGCATACACTTGACATGATGCTCAATGGTACTGTCAAACTTCAAGTTGATCATTGGAGTGACATGGTATGTCAGCTTCTCAAAAAAATAGAGAAACAACTTTATGGAGCTGATTATAAGCAAATGAGGGAATAGTGTTTGTAAGCATCCTCCTGGTGAAGGATTATATCAAGTTTAGGGGAGGATTGTTGGGAATTAAATCTTTCAAGATGTTAATACTGCTCAAGATAGATAAAGCTACTCATGAGATTATAAATGCTCAGGTGATTAAAAGGAAAATGCTCTAAGTATGTTTCTACTGCTGATTATAGAGTTACTGCTGCTAATGAAGGCTAAGACTGCTAGTGTATATTATAACTGCTGAGAACTTCAAGGAAATATACAATAAGTAGTTAGTGCTGTTAGGCTTAATGTTAATGCTGCTAGTTTAGAGTTTCAACTGCTGCAAGATTTCTATTGCTAGAGTTAGAATTAAGACTGCTAGAGTATTTAGTTAATACTGCTGATAAAATAAACTTGCATAGTCGGTTAGATAATTGTAGAAAAAATTCTTTAAAGATTTATCTTCTATAGAAAGTTATTGTAAGCCGACTAGGACTCCTTAGCCTATAAAAGGAGGTCCTAGGGCATAGAGTTCGATAAACATTATTCATAACTTCAAGGTTGTAAACCTAATACTTAAAGAGTATTCGTATTAATAATATTGAAGTTGTTGATTTGTTTACAATTGTGTTAACTGTTCTTCTTAATGCTATTGTTTAGATTCCACATAAACCTTAGTAATTCAACACAGTTTCTATACCTAGTTGTGTTAATTCATCTAGCATAACTAAACCTTTACAAGCTAAGGGAGTCGATCAAGTGTATAGCTGGGATCAACAATATCCAACACGCCAAAAATAAATTGACATAAGTCGATCTATAAGTTTTAAAAAGAAGTTTTAATTGGTAAAACTATTCAACCCTCCCCCCTCTAGCTTTCTATAATTGGCATCAGAGCTTCGTTACCAAGTTTCTTAGAGTATATTGTACTTTAAAAACTTGATACGATCCGTGTATGTTTTGAAAACTACAACGAAGGAAAAACTTTTGTAAAAATTAACTCATTCTAAAAAAAATAACAAAACTTCTATTTTTTGGATATTAATATTCCATGTTGTCTCTAAAAAATCCTCTTGAGAAATCTCTAGTTTAGGTTTCTTCAAAAACTTCATCATCTTAAAGGAAAAATGGAGTCTACACACTAGAAAAGAATCTATAGTGTCGCTTGACTCCTTTGCTAACAAGGGTAAAGGTTGCTTAAAAGAGGCTTCTGAAGTGCTTCGCATCTACGGTTTCAAAAACCATATTAATAGATTATACCAAAGGTATGTTTTCTTAATTAAAATTAGTTCTCTAAAAATGTGCTAATTGATTATGGTTAAAAGTTGGATTCATACATGTTTTTCTCTTTTATAAAAAATGTGTTAACATATACATAACCTCTTTTCTAAAAAGACATCTCTGTTGATCATAAAACTTGGTGTGTATCACCTAAGTGTCATACCTTCATGGATTATGTGTTATACACCTTATCACATTTTGTTTAAGAACTCTCTTAACAAACTCTCGTGTCTTCTCTAATGGTCAGGAATAGTATTCCTTTCCGTCAATTCATTCCTAGTCAAAAACCATCTACATACATTTTTCAATAAAAGGGTTAAGTCATCAGAAGAAAAATCTTTCACATCAATCAAACTTGTATTGTTCATCCTCATCCCAAATTATCTCATGACAACTTATCTTCTCTCTTATTTCTCTACTTCACATCTATTCATCATTTTTCAGTTATTTGTCTCGAGCACAAAAAAATGGAATAAAAAGTATTCTCTCGCTTAAACTTCTCAAACCATTGCTCTAGTTACTTATGTTAGGTCCTATAATTAATGTAACACAAGATATAAAAACACGTATAACAATAAGAGAATGAGAGAAAGATGAAGAGAATGGTTTATCTTAATTCACTCGATATAAAAGCAAGGATTCGGTACAATATGAATAAAACCAACAAGTAAATGAGAGATACAAGTGTGCTATTTATAGGCAAGTGTTTAGGGCAACACTTGCTTAACATCTTCTAGAAACTATTAACTAAACCACACGACCCATGGGCTTCTAATAAGCCGTGTAGATTAAACTAACTTAAAGCCCATAGAATTAAACAACCATGTACATTATATGACCAAGACTTGAATATATTTAAAATGTGTTCCTAACAATCTCCCCCTAAGGATTGGTCATCACGGTTGCATGACGTCTTCTTTGCATCTTTGGCTTCGACGTCTTTAGACTCTTTGTTCTTTGTTCTTGTTGTGATGTGATATAGTAATGTCTTTGTAACACCCCAACCCGGTAAGGGTAGAAGCATCACATTATGGTGACAAATCAAAGCATACATACATAATAAACAGCGGAAGTCTTAAACAAATGCATTAAAGAAGTCAAGCCAACACGGCTTAAGCCAAATACATAAGTTCCAAATGATGATAAATAATTCAAAGGAAAACCAATAATGAAACGAAACCAAGTCTAAACGAATGTCATGAAACATAAGGGTGATAACTAAGGTAAAATCCATCTAAGCTCTACTCTCATCCCATAGCAAATCCCAGCTCCTAGCTTAGATACCTGCCGCAGGAAAAGGAAATGTGGCTGAGCTTAAAAAGCCCAGTGAACAGATATATAACAAATGGAAACGAAAACAAATGAAACGAACATGATACAATATGGTGCATTGGGATAGCATAAGGTATAAGCAAAGGATACAAGGTAAGAAATGAAAGTGTAGGTCAGAAATCCAACACGAGCCTAAACAAATCAAATAGTAACCATAGAGGGGAGTCCTCTCAAATATATGTGAAGGACGTGTATTGCACACAGCATCAATCACCAAATCAAATCAAATAATATTCATGATATATCCCTCGAAACAAATCAAATCTAGGATGCATCCATACGCCCCCCAAACAAATAATCCTGGCCAATATAAATAATAAAGCGCGCATGTAGTAGCAAATGGGGACGGTGTGTAACATCACTCAAATACACACTAGAGTCATGCCATTGGTGCATCAATGACATGGCCATGTTACCTTCATGGCTAGGAACCAAATTTTGGCTCGGGTATCAAACTGAAGGGTCAAAGGTCCAAATCATTACAAAGGTTCAAATAGTCTAAGTCATCAAATCAATATCAAAGTCCAAATATCCAAGGTTCAAATCAAGGTTCAAATGCCAAAGGTTCATATCAAAGGTTCAAATGCCAAAGGTTCATATCAAAGGTTCAAGGTCAAAATGAATCAAATGAACAAATCAAAGTGTAGGGAGCATAGCAATGGCTTAGGAAACCCTAATGCGAATCAAATCAAAAGTAAACGAAGGCACCTTAACAAGAAGGGCAGAATATCTGTACCTTATTGCAAAGCAAACAAAGACAAAAGATAGCAAATACAGGAATGGATCAGGACCTCTCCTTCTTCACACCTAAAGGAGTAGAAGAGAATTACAATAGGTTTTAACTGCCTTTCCATTTTAAGTAACTTCTATTTTTAGCAGGTTTCCAAATTTAGTAAGTTTCCGTTTTTAGAAAGATTAAGGCATTATAGATTAGGTTAAGTCATATATAAGACATATTATGGACATAGGGTATGTTTTAGCAAGTTTCAATAGTTTAGGGTTTATAATGACAGCTTTCCATATTTTAGGGTTTTAAATGTAATTATACCAAAGAAGAAAGGTTTTAAAATGAAAATATCATAAGTAGCTCATTTTAATTCTTAAGTTATCCAGATTTACACAATTAGTCCTTTAGATTTCACAATTTACAATATATACCCCTTTAATTACATAATTTACACTTTAAGCCTTATGACATTCATAATTACACATCAAACCTTTAGTTCTTCAATTTTACACAATGTACCCTTAATTTAATATGTTGTACGAACACCCCCTTAATTTTATAGGAATTACACAACAAGTCCCTTAAGTTAAATAGTTTACAAATTACCTTTTAATTTACATTTCAATCCTTAATTATTCATAATTACACATTAGGCCAATAAATCCCCAAAATTACACATCACACCCTTATTATAATTTATTATTCGAAACCACCTTGATTTTCCAGAATTTACATTTTTAGTCCCCTTGTTTTGATTAATTACAAATCGAATGGATATAATTACATATTTACCAATTAAACCTTCTAATTACCAAATTAACACAAAATACCCATCTAGCATATTTTATACATTTTTCCCCCTGATCTTTACCACCTTACAAAAAATCCCAGTAGTTTGAATAATTACAAAACACACCCTTAACTATTTATTTTGCAATCGGTATACACTTTTTATTATCAAAACTAAACCCTAATTACTCAAATCATCATGTAATCATTACACCATCATTAAAGTTCATTAAAAGTCCAGATCTAATTATATAAACCCGAATTCAAATCGTGTTCAAGGTCTTTCATATTTTCCTTTATTTTACAAATGATCCGATTACTCTAAACAATTCGAAAACCATGTTTTAAGCTTCAACAATTCGAATGGCCATTTTTGTGATGTTATATGATGCATATAGAACCCACGAAAAATATAAATAAGATTCAGAAAAATCGCATGTATTTTATATAGTGTATTTACGTATTTAGGGTTTCATTATACATAATTTATCAAACGATCAAAATATGATGCATGGTTCGAATCTATCATTTTGTACTCGTTATATAAGATGTGTAGAGTGCTAGAAAAATACCAGGACTATTTTAGAATGAAAGGACGAAGCTTTGTGATTTTAGGTTATGCGGTTCAAGCTTTCGACACCAATAATTTACCACGATCCAACGAGCGATCCCAAAACCTTGTAGATATTTTTTCCAGGTCATAACCAATATAAGGAACGTAAGAAAAATGATAAACGAATTTTAGGATGATCGAAATAATTATTGGAGATTATACCTATCGGATGAGATTAGCGACAAGGAAAAATACTCCACGTTCGAACCAAGCAAAGCACGACCTCAAACTTATTTTTCTTAGCTTCTTTGAATGATGATCAACACCAGAAAAATGGTCCTAGGCTTCCAGAAATTCGGATGGAGGCGAAAAGAGTTTTTGTATGTGATTTGATTCTATCGGTAATGTTTTAGGGTTTTGAAAGAGTTTGTTATTATTAAATGGGATAAGACCGAATAGGGGGGGGGGGAATGTGGGATGGAAAACACGGCTAATACATGACCCAAATCAATTAGTATAGTTTCCATAATTTCCTTAGCATTTAAATGAATTTTGGATTAATTATAATGTATTAATAGTATTATTAATATTCTACATATATTTTCGGTACACACTTGTGTATATGAAATAATTTGGTACTTCACAAAATGTCAAATGTGGTCGTGGAATTTATTTTACTTCGTATCTTAATCATCTCCCGAAGTTTGGAATTCGTTTGGTATTTTATAAACTTATTATTCAAAGTTTAAGATTGTAGGGCATTTTGGTCTTTTACATGTTTTAACATTTTTGGGTATTACAACTTCTTCCCCTCTAAAAGAAAATTTTCGTCCTCGAAATTTGCAAAGAAGTAGAGATGAAATGAAACGGAAAGCAAAACAAAGACATACCAGATCAGAATACAAAATGAGGATAACTAGCTCGTATCGATTCCTCGGTTTCCCAGGTAGCCTCGCGCTCTGGGTGATTCTTCTAAAGAACCTTTACGAACGGAATGACTTTACTTTTCATGACCCGCTCTTGCCGGTCCAAAATAGCCTCCGGCTCTTCGGACAAGGACATGTCCGGCTGAATCTGATCAAGTGGGTAAGATACCACATGCAAAGGATGATAATTGTATCCCCTCAGAAGAGATACATGGAAAACATTATGAACATGCGATAACTGAGGAGGAAGAGCCAAACGATAGGAAACCTCTCCAATACGATCGAGAATTTCAAAAGGTCCGATGAATCGAGGACTAAGCTTGCCCTTGATTCCAAAACGTTTAACCCCACGAAACGGCGAAACTTTAAGGAACACACGGTCACCAACACGAAACTCTAAGTCGCGACGATGCTTA
The DNA here is from genome assembly GCA_021014915.2 of Artemisia tridentata subsp. tridentata. NCBI lineage: Eukaryota > Viridiplantae > Streptophyta > Magnoliopsida > Asterales > Asteraceae > Artemisia > Artemisia tridentata. The sequence goes on along the minus strand of CP139506.1, from coordinate 316,023,566 downwards.
TCAGCATAACTCTTCTGACGAGCACGAGCCTCCTTCAATTTCTCCATAGCAACGTCCACCTTCTCATTAGTGATCTGAACCAACTCGGGACCCTCAATAATACGCTCACCTACCTCGTTCCAACAAACCGGAGCTCTGCACTTCCTACCATACAACATCTCAAAAGGAGCCATACGAATACTCGCGTGCCAACTGTTGTTATACGCAAACTCCACTAAACATAAATACTCGTCCCAACTCCCAGTCCACTCTAAAGCACACGCCCTCAACATGTCCTCCAAAGTCTGGATGGTCCTTTCTGACTGACCATCTGTCTGCGGATGAAAATCCGTGCTAAACTTAAGACGTGCACCCCAAGCATTATGCAACCCTTTCCAAAAACGAGAAGTAAACCGTGGATCTCTATCTGAGACAATAGCTGACGGCACACCATGAAGTCTAACGATTTCCTGCTGAAAGATCTCCGCCAATTTACTAATACCATAGGACATACGGATCGGTAAGAAATGAGCAGATTTAGTTAGCCGATCAACGACTACCCAGATCGCATCATGTCTTCTACGAGTCAAAGGCAACCCCGATACGAAATCCATAGAAATCTCCTCCCACTTCCATGTCGGAATCTCTAACGGCTGCAACAAACTACTAGCCCTCTGATGCTCGATCTTGACTTGCTGACAAGTCATACACTTAGACACGAAAGAAGCCACATCATGCTTCATTCCACTCCACCAGAAATGCTGCTTAAGGTCCCTGTACATCTTGGTGGAACCAGGATGAATAGTGAACAGGGAACTATGAGCCTCCGATAGAATAGCCTCGCGAAGCTCGGAGTCATTAGGAACACAAAGCCGATCTTCAAACCATACCACACCAAAGTCGTCTACAGTGAACTCTGTCTGCTTACCCTCCTCAACATTCTGAACCACAGACCAAAGTTCGTCATCCTCCTTCTGAGCTTCCTTAATCCGTAGGATGAGATTGGACTCAACCTTAAGGCTAGCCCAATATCCGTCACAACCCCGAATACAAAACTCAACATCAAGAATCTCCAAGTCATTAAGAATCCGAGGCTCAAAATTAAGACTCGCTATCATGCCGGACTTCCGACTAAGAGCATCAGCCACAACATTGGCTTTACCCGGATGATACTGAATGTTAGTGTCGTAATCCTTCAGAAGTTCTAACCACCGTCTCTACCTCATATTAAGTTCCCTTCTGAGTGAAAATATACTTGAGGCTTTGTGGTCAGTGAAGATATCACACGACTCACCATACAAATAATGCCGCCAGATTTTTAACGCGAAAACAACAGCAGCCAATTCTAAATCATGAGTCGGATAGTTCTCCTCATAAGGTTTCAATTGCCTCGAAGCATAGGCAATAAATTTTCCATGCTGCATCAGGACACAACCCAAACCTTTCTTTGACGCGTCGCTATAGATCTGATAACCACCCGAACCAGATGGAAGAGTCAAAATAGGCGCGGATACTAAATGCTTCTTCAGTTCCTCAAAACTATTCTCCCGCTCCTCAGTCCAAACAAACTTCTCCCCTTTCCTCATCAGTTGCGTTAATGGCAAAGCCAAATGCGAGAATCCTCAACAAACCGTCTATAATAGCCAGCAAGACCCAGAAAACTCCTCACTTCGGTCACAGTGGTGGGTCTCAGCCACTTGGTGATAGCCTCAACCTTTGATGGATCCATGGTGATACCATCAGCAGATACAATGTGACCAAGGAAAGCAACTTGGTTCAACCAAAACTCGCACTTAGAAAATTTGCATACAATTTCTGCTGCCTAAGAATCTCCAAAACAATCCGAAGATGCTGCTCATGCTCCTCTTCAGATTTCGAATACACAAGGATGTCGTCAATAAAAAAAATAACGAACTTATCGAGATAATCGCGGAATACTCGGTTCATAAGGTCCATAAAAACAGCAGGAGCGTTGGTCAAACCGAAAGGCATAACCAGAAATTCATAGTGACCATAACGAGTGCGAAAGGCAGTTTTGGGAACATCCTGCTCCCTCACCCGAAGCTGGTGATAACCTGACCTCAAATCAATTTTCGAAAAATGCTTCGCCCCTTGCAACTGGTCAAACAAATCGTCAATGCGCGGAAGAGGATAACGATTACGGATCGTGATACGGTTAAGCTCACGATAATCAATACAGAGACGCATGCTTCCATCCTTCTTCTTTACGAACAAAACAGGCGCACCCCATGGAGAAACACTAGGTCGAATAAACCGTTCTCCAATAGTTCCTGTAACTGCTCTTTAACTCTTTTAATTTCAATGGGCGCCATACGATAAGGAGCTTTGGAGATAGGTTCGGCACCTGGAATAAGATCAATGCCAAACTCGACTTCCCTAGCAGGAGGAATGCCAGGAAGTTCATCGGGAAACACATCGGCAAAATCACGCACAATAGGGAGACTATCAATGCTCGGAGTATCCAAAGAGGTATCTTTAATGGATGCCAGAAAACCAAGGCAACCATGCGAAATCAAAGTTCTGGCCTTCATAGCCGAGATGATCTTAACTGACTTAAGAGGTTGCGAACCATGATAAACAAAGTCAGGATGATGAATATTGCCAAAGATCACGTTCTTGGCATGACAGTCGATGGTAGCCTTATGAGTAGCCAACCAATCCATGCCCAAGATCACGTCAAAATCAATCATATCAATGGGAAGCAAATTTGCGGGACGAATACAATCATCAAAACGTATGGGACAGTTCACAAATTCATGATCAATGATTACTTGGGTTTTCATGGGTGTAGAGATCGATATAAGGTTAATTAATGGTGTTGGGGTTACATTAAGTTTCTTTGCAAATGAAGTAGATATTATGGAATGTGTGGCACCGGTATCAAATAATACAAATACAGCATGATCACCAATGTAAAGAAAACCGGTAATGGTACCTGATGTGCTCGCCGCCTTATCACGAGTAGTAGTATAAAACCCGACCCGTAATGGGAGCTGGCCTAGCCGGGTCTGCCGGTGTAATATGCCTCCCCCGAGGACAGTCCTTCACCTTATGAGAAGAGACCCGCACGTGAAAACAACCACCGTGGCCTTGTGACAAACCCTCGGATGAGGCTTTCCACAAGTGGAACAAAGAGGAGGAGGAGGTAAAGCCTCAACAGGCCTTTTCTGACCTGAAGAACCCGACTGATGACTCGGCTGAGAACCCCGAGACTGATGATCACGAAACTGACGTGGGTTGCTATTCCCACTCCTACCAGAACCCCGCTGATCATGGCTCCTGAAATCCTGACGCCTCTGATAAGAATCCCGGTCCTGACGACCCCTCTGATCATATCCCTGGTCCTGACGACCCCTATAATCCTGACTCTGGCCCTGATGACCCTGTCCCCTGTAGTTCACCCGATTTCCATCCCTGTCTCTCTTATTCGAACCTCCATCAGCATGCAACATCTCAATGTTGCGGGCATCGTTCGCAACTGCAGCAACATCCTCATACTCGGTGTTCACAATACGATCCAACACCCACTTCTTCAATGCCCATTTAAAGTGTTTAGCCTGACGAAAAGCATTACCCGTAACCTCTGGTCCAACAAAACTAGCCAGCCTCATGAACCTCTGCATGAATTCCCCCGACGACTCTCGATCCAACTGACGAATAGACCCATACTCACGTTCGTACCTCTGCTGCTCAGCCACCGGAATATACTGCTTATAGAATATGGCCACAAAAATCTCCCAAGAACAAGTATCAGCGAAATCCCCTTCCTGTGACTGAACATACGCTGTCCACCAACTCAGTGCATCACCCTCCAGTTTAAACGTAGCCAAGCGCGTCTTGAAATCATCCGCGCAACCCAAAACCCTAAACAACTTCTCAACATGAGTGATCCAGTCCTCTGCCTCAGTGGGAGTGGCAGCAGACCTGAAAGATAGAGGCTTGAGCTTATTGAACCTTTCGATCCAAACATGAATACCAGCAGGTGGAGCAGTAGGTGGAGCACCGCCATCACCACTACCTGATGAACTCGCACCATTTTTGATTTCATTGGTGATTTGGGTCACCAACTGAGGAAGAGCAGTAGCCAACGCAGCGGATATCATGGCCTCGAAATCAGGGCCATTTGAATTCGATCATTGAAAACGATTAGCAAAAATATAGGGAAAAATAGGCACGAAAGGAAAGACGAAACAGAAACCTATGTCTACCCAAATCCTCACCAGTCAAACTTATGTCCTAAGTCCTAAGGGTCAAATCCTAGGGTTCATATGATTCACAGGCCATGGCTTATGTACTACAGGTCGCAACCTGGGCTCTGATACCATAATTGTAACACCCCAACCCGACAAGGGTAGAAGCAACACATTATGGTGACAAATCAAAGCATACATACATAATACACAGCGGAAGTCTTAAACAAATGCATTAAAGAAGTCAAGCCAACACGGCTTAAGCCAAATACATAAGTTCCAAATGATGATAAATAATTCAAAGGAAAACCAATACTGAAACGAAACCAAGTCTAAACAAATGTCATGAAACATAAGGGTGATAACTAAGGTAAACTCCATCTAAGCTCTACTCTCATCCCATAGCAAATCCCAGCTCCTAGCTTAGATACCTGCCGCAGGAAAAGGAAATGCGGCTGAGCTTAAAAAGCCCAGTGAACAGAATATAATAAACAGAAATGAAAGCAAATGAAACGAACATGATATAATATGGTGCATTGGGGGAAAAACATAAGGTATAAGCAAAGGATACAAGGTAAGAAATGAAAGTGTAGGTCAGAAATCCACCACGAGCCCAAACAAATCAAATAGTAACCATAGAGGGGAGTCCTCTCAAATATATATGTGAAGGACGTGTATTGCACACAGCATCAATCACCAAATCAAATCAAATAATAATCATGATATATCCCTCGAACAAATCAAATCTAGGATGCATCCATACGCCCCCCAAACAAATAATCCTGGCCAATATAAATAATAAAGCGCGCATGTAGTAGCAAATGGGGACGGTGTGTAACATCACTCAAATACACACTAGAGTCATGCCATTGGTGCATCAATGACATGGCCATGTTACCTTCATGGCTAGGAAACAAATTTTGGCTCGGGTATCAAACTGAAGGGTCAAAGGTCCAAATCATTGCAAAGGTTCAAATAGTCTAAGTCATCAAATCAATATCAAAGTCCAAATATCAAAGGTTTCAAATCAAAGGTTCAAATGCCAAAGGTTCATATCAAAGGTTCAAGGTCAAATGAATCAAATGAACAAATCAAAGTGTAGGGAGCATAGCAATGGCTTAGGAAACCCTAATACGAATCAAATCAAAAGTAAACGAAGGCACCTTAACAAGAAGGGCAGAATATCTGTACCTTATTGCAAAGCAAACAAAGACAAAAGATAGCAAATACAGGAATGGATCAGGACCTCTCCTTCTTCACACCTAAAGGAGTAGAAGAGAATTACAATAGGTTTTAACTGCCTTTCCATTTTAAGTAACTTCTATTTTTAGCAGGTTTCCAAATTTAGTAAGTTTCCGTTTTTAGAAAGATTAAGGCATTATAGATTAGGTTAAGTCATATATAAGACATATTATGGACATAGGGTATGTTTTAGCAAGTTTCAATAGTTTAGGGTTTATAATGACAGCTTTCCATATTTTAGGGTTTTAAATGTAATTATACCAAAGATGAAGGTTTTAAAATGAAAATATCATAAGTAGCTCATTTTAATTCTTAAGTTATCCAGATTTACACAATTAGTCCTTTAGATTTCACAATTTACAATATATACCCCTTTAATTACATAATTTACACTTTAAGCCTTATGACATTCATAATTACACATCAAACCTTTAGTTCTTCAATTTTACACAATGTACCCTTAATTTAATATGTTGTACGAACACCCCCTTAATTTTATAGGAATTACACAACAAGTCCCTTAAGTTAAATAGTTTACAAATTACCTTTTAATTTACATTTCAATCCTTAATTATTCATAATTACACATTAGGCCAATAAATCCACAAAATTACACATCACACCCTTATTATAATTTATTATTCGAAACCACCTTGATTTTCCAGAATTTACATTTTTAGTCCCCTTGTTTTGATTAATTACAAATCGAATGGATATAATTACATATTTACCAATTAAACCTTCTAATTACCAAATTAACACAAAATACCCATCTAGCATATTTTATACATTTTTCCCCTAATCTTTACCACCTTACAAAAATATCCCAGTAGTTTGAATAATTACAAAACACACCCTTAACTATTTATTTTGCAATCGGTATACACTTTTTATTATCAAAACTAAACCCTAATTACTCAAATCATCATGTAATCATTACACCATCATTAAAGTTCATTAAAAGTCCAGATCTAATTATATAAACCCAAATTCAAATCGTGTTCAAGGTCTTTCATATTTTCCTTTATTTTACAAATGATCCGATTACTCTAAACAATTCAAAAACCATGTTTTAAGCTTCAACAATTCGAATGCCCATTTTTGTGATGTTATATGATGCATATAGAACCCACGAAAAATATAAATAAGATTCAGAAAAATCGCATGTATTTTATATAGTGTATTTACGTATTTAGGGTTTCATTATACATAATTTATCAAACGATCAAAATATGATGCATGGTTCGAATCTATCATTTTGTACTCGTTATATAAGATGTGTAGAGTGCTAGAAAAATACCAGGACTATTTTAGAATGAAAGGACGAAGCTTTGTGATTTTAGGTTATGCGGTTCAAGCTTTCGACACCAATAATTTACCACGATCCAACGAGCGATCCCAAAACCTTGTAGATATTTTTTCCAGGTCATAACCAATATAAGGAACGTAAGAAAAATGATAAACGAATTTTAGGATGATCGAAATAATTATTGGAGATTATACCTATCGGATGAGATTAGCGACAAGGAAAAATACTCCACGTTCGAACCAAGCAAAGCACGACCTCAAACTTATTTTTCTTAGCTTCTTTGAATGATGATCAACACCAAAAAATTGGTCCTAGGCTTCTAGAAATTCGGATGGAGGCGAAAAGAGTTTTTGTGTGTGATTTGATTCTATCGGTAATGTTTTAGGGTTTTGAAAGAGTTTGTTATTATTAAATGGGATAAGACCGAATAGGGGGGGGGGAATGTGGGCTGGAAAACACGGCTAATACATGACCCAAATCAATTAGTATAGTTTCCATAATTTCCTTAGCATTTAAATGAATTTTGGATTAATTATAATGTATTAATAGTATTATTAATATTCTACATATATTTTCGATACACACTTGTGTATATAAATAATTTGGTACTTCACAAAATGTCAAATGTGGTCGTGGAATTTATTTTACTTCGTATCTTAATCATCTCCCGAAGTTTGGAATTCGTTTGGTATTGTATAAACTTATTATTCAAAGTTTAAGATTGTAGGGCATTTTGGTCTTTTACATGTTTTAACATTTTTGGGTATTACAGTCTTGATCTGCCTTCCACCAACATTCTTTAATCACGATGTCTTTACGTCTTTTCCATCATGCTCATATGTCTTTTGACTTTTGATCTTCATTCTTCAAGTAGTTCTCACTTCATTAGCTACACTCTTTGTAACACCCCAACCCGACAAGGGTCAAAATGTCACATTATGGTGTCAATCAGAACAATATAAACTCAAGCGGAAGAATTAGATAAATAAATACAGGTCATGAAACAAAATGACTTCCATGGAAATACAAATCAAATCCAACTCTAAAATGAAATAAAATGACCAAGACATAAGTCATAAACTAATTTCAAAAGATAGGGAAACTAAGGTTGGGTTGGTCCTCTAAAAGCTCCTACTCTCATCACTCAAATCCCAACATCCCGCTTGAATACCTGCCGCAGGGAAAAAGAAAATGCGGTTGAGCTTAAAAAGCCCAGTGAACGGATATAAACGAATAATGAACTGAATATAAATAAGTATATGCAATGAAATCAAAAAGAATCTGCCGAACTGGATATCATAGGTCATGAGAATCAAATGAATAATAAATTAAGTGAAAGGTAATGAAGGCAACGATCCATAAGAAATTATCCACGAGCTCACAAAGCAAGACACCTGCTTAATCACACAATAATATATCATAACATAACAAATGGAGACATGACCTCCCAAAAGTGACATGGGATGTATGACACACACCACCATTCACTACAAAGCCATAACATAATCATATCACAAGTCATACCTAGGATGCATCCATACGCTCCCTGCAAAACAAAGTTACGTACACCACCATACACCTGTACTTAGACAAATATATTGGCGTACCAAAATGGCAACTAAGTGCACGTGCTCAATAATAATATATACATCACAAGGGAACGCCGTGGGCCAATCACACCGTCATAGATAGTTTCATGCCATTGGTGCCTCAATGACATGGCCATGGTACCTCCATGACTAGTTAGCTCGGGTAATAGATTAAACAAGATATCACATCATAACGAGTTAATGATAGAATATTTAACAAAAGAATATTAACTCAAATGAATGCCATATTAAATGACATAGAACTAAATATCATATCATAAGAAATCATATCAAACGGAAATCACCTACAAATATCATAACGAATGAAGTAAAGTCAAGGATCGAAGAGTTAATATGAAACCCATACTGAGAAAGAGTAGAATATCCGTACCTTAGCAAATGAAATGAAAGCAATGAAAACAAAAGGAAATGAACACGGGGAAGGGAATCACTCCTTCTTCAGAGAATCTACATTAATTATGGATCAATTATTATTTATCAGTTACTATATTTATTTAGGGTTTCCTTCCATTTTTAGTATTTTTCCATTTTTAGTATTTTTCCATTTTTAGTAACTTTCCGATTTTAGTAACTTACTACTTTTAGTAACTTCCCGTTAATTGGTCAAACTAGGGTTTCGAAATGATAATCAGTTAAGTCTAAGGTTTGAATGCACTTAAAACCAATATATAACAAAGTTAGGGTTTAAGTATAATAATTAGTTAATTAGGGTTTACATTGATGACCAATTTAAGCAAGATCAATTAAATATAGGGTTATGTAGAAAGTAGGTTAACACATGTTTAAGAGTATCCGAATTAATGTTACAATGTTATTAAGGTTAAAACACATTCAATGGTTTTAGGTTATACTAAATTCTTATCTTGAAAGATATTTCAGATTTTACCTCATTCTGGTCCTGCTTTTTATGAATTTTAAAAGATAGTTAAGTGTCTACTGGGAAGTTAAGATTTTTATCAAAGATACCTATACATGTTTAGCACTTACGTTAATTTTCTTAAATTTTATTTCAAAGTGATAGTACCCTTTAAAAAATCGTTTTCCTAGACCTGCCCAGAAAGATAACTGCACAGACAGCCAGAACATTTACATTTGGCTACCCCATGATAACCCTTCAGAAAATTCTATAAAAATTCCAGTAAGTCCCTTACATCCTAAATATTCAACCTGTAAAAGGAGACCTCCTAATTCCTCACAGTTTGAAAATTAAAATTAAGAAACACTAGCTGAATTTCCAGACTCCTAAACTCAGGATTGACATCTAATGTTATAAAAATAAAAAAGTCATCTTCCCGACTTCCAAAAATTATGAAATTTTATATACAGATAGCACACAACCTGAGTTTAGTTTTAAGTTTAAAAATCTTGCAAAAACACGTTGTCATCATCAATTTATGACCCTTTCAACATGACCCAAAATATGGATAGCATGCAGTTGAGACAGAAAACAAATCCTTAACCCTCTTATAAAGCCTAATCGAGCATTAATTAATTCTAGGGTTTCATTTCCAGGTTTTAACACATATTAAATGCATCTTTAATGATCTTATTAGGGCTTGACGAGTTATAACTTAGGGCTATAACGAGTGACACAAAAACAGTCCATACATAAGGCACATACAATTATGATTTCATGTTTGATACTTACCAATGATTCAACAAGGAAAACAATATTGTATTAGCATGATTTTAATGACATGTTTAGTACTGATTTTAATGTGGTGTTAAGTTCTCTTTATACATATACTTACATATTAATGAAACAAAAAACGAATCAAAAGATTATGAGTACCTTAGGGCAGTTTTTAAACGAGGCAAAGAGGGAAAACAAGGACTCACGAATTAATATACCAACAAACCCAATATTATCCCGATTCAACAAGCTTCAAATCTCCTTCTTCCTTTGATCTTCAAGGGCTAACGAATAAGAAAATGGCTGCTAGGGGTTTTTTTTTTTTTTTTCTTTTTTTTTTTTTTTTTTTGAGAGGATCGGTATTGGGAGGAAATTTTAAGAACCGAATGTTGTTAAAAAAAAGGGGGAGGGGCGTACATATTTGTATAAGAATCCCATGATTTGTGCTAAAAAGATGGAAAGCTAAATCTTCCATTTAATGTTGAAATCAATTTGATTTTATCCCTTGTGGTACAAAATGTGCGATAAGAATGGGGGGAACGGTTCTAGAATTAAAAAGAAGAGAAAAAAATGTGTACATCATATAAATAATAAAATGGGCCGATTATATATACTTAGGATATATATAGGTTTTATTTTGTATTTAAGTTTTATTGTATAGTTTATGATTCATATTAATTTAAGTGTGTGACATATAGTTTAAATGTGAGATTTTTTTTTCTAATATCAAACTTAGGTTAAACGTTCGAATTATCAAATAAGTGTGATTACGGATTTTTGGGTTTTACAAACTTTGACTTTTGAAAGGTTGTTTTGCCTTGATCTTTGACTTTCTTTGACTTCTTTAAACTTTTTTTATTCCTTAGTCTTTGTGAGAACTTTTTCTTTGTGATATGAGTATGATGGAAATGGTGGTGGTGGAACTCCTAGTCTCCATGATTACTTGCAATGTAAATAGTTAGCAACAAATCATCCGGCACTTACAGGTTCGGACTTCAAGATCGTCAACAGCATAGTGTGAAGACTTTATCGAATCCTTGCCAAGGTCGTTCCTGAACTAGATGCCCCCGAGAGAGCTAACTCAAATACACCGAAGTGTATCAACGATTCAGGTGAGCCGCTGAAGTATATCGAAGTATCACTTCACGACTGTAGACCGTTTAGAGTTACCATGAACACTAAGCGTAACCCTCAAGGGATTACCGAAGTGACCTGCTGTCAGGGCTGTTTGATGTTGACCCTAGCAGGATTTCCACTCAATCACTGAGAGTCACAATTTGTGAATTCTCTCATGAATGTTCTCGGCAGATTACTAAGATCTGCGTAGGACTCTTGTAATTTACAACCGGTGTTCTTATTGTTGAGCACCAGTGTAAAAATGTTAAATGTTCCTATGAGATCTTTTTATGTATCTCGCGGCTCTAGACTCGATTAAGTGCTTATTGGTTTTTAGTCATCAGATGCATGGAGCATAGTGCCTCCTTTTCAATATCAACACATCTCAGAATGAGAGGTCGATAGATAATGAAGGGTTCTCCGTGAGAAATGAAACAAGTGTCTTTTGAGAGACACCTGAGTGGCTAGAAGGTTTAGTGTAGTACGTCACTGGGTCCATGATGGCTTAATCTTCAATACCGGTGTCACCTTAGTAATAACCGGTAGCATATGAATTAAACCTGGTTTTTGCCCTAAGGTTGAACATAAGGAGGGCTATTTCTTTTCACCCTTTTCTTTACTTTTCTTTTTCATTCATCAACCCCTTCTTTCTCCTTTCATTTCTTTACTCCTTTTTTCATCATACCTAGGACTTTCTAGTTCTAAACTATTGGTATTTTCCTTGGGTAGATCTCTCCGGCTGAGGCGGATCATAGGATGGTTTCCTAACCTTAGTCACCTTATATCTCCATGACTATCCTATGTTTGCCATTAAAACCAATTCTTTTTGAAAAAATCTCTCAAAGTGTTTATGAATGTAAAACTTATATTGTTTACACTTTGAGAGTTTTGCATTTTTCAGAAATACTTCCCCTAAACATGTGCTCATAAGTGTTTAAAGTAAATTTGCACATGTCGGGTAGAGTTAGCACTTTTAGAATTGATTAATTTTCAGTGACTATGACCTTTGCGAGACACGTTTACATCACTAGATAAACTAGCTTGAAATTATTACTCGTCCATGTCATATTCAAAGAAAAATATTTCAAAATTGGTACACTCTACTCAGACAAGTCCTTTGCGAAACACGTTTACATCACCGGATAAACCGGCTTGAAATTATTACCTGTCTAGGACATGTCTTTTCGATTACTGACTTTTGATATTCTTCAATTCGAGGGTAAAATCTGAGTCGAGCTCATGCGAGTTTCCATACTTTCATTACCATATTTTAATCATTTACTTATTCTCTCCCTCAAAAATAGCATATTTATGTTTTTTTTGAAAACTTTTGATTGAAATATGCTTTTTGAGGTTTATGGGAAGAATTTCAAGAACTAATATGTTTTTGAACAAAGATTTTTTTCTTTCAAGTACTCCCCCTTAACAAGGGTGTACTTGTTCTTTTGAGCAAAATTTTGAAAAACTTAGAAAATTCTGGTTAATTCTGCTCAAAAGTAAGAAGCTCTCTTTCCTTAGTTTAGGATTGAGGCACTGAAGCGTACCTCAGGGTCCTTTCTTTACAAGAATGGGTTGTGCACTGTTATATGTGCACAAGCCATAGTAAACAATCATACAAGCAATATATATCAATCAAAGAATGTATTCAACTCTTACAACATTTCGTACTTCTGAAGACGGTGTAAACCGGATCAGGTCTTTGGAAATTCCTGATTAGGAATGATGGCCTTCCTCCAACATAGCTCTCAAGCTTCCTCATCTGATCTCTGTGAAACAGCCTTCTCTCGATCTTTAGGATGAACTGACGAACTTCTCTTAACTGTGAAGCTGTCCACCTGCTTGGCTTGTACAACTCCCGATCTCGTACTCTTATCACCAACCCATCAAGAACTTTCTTGAGCGTGTAGTCACAGAACTTTTGAAATTCCTTGTACCCCATGAAGCAGTTGATCGTAAGATAGCTCTTGTAAACAAACCCGAAGGTTGGTTCTTTCTTCATGGTGTACTGGGGCTCATTGTTGGTTCCAGGAAGAGATAAAACTGGTGAGGTTAGATTCAACTTCCTTTGGTAGCTCGCGACCCCAAGCTGCAAGTTTTCTACACGTTCTTGTATGATCTTTCTTCTGATAAAGTGTAGTATAGAAGTGCTGAACGCGTAATTCAGATCAGTAGAAAAATGTTGCATCTTCCCTTGAACCTTGATGAGGTACATGTCTTCAAGGTTATTAAGACTTAGGTCTGGGAAATCTGCTTCTGAGAACGTGTAGATCTGCTGACCGTATCTTCTAACCTTGATTTTAGTTAAGAAGGTGTAGTCATATCTCTTTTCTCCCTCTAGACTGACTAAAGTAAGAATCCTTAGGACACTCATTAGTGGAGTTGAGGACTTCTTTGTGAGTTTACTCTTGTACCATGTCTTCCTCTTCTCAAACCAATGATAAATGCCTAGTTGCGCATCTTGGTCATGCTGCACTATGTTTGGAATGAAGAGTCTTGTAGCAGTTTCCTCGATGGCTGGTTGTGTGTAGCTTACTGCAGGGATCAAGGTTATGGAGGTTGGGTATCTGGGCTGAGATTTGATACCGTGCACGAGTAGTTCAAGATCGTTGTTGAAGAAGAATTGATAAGGAATAGCAGGTTGATCGGAGACTCTAATCACTGGCAATGCCTTCGTCCAATCCGTAATGTGTGGTTGGTTGGTTGTAGAAGTGTTACAACCATAACCACATCTGGATTGGTCCAGCTGAACTCACTAGACATTGCTTGGGCAATTTTCTCCAGATGATATTCTAGCTCAGCTACACGGGACGACCTATCTTTGAGAAAATTAAAGGCATCGTTTTTTATGCGACGAAGTTCTTCTTTAGTCATCTTCTTGATACGTTAGTCACGTTTGAGTCTTTGCGTGAACTCAAGTGTGCTACCTTCGATCATTGAATCTTTGTCCACATGAGGTTGAGCACTTGCATGCTGATCAAACCATTCATTTCCCTATGTCATATCTTCATTTAGCCAGGAGACAACAGTTGGTCCTTTGGAAGTCTTCTTGCCAGATTTGGATGATGTAGCTTTGGTCTTGGGAGGTGAATCTGGTTCATCATAGTGTTGTTGAAAATCAAATTCCTCAGTTGCAGTGTGCTCATACTGATGCTCCATTGCTTTAGGCCCTGATCCTGAAGCCTTGGGTGGTTGAGTAGCTGTTGTTGCTGAGGGACCGACTGGTTCTTTAAACTATGAACCAGATCCGCCGATACCATTTTGTTTCTTAGCTTGGGTGTTTGGATCTGGGTCTTCTTCTTTTCTTGGACGTTTACCCTTGTCGGCCTCAGCTTTGCACGACTCCTTCTCAATATTGGCTTTTATAGCCTCAGTGATGGCTATTTCTTCTGGAGTTGGTGAGGTGATGCTTATGAGTCTATCAAGGAGTTTCAGTTGGAGTTCGTCAAGAGTTGGTTCTTTAGGCTGCGCCGGTTGGGATGTAAAGACAAGAGGAACCTTAGCCACAATGTTCTTGATTATGTCTTTGATGTTAGGATCGAGATACTCTTCTACATTCTTGGATGCAATTTTGGGCAATTACTTCTTCACGTACTCTTTAGTATTCCCCTTGACTGCTGTGAGCATCCGTTCTTGAACATCATCGGTCAGGAATTCATCGATACGAGCTTTGGTCTCTTGTAGCTCGTTTACTTGTCCGACGAGACCAGTGACCACATTGGTTAAGGTGTCGACTTGGTTACGTAGTTGGTTATCTTTCTTAGCACGTTCCAGCTTTGCGGCCTTTTTAACCCTTTCAGATGCCTGGGAGATTACATCATCCCTTCTTAGCCTAGTAATCTTCCTTGTCTTCTTGCTTGTTTTGATTGTTGTTGCTTGAGTTGTTGCTTTAGTTGGTGGTGGTGAGGTGTTTGTGGATGATTCAGGAGTTGGTTAATCCTTGGGTGGAGATGCATGCCGAGATACCGGTGGTGATTCATGAACAATTGGTGGAGAATGTGGAGGAGTGATTGGTGGTGTTTGAATGTATCTGTCGGCTTCCTTTTCAGCCAACCTTTCTTCTTCTTTCCTCTTCATTTCCAATTCCAGTTCAGCAGCAGCTTTGTTGATCTCTTCTTCATCAGTTAACACCTTTTCTGTTTCTTCCTCCTCATCTATATCGAAGTCTTTCATCTGTTCATCTTCCTTTTTTTCCTCATCATTACAGGGTTGATTAACCGGATCTCACTGAGGTGGGATAACTTCTTTTTCTACCCCAGATCCACTGGGTTGATTAACCGGATCAGGATGGAGTGGAGTAGCATCTTTAACAACCCCAGACCCACCGAGTCTATTAACCGGATCGTCATAGGTCTGGTCTTCACCAAAGTCTCTAGCTAAATTCGCTTCCATTCTCATTTGTTCTTCCAGCCTCATCTGCTTCTGCCTTTTCTAATCAGCTTTGTCGGACTCACGGCTCTCTTCTAGCGCAATTTGTGTAGCTATTTCTTCTTTATAGATTATAGGTTCTTCATCGGTCTCGGTTTTAGAATCAGATCCCTCTTGCTCCACAATCTTTTCTTCCTCTGGTTCGGGCTTAGCTATCTTAACCGGAACTCTCCTCTTAATGATTTTGGGAGCAGATGGTTTGATTTTCTTAGATACGCTAAAAGTACTGCCTGAATTGCTACTTTCTTTCGATCGAGTCCTAGCTGGTGCAGGCTCATCATCATACTTGCAAAAGCCGACATGTCCCACATTAAAAGCTCTATCATATTCTTTGTAAGCTTTTGTTTTCTTAACCTTTTCTGTTAGAAGAGCTTCAGGTAGTCTCATCCCTTGCTTACGTAAACTTTTAATGTGGGGCAAAAGCTTACAAAGAATATGATAAACCTTTAACCAAAATCCCATTTTAAATAGATACATGTCTCGTTCTTCAAGACGTGGTGAGATATCTGTATTGTCGTCAAGTAGATGAGTGATGAGAAGCTTGGTGTAACAAGCAAACGGGATTTTGGTTAAAGGTTTCTGGTAGTGACTTTGGATTTGGCAGACAATATCATCCCAAATAAGTTGAGCATAGTCATTCTGTTTCTGATTAACTATCCCCCAGAAGATTTGAAGATGAGACAGACGAGGGGTTCTCGTGACCACTTTCCCTTCCAGAGATAGATCGGGCCAAGATGTAGTATATTGTTCTCCAGGGTTGTGGGATGAGCTTGGCTTCAACCCTTGAGATTTTAATCAATGGTTTGTTTGGTTGTACATCGTAGCCTATCTCTATAAGGAAGTTGAGAACTTCTTCTTCTGTAGGTGTTGGATAGAATTCCTTGGCAGGTTCAGGAGCTTCTGGTAATAGTAAATCCTTGCGGAGGTAGTCTTTATCAACAGTTACTTCCTTTCGGTCCAGCTTGCATGTGAAATATTCTTCTCTCAAGTCAAGCAGTATAGTGTTCCACATTTGATGAATGTAGAATTCAGGAACACTGGCTGACTTATCCAGCATACTCCTACACTTGTGTAGATTGAGAACCTCTATTGCTATCTAACAAGTTGGTTCTGCACACTTAACCTTGTGAAATTCCACCCTTGCATTGTTATTACCAATTTTAATATCGTAGTCTTGTGGAAGAATGTCAGCCTTTGTGAGCATTGGGAGCGGTTGTTGTTGTGTAGCCATTTGACATATCTGAAACATCAATCAAAAACAGATTTGCAGGATACATGAAAGTTAGCAAATGGTTAATATTGTTATCATTCATGTGACCTTTTAGTTGCTTAATTTGATTTTACAAGTTTAAGTATAGCAATTTATTAGTTACAGTTGATTTCCTGTTTTTTCCCTAGAAACAATTTCGACAACTTATAACTTATGTGAATTTCGATAACTAAATTGCAACAAATAACAATTTTGACCAATTCCGAAAATTTTACAAATTCCGACAGATTTATGGTCCAATTTTGATGACTTTTGAATTTCGATGACATTTGACCAATTTCGATGAAAAAACCTGAATTGCGATAAGTTATGTCCAATTGCGATGGAAATCTGAAATTGCGATAAATTTGCGCAATTGCGATGAAAATTTTGAATTTCGACAAGTTTTGTGCAATTGCGACAACTTTATCCAATTTCGATAGATTTTGCAATTCCGACAAAAGTTATCCAATTTCGACGGATTTTGCAATTTCGACAATTTCTTATACAAGAAATTGTGACAACTACTGTAGACGTACATTTTTATTGGTTCTTTGTCGAATTTTGGTTTTCCTGTTCAATAAAATCAATTCACAAGTTATACTTTGCTCATTAAACCCTGTTTCTCAAATTAAAACACAACAGTTCACAATTCTGACAAACCCTATTTTAAGAATTATCGAAATTCACAAAAACTTGTTAGAAGTATGTTTGATTGATTCGAATAGATTCTTATGATGTTCCTGAGTTCTTTGGTCCATATCTTAACACTTTTTAACCATAAAATCAAAAGATTGAACTTGTTCGAGTTCATCTGAAACCCTAATCATCGAAATTACTTCAAATGTGTTTCTGGGTTTGATTCATTGGTTAAAACATGTAATTCGACACATATAAACACTATCTCAGTACTTTAATTAGGCCACAACACTCTTATATCAATTTCCCCAATTCAACCATATAAACACTAATTTTTGAACAATGATCAATTCATGTTTCTGGGTTCAATTAAGGACTTATAACATGTTTAGGACACAATTCTGACCAAAACCCACCATTTATTATCATCTCAAACACACAAAATCATAAATCCCGAATCATGCATACAATGTTTAAGTACTCACAGATTTGAAGATTCTTTCTTGGATTTGAAGTTTGATTATGAGCCGTGGATTGGTTTGGTGAAAATTTTAATAAGGTTGGTGAAAAGTTATTAACTGCAAATGAAATGCAGTTAATGCATTTTCACTTTGTTTTTGTTAAAGTTTTAACCTTTTCAACTTTGTCACATTTAGTCCATTAACCATATTGTTTTTCAATCTAAGTCCTCACTCACAATTTGTTGGGAATTAAATATTCTGACTTAGTACTGCTGGGAGAATTACACTAACAGTACAAACTGTTAGTGTATAACTGAAGACTGCTGAAGAAACAAATAACAGTACAAACTGTCAAGTTAGTACTGCTAGTTGTGAAGAAGGTACTGTTGCATGGATAACTACTTTAGAAGATATTGTAGAGGATAAGTATGGAATGGATCTTTTGTATATCATAATTAGTTAGAAATATACGGTAGATACTTATCTTGTAAAGGACTCCTTAAGTCTATGAAAGGAGATCCTAGGTTAGATGTTTTATGTACGAGTCATACAAGTTTTGTTAAGATTCAAGGTCATTGTAACCCTAGTGATATTGAGATCACTCGTATTATTCTTGAATAATATTGAATCGTTTGAAGTTAAACATTTTGTGCTCATACAAACATTACTGTTACATCGTAAAGGAGTAACATCCTAAGTGTTTTAAATCCTCTCAAGTGGTATCAGAGCCAGGTTGATACTATTGATTTAGAAGAGAAAGTAATGGACATGGAGACTACACAAACAAACATGGCTGCTAAATTGCCAATGCTGAAGCAAAACGAATTTGATATATGGAGGCTTCACATAGAATAGTACTTCCAAGTGCATGACTGTGCACTATGGGAAATTATTAAAGAAGGAAATTCATTCAAACCTTCCACATCTGTATCAACAGTTAATGGTAAAGAAGAGATTGTTGTGCAAACCTCTCCAGTGACTGAAGAAGAGAGGCTTCAAAAGAAGAATGATGTCAAGGCTAGAAGCTTGCTGATGATGACCATTCCCAATTATCAACTTTTAAACTTCAACAAGTACAAGGATGCAAATCTTTGTTTGAGGCAATCACTGCTAGGTATGGTGGTAATGAAGACACCAAGAAGACTCAAAAGAGTCTATTGAAGCAGAACTTTGAAAACTTTAGTGCAACCAGTAATGAGTCTTTGGATCACATGTTTAATAGGCTGCAAAAGATTGTTAGCCAACTTGCTGTTCTTGGTGTTGACATACCTCAGGAAGATCTGAACTCTAAGTTCTTGAGGAGCTTACCTGCAGAGTGGGCTATGCATGTGGTGGTCTGGAAAAATAAGCCTGACATTGATACTATGAGCCTCAATGATTTATATAGCAACTTCAAGATTGTTGAGCAGGATGTGAAGAAGGCTGGAGGTACTAGCTCAAGCACTGGGAACATGGCTTTTGTGTCATCTCCTAGTAATTCAAGTCCAAATGAAGTAAAAGTGGCTGTAGGAATTAGTACTGCTAACCCTAGTGTTAGTACTGCTAGCTCATCAAGCAGTACTATTGGTATCCTGAATGATACAACCTATTGTGCCTTCCTGACAAGCCAGAATGATGGGTCAATGCTGACACATAAAGATCTCCAGGAGATAAATGATGATGATTTTGAGGAGATGGATCTCAAGCGGCAGATTTCACTTCTTAGCATGAGGGCTAAGAAATTCTACCAAACAACTGGCAAGAAGATCACCATTAGCAGTAATGATACTGCTGGTTTGGACAAGTCCAAGGTAGAATGCGACAACTGTCAAAAGTTGAGGCATTTTTCAAGGGAATGCAGAAGACCTAGGCAACAGGATAGCAGGAGCAAAGGTTATGGAAGCAAGCCCAAGGCTGTGGAAGAAGCTGAGCCAACCTCAAATGCTATGGTGGCTATTAATGGACTAGGGTTTAACTGGAGTTTCATGGAAGATGATGAGGAAGCACCTACTGAGATGGCACTTATGGCCTTCTCTGACTCTGAGGTACTATCTAAAAGTTGTTCTAAAACATGCACTGCTCTAAAAGAATATGAAACCTTAAAGAAACACTATGATGAGCAGAGAATTGAATTAAACAAAACTAATTATAATTTGTCTAATCATAAGAGAGGTTTAACAGTCCTAGAAGAACAAATAGCGCATTATAAGAACGATGAGTCTGCTTTTGCTGAGGATATAGCTGTTCTTAAGAGAGACTTTTCACTTAAGAATGCTGAGATTAACTTGCTAAAATCTGAATTAGAAAGAATCACTAAGGCAAAAGACAACATACAATTAACTGTAGACACTTTGGAATATGTATCAAAAGGTGTAAACAAAATCATTGAGTGTCAGATAGTTAATAAGGCTAAGTCTGGGTTGGGGTATAAAACATGTCCACCTCCTCACAGAGGAGTACCTGCACCCCCAGGAATTGACCTAGAGCATACAGGCTTACTTGAGTTTCAACAACCTAAGTAAGAGTATGGTTGTAAGCCAAAAGAGAATGATATTTCTGATAAACCTGTAGAAAATAATGAGCCTTTTGAGATTGCAAGTGACACCTCCCTTGCTGAGGATAAGGTGTCCACTGATAGGAATTCAGATGCTCCAACTATTGAGGACTGGACATCTGATGATGATGAAGATCAGGCCGTGGTTAAACCTAATGTGGTTAAAGTAGAAGGAACAAATGTTCCTAAGGTGGATAATAATGAAACTATTAAGCCTACATCTAATGATAAACTAGTTAGGAAAACAGTTAGGTACTGTGAGATGTATAGGTCCACAGACAAGCCAAGAGGTAACCAGAGGAACTGGAATGACCTTAAGTCACATCAGCTAGGAAGTGACTTTGTCATGTACAAAAAGGCTTGTTTTACTTGTGGTAGTTTTGACCATCTTGAGGCTTTTTGTCATAACCATCAGGGGAGAAAGATGATTACTAGGAACAACAGGGTAACTGGGAACACAAGTCAAAGGATGAACTTGAATAGCTCGAGATTGGTTAGATCTCACCCTAATGCTAATAGAATGACTCCCAGGGCACTTTTATTGAAGTCTGGCCACAAACCAATTAGTAATGCCCAACCAGCAGTTAGTACTGCCAGACCCTTTAAAACTGTTTACCCTATACCAGCCATTACAAGTGCAAAACCAACTTTCAAATATGCACAACAAACTGTTAAAAGGCCTTTTCATAATAAAGCAGTGGTTCAAAAACAATTTTAGAAACAAAAGGCTAAAACTGCAAAGCTATCAGTTAATACTGCTAGCCAAACAGTTAGTACTGGTAACTCTAAAAATACTGCTAGGGATGAAAATGTTAATGTTGTTAAGGCCTCAGCATGTTGGGTATGGAGATGAATCAAACCCAATGGTGCATCAATTGTATTGAAAATATTTGACTATATTGATGCACGAGGCAAACCCAAGTCAGTGATGGCTTGGGTACCCCAAGGAAACTAATTTCCTTATTTCATGTGCAGGGACATTCATAGGAAGATGATGAAGATCAAGGTTATGCAGACAGTGGATGTTCCAGGCACATGACAGGCAACATCTCCTATCTTTCAGACTTTCAACCAATAGATGAAGGATATGTTATGTTTGGGGGAGGAATAGGAGGAAGAATTATTGGTAAAGGCACCTTGAAAACTGTTAAATTAGACTTTGAGGATGTGTACTTTGTGCAAGAGCTTAAGTATAACCTGTTTAGTGTCTTACAAATGGGTGACAAAAAGAACAAGGTTCTTTTTACTGAAACTGAATGACTTATGCTTTCCCCAGACTTTAAGCTTCCGGATGAAAGTCAGGTTCTACTTAAAGTTCCAAGAAAGGGCAACATGTACAGTGTTGATATGAAGAAGATTGTTCCTAAAGAGGCACTTACTTGTCTTGATGCAAAGGCCACATTGGATGAGTATATGTTATAGCATAGAAGACTTGGTCACATAAACTTTAAAACCATTAATAAAATTGTTAAGGATGGTTTGGTAAGAGGTTTGCCTCAGAAAAGATTTGAAAATGACCAGACTTGTGTTGCCAGTCTCAAAGGCAAACAACACAAGGCTTCTTGTAAGCCCAAGACCCTTAACTCTATTAATCAACCTTTGTTTATGCTACATATGGATTTGTTTGGCCCCACATCTGTGAGTAGTATTATGCATAAAAGGTACTGTCTTGTAGTTATTGATGACTATAGTAGGTTCACATGGGTGTTCTTTTTAGGTTCTAAGGATGAGACACCTAGCATTCTTAAAACATTCATAACTGAGATAGAAAACTTAGTGGATAAGAAAGTTAAAGTCATTAGGTGTGACAATAGGACAGAGTTTAGAAATTGAGTTATGGATGAGTTTTGTAAGGAAAAAGGGATTAGAAGAGAGTTTAGTGTTGCTAGAACTCCTTAGCATAATGGAGTTGCTGAAAGGAGAAATAAGACACTGATAGAAGCTGCTAGAATCATGTTAGCTGACTATAAGTTGCCTATAACTTTTTGGGTTGAAGCAGTCAATACTACTTGTTATGTGCAGAACATGGTTTTGGTAGTTAAAACTCACAACAAGACACCATATGAGCTTTTTAGAGGTAGAACTCCTGCATTAGGATTTCTAAGACCTTTTGGGTGTTATGTAACTATTCTAAATATCTTACACCATCTAGGCAAATTTGATGGCAAATCTGATGAAGGATTCTTGGTTGGGTACTCTCTAAATAGCAAAGCCTTTAGAGTATACAACATAAGAACAAGGAAAGTTGAGGAGAACCTGCATGTTCAGTTTCTAGAAAATAAATCTAATGTTGCAGGTGAAGGTCTAAAATGGCTATTTGACCTTAATACTCTAACCCAATCAATGAATTATGTGCCAGTTGTTGCAGGAACCGTTTCTAATGATTTTGCAGGTTCAAAAGCTGATGTTGCAACAAATGAAGCAGGCTTGGGAAAGGATAAAGATCAAGATCATTTGCTGATGCCAATATGGAACAGTGTGGATTCATCTTCAAAGTATAGTGAACCTTCTTCTGATGAAGCCAAGGAAGGTATTGAAGATGAAAACAATGTAGATGGATCTGAAGATCAAGAGAATCAAGATAACAGTACTAATGGAGAGTGTACTATTGAGCCCTAAGTTGGTACTGCTGGGCAAAATGTTAATACTATTGGTCCATCAGATACTAATACAGCTGATTTCTTAAGAGATGAGGTGGATATCAACAATCTACCACCTACCTATACAGTTCTCACTACACCACACACAAGGATACACATATATCACTCCATAGACAATGTGATTGGGGACATATATTCTGGTGTGAAGACAAGAAGACAAACTATGACTTCAGACCAACAAGGGTTTCTTACTGCTGTTTATGAAGAAAAGAAGCATGAAGATGCCAACACTTGCTTGTTTGTGTGTTTCCTCTCACAATCTGAACCCAAAAATGTTCTCAAAGCCTTAGAAGACTCAAGTTGGGTAGAAGCAATGCAAGAGGAACTTCTCTAATTCAAGATTCAGAAGGTTTGGGTACTAGTGGATTTACCCAAGGGTATGAGGGTAATTAGAACCAAATGGGTTTTCAGAAACAAAAGGGATGAAAGGGGTATTGTGATCAGAAACAAGGCTAGGCTTGTAGCCCAGGGGTATACACAAGAAGAGGGAATATACTATGAAGAAGTTTTTGCACCAGTAGCAAGGATTGAAGCAATCAGACTATTCTTGGCCTATGCTTCTTTCATGGGATTCACTATTTACCAGATGGATGTTAAGAGTGTCTTCTTGTATGGTACTATTGAAGAGGAGGTGTATGTCTCTCAACCTCCAGGTTTTGCTGATCCAGAACATCCTAACAAGGTGTACAAGGTTGTGAAATCTCTTTATGGACTGCATCAAGCTCCAAGGGCATGGTACGAGACTTTGGCTTCTTAATTGTTAAAGAATGGATTCCAAAATGTTGGGAATTAAATATTCAAGATGTCTAATATCGGGTTCTATTCAAAGAAATATTCTAAGTGTGATTCAGCTGCTAGTGCAAATGGTTCCTGCTGATAATGTTGTTCCTGCTGCTAGAACATTTGATCCTGCTGCTAGTGATAAATGATTCTGCTGCTAGGCTTAGCATTCTGCTGCTGATTGATCATGTTGCTAATGATACTTGTTCCTGCTGCTAGCGATAACTCATTGCTGCCGATAGTGAACATTCTGCTGCTGAGTGGATAAGATCGAAAAGATATTATTTGTATTTTGGTCAACAATATACGGTAGATAATATCTTACCCCATGTGCTTAGTTAACAAGTTGTGTACACAGATACATGTTGTATCTTATGTACTGACACCCAAGATAAGTTAACAAAGTAAGTCGGCTAAAGACTTTAAGCAATATCGTAATAGATCTCTTGGACTATAAAAGAGATCTTAGACTTGTGTTTTAGTGTAGTAGTTGTCAAGTGTCCATGCATATGTGTTATTGTAAGAACATATAACTGTTAGATAAGAACAAACACAAAAACATCACAAGTTAGAAAAACATAAGATTCAAGGTTGTAACCCTAGTGATATTTCAAGATCACTCGTATTATTATCATTAATAATATTGAATCGTTTGGTGATAATCTTTATGTGTTCATTGCTAAATAACAAGCATAACAATTCCATTTCCATAACATACACAACCTTCTAAGTTTGGTTGAGTGAATTCCGCGCACTTAATCATATTAACACAACATATCATACACACAAAGTCACAAGGTTTAACCACCTTAACCGTGTGTCCAGGGTCCTAGCACAAAAAGGCAAGATTGATCAAACACTATTCATCAAGAAGAACAAGAAGGATATCTTGCTGGTACAGGTCTATATGGATGATATCATATTTGGACCCACAAGGAAGGATATGTGATTGGAATTTGAAAAACTTATGCATGATAAGTTTTAGATGAGTTCAATGGGGGAACTTACTTTCTTTTTAGGGTTGCAAGTAAAGCAATCAACTGAAGGCATATTTATC
The DNA here is from genome assembly GCA_021014915.2 of Artemisia tridentata subsp. tridentata. NCBI lineage: Eukaryota > Viridiplantae > Streptophyta > Magnoliopsida > Asterales > Asteraceae > Artemisia > Artemisia tridentata. The sequence goes on along the minus strand of CP139506.1, from coordinate 315,998,662 downwards.
AGTCAAGATAAATATGTGGCAGAGATACTAAGGAATTTCCAGTTTACTGATGCTAAAGTGGCAAGCATACCAGTTGATCCAGAGAAACCTTTACTTAAAGATGCTGATGGAGAATGTGTTGATGTACACGCCTACAGATCTATGATAGGGTCATTGATGTATCTTACTTCATCAAGACCAGATATCATGTTTGTTGTGTGTGCCTGTGCAAGGTTTCAAGTGTCTCCTAAGGCTTCTCATTTAACTGCTGTCAAGATGATCTTTAGATATCTTAAGGGTCAACCTAGGTTGGGTCTTTGGTATCTTAGGGAATCACCTTTTGACTTGTTGGCATATTCAGATAGTGATTGTGCTTGTGCAAGCCTGGACAGGAAATCAACTACTGGTGGATGTCAGTTCCTTGGTTGCAGACTTATATCAAGGCAATGTAACAAGCAGACAATTTTAGCAACTTCTACAACTGAAGCTGAGTATGTAGCTGCTGCAAGTTGTTGTGGTCAAGTTCTTTGGATTCAAAATTAGCTGCTTGACTATGGGTATAATTTTATGCACATCATGATATATATTGACAATAGTAGTACCATATGCATTATTAAAAATCCAGTGCAACATTCTAAAACAAAACACATAAAAATTAGGCATCACTTTATAAGAGACTGCAATGAGAAAAAGTTGGTTCAAGTTGTTAAAATTGATACTCTTCAAAAATTTGCAGACCTCCTCACTAAAGCTTTTGATGTTGGAAGGTTTCAATACTTGGTAGCAAGTATTGGAATGCTTAATCTTTAAAGTTTTCAATCTGTGTGTTTTTGTACATTAAAATGGGTTTGTACTATTATCTTTGTCAATTAGTACTGTTAAGTATAGTTTGTACTGCTAGTACAAATTTGGATTGTTTTGTTAGAACTGTTAGTCATATGTTTATACTGTTATGAAGCAATTGCTTTGCACTTTGTTTTCATGGTCTTGGACTAACAATTGCAGGTATGGAGTTTAAGCACAAAGAGATTACTAATGAATTGTGTGAGCAGCAAATGGTGGTTCGGTTGCTGGCATAATAGGTTGATGATGGACAGAGTTTGGGGATCCATTAACAAAGGTTTATCCCTAAGTTAACCGATTCTTTAAAACTTCTTTCTTGAAATCTGATTATGATATTTTGTATTGGAATTGATGGCTTAGTTAGTCAGATAGTAACTGACATAACTCACTCTCTATCATTTTATACTTTTGTATAATGAGTTAGTCTAAGGACATTTGGTAGAGAGAACAGCGAGCAAACGTGAATCTAACACACTTGTGTTAGAGGCAACAACTGCCACGAGTTGGAAACCCTGTCAAGAAAGCTCTTTGAATGAGTTTATCTGATCACAGGCAGTTATTTATAACTGAAAACATTGGTTCTCACACAACCAGAGGTTGCATTAAACTGAAATCATGATTAAGTGTCTGTCTTTACACTTAATCCCTTCAAAATTGTGACAACTCGTAATTTCAGGTCATTTTTCCGAACCTCGACAATTTACTATTCACGAGTTACTATTCATTTTTACTATTCACTGGCACTATTCATTCCAAAATTTTTATTTCATATTCTCGTAAGTTAAACTATTTTAATGATAACCCGAGATTTTGGCACTCGTCGGATAATTTCTGCAAGAATCACGAAACCGTGTCCGAGACTTACTTTAAGGTTTAAACATCATTTAGGCATCCCGATATGTCCAAACAACATTATCAACAAGAGAAATATATGTTTTCTACCTTCCGTGACATTTTCATGAATTTAGGAATTTTAGGATACCCGGTTTTAAGTTTTGTGACTTTACGACTTACAGTTAGCAATTAGCGGGACCAAAACTCACTCCGTAAGTCAAGATAAGTATCCAACCTATAATATCTAAATATTTTCTGAAAAATATCTAGATATTTCAAAAACCTTGTGAAATTACCATTATACCCTTTTGTTGAAATTACCAAAATGCCCTTGGACTATATAAAGACTTAACTAGCTCATTTTTATCACAAATCACACACACTCTCCTCTCTTTCTCTCCCTAGTCCACGGCATCATCAAGAACACCAAGGAGATCCCATAATTTTTCCAAGATCGAGTGTTATACAAGTTCCTTATACCTTCCTTGTTAGAGTTTTGTAATAAAAACTCCAAGGTTGTGGTCATTTTTCATCCAAACTCATCAAATCTTCAAGTAAGCTCCAAGTGAACTTTTTCATCATCTCATACTTTCATTTGATCATTAACATCATGTATTTTCAAGTTATAATGGTTAAACATGCTCATATACTTATGTTATTATACCACTTTACAAGTTTTCATGGTTTTTATGAATATATATTAATCCTATGATCATCCCCTTGAATCCTACAATATTTTGTGAAGTCTAGGACCCCATGACACCCTAAGAAGGTGTATGGTAGATCAAGAGATGTTTGGTTGTTGATTGGAAGGTTTTTGTACAAGTTAGTAACTAGGAAACCAAGTTTTGAACAATATATATACCTACTGTCCTTAAATTCAAAACGTGGGAAACTCAGTGGGTTTTGGATAACTTTGGACCAAAGATTTAGAAAATACATTCCGAGACGAAACTATGGCCGAAAACGGGGATAAAAACGAGTTAATAACGAAGGAGATATGGTTTTCCGAAGTTTAACGACGAAAAGTATTTTGGAAAATATTGTTGCTGTCCATTTTTGCCAAACGTGGAAACTTCAGGGGTTTCTGGGAAATTTTGGGTTAGATATTCAGAAAATACTTTCAAAAAAAAAACCGTAGCCGTTGGAATCACTAAAAGAGCCCTTACGACGTGAAAGTTATGCCAAATACGAGTTAACGAGGAAAACTATATTTTCAGAAAAACTCACTGCTGTCACAGTTTTCCAAGGGCTGTTTTGAGGCGTTAGCCGTCACCTAGCCGTCCCGACTTATCAAGAATATGTTAATAGGTTGTCCCACGATTCCGGGGATATAAAGAACATAGAAAACGGGCTTATAACGAAAAAGATACAAGTGTTTGAAACCCGACGAAAAATATATAATTCCATCAGCTTTTACTAATATAAACTTGCCGCAAAAATTGTCTTTGCGAGACACCATTTTCACGACTATTTTTATCCATGATTGGTATGGTTTGAGTCCGAGCCGTCTTCATAAGAAATCAAGATCTCCCAGCAAGCTTTTCAAATCAATTGGCCGTTCGTCGAATAGACTTATAACGAATAAACTACGACCTCATCTTTTTACCCAAAAATCCTTTCAAAGTTATCATTTTGACAGCTTTTACTATAATAGAATTTTCTAAGTGTTGAACATTATATTTCCAAGTAACCATATTCAAAGCCGATTTTCTTTATGATCGGGACACGTATGACCAAAACTCAAATGAGACGGCTGTGAGATCATGTTACAAGGTTTTCAAAAACGTCAAGTTCTATTTCCAACTCTTAACGTACAATATTTTACGGCTAGTTTTGCGAGGCCGTTTGGTCACATTTTCACAAGTTATAAAAAGAGTTATTTTGCGACGAAACTATTATATTTGACTATAGAACACCAAACGAGGATCATAGAGTATTATTTCAACATATTTACACAAAAAGTAGTATATGACTTGCCGAGATGTCAAAAATGTATTTTTCGACGATAAACATTATTTTCCAAAATCATCGAGTGGTATCGATAACATACGTATTTGCATGTGTAGCATCATTTCATTACTTACAATAGATCATATCATTCATGTTAGGTCGCGGTTAGAGACCGAGCCTCATTTCAGCATATTCATATCTGTCTTTGTTGGTATCGCATCAGGTGAGTTCCATAGCCCCTACCTTTATACGTTTTGGATTACGTTTTGGGGGAGAATACATGCTCAATTATTTTTCACAAGCACTTTAATCTTCTAAGGATTAACGTGAGTTTTCATAGCCCCGTTTTTCAAGTTATTACATCATTTCAAATCTCTCGGGGAGAATACATTGTACCATTTTTCATGCGGACCAAAGTATATAAATTCATTACATTGCTTAAGTTACCACATTTGCCAAGTTAAAGTCCCCTATTATCATGAACCGTTAGTTGTGAGCAAGCGAGGGTGTGTGAATATATCTATTGAGGGTGACTCCTCCGTTCGGGTTGGTAGCACCAAGTTGTCATACGAACGCATTACATTTGATCCATTTCAGGGTGTTTGGCAAAGCACTCAGTTGGGGCATTTCATTCAGTCTAGCTTCGGGGTCATGAGCTTAAGAGCTAATGTATCATTTTCATGTGGCAGTTTATTTTACACTTTATACTTGTGGTTTCCGTGTAACATTTCAGTAACATAAACCAATTCATAGTTGGCAATGGGTTGTAAACACACAGGTTGCAAGTCTTGTTATGGGCGGGACTTGGAACTGGGTGGATTTACAATGCCTTTGCTGGGAAAATCTTCATTCAAAGGCATTACATTTTACAATAAACTCTATGAACTCACCAACCTTGTGTTGACACTTGTTAGCATGTATTTTCAGGTATAAAGCATTAGCACGCTACTGGAGGCTCTTGGCAGGGCATGGCATGGTCATAGAAGACTCTGACAAACATTTGGGACCGTTCTACCTATTTTAAAGGGCCTATTTCCGCACTACTTTTAACAATGTAAATTCAACATTTTTGTTAAACAAGGTTGTTCCAAATAATTGAAATGAAAACCGTTCTTTGCACTTGTGTTGTGATACCAATTGAGTTACACCCCAGCGACACGTTGTCTTCCGCTGGACCCGATTTTGGGGGTGTGACAGATTGGTATCAGAGCCTTGGCTATAGAGAACTGGGTGATTTTAAAACCTAGACTATAGCTACATTTACAAAAACCTAACCCTATGACCGCCGCGTGCCTGCCTGCCAAGCTGATGCCTCAATCGTGGTTTGTTGCTGACATATTTAATAAGATTTGTGTCTTATTATCAAATCATTCATACCCACTTATTATAGTTGATTACTATAGTTGTCTTGCATATAAGCATGCATACATATCGTATACGTTTCAGCGTTACGCCTTTTTCTTACATAGTTTCATCATTCGACCACGAGTTTGGTCACTTGACATAGTCTATCAGAACATCTCTTCAAATGCGAAGGACCTAGTATTACTATAACTGAGCTGAGTATTTTAAACTTCATTGAACCTCGGTGGAATATAGACTCGTCATCTATATTCAACCCGGGACAGTTGGACATAGGCTGACTACCTATGCCCCGCTCAGAGATGAATTTTGCAATACTGAGAGCAATTATAATAAAATTATGTCCGGTTTGCATTCCTACTCGATTTCTAAAGGTTTCAAAACTTCTTATGTGTATACACAACCGTTGCAAGAACATCCACACCTGCATCACCTTATGAACCGCCGTCTAGAAGCACATCAGCTAACCATAACCCAACTTCAAGCCGTTGAGAGTCAGATCATTGGGAATGACAATCATTTCACCTTTACCATCACGAATCCTCGAGACTCAAGTTGAGGCACTCAAGGAAGGAAACTGACAGAATGATAAAACCCGACGGTATGCCAAAGAATGCAAATGGGTTAGTAAAGAGGTCAGACAGAGTATTGTGCTTCAAGGATAGAAACTGGATATCTCTCTATGGTGGAATACGAGAGTTGATTATGCACGAGTCGCACAAGTCGAAGTACTTCATTCATCCAAGTTCTGATAAGATGTATCAGGATCTCAAGAAACTTTATTGGTGGCCGAATATGAAAGCAGACATAGCCTTGTATGTTAGCAAATGCCTTACTTGCGCTAAAGTAAAAGCCTAGTACCAGAAACCATTAGGATTACTTCAGCAACCAGAAATTCCTCAGTGGAAATGAGAACGCATTACAATAGATATTTTCATTAAACTTCCTAAGACATCAGACAGTTTCGAAGCTATTTGGGTGATCATCGATCGTCCCACCAAATCAGTCCATTCCATTCCAATCGGAGAGACTTATACTATGGAACAGCTTACCAGACTTTACGTCAAGGAAATAATTTCAAGGCACGGTGAACCAATTTCCATCATTTCCGACAGAGATAGTCGCTTTACTTCAAACTTCTAACAATCCCTTTAAACTATTCTTACCCAATCAGATGTATGCACGATCTACCATCCTCGAACCAACAAACATTAAGGAAACTATCCAATCCCTATAGGACGTGCTCAACACTATAGAGATAAATCAAAACCTTCTACCTACATTACAGGGTATGGATTTACCTGCATTACTGGGTATGGATGTACCTACAATGGGTATGTTTGATCATTTGCTTAAGGTTGTAAATTCATTTATTCAGGGAAGGTTTATGAACAAAACACAATCTCAAATCAAACTTTGAAAAATCAATCACTATATTACATCACTTATACACTTAGGAATTCGTGATTTAATGACATAGAGTTTGGGGAAAAATCTTAGTAATAGAGACTAAGCATCGTAAGTTGAGAAAGACTCAATTCATGACATCCTGCGGAGGATCACAACCTTATCCTAATCTACGATTGTCAATAACACCCTTTGGCGGATCTAACCTTGTAAATTTTTCCACAAGATTCATGATATCCATTTCAATTATCCCTAATAGAGGAATTTAATTCACCTCAAACTCCTAGCGATTACATTAAGATTCCTTTGGAACTACACCATCTATCATCGGCAGAACAATGGTCAGAATTAGAGAACGATTCAAACCTAGGGAGACCTTCAATTCATAGGTATGTGTGATGACCTACAATTCATAGGTATGTGTGATGACCTACAATTCATAGGTATGTGTGATTACCTACAATTCATAGATATGTGTGATTACCTACAATTCATAGATGCAACCGTAGTTATCGCGCGAGCGTAGAGACTACACCATTTGATGCACTCTATGGTCGAAGTGCCAACATCCATTGACGGATCAAAATTTGGAAAAGCCTAACTCACTAGTCCAGTAAGTATTCATGAAATAACCAGGAATTTTCTACAAATCAAGAATCAGTTACAAGTAACAAGAGAACAATAGAAAAGTTAGGACAACTCAGGATGCAAAATCATTGGGATAGGGTATCCCTAAGCAGCAAATCATTAGAATTCTAACTGTGGAACGAGCTACGTTGAAAGCCTTGCCTTGGAAAGGCATGACACAATTTCAGAAACATTGGAAAAGCATGATACAATTGTGGGTACACGGGAAAGTGAACCCTAAGTACCTTGAACCATTAAAGACTGTAACTGTAATCGGCCGACTGGCATACAGACTGGAGCTTCCGTAAGGGCTCGGCAGCATACATAACACGCTTCATGTCTCAAACCTTAAGAAATGTTTTTCAAACGAAACGCCCGAAAATTTCATTGGAAGAAATTCAGCTCGACAATAAGCACAAATATGTGAAGGAAACAACAGAAATCATAGACCATGAGGTCAAACAGCTGGAGCAGAGTCAAATTCCTATCGATTAAGGTTCGCTAGAATTCTCGCAGAGGTCCTAAGTTTACTTGGGAGCGGGAAGACCAGACGCGACTTCAAACATCCACATTTCTTCACCGAATCCACTCCAGAGACCAACACTAACTGAATTCAGGGACTGAATTCCCGTAACGGGTGGAGACTGTGACAACTCGTAATTTCAGGCCATTTTTCCGAACCTCGACAATTTACTATTCATGAGTTACTATTCATTTTTACTATTCACTGGCACTATTCATTCCAAAATTTTTATTTCATATTCTCGTAAGTTAAACTATTTTAATGATAACCCGAGATTTTGGCACTCGTCGGATAATTTCTGCAAGAATCACGAAACCGTGTCCGAGACTTACTTTAAGGTTTAAACATCATTTAGGCATCCCGATATGTCCAAACAACATTACCAACAAGAGAAATATATGTTTTCCACCTTCCGTGACATTTTCATGAATTTAGGAATTTTAGGATACCCGGTTTTAAGTTTTGTGACTTTACGACTTACAGTTAGCAATTAGCGGGACCAAAACTCACTCCGTAAGTCAAGATAAGTATCCAACCTATAATATCTAGATATTTTCTGAAAAATATCTAGATATTTCAAAAACCTTGTGAAATTACCATTATACCCTTTTGTTGAAATTACCAAAATGCCCTTGGACTATATAAAGACTTAACTAGCTCATTTTTATCACAAATCACACACACTCTCCTCTCTTTCTCTCCCTAGTCCACGGCATCATCAAGAACACCAAGGAGATCCCATAATTTTTCCAAGATCGAGTGTTATACAAGTTCCTTATACCTTCCTTGTTAGAGTTTTGTAATAAAAACTCCAAGGTTGTGGTCATTTTTCATCCAAACTCATCAAATCTTCAAGTAAGCTCCAAGTGAACTTTTTCATCATCTCATACTTTCATTTGATCATTAACATCATGTATTTTCAAGTTATAATGGTTAAACATGCTCATATACTTATGTTATTATACCACTTTACAAGTTTTCATGGTTTTTATGAATATATATTAATCCTATGATCATCCCCTTGAATCCTACAATATTTTGTGAAGTCTAGGACCCCATGACACCCTAAGAAGGTGTATGGTAGATCAAGAGATGTTTGGTTGTTGATTGGAAGGTTTTTGTACAAGTTAGTAACTAGGAAACCAAGTTTTGAACAATATATATACCTACTGTCCTTAAATTCAAAACGTGGGAAACTCAGTGGGTTTTGGATAACTTTGGACCAAAGATTTAGAAAATACATTCCGAGACGAAACTATGGCCGAAAACGGGGATAAAAACGAGTTAATAACGAAGGAGATATGGTTTTCCGAAGTTTAACGACGAAAAGTATTTTGGAAAATATTGTTGCTGTCCATTTTTGCCAAACGTGGAAACTTCAGGGGTTTCTGGGAAATTTTGGGTTAGATATTCAGAAAATACTTTCAAAAACAAAACCGTAGCCGTTGGAATCACTAAAAGAGCCCTTACGACGTGAAAGTTATGCCAAATACGAGTTAACGAGGAAAACTATATTTTCAGAAAAACTCACTGCTGTCACAGTTTTCCAAGGGCTGTTTTGAGGCGTTAGCCGTCACCTAGCCGTCCCGACTTATCAAGAATATGTTAATAGGTTGTCCCACGATTCCGGGGATATAAAGAACATAGAAAACGGGCTTATAACGAAAAAGATACAAGTGTTTGAAACCCGACGAAAAATATATAATTCCATCAGCTTTTACTAATATAAACTTGCCGCAAAAATTGTCTTTGCGAGACACCATTTTCACGACTATTTTTATCCATGATTGGTATGGTTTGAGTCCGAGCCGTCTTCATAAGAAATCAAGATCTCCCAGCAAGCTTTTCAAATCAATTGGCCGTTCGTCGAATAGACTTATAACGAATAAACTACGACCTCATCTTTTTACCCAAAAATCCTTTCAAAGTTATCATTTTGACAGCTTTTACTATAATAGAATTTTCTAAGTGTTGAACATTATATTTCTAAGTAACCATATTCAAAGCCGATTTTCTTTATGATCGGGACACGTATGACCAAAACTCAAATGAGACGGCTGTGAGATCATGTTACAAGGTTTTCAAAAACGTCAAGTTCTATTTCTAACTCTTAACGTACAATATTTTACGGCTAGTTTTGCGAGGCCGTTTGGTCACATTTTCACAAGTTATAAAAAGAGTTATTTTGCGACGAAACTATTATATTTGACTATAGAACACCAAACGAGGATCATAGAGTATTATTTCAACATATTTACACAAAAAGTAGTATATGACTTGCCGAGATGTCAAAAATGTATTTTTCGACGATAAACATTATTTTCCAAAATCATCGAGTGGTATCGATAACATACGTATTTGCATGTGTAGCATCATTTCATTGCTTACAATAGATCATATCATTCATGTTAGGTCGCGGTTAGAGACCGAGCCTCATTTCAGCATATTCATATCTGTCTTTGTTGCTATCGCATCAGGTGAGTTCCATAGCCCCTACCTTTATACGTTTTGGATTACGTTTTGGGGGAGAATACATGCTCAATTATTTTTCACAAGCACTTTAATCTTCTAAGGATTAACGTGAGTTTTCATAGCCCCGTTTTTCAAGTTATTACATCATTTCAAATCTCTCGGGGGAGAATACATTGTACCATTTTTCATGCGGACCAAAGTATATAAATTCATTACATTGCTTAAGTTACCACATTTGCCAAGTTAAAGTCCCCTATTATCATGAACCGTTAGTTGTGAGCAAGCGAGGGTGTGTGAATAGATCTATTGAGGGTGACTCCTCCGTTCGGGTTGGTAGCACCAAGTTGTCATACGAACGCATTACATTTGATCCATTTCAGGGTGTTTGGCAAAGCACTCAGTTGGGGCATTTCATTCAGTCTAGCTTCGGGGTCATGAGCTTAAGAGCTAATGTATCATTTTCATGTGGCAGTTTATTTTACACTTTATACTTGTGGTTTCCGTGTAACATTTCAGTAACATAAACCAATTCATAGTTGGCAATGGGTTGTAAACACACAGGTTGCAAGTCTTGTTATGGGCGGGACTTGGAACTGGGTGGATTTACAATGCCTTTGCTGGGAAAATCTTCATTCAAAGGCATTACATTTTACAATAAACTCTATGAACTCACCAACCTTGTGTTGACACTTGTTAGCATGTATTTTCAGGTATAAAGCATTAGCACGCTACTGGAGGCTCTTGGCAGGGCATGGCATGGTCATAGAAGACTCTGAAAAACATTTGGGACCGTTCTACCTATTTTAAAGGGCCTATTTCCGCACTAGTTTTAACAATGTAAATTCAACATTTTTGTTAAACAAGGTTGTTCCAAATAATTGAAATGAAAACCGTTCTTTGCACTTGTGTTGTGATACCAATTGAGTTACACCCCAGCGACACGTTGTCTTCCGCTGGACCCGATTTTGGGGGTGTGACACTTAATCCCTTCAAAATGGTTGTTAGCAGTATGGTTTTTAATCAAAATTGAGTTCATACTGCTGAGTCAAATTTTTCCAAAAAGTTTGTACTGCCAGGCAAAAAGTTAGTACTGGTAGGCTTAAGTTTGTACTGCTGGATAGACGTTAGTACTGGAGGGAAATAACAGCTTTTTGAAAATAGCCGTTGAAAGTTAGTTGAGGTTTTTACGGCTCAATTCCTTATTTTCAGGGTTTTCCTATTTGGATATTTTCACTTTTAATCTATTTTATTAAACTTATCTTTAATCAAAAGTTATCTTTTTATAGAAGACGGTCCAATAAAAACCTTAATAAGTCAATCAAAATTTTGAAGGAATGGTTAATAGTGTTGATAGCAAGTCAAAATTTTTTATGTATCCCAGGTTCATCCAAACAATTTTGAACATGAGAAAACATCAACTTCTTCCACACAAAACTGTTTATCCAACACCCAAACTTACCCAAAAACTTTTTAGTAACATGAAAATGGCTTCAAGAGGGTATAGTGGGGAAGAAGTTCGCCTTTTGATTCTATGCTACAGGTTAAGGGTGAAGGATAAACAAGCCCAGTTGACTCCCAACACACACCCACAACATCAGAACAATCACCTTCACAACCAACCTCATCACTAGATAGGTCATTATCCAGACAGGACTCTGATGTACCTCAGCACAGAGTTCCTACCTCTCCCAATGTAGCAGATGAGGCTGACTATGTCAGTATGGAAAGGGCTACTTCTACTGTCTCAGGCTTAGAAGCTGGGCAGGACAGAAGTAACATACCTAAGACCCAATCCATGGCAACACCAACAGTACCAAGTTCCTATGAACCCAGTACTATTGGTGAAATTCCAAGCCAACCGGAAAATTGTGTGGCTCAGAAGCTCACCATATGGTGGACTATGAGTCTTTGCCCCATGATGCACCTCTCCCTGAAGGTAACACATCAGAAAGTGCTGAGGGTGGACAGACACTTAAGGAATTGATGGACCTTTGTACAACATTGTCTGATAAAGTTTCAACCTTGGAAGCTAATCTCAAAAGTCATAAGAAGGTCTTTGGAGTTTCATCAGGTTGATCCGTCCCAAACTAGTTATCTTTTATTTCTCTATCACACAAGTCAACCACTTGTGAATGGTCAACCGTAATAAATGATAAAATATAAACAGTCTCAGAACGAATACTCGTGTGTAGTGTGAAACCAGGCAAGTGATCACCCGGATCGTTTCCCAACGAGGTGTGAATGGAAAACTGTGAAAAGCTAGGATTAGAGTGATTGATGATTTAGATTGCTTTTGATTTTGCTTTATTTAACAATTCTAAATAACAAACAAAAACAGATATACACAGGAAAATAAAACGCGAATTAAATAATCTGAAAACGCGCAACGAAAAATCTAAAATGGGACAAAAAATAAAATTTATAAAATTTAAAACCTAAAAATGTAAAATAACTTAAAACTTATTTAAAAACTTAAATTATATTTTTTTATATTTTTTATTTAATTATTATTAATTATTTATTATTTATTAATTATTTAAACTAATTAAATTTATAAAAAAAAATACTAAATGAACAAAGAAAATTCTAAAACTTTTTCTAAAAATATTATAAGATGAGAAAAAGCTAAGAAAATTATAAAATTGAAATTTACTTAATTAAAATTTAAAAAGATAAATTCTATTAAATAGAAGCTATCACTTTATTTCTATTTTTGATTTTCTTAAGGTCTAAAAATATTTTTATATTTTTCCTAGATTAAAAATGACAAAAGAAAATTATGAAAATTGTAATTATATTTTTCTGATTATTATTCTATTTATTATGATTTAATTACTATTAGAAACTAATAAAAAGATTAAAAATATTAAAACTATTCAGAAAATTATGAAAAATTTTGAGTAAATCTAAAATATTATTAGAAAGATAAGAAAAATAAAAGTGGAACTATTCTGAGCCTAATAAGCACTTTTGGGCAGATAAGCAGTTAGCAAATAAGCCCAAAAATAAGCAAATAAGCTCAAAACAATACCAAAGGCTCAAAACAGATTAAAACAACTTAAATAAGCACAAATCAACTTATTTCAAACAGTCAATCCACAAAATAAGCCAAATGATCACAAAGGCAGTTGCAAAATACTCAACAGAAAACTCAGAAAAAGGCCAACTTGCAGGGCAATTTAAGCTATGAAATAAGCTACTGAGATGCAATATTATGGGGGCAAAACTTAGCTAGGCTTATGAGCTATCTAGAAAACCTAAAAGCCCTATCAGAAAAACATCAATTGAGGTCCAATTGAAGCCTAGATCAGCAACACAGAACAACTGAGTCTGCTGTGGCTTTGACTTTTTGTGAAAACCAAAAAGATTGACTTTGGTGAACTTTAATCCTAATGTACTGATTGATATTGATATAATAAGGTAATATGACACTAAATTAAGATATAATAACTACTTATGAAAGGTTTTGAGGGATTAAGCAATATGAAATTTTAACAGTGCACACATAAGTTGAGATTAAGCATCATTTTGACTTTTTTACTCATAACAACTGGATTTTAATGTATGACTGAGTTATTAGGGACCTAAGTGACATGTGAAACAACAATTAGCAACTGAAACACTCTGGTTCACATAGATCACAGTAAATCCAAACACTGCTTTATCTTGACTGTTTTGATGATTTCAAAGCAAATAACAGATTAAGCCCATGAAATAAATTCCAAAGGTTCTAATTTGATAAACTGAGCTTAAAGAAACATGAAAACACAGACAACAACATTACTTTCCTTAGAATCCAAATTATGCTACTTAGACTGTGAAATATATGTACTGATCAACTTTATATTTAAATAAACAAGCAAGACATTTTAAGCAACACTTTAACTAATAAGCACCAAATAAGCATGAAAACAACAATGATAGGCAGTAATAAGCAATTATACAGTGAAAGGGTAAAAATGGAATTTATGCTTACAAATTGCTTCCAAGAAAATATCAAGAACCAGAACCTTAGAACACTTCCTAATGCTTACTAATAAGCACTATTACCAAGGGCAATCCAAAATTTACCCTGCTCCAAGCCTGCATCACCTTCTTCACTGATTTTTGATTTATTTTCTATTTTTCTTGATTTCTTTTTGTATTTTTCTATTTTAAATTTATAACTGGTTTTAAGGTATCTAAAAGCTAAATAAGCTTTGTCAGAGCTTAAATGAGCTTAAGAGTTCAATATAACAACAACTAACATCATTCAACAAACTTGAGATTTTTGAAATAAAATCTAAAATTGCATAAACTGAGATGGAAAATGAAACTTGAAATTGAGATTTGGAAAAGTTCAAATTACACTAAAGTATCAGGTTACAAGCTTTTAAAATCAAAAATTACAACTGAATTGTAAACTACACTACCTACGGCTAAATTATACTAAAGCTACACTAATAATTTAACTCCTCAGCTTCTTCCCTTATTTATAATGACTTCTAGGGTTTGTGGGACCCACTGGGACATTTCCCACCACCTTTCTGATCCGTTGGATGTCTGAAACTAATCCAAGCCTTTGAAAGTGCTTTTGGCGCCAAAAAGGTCTTGGGACCTGTGGAGGTAGCGTACGAGGGTTTAAAGGGTTTAATGGGGTGTTGGAAGGTTGTGGTGAGGTGGTAGGATAGTGGGTGAGACAGCTATGGATGGTGAGGTGGGGGGATAAGGTTGCAGAGGTGAGGTGGTTTTGGCGGTTTAAGGGAAGGAGACGGGTCAAACATGGTTTGACCCTGGGATATTATTTTAGGGTGTGGGCCGGGTTTAATTGTTTTGGTTTTGGGCTTTGGTAATATGGTTAGTAACTGGGTTGGGTATTATGGGTTTAAGGATTTGGTTTTATTTTGGGTTAAAGGAATTAGTGGGATTAACTTGGTCCGGTTTTGGTTTTTAATTTAGCACAAGGACCAATCTTGTAATTTCTGAAACTTGAGGGACCTGACCTGTAACATTTCATAAGTTATCACAAGGACCATTATTGTCAAGTTAGTTTAAACCATAGGTCCTATTTTTCATTTATTACAATTTAAAACACCCGAGGACCATTTATGTAATTTTCCAAAGTTTGAGGGGTGAAATTGTAATTTCCCAAAAGTTATCAAAAAGGTTCCAAATTGTCATTCATGAATAGAACAAGGGTATATTTTGTTAAATTTCCATTTTTAAATACCCAGGGACTAATTTTGCCAATTTTGTAACTTGAGGGGTAAAAGTTGCCATTTTGTGTAAACTTTTATCCAGGGATCATTTGTGAACATTTTTGGTTTCCCAAGGACTTAAGTTGACTTTTTACTCATTTTAAACATTCAGGGACTAGATCTGCCAATTTGTGAGACTCCAGGGACTGAAAGTGACAATTGTGTAAACTTTGTTCGTTTTTCATCTGTTTTCAATCTTTTTGTTCCTGAGTCATATAAAAACACATTTTATGATATTTTCAGTATTATTTGGCTTTTCAAAGTGTTTTTGGCTGTTTATGTGGGTTTGAACAAGGTAAATATATGTGTATTTAGACACATATCAGTGGTCTACACTAAGCTAGCTTTAAAGGTGAGGAAATTGGAGAAAACAGTCAAGACTCTTCAAAGAAAAAGATCAGCACAAGTGGTGAAATCAACAAGTTCATCTTCTTCATCAAGTTCATCAGAGGGTCCAAGTGCATATCAAGGTGAGGAATCTTCCAAACAGGGGAGGAAGATTACCCAGTTAGATGTAGATCCTCAAGTTTCTTTGGTTCAAAAAGAGTTTGCTACTCAGGGGAGGCAAACAGAGTAGATGGATCAAGGTACTGTTGATTGTACAAAAGGTACTGGTAGTGCCACTCATGGTACTGCTAGTGTACAGGAAGAAGGTACTGGTGGCTCCTCTCAAGGTACTGCTGGTGCAATATACACAAGGAGACCAAAGAAGGCAAGACTAGACAAGGGAAAGGTAATAATGACAGAAGAAGTGTTGGAGAATGCTCGTGTCATAATAACTAATTATATGGCTAGATATATGTGAGCCTATGGGGTCACACACTTATACACAGAGACACCATTTTATAGATTGTATTTATCGTATTTACAATATATAAACGACTACGTAACTCGGGATCAATAATGGGCTACTAATAACTAAGCTAGTACTTAGTTTATTGGATTGGACCAACAAATGGGCAAGCCCATTTAGGGCCCCCATGGCAAGCCTAGGTGAGAAAGGAACAAGGGAGAAAGATCAAGGGGCAAAGTGTAACTTTGATCATGATAAGTTCAAATGAGATTTGGTCTTTGATTATGACTTATCACATTAAAGACTTACCAACTTTCTCTCCTCCTTCCTCTCCCTAATGACCACGAAATTAATCACACCCATATTAGGGTTTGTGGTTTTTTATCCCATCTAACCTTATTCTAGTGTAGTTCAAGGCTAGATCGCGTGTTACGTGTTCAAGACTAGCATCGGGTGGTGATCGATGACGTGTAGTGTGTTTCATTCTTAGAGAAGATCAACCTTATTGATCTTTTGGTTTCTTACATCTCTACGTGGTGGTGATATTGGTGGTGTTACCCGGATCACGCTACAAAGGTATAAAACATGTTTGTTTAATTTGTTTTTAATTTGATTGATCATATGGCACTATGGATCCTTGTATGGTGATGTTTTTCCGCTGCGTATATTTATTTGATATGTTTTTATATTGCTACATCACCTATAGTGGTATCACGAGCCATCATATGTTGTCATATGATCATCATGTATGCGTAAAAATGGCTAAAAACGTTGTTTTTTAATGGATTTAAAAGTGTGATTTTAAAACAGCCCCTAGGGATTGAATATTCTGAATATGTCGACTTTATTAAGGTCTTAAGATCTGGACTTTTTGATCCTATGGCCATTTGTTATGCATACGTTGTTTGTTTACTTGATTGGTACCCGTAAAATGGCCTAAAAACGCGTTTTTTGGAAGATTTTTAACCCGATTTCAAATCAGCCCATGAGGCTTATTTTTCTGTGGTAAAATGGTGTTAAGAAGGTCCTAACATCAGTGGGGTTTGAGTCTTTGGCCATTTGTCACGCGTACCATTCGGGGTTTTAATTCTTGTTAATTATTTCTTCGATTCGTTGGCTAACAATTTATTTCTTGTTATTTATTTTGTTATCCATGGCAAATACATGCATGTTTGTCCATGGAGTTAGCCAACACCATGTAATAATATTTATTTGAATGTATTATTATGTGTTCATATGCAAAGCCGATGAAAACCTAGACCACTTGTGCGTTGTGATTGTGATTGTTGGTTGCATTTTTTTGTTTTGGGGTTTTGCCATAGTTTCGGCACTTTTGTAATGTATTTCAATTTTGGTTTTGCCAATGTTTGGGCATTTTACAGTAGATACAAAGTAGATTAGTTGTATTTCACTTTATATGTATTGTAAACAAGAGCTTGGAAGCAAATGGCGAAAGATTGAAGAGTTGTAGACTGAAAGTTGCTGCTGGACACCTGTTGGGAAAACGTGATTACCTGCTGATTGGTAAGGTATTTTTTTCTAAAATTTTTGGTGCAGGTCCACAAGACATAGGGCTACAACTTTGTCAACTGGGCCGAATCATGAGGAGGTGATCTTCCTGGGCATTTGGGCCATGCAAAACAGAAAAACTGGGCTGACAGAAACTGTAGTTCATGTGCATTATGGGCTTTTTAACTTGCTCATGATTGTCTTGGAGCAAGTGGGAGCCCTCCATGTGGTTGTGATATATGTCCCTAGTTGACTCTTGGTTCTTGTGATGGCTCACAAGACCAAGCATAGGATTTTCATCGGTTGAGGCTTTGCATATTGTGGTTGAATGTTTGGTTGGTTGTTTTTATGTATGTTTTGACTACATGTAAAACGAAAAATGTTTTCTTAAAACTTGAAACTAAACATAAACCATTTTGAACTAAGTCTTATGATTTAGTTTAACTAAGTTTAAATATGATTTGAAACTTAAAAATCATTGTTTTCAAAATAACACTTAAACTAGTTAAGATTGTTTATTTATTGATTTATTGTATTGTCCATACTTAATAATCCACTTAGGATATATATTAGTCTTGAAAATGGACAACTTGACACACATAAATTAAAACAATGATTAGACTTAAGTTAAGAAAAGTTTTTAACTTGTGCTACGAAGAATGAATGCATGCTTCTTTCGTACACGTTTTTGATTCACATCAAAACTATTTACCCGTCAAAATTTAAGTCACGCCGTCCAATTATGAGAACACTTGCAATTACCTTTTAGCATCTGGTCAGACCTAGGCTGAATTGTAACCCAAGGTGACTATTGTCCATGGTCAGACCTAGGATTATTCTCACAGTTTTCAAATTGGATGACTTAATCGAGTAGTGTGGTCAGACCCTTACCCGAGGCAAAGATGGGACTAAACATGCCTACATGACACTAGTTGTTTGACACTAGATGCCATGAGTCCCATAAGGATCTAAGAGTTGTACATGTAATACAATTGGTGATCGTCGCCTACCTATTGAATCCACCATTTCTAGTAGATCAACTGCATTAATGGTCGAACCTCAATGAGGATCTTAGCCTTTTCATAAATTAATTGTTTTAAATTATAAACATGGGGTAGTTAATTTATAAAAGGATAATTATCGAAAATACTAAAATTGAACTTTGTAAATTCAATTAATGCAACGCATACCGTAAACAAGAGTTTGTTCTTTTCTTGTTAAAAGGACGAACTAAGTCGATCTTTCCTTGTAAGAAAGAGACTTATTCCTATCCTTTTTCTTTATGAGGAAAAGCCATAATAGGAATATTTGAATTTTCCTAATTCTAATCAAACTCAAGGAAAACCTACTCTAGAAATCGTGATGTCTTGTAAAAGTCAAAACGGTTAAGTATGGTTACACATCTTATTCCTTCAACATTGTTTTATAACCCTTGTTTCGGTTTTGAAACATTGAAGAAATATAAGATATTTGGACAACCAAGAACACGTGCACTTGACTTGACCTCTTTGGTCAGACCTTAGGGCCATTTCAACCCATGGCGAATTTTGCTCATTGGTCAGACCTTTGGCGATATTTGCATGTTCTTGCTTGGTCAACCTAGTTCGTACTAGCTACCAAACTAAAATGAGTTTAAATAATTAGAAGACGGAAGTATCAATAAACCGCAATGTGGTAAAGGCAATTACTAGCATGATTACCTAGCAGTTTGCCTTAACCCAATATGCCTACTAAGGTCCTACATACCCTTGTGGTAAAGTAGACCAATTATGGAGGAAATGCATACCTATTTTCAAGTTAAAATAGCAATGATGGCTAACCCATCATCTATATGTTAGAACTTGATGCACTTTCTTGAATACCTAAGTACATGTTTACTAGTCAAAGTGACTCACATTAGCAATAATGTGTAGATATTCAAAGAAAGATGGAAAGTATCAAATCGCTACTCACTCTCCACTGGTGACGTAACACATTGTAATGTTGTCTAATCCTGTGGGAGCTACGTGATTATATTACTGGTGACGTAACACATGTAATGTTGTCTAATCCAGTGGGAGCTGTAAGCTTTATTACTTGCAAGTTACCCATCTTATTTCCAGATTGTCTTGAAATAATACATTATTTTCCACGTGTTAAGCATCATAGTTTATATAAGAACCATTGCATAAGTTTTATATGATAACTTGTCGCGTTCCTGATGTTGCTTCCTGAAATGTTATCTATAAAATTGTTATGCATGATTCATTATTCAAACGATAAAGTTCTACATATCTATATTTTGATTTTTGACTAAAAATCATATGTTATCTTATACATTGTCATATTGCTCATACAAACAAACGAGCGTAGTGTTGTTTGCATGCTCTCACGATGTTATGCCATGCACAAGTGGGAGAAATCTTAATTGTGTGCAAGGTACAACATATAACAATATGACTAATAGTTTTTCTTGACTGCAAGGTAAGAAACTAAAATTCTACTAGGACTTCTACACATAAAATGTATGTTGCCCTAATTAGAACAAATATCAAGATATCATGAAAAGCTACTTCAACATATTCACTGAATTGTTTAGTAAATATGATTATGTTTTCTTGTAAACTCATAATCATGAAGTACAAAATTAACTTGAATATACTATTGAGGCCAAGAGTCGGCGCTCGTAATTACTTTAGTTGAATATGTTTAGGTCTCTTGTAAAGACACAAACATTAATTCCGTTAATTGTTGAAAGACTTATAACGTAAAGTAAGACGTTGATTTGTTATGTCTTCTTGTTAAGACATGTACACTTACGACGTATAATATTAAATGTTTATGTTTTCTAGTCAAAACATGCACATGATGTAAAGTATGCAGTAGGCTAAAATTACTATTGATGCCATCTGGTTTGACTTGGTTGGTAGATATGTAATCCCAAAAGTATAAGTTCATCTAATGAGTTGTGTGATAGTCTCACAACATCAGTCCTCATGGAATACCACAACTTTATGGTATGTCCATCATGGAAAATCAAACACTATTGATATTGTTTGATCTTTGATGACTTAAACTGTTTTACCTCCAAAGCTATCAAGGTTAGAAATTGGGTGTGCCATGTGTACACTCAATATGATTCCAACCCAGAAGGAATTTAAGACACCATTGTATTATGGCATGGGATGAATCCCATTATGTCTTAATTGAAGTTCTTAATTTGTTAACTACTTAAGAGTAAATAATTAACAAACTAGAGTCAAGAACTAACGGTGTATTTTGGATGTCCCACTTGAAAACAATTTATTGTTACTCAAGATGCTGAGTATCTAGAGATTAGTCTCTACATACAAAAGCAAGTGGGAGTACCTTTAGACCTTGAAGTTATTCAAGTACTAAATACACAACCTTCTGAGTACACTTGCTAATGTCATACTATGGTTGAACATGCATATGTTAAACCATAGATTGATATCTCTCATTCATAAATCCGCAAGGATTCCTCTTACACCTGAATGATATAGTTTTTTATATCAATGCTAAGAGATATAAGTTAGAGGATCATAGTGAACCTGCTAACTACAGAGATGTATTGTCAGATCTTGAATTTGATGAATAGCTCAAAACTATGAATGTTAAGATTCAGTCCTTGAAAGACAATCACTCTTGGAGCTTGATTGATCTCTTACTAATCAGTTAGACTGTAAGGTTAAGAATGAGTTTCTTGATGAGAAGACTCAAAAGGACAAACTTGTACACACATTTAATGCACGTGTAGTAAAAGGAGTTTACTCGTACTCAAGAAATTGACTATGATTAAATCTTCCTAGCTACAAACATTAAATGTATAAAGATGATTAATAGTCATACTTGTTTTCATGTAAATGAAATATGACAATAGGATATCAAAACACTTTTCTTGTTGATTATCTTTGCGAGGACGATGAGTAATCAAAAGGGTTTATGAATCCATATAATCTTTATTATGTATACAAGATAAAATAATCCATATGCGGATTAGATCATGCATCTAGGAGCAAATATCTTGAGTTAATTATAAAATCATTAATTTAATTTTGATTAACAAGATTACTCCTAAGTACACTTAGAGCAAGTTGGAGCACTATATTTATTTTCTTAAATCTCATATGTCATTAACATATTAGAAACAATATTCTATCTAAGCTAGACTTTATACCTTAGCTTGGAATGAAGTTTCTCTTGAGGGATTTATAAAATAAGACATACAACCTTGTTATATATATATATATATATATATATATATATATATATATATATATATATATATATATATATATATATATATATATGTTTATTAGAATAAACATAAGCGGTTATTATGTCTAAACACAATATGACACGTTATTGAGGGGAGTATCAATGATCAATCACACTTGATGAGATTGAACACATGATTGGAAATCTTAAGTTTGACTAAAGGATTCATCATGTAAGTCATATTAAGTATTGGAATATATATATTTATCAATTGCATGAATGCAAGATGAGTTTATAACAACAAATATCTAAGTGAAGGTCGTTAGATAATTGTTACACGAATATTATAATGGACCTACAAAGGACCAAAGATATGTTCAAAAGTTTACGGATATTTGAGGAGCTCTGTTTTGTTTGCATACGTTAATGCTTATTTAACTGAGATGATACTCAACCCCAGTGGTGGTCATCATGAATGATGACATTGATGACTAGATGTGCTCGACTGAGAGCATTAATGCGTTATACATTAAAAGAATAAAATTACTTTATAGTTTGAGAAACTATTCAGATGACTGTCTGAAGTAGGTGTTTTGCTAGCTTCAAACGCCCTATGGAATGTATTTTTGCAGTACTCGTCTTGTACTTGAATGCACACATACAAAGGACAATCATCATTTAAACCTTTTATGAGTTTTAAAATAAGTATTCTCAAAGTTTACTCAGATGACTACTCGTTGTCTTGTACAACATGATTCGATCATGGTGGGAACATCGGATTCCAACCTATGAGTAGTCTTATGCATATCTGTTTTTAGTATTTGGATAATGGAACTGTAAGCAGTCGTATTATACAATGAATTGATATACCTGGTATGATCGTCTTCATTTATACTACTGTGTTCTATATTTGCATGTTTAATCCATGAATAATTTATTTATTCTAAAATTGTCCATTGCTAGTTGACGATACGGGAGTATCATCAAATTAAGGCAAATGTGAGCGTGTTGGTGATTCATTTGCCACACTCACATGTTGTTCATTGTGATGAACATTGGATTGACCCAACCTACGAGTATTCACTACATGGATCGTCGTCAATAGTGAATCTCGCAAGAGGTTATGTCTCTTATCCTCAGACTTGAGATGCAAGCAGGTCTTGCATGTGTGGAATTTCATTCCTTGATATGGTTAAACGCTATCCTGAATAAGGTAGTTATAAAGGCCATTTTCAGGAGTGATATGAAGCATGTGAATGACACGTGTAGTCAAAATAGGATTTGTTCCTCCACTTGCTTTGGAGTTAGATACTATTGGGCCCCTCGATGAATTGAACTGATGTTTGTATGGCCGTACCCAAATGAGATTAAGATGAATCTTAATTCACTTGGTAATCTTGTTCAATATCCGTATCGAGAAATATAATAGTTGAACTATTAGAATGACTTTTGATCCATGTCTAATATTCAACACGGTATCTGTAACAAAAGGATAGATGACATATAAACCATCTGAAATGAGACGTTTAAGAAACTAACCTCACATATTTCTAGGGGCATTGGCGTGTTGCTAGACGCTAACCATTGCTTGTATAATTACTCGATTATTATGACGTCGCAAGTGGGAGCTGTTGGAGAATGCTCGTGTCATAATAACTAATTATATGGCTAGATATATGTGAGCCTATGGGGTCACACACTTATACACAGAGACACCATTTTATAGATTGTATTTATCGTATTTACAATATATAAACGACTACGTAACTCGGGATCAATAATGGGCTACTAATAACTAAGCTAGTACTTAGTTTATTGGATTGGACCAACAAATGGGCAAGCCCATTTAGGGCCCCCATGGCAAGCCTAGGTGAGAAAGGAACAAGGGAGAAAGATCAAGGGGCAAAGTGTAACTTTGATCATGATAAGTTCAAATGAGATTTGGTCTTTGATTATGACTTATCACATTAAAGACTTACCAACTTTCTCTCCTCCTTCCTCTCCCTAATGACCACGAAATTAATCACACCCATATTAGGGTTTGTGGTTTTTTATCCCATCTAACCTTATTCTAGTGTAGTTCAAGGCTAGATCGCGTGTTACGTGTTCAAGACTAGCATCGGGTGGTGATCGATGACGTGTAGTGTGTTTCATTCTTAGAGAAGATCAACCTTATTGATCTTTTGGTTTCTTACATCTCTACGTGGTGGTGATATTGGTGGTGTTACCCGGATCACGCTACAAAGGTATAAAACATGTTTGTTTAATTTGTTTTTAATTTGATTGATCATATGGCACTATGGATCCTTGTATGGTGATGTTTTTCCGCTGCGTATATTTATTTGATATGTTTTTATATTGCTACATCACCTATAAGAAGAACCATCCTCTCAGAAGTTATCCAAGAAGGAACAGGCTCATATTGCCCTTGATGAGGAACTGGCTCGGAAATTTCATGAAGAGGAATTAGCTAGGGTAGCTGATGAAGAAAAAATGGAAAGATTTATGGTTGATTACAAATATCAGACTGAAGAGGAACAAATAGCTGCTCAGATTCTTACTGATAGTGAATTAGCTGCAAAAGTTCAAGAGGAAGAAAGTCTTAGTACACCAGAGAAGAGCAAGATCAGGCCATTGATGACCTTTTAGAGCAAATGAGGCAAAGAAGATCAAAGAAGAAAACTTATCAGAAGAAAATCCCTTCAAGAAGTGAGCAACTAAGATATATGAAGAATTATTTGAAACATCAGGATTATTGGAAAGAATAGTGGTTCATAGGAAAGTCTTATGAAGAAATAGAAAGATTGTATATCAGTGCTCATACAAGAATTCAGAAGTCTTTAAGAGATGAAACTGCAATAGTTGAGACTGAGTCTAGCAAGGGTGTGAAAAGAACAGCAGACCTATTGGAATATGAGGAATCCAAGAAGCAGAGGATAGAAGAAGAAACACATGATGAATCAGTTGAGGAAGAATCAGCTGAGGAAGAGGAAGATATACTGACTGATGAACAAATACATGAAATGATGGTAGTAGTTCCTGAAACTCTAAATGTTGATCCGATTCAAGCCTGGGCTCTGATACCATAATTGTAACGCCCCAACCCGACCTTGGTTAAGATGCAACATTATGGTGTCGATCAGAACATACAAAATAAGCGCAAGCGGAAGTCTTCATAAATAAAGTAAATTCGAGAACATCATGACTTACAGATTACAAGCTCCCAAAAGTCTAAACAATATCCAAAAGAAATGAAATGAAATAAAACATCCAACATAAGTCCAAGACAATGGGGAAATCTAAATAAGGTAGGTCTTCTACTCCTACTCACATCTCTCTTGCCCCGCATCCCGCTTATTACCTGCCGCATGGAAAAGAAAACGCGGCTGAGCTTAAAAAAGCCCAGTGAACAGATATATATATATATATACAAAGCAGAAAAGGTAATAAGCATGAGCAAACGAACATGAATCAAATGGATCAAAAGCATAAATATCATGAGTCAGAATAGCTCTAAGAGTCAAATAATCATACGGCAATGAACGCGTCCAAACGAGCCACTCGAACAGATCAAAGATACCTAACAGACAGCCAAGAGCCTGTCTAAACGAGACACTCGAATAGACAACATAATCACATAAACATATCATATCCAAAGTGTACAGAGACGGGAGGCCTCTAAGTAACAAATAGTGAGTGGGGTGTAGGGCACACACAGCAAGTCACCAAACAAATCATATCACATATCATATCATATAAGCCTAAGATGCATCCATACGCCCCCCACAAAATAAATTATATACGTACCAGGTACTAGACAAGTATACGCACATATCAAAATGGCCAGGAGATCTCATATCATATTATATCATATCAAATGGGGACGTCGTGGATCAATCACACTTTCACAGAAAGTATCATGCCATTGGTGCCTCGATGACATGTCCATGGTAGCTCCATGGATAGTTAGCTCGGGCGACAAAACAGAATCAAGCATATCATATCATAGAATCATATCAAAGGGAATCATAGCAATGATTCATATCAACTGAATCATAACAAAGGACCATATCATAGCAAAGCTCATATCAAAAGGATCATAGCAAAGGATCATATCAAAGAATTATATCAAAGCATCATAGTAAATCAAAGAAAACAAATCAAAGTCACGGATCAAAGTCATGAGAAAAGGCACCCTTACTGAGAAAGGGTAGAATATCTGTACCTTATGCAAATCAACCAACCAAATAAGAAAGCACTGAAACAGGGATTCACTCCTTCTTCACCGACCCTATACAAGTTAACGATCACGTATTACTTATAAGCTCATTTTACAAGTTTACCACTTATAGTTATTAGGGTTTCCCATTTAAGGTTTCTTTCCATTTTTAGAAACTTTCCACTTTTAGTAACTTTCCATTTTTAGTAACTTTCTATTTTTAGTAAGTTTCCTTATTTAGTAAGTTTCCCGATTTAATGACTTTTAGTGTTATAAATGACAATTAAACAAACTTTAAGACTTAATATGATCAACATTATAGTTTAGGGTTTAATATGCCAACTTTTAACTGTTTAGGGTTTAAACTGTCATTTTAGCAAAGTTCAGGGGCTAAAGTGTAAATTACGTAATTATATAGAAATTCTCATACTTGTACATTTTTTCACCTCATTTATTACTTCCATGCAACTAAACCCTAATTCTTTTACTAAAACTCTAACTCGACATAAATAGCAACCCGATAATCCTTTTTGTACTTTACCCTAATCGACCCACTTAAACTTTCACATAGCCAAACATTCGACAAAATATACACATTCTCTTGTACACACCTAACCCTAACCCATTCGACACCCTTTTCTCTTTTGTTTGCCCATTCAACGAGACAAACACCAACACACAACCATCTTTCCTTGAACCACATTCGACCCAAAACGCTTTTTCTTTAACCATTTTACACGCGACCATCACAACACAACACTACACAATTCAAACACCCATTTCGAATCCAGAATAGTAACCACATGAGACCCCATATTAACCCCTATTGAACCTTGTTCCCTACCAGTTCGACATACCCAACACAAACCAAAACAAGCACTTGACACTCAATAATCCCACTGAATTAACCCTAGTGTATAACCCACTCAACATACCATTAGACACACACAAAACTTCTTGAATAAACCCTAGTTTTACATGTACATTCACAACCATTTTGCCCCATTCGAGCACATCCTAATTTCCCATATATTCGACCTACTTTGTACGAACAAACATGCATGAATCTTTCCTCATCTCTTATGTATAATTTCCAGATTATAAGCCACCATCTGTATATGTACTGGTCATTATTTCATGCATAATAAGGATTTATATTTCATGAAGCAAAACTGATTATAAGAATTCATATAACATTCTAGTCGACACATGCATAAGTTCTATTATTTCATGTATTTAGGATCCATGTTTACATTGTTTATATGATCGAATGCATTCTTCCATATCAGATTCGAAAGCCTCATAAACTGATTTTACAAGCAGACCTAAACCATGTGTATCGACCTATACTTTTCATATTACAAGCGACTAGAACATATCATTTTATGCTACATATAATTCCTTCATTTAGTATATATATATATATATATATATGATGGATTTAAGCTTGTTTTTAGGTTACAACATTCTGCGTTTCATGAGTTCATATCAAGAAAAAACATGATCAAATGTGATACCTTGGTGTCGAATGAAACAAGAACAAAATGAGGACAAAAGAACTGGAAATCGACCCACAAGAACACCTTATACTAACCACACCAAAGCCTCTTTCGAACATAAATTAACCACGTTCAAGCTACCCTTTTACGTGTCTCCTTTGAACCACCCTTTTTCTTGAATGAAGGAAAGAAATACAGCACTGTCGCCACTTGTATTAGTTTTAGGGTTTTCGTATTTGTGTTTGTGTGAATGTTTCGGTTGAAAAATGACAGAGGAGGGGGGGAAATATAGGAGAATAAACAGAGCATTGTGGAGGATAAGAAGACCAAATTCATCACCTCAAAATTTTAAAATAATTCTAAAGGTTTCCTATATATTAAGTTGTGTACAAGATTTTAATTCTTTTGGGACATTTAAATCGTGTGATATATACTTGTGCTAACATGAATTGTGTCGATTTATAGTACTTATGACATGGCTTTTATATTTTGAAATTCTCATGGTGTAACTCATGCTTACTTAGGTTATATTCGGGTTCAAGTTCAAGTTAATAATGGATTTTTAGATTTCATGTTTTAGGTTATTATAATTTTTTCCCTCTAAACGAAAAATTTTGTCCTCGAAATTTGAAATGAAAAACAATGAATACGTACCGAATCACGAAAAGAAATGTGGATAATTAGATCGCATCGACTCTTCGGTCTCCCAAGTAGCAACACTCTTGGGATGATTCCTCCAAATAATTTTAACAAATGGAATGGTTTAGTTTCTCATGACTCGAACCTGACGCTCCAAAATAGCCTAAGGCTCCTCAATATAAGACAAATCTTCTCGAATTTGATCCAACGGAAAAGTAACAACATGGAGAGGATGATAATTATATCCCCTCAGAAGAGATACATGGAACACATTATGCACATGAGCCAGTTGCGGGGGAAGTGCCAAACGATAAGAAACCTCACCAACTCGGTCTAAAATCTGAAAAGGACCAATAAATCGCGGACTGAGTTTCCCTTTCATGCCAAAACTCTTAACACCACGAAATGGAGAAACTTTAAGAAAAACATGATCACCAGGACTAAATTCTAGCTCATGACGATGACGATCAGCATAACTTTTCTGTCGAGCTCTAGCCTCCCTGAGTTTCTCATTAGCAATGGCAACCTTCTCATTAGTTACCTCAATCAACTCCGGGCCTTCAATGAGTCGCTCACCAACCTCATTCCAACAAATATGAGCCCTATACTTCCGTCCGTACAACAGCTCGAAATTAGCTCCTTTAATACTGGCGTGCCAACTGTTGTTGTAGGCAAACTCCACTAAAAAAAAATAATCATCCCAATGTCCCAACCATTCGAGAGCACACGCCCTCAACATGTCTTCCAAAGTCTGAATAGTGCGTTCCGACTGCCCGTCTGTCTGCGGATGAAATGTCGTACTAAACTTAAGCCAAGTACCCCAACCCTTGTGAAACCCTTCCAAAAATGTGAGGTAAACGCGGATCTCGATCAGATATAATAGCTAACGGAGTGCCATGCAAACGAACAATCTCTTGCTAGAAAAGTCGTGCCAACATACTACCTAAATGGTCATTCTGAATAGGCAGAAAATGAGCGGATTTAGTCAGACGATCGACAATAACCCAAATGGCGTCATGCTTCTTCTGAGTGCGAGGTAACCCCGTAACAAAGTCTATGGAAATCTGTTCCCACTTCCAAGTAGGAATCTCTAGAGGTTGCAAAAGACCACTAGCCCGCTGATGTTCTATCTTAACCTGCTGACAGATCATATACTTAGCCACGAACATCGCTACATCCTGCTTTATGCCGTTCCACCAGAAGTGCTGCTTTAGATCTCTATACATCTTTGTAGAACCCGGATGAATAGTGAAAGGAGAACTGTGTGCCTCGGATAACACAGCTTCATGAATCGAAGGATCATTTGGAACACACAACCGATCACCATACCACACAATTCCATCTTCGTTAACACGAAACTCTGGCTGCTTCCCTTCTTCCACATTCTGACCGATAGACCATAGCTCGCCATCGTCTTTTTGAGCTTCTTTAATCCGTAACATAAGATTAGACTCCACCTTCAGACTATCCTAGTAACCATCATGCCGACGAATACACAACTCAACCTCCATGAGTTCTAAGTCAATGAGTATCCTCGGCTCGATCTCAAGACTAGCAATCATCCCCGACTTCCTACTAATCGCTTCAGCTACAACATTCGCCTTACCCGGATGGTACTGAATGTTAGCATCATAATCCTTCAAAAGTTCCAACCAATGCCTCTGCCTCATGTTTAACTCCTTCTGGGTGAAGATACACTTTAAGCTCTTATGGTCAGTGAAAATGTCATACGTCTCACCATACAAGTAGTGTCTCCAAATTTTCAGTGCAAAGACCACAACTGCTAATTCCAAGTCATGAGTCGGATAATTCTCTTCATATGGTTTCAACTGTCTGGATGCGTAGGCAATGACCTTCCCATGCTACATAAGAACACATCCAAGACCTTTCTTTGAAGCATCACTATAAATCTGAAAACCACCAGTACCTGACGGAAGAGTAAGAATAGGCGCAGAAACCAATCTCTCCTTCAACTCCACAAAACTCTTCTCCCGTTCATCAGTCCAGATAAACTTCTCACCTTTCCGCATTAGTTTTGTCAATGCCAGCGCTAAACGTGAGAATCCCTCCACAAATCTCCGATAATAGCCAGTAAGACCTAAGAAACTCCTAACCTCTGTCACATTCGTAGGTCTTGGCCACTTAGTGATAGCCTCAACCTTAGCCGGATCCATCTTAATTCCATCCGCCGATAAAACATAACCCAAAAACGCCACTTGCTCCAACCATAACTCACACTTAGAACATTTGGCATACAACTTCTTCTGACGCAGGATTTCCAACACAATACGAAGATGTTCCACATGTTCTTTCTTCGTCTTAGAGTAAATCAGAATGTCATCGATAAACACAATGACGAACTTATCAAGATATTCATGGAATACGCGGTTCATCAAATCCATGAAAATAGCTGGAGCATTTGTTAGACCAAAGGGCATAACTAAGAATTCAAAATGACCATAGCGGGTACGGATGGCAGTCTTAGGAACATCCTGTTCCTTCACCCGCAGCTGATGATACCCGGATCTCAAATCAATTTTAGAAAAGAATTTAGCTCCTTGAAGCTAATCAAACAAATCATCAATACGAGGAAGCGGATAACGGTTTCTGATAGTGATACGGTTTAACTCACGATAGTCAATGCACAACCTCATACTGCCATCCTTCTACTTTACAAACAAAACAGGAGAACCCCACGGAGAGACACTCGGATGAATAAAACCACGTTCTAAGAGTTTCTGAAGTTACTCTTTCAATTCCTTCAGTTCAACTGGGGCCATACGATAAGGGGCTTTAAAGATGGGTTCAGCACCCGGAATCAAATCAATGCTGAATTCAACTTCCCGTGCAGGAGGCATGCCTGGAAGTTCATCAGGAAATACATCAGGAAAATTACAGACTACTGGATGGCTCTCAACACTAGGACCATCCAACGAAGTATCTTTAATAGAAGCCAAGAATCCCTCACACCCGTGTGAAAGTAGTGAGCGAGCTTTCATAGCGGAGATAATCTTAATAGACTTACCAGGTTAGGAACCCTGGTAAATAAATTCAGGAGCATTTGGGTCACCAAAAATAACTCTCCTGGCATGACAGTCGATAGTTGCCCTATGCTCAGACAACCAGTCCATGCCCATAATATTATCGAAAACATTCATGTCCAAAGGAAGCAAATTGGCAGAGCGGATTTTATCAGCGAAACGAAGAGGACAGTTCAGAAATTCATGATCTATAATTACATGGTTCTTCATAGGGGTTGATATAGATAAGGCATAGTTTAATGGTGTTGCATTCATATTAAGATATTTTGAAAAGGAAGTAGAAACCATAGAATGTGTGGCGCCCGTATCAAACAAAATAAATACTGAACGACCATGTAAATAGAGAGTGCCCGTGACAATACCTGAGGTACTAGCCGCCTGGTCCCTGGTCAAGCAGAATACCCGACCCCTGGTAGCTGTCTGACAATCGTTTCCCCTGTTGTTGTTGCTACCAGCCTTGGGACAGTCCCTAGCCATGTGTCCCGTCTGTCCAAAAATAAAACAAGCTCCCGAAGCCTGATGACACCTACCAAAATGCAACTTCCCGCATGTGGTGCAAGGAGGAGGAAGAGGAGGAGGAACATAATCCATTTGACCAGATGAAGCCGAAGTGCGGTTACCTTGTTAACCGCGGTGCTGCTAGTCCCGGTGTTGCTGATCACGATGCTGTTGGTCGCGCCCCGACCTCTGATTACCGTAGCCATACCTGTCATTCCCCCTTCTATCATTCCCACGCTGATCATTACCCCTAGAATCGTTTCCCCGCTGGTTGTTCCCTTGGGCTGGTCAAACGTGATCACCATCCCTGTACCTCTTCACACCCTGTCTAACTCGCTCTTGTATAATCTCAATATTACGGACTGCATTGGCCACCTGTGCTACTTCCTCAAACTGAATGTTTACTACCCCATTTAGAAGATCGTTCCTGAGAGCCCCCTTAAACTTATTTGCTTGCTCTTCCTGCGTTCTTGCTTTAGCTCCCAAGAATCCCGCCAGTCGCAGAAACCTCTGCATAAACTCGGTGCTCGTCTCCTTATCAAACTGGAAAATAGAGTGATATTCCCTTTCAAACTTTTCTTTCTCTAATCTCGGGAAATACTGAAGATAGAAAGTGTCACGGAAGTCGTTCCATGACAGAGTCGCCAAAAAGTTATCTCCTCCCTTCGCCTGTTTGTAAGCTTTCCACCAACTGAGGGCATCTCCCTCAAATTTATAACTAGCCAGCCTAGCTTTATACTCATCGTCACAAACCAATACCTCGAATATCTTTTCCATGTGAGCAATCTAATTTTCTGCATCAATAGGAGCATTTCCAGAACTGAAAGAATGAGGCTTTTGTTTACAGAACCTTTCCAGCCACGTATGAATGGTCACTGGTGGGGCACCAGCACTCGAACCACCACTTCCACTACCACTGGCCGTGTTTTGACAGATCTGGGTCACGATCCTTTCAGTGAGACCTGGAATTAGTGCATCTACAGTCCGCTGAACTACGGCTGCAAATGCGGGGTTGTTACTGAAATCTTCGTTATGACGAGTGTTCACCATCTGAAAGGTCATAAATGGATTAGCGAAGACAGAACGAAATTAAGGAGCAAAATATGAAGGAAAGATCGTGCCAAAGCGAAACCTAATGTCTACCCAATCCTCACCGATCACAACCAAAGTCCTACAGGGCAAAAACCTAAAGGTCCAGACTTCACAGGCCATAACTTATGAGCTACAAGTTGCAGCCTGGGCTCTGATACCATAATTATAACACCCCAACCCGACCTTGGTTAAGATGCCACATTATGGTGTATATCAGAACATACAAAATAAATGCAAGCGAAAGTCTTCATAAATAAAGTAAATTCAAGAACATCATGACTTACAAATTACAAGCTCCCAAAAGTCTAAACAATATCCAAAAGAAATGAAATGAAATAAAACATCCAACATAAGTCCAAAACAAATCCAAGACAATGGGGAAATCTAAATAAGGTAGGTCTTCTACTCCTACTCACATCTCTCTTGCCCCGCATCCCACTTATTACCTGCCACATGGAAAAGAAAATGCGGCTAAGCTTAAAAAGCCCAGTGAATAGATATATATATACAAAGCAGAAAAGGTAATAAGCATAAGCAAACGAACATGAATCAAATGGATCAAAAGCATAAATATCATGAGTCAGAATAGCTCTAAGAGTCAAATAATAATACGGCAACGAACGCGTCCAAACGAGCCACTCGAACGGACCAAAGATACCTAACAGATAGCCACGAGCCTGTCTAAACAACCCACTCGAATAGACCACATAATCAAATAAACATATCATATCCAAAGTGTACGAAGAGGGGAGGCCTCTAAGTAACAAATAGTGAGTGGGGTGTAGGGCACACACAACCAATCACCAAACAAATCATATCACATATCATATCATATAAGCCTAGGATGCATCCATACGCCCCCCCCCCCCATAAAACAAATCATATACGTACCAGGTACTAGACAAGTATACGCATATATCAAAATGGCAAGGAGATCTCATATCATATCATATCATATCAAATGGGGACGCCGTGGATCAATCACACCTCCACAGAAAGTATCATGCCATTGGTGCCTCGATGACATGGCCATGGTACCTCCATGGCCAGTTAGCTCGGGCGACAAAACAAAATCAAACATATCATATCATAGAATCATATCAAAGGGAATCATAGCAATGGTTCATATCAACTGAATCATAACAAAGGACCATATCATGGCAAAGCTCATATGAAAAGGATCATAGCAAAGGATCATAGCAAAGGATCATATCAAAGAATTATATCAAAGGATAATAGCAAATCAAAGCAAACGAATCAAAGTCAAGGATCAAAGTCATGAGAAAAGGAACCCTTACTAAGAAAGGGTAGAATATCTGTACCTTATGCAAATCAACCAACCAAATAAGAAAGCACTGAAACAGGGAATCACTCCTTCTTCACCGACCCTATACAAGTTAACGATCACGTATTACTTATAAGCTCATTTTACAATTTTACCACTTATAGTTATTAAGGTTTCCCATTTAAGGTTTCTTTCCATTTTTAGAAACTTTCCACTTTTAGTAACTTTCTATTTTTAGTAACTTTCTATTTTTAGTAAGTTTCCTTATTTAGTAAGTTTCCTGATTTAATGACTTTTAGGGTTATAAATGACAAATAAATAAATTTTAAGACTTAATATGATCAACATTATAGTTTAGGGTTTAATATGCTAACTTTTAATAGTTTAGGGTTTAAACTATCATTTTAGCAAAGTTCAGGGGCTAAAGTGAAAATTACATAATTATAAAGAAATTCTCATACTTGTACATTTTAGTCACCTCATTTATTACTTCCATGCAACTAAACCCAAATTCCTTTACTAAAACCCTAACTCGACATAAATAGCAACCCGATAACTCGTTTTGCACTTTACCCTAATCGACCTACTTAAACTTTCACATAGCCAAACATTCGTCAGAATATACACATTCTCTTATAGACACCTAACCCTAACCCATTTGACACCCTTTTCTCTTTTGTTTGCCCATTTAACGATACTAACACCAACACACAACCATCTTTCCTTGAACGACATTCGACCCAAAACGCTTTTTCTTTACCCATTTTACTCGCGACCATCAGAACACAACACTACACATATCAACACCCATTTCGAATCCATAATAGTAACCACATGAGACCCCATATTAACCCCTATTCAACCTTGTTCCCCACCAGTTCAACATACCCAACACAAACCAAAACAAGCACTCGACACACAATAATCCAACCGAATAAACCCTAGTGTATAACCCACTCAACACACCAGTTGACACACACAAAATTGCTTGAATAAACCCTAGTTTTACATGTACATTCACAACCATTTTTCCCCATTCGAGCACACCCTAATTTCCCATATATTTGACCCACTTTGTACGACCAAACATGCATGAATCTTTCCTCATCTCTTATGTATAATTTCTAGATTATAAGCCACCATCTATATATGTACTGGTCATTATTTCATGCATAATAAGGATTTATATTTCATGAAGCAAAACTGATTATAAGAATTCATATAATATTCTAGTCGACACATGCATAAGTTCTATTATTTCATGTATTTAAGATCCATGTTTACATTGTTTATATGATCGAATGCATGCTTCCACATCAGATTCACAAGCCTCATAAACTAATTTTACAAGCAGACCTAAACCATGTATATCAACCTATATTTTTCATATTACAAGCGACTAGAACATATCATTTTAAGCTATATATAATTCCATCATTTAGTATATATATCTGATGGATTTAAGCTTGTTTTTAGGTTACAACATTATGCGTTTCATGTGTTCATATCAAGAGAAAACATGATCAAATGTGATACCTTGGTGTCGAATGAAACAAGAACAAAATGAGGACAAAAGAACTGAAATCGACCCACAAGAACACCTTATACTAACCACACCAAAGCCTCTTTCGAACATAAATTAACCACTATCAAGCTACCCTTTTACGTCTCTCCTTTGAACCACCTTTTTTCTCGAATGAAGGAAAGAAATACACCACTGCCGCCACTTGTACTAGTTTTAGGGTTTTTGTGTTTGTGTGAATGTTTCGGTTATTAAATGATAGAGGAGGGGGGGATATAGGAGAATAGACTTAGCATTGTGGAGGATACGAAGACCAAATTCATCACCTCAAAATTTTAAAATAATTCTAGATGTTTCTTATATATTAAGTTGTGTACAAGATTTTATTTCTTTTGGGACATTTAAATCGTGTGATATATACTTGTGCGAACATGAATTGTGTCGATTTATAGTACTTATGACATGGCTTTTATATTTTGAAATTCTCATGGTGTAACTCATGGTTACTTAGGTTATATTCGGGTTCAAGTTCAAGTTAATAATGGATTTTTAGATTTCACGTTCTAGGTTATTATAATTTTTCCCCTCTAAACAAAAAATTTCGTCCTCGAAATTTGAAATGAAAAACAATGAATACGTACCGAGTCACGAAAAGAAATGTCGATAACTAGATCGCATCGACTCTTCGGTCTCCCAAGAAGCATCACTCTCGGGATGATTCCTCCAAACAATTTTAAAGAATGGAATGGTTTTGTTTCTCATGACATGATCCTGACGCTACAAAATAGCCTCAGGGTCCTCAATATAAGACAAATCTTCTCGAATTTGATCCAACGGATAAGTAACAACATGGAGAGGATGATAATTGTATCCCCTCAGAAGAGATACATGGAACACATTATGCACATGAGGCAGTTGCGGGGGAAGTGTCAAACGATAAGAAACCTCACCAACTCGGTCTAATATCTCAAAAGGACCAATAAATCGCGGACTGAGTTTCCCTTTCATGCCAAAATGCTTAACACCATGAAATGGAGAAACTTTAAGAAAAACATGATCACCAGGACTAAATTCTAACTCACGACGATGACGATTAGCATAACTTTTCTGTCGAGCTCTAGCCTCCCTGAGTTTCTCCTTAGCAATGGCAACCTTCTCATTCGTTACCTCAATCAACTCGGGGCCTTCAATGAGTCGCTCACCAACCTCATTCCAACAGATAGGAGCCCTACACTTCCATCCGTACAACAGCTCGAAAGGAGCTCCTTTAATACTGGCATGCCAACTGTTATTGTAGGCAAACTCCACTAAACACAAATAATCATCCCAATGTCCCAAACCATTCTAGAGCACACGCCCTCAACATGTCTTCCAAGGTCTGAATGGTGCGTTCCGACTTCCCGTCTGTCTGCGGATGAAATGTGGTACTAAACTTAAGCCGAGTACCCTAATCCTTGTGCAAACCCTTCCAAAAACGTGAGGTAAAACACGGATCTCGATCAGATATAATAGCTAACGGAGTGCCATGCAAACGAACAATCTCCTGCTGGAAAAGTCGTGCCAACATACTACCTGAATAGTCCTTCCAAATAGGCAAAAAATGAGCAGATTTAGTCAGACGATCGACAATAACCCAAATGGCGTCATGCTTCTTCTGAGTGCGAGGTAACCCCATAACAATGTCCATGGAAATCTGTTCCCAATTCTAAGTAGGAATCTCTAGAGGTTGCAGAAGTCCACTAGCCCACTGATGTTCTATCTTAACCTG
Organism: Artemisia tridentata subsp. tridentata; assembly: GCA_021014915.2. Lineage (NCBI taxonomy): Eukaryota > Viridiplantae > Streptophyta > Magnoliopsida > Asterales > Asteraceae > Artemisia > Artemisia tridentata. The sequence goes on along the minus strand of CP139506.1, from coordinate 315,961,342 downwards.
CTGACAGATCATACACTTAGCCACGAACATCACTACATCCTGCTTCATGCCGTTCCACCAGAAGTGCTGCTTTAGATCTCTATACATCTTTGTAGAACCCGGATGAATAGTGAAAGGAGAACTGTGTGCCTCGGATAACACAGCTTCACGAATCGAAGGATCATTTGGAACACACAACTGATCACCATACCACACAATCCCATCTTCGTCAACACGAAACTCTGGCTGCTTCCCTTCTTCCACATTCTGAATGATAGACCATAGCTCACCATCGTCTTTTTTAGCTTCTTTAATCCGCAACATAAGATTAGACTCCACCTTCAGACTATCCCAGTAACCATCATGCCCACGAATAAACAACTCAACCTCCATGAGTTCTAAGTCAATGAGTATCCTCGGCTCGATCTCAAGACTAGCAATCATCCCCGACTTCCTACTAAGCGCATCAGCTACAACATTCCCTTTACCCGGATGGTACTGAATGTTAGCATCATAATCATTCAAAAGTTCCAACCAACGCCTCTGCCTCATGTTTAACTCCTTCTGGGTGAAGATATAATTTAAGCTCTTATGGTCAGTGAAAATGTCACACGTCTCACCATACAAGTAGTGTCTCAAAATTTTCAGTGCAAAGACCACAGCTGCTAATTCCAAGTCATATGTCAGATAATTCTCTTCATATGGTTTCAACTGTCTGGATGCGTAGGCAATGACCTTCCCATGCTGCATAAGAACACATCCATGAAGAGTAAGAATAGGCGTAGAAACCAATCTCTCCTTCAACTCCTCAAAACTCTTCTCCCGTTCATCAATCCAGACAAACTTCTCAAATTTCCGCATTAGTTTTGTCAATGGCAATGCTAAACGTGAGAATCCCTCCATAAATCTCCGATAGTAGCCAGCAAGACCTAAGAAACTCCTAACCTCTGTCACATTCATAGGTCTTGGCCACTTAATGATAGCCTCAACCTTAGCCGGATCCATCTTAATTCCATCCGCCGATAAAACATGACCCAGAAACGCCACTTGCTCAAACCAGAACTCACACTTAGAAAATTCGGCATACAACTTCTTCTGATGCAGGATTTCCAACACAATACGAAGATGTTCCTCATGTTCTTTCTTCGTCTTAGAGTAAATCAGAATGTCATCGATAAACACAATGACGAACTTATCAAGATATTCATGGAATACACGGTTCATTCAATCCATGAAAATAGCTGGAGCATTTGTCAGACCAAAGGGCATAACTAATAATTCATAATGACCATAGCGGGTACAGAAGGCAGTCTTAGGAACATCCTATTCCTTCACCCGTAGCTGATGATACCTGGATCTCAAATCAATCTTAGAAAAGATTTTAGCTCCTTGAAGTTGATCAAACAAATCATCAATACGAGGAAGCGGATAACGGTTTCTGATAGTGATACGGTTTAACTCACGATAGTCAATGCACAACCTCATACTGCCATCCTTCTCCTTTACAAATAAAACAGGAGCACCCCACGAAGAGACACTCGGATGAATAAAACCATGTTCTAAGAGTTCCTGAATTTGCACTTTCAATTCCTTCAGTTCAACTGAGGCCATACGATAAGGGGCTTTAGAGATAGGTTTAGCACCCGAAATCAAATCAATGTTGAATTCAACTTCCCGTGTAGGAGGCATGCCCGGAAGTTCGTCAGGAAATACATCGGGAAAATCACAGACTACCGGATGGCTCTCAATACTAGGACCATCCAACGAAGTGTCTTTAATAGAAGGCAAGAATCCCTCACACCCGTGTGAAAGTAGTGAGCAAGCTTTCATAGCGGAGATAATCTTAATAGACTTACCAGGTTGGGAACCCTGGTAAACAAATTCAGGAGCATTTAGGTCACCAAAAATAACTCTCCTGGCATGACAATCGATATTTGCTCTATGCTCGGACAACCAGTCCATGCCCATAATAATATCAAAATCATTCATGTCCAAAGGAAACAAATTGGCAAAGCGGATTTTATGAGCGAAACGAAGAGGACAGTTTAGAAATTCATGATCTATAATTACGTGGTTCTTCATAGGGGTTGATATAGATAAGGCATAGTTTAATGGTGTTGCATTCATATTAAGATATTTTGAAATAGAAGTACAAACCATAGAATGTGTGGCGCCCGTATCAAACAAAATAAATACTGAACGATCATGTAAATAGAGAGTGCCCGTGACAATACCTGAGGCACTAGCCGCCTGGTCCTTGGTCAAGCAGAATACCCGACCCCTGGTAGCTGTCTAACAATCATTTCCCCTGTTGTTGTTGCTACCAGCCTTGGGACAGTCCCTAGCCATGTGTCCCGTCTGTCCACAAATAAAACAAGCTCCCGAAGCCCGATGACACCTACCAAAATGTAACTTCCCGCATGTGGTGCAAGGAGGAGGAGGAGGAGGAGGAACATAATCCCTTTGACCCGATGAAGCCGAAGTGCGGTTACCCTGTTGACCGCAGCACTGCTGGTCCAGGTGTTGCTGATCACAATGCTGTTGGTCGCGCCCCGACCTCTGATTATCGTAGCCATACCTGTCATTCCCCCTTCTATCATTCCCACGCTGATCATTACCCCTAGAATCGTTTCCCCACTGGTTATTCCCTTGGGCTGGTCGAACATGATCACCATCCCTGTACCTCTTCACACCTTGTCTAACTCGCTCTTGCATAATCTCAATTTTACGAACTGCATTGGCCACCTTTGCTACGTCCTCGAACTGAATGTTTACTACCCCATCTAGAAGATCGTTCTTGAGAGCCCACTTAAACTTATTTGCTTGCTCTTCCTGCATTCCTGTTTTAGCTCCCATGAATCACGCCAGTCGCAGAAACCTCTTCATAAACTCGGTGCTCGTCTCCTTATCAAACTGGAAAATAAGGTGATACTTCCTTTCAAACTTTTCTTTCTCTGATCTTGGGAAATACTGAAGATAGAAAGTGTCACGGAATTCGTTCCATGACAGAGTCGCCACAAAGTTACTCCTCCCTTCGTCTGTTTGTAAGCTTTCCACCAACTGATGGCATCTCCCTCAAATTTATAAGTAGCCAACCTAGCTTTATACTCATCGTCACAATCCAATACCTCGAATATCTTTTCCAAGTGAGCAATCCAATTTTCTGCATCAATAGGAGCATTTGCAGAACTTTCTATTTTTAGTAACTTTCTATTTTTAGTATGTTTCCTTATTTAGTAAGTTTCCCGATTTAATGACTTTTAGGGTTTTAAATGACAATTAAATAAACTTTAAGACTTAATATGATCAACATTATAGTTTAGGGTTTAATATGCCAACTTTTAATAGTTTAGGGTTTAAACTGTCCTTTTAGCAAAGTTCAGGAGCTAAAGTGTAAATTACATAATTATATAGAAATTCTCATACTTGTACAGTTTAGTCACCTCATTTATTAATTCCATGTAACTAAACCCTAATTCCTTTACTAAAACCCTAACTCAACATAAATAGCAACCCGATAACCCTTTTTGTACTTTACCCTAATCGACCCACTTAATCTTTCACATAGCCAAACATTCGACACAATATACACATTCTTTTATACACACCTAACCCTAACCCATTTGACACCCTTTTCTCTTTTGTTTAACCATTTAACGAGACTAACACCAACACACAACCATCTTTCCTAGAACCACATTCGACCCAAAACGCTTTTTCTTTGCCCATTTTACACGCGACCATCACAACACAACACTACACAATTCAAACACCCATTTCGAATCAAGAATAGTAACCACATGAGACCCCATATTAACCCCTATTCAACCTTGTTCCCCACAAGTTCGACACGCCCAACACAAACCAAAACAAGCACTCGACACACAAAAATCCAACCGAATAAACCCTAGTGTATAACCCACTCAACACACCATTCGACACACACAAAACTTCTAGAATAAACCCCAGTTTTACATGTACATTCACAACCATTTTTCCCCATTCGAGCATACCCTAATTTCCCATATATTCGACCCACTTTGTACGACTAAACATGCATGAATCTTTCCTCATCTCTTATGTATAATTTCCAGATTATAAGCCGCCATCTATATATGTACTAGTCATTATTTCATGCATAATAAGGATTTATATTTCATGAAGCAAAACTGATTATAAGAATTCATATAATATTCTAGTCTTCACATGCATAAGTTCTATTATTTCATGTATTTAAGATCCATGTTTACATTGTTTATATGATCGAATGCATGCTTCCATATCTGATTCACAAGCCTCATAATCTAATTTTACAAGCAGACCTAAACCAGGTATATCGACCTATATTTTTCATATTACAAGCGACTAGAACATATCATTTTATGCTACATATAATTCCTTCATTTAGTATATATATCTGATGGATTTAAGCTTGTTTTTAGGTTACAAAATTCTGCGTTTCATGCGTTCATATCAAGAGAAAACAAGATCAAATGTGATACCTTGGTGCCGAATGAAACATGAACAAAATGAGGACAAAAGAACTGGAAATCGACCTACAAGAACACCTTATACTAACCACACTAAAGCCTCTTTCGAACAGAAATTAACCACGATCAAGCTACCCTTTTACGTCTCTCCTTTGAACCACCCTTTTTCTCGAATGAAGGAAAGAAATGCACCACTGCTGCCACTTGTACTAGTTTTAGGGTTTTCGTGTTTGTGTTTGTGTGAATGTTTTGGTTGGAAAATGATAGAGGGGGGGGAGGAATATAGGAGAATAGACTGAGCATTGTGGAGGATAAGAAGACCAAATTCATCACCTCAAATTTTAAAAATAATTCTAGATGTTTCCTATATATTAAGTTGTGTACAAGATTTTAATTCTTTTGGGACATTTAAATCGTGTTATATATACTTTTGCTAACATGAATTGTGTCAATTTATAGTACTTATGACATGGATTTTATATTTTGAAATTCTCATGGTGTAACTCATAGTTAGTTAGGTTATATTCGGGTTCAAGTTCAAGTTAATAACGGATTTTTAGATTTCACGTTCTAGGTTATTATACAAAGTCCAGAAGATAGTGTTTGGAAGAGTCCTCACAATCCCCATTTAGTTCAGAGAAACTTGATGATTTAGGGTAAATCACAAGTTTAGGGGAGGATTGTTGGGAATTAAATGTTTTGACATAGTACTGCTGGGAGAATTACACTAACAGTACAAACTATTAGTGTATAACTGAAGACTGCTGAAGAAACAACTAACAGTACAAACTGTCAACTTAGTACTGCTAGTTTTGAAGAAGGTACTGTTGCATGGATAACTGCTTTAGAAGATATTATAGAGGATAAGTATGGAATGGATCTTTTGTATATCATAATTAGTTAGATATATACGGTATAAATATGGAATGGATCTTTTGTATATCATAATTAGTTAGATATATACGGTATATACTTATCTTGTAAAGGACTCCTTAAGTCTATAAAAAGAGATCCTAGGTTAGATGTTTTATGTACGAGTCATACAAGTTTTGTTAAGATTCAAGGTTATTGTAACCCTAGTGATATTGAGATCACTCGTATTATTCTTGAATAATATTGAATTGTTTGAAGTTAAACTTTCTATGTTCATACAAACATTACTGTTACATCAATCAAACAAATTCTTCTAAGTGTGGTTGAGTAGATTCCACATACTTAACTACATAATCTCAAAGTATCATAAACACATCGTAAAGGAGTAACATCCTAAGTGTTTTAAATCCTCTCACAATTTTAAACTAGACTTGACATGATTTTTAGACAAGAACAATTTAATACTCTCTCTTGACTTATGATTATTTTGAAAACATTTTAAGATCAAGGAGGGTATCGCATAGATGATTCTACCACTATTTTGTAAAGCAACACTTTTAAGAGAATATGCAAGTACAAATTTTAATAAAAATTTTAAAATTTGAATATCATTCTCCCCCTCAACACTTGTTCAGAAATAATTGATAATGTTTTGAAATGAACAAAGTGTTGATCAAAATTTTGTACTTGCATTTTTTATTTTTTTATTTTTTAAGAGAAGAAAAATGGAAAATGTTTTTGTGTTTTTGATAAAATATTTATAAAGATAGTTTTGGTGTTTGACTTTCTTAATAGTTTGCAAGAAAGTTGTTTAAATCCTCTGGAGTCAAACACCTCATACCAATCTGGTGAACTAATTCCACAAATCTTGCATGGGGCAAGACTTTGGTGAATAAGTCTGCCAGTTGGTATTCTGCACCCACAAAATAAAGTTCAATAGTACCCTGTTCCACATGCTCCTTGATGAAATGGTATCGAAGTGCAATGTGTTTGGACTTCGAATGCTGAACGGTGTTGCATGAAATGGCAATGGCACTCTTGGAGTCACAGTACATTGGAATCTTGTTGAATACGTAACCATAGTCTATCAGTTGTGATCTCATCCAGATGACTTGAGCACAATATACTGACATGGCTACTTATTCAGATTCTGTTGATGATAACGAGGTACAATCTTGCTTCTTCGACTGCCAAGAGACAAATTTGTCTCCAATGAACTGCACTCCTCCAGACGTACTTTTACGTGTATCTAAGCATCCAGCATGATCAGCATCTGAAAAAGCAATTAGTTCAAAGCCAAAATCCTTCAGATACCATATCCCCAAATGAATGGTTCCCTTTATGTATCGAAGAATTCGTTTAACCTCAGAGAGGTGTCTTTCAGTAGGTCGAGACTAATAGCGGGAGCAAAGATATGTTGCAAATTCAATATCTGGTCTGCTGGCTGTTAGATACATGAGTGACCCAATCATACTTCGGTATTTGGTAGGGTCAATTGGTGTCCCATGTAAATCAGCATCCGGCTTTGGAGATGATGCAGACATAGGAGTATTATACGTGTCAATCAACTTGTCATGCCATGTTTCTTTAAGATTTCTAGAGCATATTTGGACTGGTTAAGAAAGATTCCACGGGGGGATTAATGAACTTGCAGTCCTAAGAAGAAGGTAAGTTCACCCATCATGGACATCTCAAAATTTTGTTTTATTAGTTTAGCAAAAACATTTGAGTATTTTTTATGTGTTGAACCAAAAATGATATCATCAACATAAATCTGAACAAGTAAGATTTTCTCCCCGTGTTTTTGTATAAATAGTGTAGGATCAACAGATCCTTTGGTGAAATGATTAGCAATTAGGAATGCAGACAGTTTATCGTACCATGCCCTCGGGGCTTGTTTAAGGTCGTAGAGGGCTTTCTTGAGCTTGTATACATGGTTTGGATGTTCTGGATCCACGAAACCCTCTGGTTGTGTGACGTACACTTCTTCACGGAGTTGTCCATTCAGGAATGCAGTCTTCACGTCCATTTGATAAACAGTGATTTTCTTGTGGGCAGCATATGTCAGAAACATGCGAACAGCTTCAAGTCTAGCCACGGGTGCAAAGGATTCTTCAAAGTCGATACCTTCTTCTTGACTGAAACCTTTAGCAACCAACTGAGATTTGTTATGAATAACAGTTCCATCAGCATCCAGTTTGTTTTTCCAGATCCATTTAAGTCTGACAACGTAGACTCCATCAGGTCTTTCTACCAGTTCCCTAAATTCAAGAGGTTTGAATTGATCAAGTTCTTCTTGCATTGACTCAATCCAGTTGTCATAAGTTAAGTCTTCTTTAATATTCTTTGGTTCTGCCTGACAGATAGTGAGTGCATAAATGCATGTTTCACCATCTGTGTGGAGTCTTTTCCGTGTCATGACTGAATTGTCTGGATTACCAATCACCTTCACTAAAGGGTGATCTTTTGTCCATTTATGGGTAGAAGGGTAGTGTTGAAAATTGTTTTGCATATTTGACGGATCCAAGTTGCTCGTTGACGACTCAGCAATATCTGGAACAGTTGGAGCCGGAGCAAATGGATTAAAAAATGCATTTCCATCATAATTTGCGGGTGTGGGTACTTTTTGAGACAGGAAAGGATCTTCAGCTGCAGTCTCAGTATTGGAGGAAGTTTTTTCTACTGTTGATGGCGTTTCTGTTGGAGGTGCATTTGCAGCTACTGTTATTGTAGTAGCTGGTGTATCATGTACCGGAATATTGACAGGTTGTGCAGCGGAACTGGTGGATACATTTGGTGCATGACTAACAAGAGAATCATCGAACAGTGGAGCAAATAAGTCTTCCAAATCCTTACGGTTGAGAGAGGGTGGTGCGGCTGATTGATCAGGGAAGTTCAGATGGTTAGTAGCGGGTCCTAAGCTGTTTTGCTCAGAATATACAACCACAAGGACTCGTCTAACAAAACTCATCAAGGTCGTGAGTCCCTTGAGTCACGACTCACCCTTTTTCGACATGAAAACCAATCGGCTATACAATAAATAATCAACGAGAATCAAAACAATATAAATATTCACTCAAGGACAAATATAAGCACGAAATAACAATAACTAAACACGAGTCAACTCAACTCGTGAGTTGACTCGACGAGTCGGGTTGACTCAGTAACGAGTCGAGCGAGTTTAGCTTTAAGAAAATAGATCCACACGAGATTTGTTCATAAGAACATTTGTTTATTAATTTAGCCATGAAAAATCATTTAAGTTTAATATATCTGTGCGTTTAAATGATAAAAAGAAAGGAATAAGGGAGAGTGGTGGTGGTTTCTTACCCTGCGAGAGAAAGGAGAAGAAAAGACGGTGGCAGACGGTGATGGTGTCACGGTGGTGCCCAAAAACATGAGCAAATAGCTTCCGAGATCAGAGAAAGAGAAGCTTGAGAGGGAGTACCATTCTATATACCAGTTTGAGAGGGAGACGAGCACAGAGTTCATGAAGATGTTTCTTCGGTTGGCAGGATTCTTGGGAGCTAAGGCTGGAACCCAGGAGGAGCAGGAAAATAAGTTCAAGTGGGCTTTTCGAAACGATATTCTAGATGGGTTAGTGAATATCCAGTTCGAAGATGTAGCACAGGTGGCTAATGCGGTTCGAAACATCGAGATCATGCAGAAGAGGGCTAAGCAAGGTGTCAAGAGGAATCATGACGGGGATCGTGTGCGACCAGTTCAGGGAAGCAATCAGCGGGATAAGGATTCGTGGGGTGATGATCAGCGAGATTATGATAGACGGGGATATGATAGACAGGGCTACAACAAACATAGGTCGGGACGTGATCAGCAGTATCGGGATTAGCAGCACCGTGGTTATCAGCAACATCGTTCTTTAGGTTCATCTAGTCAGAGGGGTGGTACGAGTCGGGCTTCGGCTACTGCTTGTGATACTTGTGGAAAGTTTCACCCGGGGAGAGCTTGTTATAAGACTTCGGATGCATGTTTCTCATGTGGTTCGACTGATCATATTAGGAGGGATTGTCCTAAGTTTGGAGGTAACAACGACAACAATAAGAGTGCCAAGGACAACAAACCAGCTCAGTGAGGAGATCACTTTCGCGATTAGTTATTTTTTTACTCCATTTCTGTTTGTCTGGATATTTTGATACCCATTTCTCTTTACTATTATCATACGTTGGTTGCTTTGTTGATTTGTCGTACGGATATTTTAAAGGATATTTTAAGTTCTCATTTAGTATTTTCCTTCCATGTTGAATTTTGGGATATTGGTTTAATTTATTCGTTCTGAGGATTCTTATGATCATGATGTGGTTGACGCAATCGATGGTGCACTTTACTTCTGCTAGGCATACTTAGGTTTTCTCTACCTTATTAGGTTTTGCTCTATCCGTTTTGTTCCTACAAGGGATCTGGTGATTTTAATCACAAATGTTGGAATCATTCCATTACTTTTACGATAAGATCCGTTCTGCTAATTTATTCTGTTGGAAATGTTTGATTTCGAAACCACCTGAGAGTGAGGTTAATTTGATCTGGTACTGATAGGTTGCTTAGTTAGAATTTAAGATAGAATATAACTTGAACTTAATGGGATCAGAGAATATCTTGAAGGGTTACATCTATCATCCGCTTCATATATGTTTCATTGGATCAGATTTGTTAGGATCTGTGTTCTGTGGAGAGCCTGGGGCTATCCTAGTTGTCGGGATCGAGTCATGAGAAATAAAAAATTTTCGTTTGTGAAGATGCTTTTGGAAGAACCTCTCCGAGTGTGAGATTAGTTATTGTCATTTCTTTTCGTGACTGATACGTCTCTGTCTAACTTTTGCGACTTCAAATTTCGAGGATGAAATTTGTCGTTTAGAGGGGAAGAATTATAATAACCTAAAACATATTTCTAAAAATCGTGGTTAACTTGATCTCGAACCGATTATAACCTAAGTAACTATGATCTATAATATGAGAAATTAAAAGGTTAAAACCTACAACTTAAGTAAATAATAATTGAACTATGCTACATATATTACTCGATCCTATGGGTCCAAAAAGATTAAAATGTTTGTACACAACTTAGGGCATAGAAATGTCTAGAATTTATTTTAAATTATGAAAGGGAACTTAGTCCATCCTTATCCCCCTTGATTCGGCATTGTACCTCTTGTATTTCCCCCCTTCTCTTCATTCTGCCCAACCAAATTTCACACAACAACAAACACAAACAGAAACCCTAAAATAAAATTAAGTGGCGGCGTTGACTCCTTTCTTCTTTCACTCGAGTATCAGGAGGTTCAAAGAGGTTTTAGAAGGGCGTACAAGGGTATTATAGGAGGGTGTTTGATCGTGGTTTGTTTGGGTCCAAAAGCTTGAGGTTCGAAGCAGATTCTGGGCATATAAGGTTCGGAATTGGGTCCATTTATTCTCCTCTTGTTCTTGTTTTATTCGACACAAGGTATATCTAATCTTGTCTTGTTTTTCTTCTCGACTTGCACTCTTAAAAACGTTTATAAGTGGTAACCTAGAACTGTTCATAAATCAACTAAAAACAATACACATGAAAGGGGTACATGGCGCATAAAATAATGGTTTTTGATCACATAAAATGATAGGTTCTGTCGCATGAAATGGTGTAATTATATACATGTCGAAGTAGGGTTTTATTTGACTATTAAATCAGAATTTTCTGCATGAAATATGGATCTTTGTTGTGCATAAAATAACGAACCAGTACTTATAAATATGATGGCTTATAACCTGGAAATGTATACGTATAAAAGGTGAAGATTGCATGCATGTACAGGTCGAGTTAATGGGTCGAATAAGAATAAAAATAGGGCTATGAATTTGCTTGCATTCGATCGTTACCCTATGATTATGGGCTGTTAAAAATGGGATTCATGCGTGGGTCGATTGTATGTGTGTATGTGGCTGAAAGTGGGTCGAATACAGGGAAGAGCTAGGGTTGTTTTGCTTGTGTGTATGTGGCGTTCATAATAGATAAAAAAAAACATGGGAAATTAGGGTTTATTCGGTAGGATTATCACATGTGTCGAGTGCTTGGTTTATGGTGGTTTTGGGTGTGTCGAATGGCTGGGAACAAAGGGTATTGTGTGTGTAAATAAGGTCGAGTCAAGATGGTTATATACAAGGTCGAATGGTGGCTATGGTTTGGGTCGAATATGGGTAAAAAATGTGTGATGTTGTGTTGGTTTAGTCACGTTAGAATGGATAAAAGAAAAAGACTTATGGGTCGAATTGGTTAGGGCTAAAAAGGGAATAGAAAAGGGTTGTATAGGTGTGTACAAGATGTGTGTTTAGGTGACGAATGTTGGCTATGTATGGGATTAAATGGATCGAATTGGGTAAGTCACAAAAAGGGTTATTGGGTTCATGTGTCGAGTTAGGGTTTTTAATAAATGAGTTACGGTTAGTTGCATGAGAGTAATTAATGAGGTGCACAAAATATACAAATATGAGAATTTTCATATAATTATGTAATTTACATTTTAGACACTGAACTTTGCTAAAATGACATTTTAAACCCTAAACTATTAAAAGTTGTCATATTAAACCCTAAACTATAATGTTGATCATATTAAGTCTTTAAGTTTACTTAATTGTCATTTATAATCTTTAAGTTATTAAATCGTGAAACTTACTAATTATGAAAACTTACTAAATCGGGAAACTTACTAAATATGGCAAGTTACTAAAAATAGAAAGTTACTAAAAGTGGAAAGTTTCTAAAAATAGAAAGTTACTAAAAATGGAAAGTTTCTAGAAATAGAAAGAAACCTTAAATGAGAAGTCTAAATAACTATAAACAGTAAACTGGTAAAATGAGCTTATTAGTAATACGTGATCATTAATTTGTATAGGTTCGGTGAGGAAGGAGTGATCTCCCTGTTTCGGTGTGCTTTCTTATTGTATTGGTTGATTTGCATAAGGTACAGATATTCTACCCTTTCTCTGTAAGGGTTTTGTTCTCTCATGACTTTCCGATCCTTGACTTTGATTCCCTTGCTATGATATGGTCCGTTTAATATGACCCTATGATATGATTCCATTGATATTTGGCTTGCTATCTATTCGCTATGATATTCATTGCTATGCTATGATTCAGTTCTATTTGATACGTTCTGTTTGGATATGATATGATGACCTGATATGATATGATGTGATTTGTTCTGTTTTGTTGCCCTAGCTAACTAGCCATGGAGGTACCATGGCCATGTCATTGAGGCACCAATGGCATGACACTTTTTGTGAAGGTGTGATTGATCCACGGCATTCCCTTCTGTTAAGATTATATGATTATGACGCATGTGGCCATTCTGTTATATGTATGTATAGTCTCGTACTTGCATATATATTCTATTTTGCAGGGAGCGTATGGATGAATCCTAGGTATATGTTTGGTGTGATTGGTGTGATTGGTGTGATTGCTATGTTTATGATATGACTTAGTGATTGGTTTTTGCGTGCCGTGCACCCCTCTCACTTATGGTACTTGAGAGGTCTCCCCTCTTTATACATTATGATTTGTTGGATGATGTGATTATGTGGTCTATTCGAGTGGCTCGTTTAGACAGGCTCGTGGCTATCCGTTAGGTATCTTTGGTCCGTTCGAGTGGCTCGTTTGGACGCGTTCGTTGCCGATATTATTTGACTCTTAGAGCTATTCTGACTCATGATATTTATGTATTTGATCCATTTGATTTATATTCGTTTGCTTATGCTTATTATCTTTTCTGCTTTGTATATAAATCTATTCACTGCGCTTTTTAAGCTCAGTCGCGTTTTCTTTTCCATGCGGCAGGTAATAAGTGGGATGCGGGGCAAAAGAGATGTGAGTAGGAGTAGAAGACCTACCTTATTTAGAGTTCCCCATTGTCTTGGATTTGTTTTAGACTTATGTTTTGGATATTTATTTTCATTTCATTTCATTTGATATTGTTTAGACTTTTGGGAGCTTGTAATTTTTAAGTCTTGATGTTCTTGACTTAACTTTATTTATGAAGTCTTACGCTTGCGTTATTTTGTATGTTCTGATAGACACCATAATGTGGCATCTTAACCAAGGTCGGGTTGGGGTGTTACATTGGCAGTTTTGACTTGTGAGAGATTGTTGCTAGAAAAAACATATATGAGATTGAATTTTGATCTTATGAATATATCGATACAAGATTGAACTTTCAGGCCAAGAAAATATTATGTTGACAAATTAATATGGTCAAGTATCAAGATGATTAGAAGCTAGGCTGGATTATCTGGGTAATGTGCTTATTGACACATTTTAACAAAAAATACTCGAAACTAGATTTAACTTTGTTGGGTGAACATCTTGGGATGACCACGAAAAAGTCCGGAAATGGCCACAACAATACATGTTAGGCCGCATACATTAGAGCAAATAATGTTCGACTTCCCAGGTAAGAATAACAGAGATCCTTCTCTGTTTTACTTGAAACTAGATTCAAGCAATATAAATACTTATAGATTCAATCTCCCATGTACTGTCTAGTTTTTTTGTGAGAGGATTGTATGATACACTCTGAGGATGTTAATCCTTTATAACTTGTGTATATGATACTTTGAGTGAATATGATTAAGTATGCGGAATCTACTTAACCACATTTAGAAGGATATTGGTTATTGGAAATGGAACAGTAATGCTTGTTATTGGAGAATGAACACAGAAAGTATAACACCAAACGATTCAATATTATTGAGAATAATACGAGTGATCTTCACTATCACTAGGGTTACAAAACCTTGAATCTCTATGTTTCTATATCTTTACTTGTTTGACTAGATTGTTAATTTTAAGCACATAAGCAAGCACAATATTTAACACACTTATCTCTAAGCTAAGATCTCCCTTTTATAGTCCAAAGGAGATCTTTACAATATTGTCAAGTCTTTTCTACTACTTGCTTGTTGAGTGTATCAGTAACTAAGATACAACACGTTCTATGTATTACAACTTGTTAACTGAACACTTATCTAAGATATTATCTACCGTATATACTTGACTTTTATACACGAAATATCTTTTTATTCTTATCCATCCAGCAGTAGTATACTTGACACTTATCCTTTCAGCAGTAGTATGAGTGATGAACTCAAATAAGTACGTTTTATTACTATCATTTATCCTATTAATTTGACTTGTTTTATTATATTATGTATGAGGATTGATACTTAATCGTTTACTTTTGTAATTCTCAGTTGAAAACAAGCATTTGGTGAAACTTGGCGATTTTGGACTAATTATGGAGCAAAACATGCAAGAAGTTAAGAGTCTACTGAAATGGACAAGATCAAGACGATTCTGCTCCAGATGCGCCGCATCTCACTCATTACATACGGCGCATCACTATCCAGATTTCACCAGATACGATCCAAGATACAAGAGGACATTCGCCGCATCTATTTATGTAGTTACGCCGCATCTTCTGGCGGTGTACGAATATTCCTGAATATTATAATCTTGGACCCCACGCGAAGTTAAGTCAATGAGCCGCATCTACTTACTAGATGCGCCGCATCTTACCCTCAGACAGAAACTATAAATACCCCAAAGACCAGACGAATTAAGAGTTCCGAAGTTTAGACAGAAGACCGAAGTACAGAAACCTAGGACGAATTCAGTCGAATAGGCAGCACAAGACACACCCAAACGAAGATACAAGAGCTGTAAGAAGGTGCTGCATGTGTTTAATTCATTAAGTAGTTTTGTTTTATTGTGTTAGTAAACTTTAATTCATCAAGATTGGTGGCTTGTGTAATGTGACAACGGAAAGATTGCACTCCCTTAAAACTGCTTTCTCGTTAATTAAAGTTTATATGTTGATGTCTTTGGTGACTTTTATTAGTGTATTGATAACCTCTGTGTCTAGCTGAGCGTTGATCGGGTCGCCATGCCTCTGCCCTCGCCTATTTATTAGATCGCCTATGCATTCTATCGTCTATAGAAAAGTAGGAAGAAAGATAAATAGGATAGTCATAAGTAATCATTAAGGGTTTACTCGCCGATAAGATTAGAACCAACGAGAAAGGACTTAATCTCGGTGCGTTGCATCGAACTATACACTTCATATAAAACTAGCAATAAAACAAGTGACAAACTACTTATCTATCAGGACAGCCTTCTTATTATCTCGAGTATTTATCTGTGTACGTGTGTGCTATTCGCTGATTCGTGCCTATTGGTTTAGTTTATTATTTAATTGCAACCAAATCGTGCCAGTCTCTCAGGCTGAAACCCCTTGCGTTAGATTAGGTTGTATAGCTAACTTAATATATTAAAATACTGATTAGAATAAATAGATAATACGTTTCACTCTTAGTGATCGACACTCTACTTACCATTATATTCATACTGACCGGGTACACTGCTCGTTAAGTGTGTGTGTTATTGATAAGTCGGCTAAATATAAATTTAAAACTTGAGTAGCCATTAATACTGCTAAACCGCAACGACATACACGCGCATCAAGTTTTTGGCGCCGCTGCCGGGGAGTGAATTGATATTATCTGTTAATTTGATTAGTATTTTAATTAGGTTTTTAATTTTTTTTATCTAACCGCTAATTCTGTTGTGTATTAGATTAAATTGCATTCATTGTATTATTTTGCATATTTTCTGTTTTTGTGTGTTATTTGTTTTCTTTGTGTTTATTTTCGTTTGTGTTTTTATTTTGTTTTTATTTTTCGTATTTTTTGTATTCTGCTATCGTTGTACTGAGCTAAATCAAACGATACGGCGCATCTGATCTCTCAGATACGGCGTATTGCGTTTAATTTTTATAAAATACAACGCGTTTAATTAATTCGATACGACGCATCTTTTCCCCAAGATACGGCGTATCTGTTTTTGATAAAAAAAAATTTCTAAACGTTAACGCCATACGACGCATCTGCTTTAGCAGATACGGCGTATCTATTATTTTAATTAAAAATAGTTTTCGAATTATTAAACAGATACGACGCATCGATATCTATCGATACGGCGTATCTTCTGAATCAAAAATCTTATATTTTGAGACGTAACGAAAATACGGCGCATTAACTTTTGTTAATACGACACATTTAATTTTTAATAAATATCGATTTTTGATTATTAAAATTGATACGGCGCATTCAAATTTCTAAGCGGCGTATCTATTTTCTGAATAAAAGTCTGATTTAATTTTAACGATTATAAGATACGGCGTATCCAACTTTTTGGATACGGCGCATCGTCTGCAGATATCAGTTATTTTTATTCTTATATCCGTTTCTATATTCATTAATTTCTTTTATAGCGAACAAATCCTACTGATGATTTTACCTTTGATGACAGATTTTGCTATGGAAGACATGTCAGTTAACGGATATCTTGCTAAGGAATTCTTGCTTTCGGATTCATTCAATGTGCTCATGATCGATGCTGATTTATTCTTTTGGGAGACCCCTCTTGAAGCTGCTTTTAAGGAATTCATGAGTTTATGCAACATTGACAAAGGGGTATTCTCTTATGATGTATTTGTGAGGTACACTGGAGATGAATTGTCGCTCTTATGGCCTATCATTGAATCCAAAGGATTGGCTTGGACTACTATCGAAGAAGATGATGGGAAATTCTATCTTGCATACATGGACTCAAGCAACAAAAGCTGTGGTGGAGGCAATACCCAAATCTCTTACATGCCTTATTCCGAACAGTACTGGGGATTAAATGAGAGCTATCTGGACGATGAAAGAATTTATGCTGTGGCGGAGTTACTATTTCATGGCAGGTTGGTAAGATTGATGGACCTCTCCCTCAATGATTGGCTTGAACTTAAGTATGGTAGTCCAAAATTTGCCCCTGCAAATGAAGTCAAGCGGATTATGACTTCATGGTTGACACGGAGTTTTAGGGAGCAATTTAACGAGTTCATGGAGATAAAGAGGAAAATGATTGGGAAGACTTGCTTTGACGTTAACCACGATCCTAACAATGTTGATTTTTCAGATTGGTTGGCTAGTAAGTTCAATAACCATAAGAGCATGGATCGAGCTACTAAGGATGCGTTATGGGTATATTGGATGAGAGGTGAAGACGAAGAAGTAGAAAGCGACTATGGGTCGTCACTTCATGATTCAACAATCAATGAGGGCATTGAAGAATTATTCAGAATAGACATTGACGTGTTCGATTATGAGACACCCTTGTGCAAGCAATTTAAGGAATTTAACTACCTTCTTCGAGTCGACGATGATGTGCTAACTGGAGATCTACCAGGATTCAAGACTTATGATGATTTCAAAAACACCTGGTACTACGAATGGAATGACCAAATACCATGGGTTTGGGATAAACCATGGGAATTTGAGCACATTAATCACACCTGTACACCTTTCGTTTTCAAGGATGGAAGTAGTGTTTGGCCGACCTGTGATTATAAGAGTGACGGAACCTGTAATGGGGGAAGTATAATTGGGATGAAACGGGTTGGAAACGATGTAACCTTTGAAGATTATGAGTGGTACGATAATGTTGAAGACTGCCCACAAAAAGCGGAGGCTTTGCAAGAAAAGGGTAGGATTGAATACTTGAAAGGACTTAAAGGGACATCAAATACTACTTTCTGGGAATGGGTGCATGAACAATTTGATGATTACACGAAGCTTAGTCGACGGCTACAATGGGAATTGGAAAGAGAGTGGGAGGCAATTCAAGATGATGATAACAATAAGTCATTAATTGATGAACTAGATGACTATTTGATTAAGGATCCTTATTTTAAGTTTGTTGATGAAGACGAGGAAGAATTCACCAAAAGAAAGTGTCAACTACTTGGGATCCCTTATAATGAGCCACCCATGATTATTTCTGAAAAATTTAAAATCATCAAATACTCTTTGGGACCAGAGGAGGAATATGTTGCGACAAAGACCAAGAGTTATAGAAGATTAAGCCGAACGGAAGAAAACGTCGCCAAACTATACGGGAACATCTTTCGGATGAAGGAAGAAGGATGGACCGTGACAAGGACTAAATGATGAGCTGAACGTGAGTCTAACTTGAAGACTCTGGAATAAAGACAAGTGCTTACCGGGAGACAACCCGGAGAAATTTTTAATTTTCTGTTTTTGTGTCGAGTCAGTCAGGCCGCAGAGGATACGGCGCATCTCAATCCTGAGATGCGACGCATCTCCTGCAATGGTCATATCTTTATTTTTCTGCATTTTTTTTCTTTTCGACTTTAAAACTTTTTATCAGTTTATTTTAATGCGGCGCATCCCTGGTTAAGGATGCGGCGCATCTTCTATTCTGATCCGTACTTATTCCAGGCTCGATACGGCGTATCTTCTTCCATAAGATACGGCGCATCGACTGACCTGATGATTTTCATTTTTAATTTTTATGTTTTATTTTTTCCTAACTACTAATGTATTATGCAAGTTTGAACCTTTCTTAACTTAGGTGTGTTTTAAAGCCTTGGTGGTATTATAGATTCCTGCATTTCCTGTGGATACATTGATTATGAAGCTTAAACGTTCTAATCCACAAGAAAGATGATTTTTGCTCTTATACAAATGGAGGATCATACCGAGCAAATCTCAGGGGAGTTTTTCTGTTCTAATTCTTTTATTTTTCCAGTTTTTAACCTTTTATACAAACAACGAGGACGTTGTTTAACTTAAGTGGGGGGATTGGAGAATTAGAACACTTAACACTTACTTGTCCTAAACTTTTCAAAATATGCTTAAAATGTGCTTAATATATAAAAATTTAAAATTTTTTAGCATGTTTTTGTTTAAAGTCTAAGTTGCATAGCTGCACACATGACGTTATTTTCAAAAATTGTGATTTTTCAAAATTCACAAATCTATGAGTGTGCCGGTGACTTGTAAACTTTAGAACTTCGCTTGTATACTATTCGAGACCACCATAATGAGTATTATTTATATAATTGGAATGACTTGTCTAAATTGATAAAAATTTCTAGGATTACACCCAAATAGCCTTATATGTTATGTGTTATTAGCTAACTACACTGGTTAGTTAACCCCGTATAAACCCTTTTTGTTACTCTCATTTTTAGAGTAAGATACCCCTAGAAAAACACTCAGAGCCATTCCTTTCGTTTCTTACACCTTTGTTAAAATGTTTCGTTACACCCTTACACCTTAGCCTACCCTATAGATTAAAATCCGTGGTTGGTTAATTGCTATAGGTAAAGTGTGTTTCCTTACATTACCTGTGTTCGCGTGCGTAATTCATTATCTATGGTTAGGTCGGGAAATTGCACAATGCAATTGGAGTGAAAGTAAATATTGTATATCTTTGAGTTTATTTTTCGTGTGTTTACTACTTTCACTATTACCGTTATTTCTGAAGTCATGAAAAGTATGGAAAAATTATCCAGAATTATCATTATAGTGATGTGGTGAAATTTTACACATCTATGTTTATGTTAGTAGTTAAAAAAAAAAAAAAAAAAAAAAAAAAAAAAAAAAAAAAAAAAAAAAAAAAAAATCGAAAAAATGAGAAAAGAAAAAAAGAAGAAAGTTGGATGTTTGTTTTAACCAACTTATGTAAAGTTTTGTATTAAGTGGTCGATATCACCACTAATTGTTGTATATTATATCTATGGATTGAATGGGAGTTGGCAGTTATGGGAACGCCGACTAAGGTTTATTCTTTGATTAAGATCTTGTTGAGTATAATTCGTGTCTACCTAAAGCGTGTGTTTCAAGTGTTAAAGCGTGAGTTATTCTATGATATGAGTCTTATTCATGGGATGGTTGGGATAGTGATTAACCACACTTAGGATTTTAATTTATTTGTTTTGTTTATTTTTCATTTTACACCAATTTGTATCCCAAAATTTATCCATACCCTGTATTATTCTTTATCCAACCAAACCTTTGATTTATTGAGATTAGGGATTTGAGCAATCTTAAGTATCGTAGTCGTGGATTCGGCTATGTATTTATGATTTTGTCGCCCTTTTTGATATAATATTATTGGTAAAGTTTGGACCTATCTTTAGCATATTCGAGTTAAGGATTTGAGCAATTGCAAGTATCGTGTTCGTGGATTCGATCATGTATTTGTGATTTTGTCGCCTTTTCTGGAATTTGAGATCGATAGAGATTAAGAATGATTAACCTTTAAGCCTAAAAACCCTTTTTACCGCTTTAGACTTGTTATTCCTTGGCTTTAGTGGGGGAGATGTGTATACTTGCCAAGCTTATGATAGAATATTCGTCACGACTGGACAGTTAAACGATTAGATTTGCTTTTATCAAATTATTTTATCTAACTTCTAATTCGTTAAGTGTTTAGTTGTGTGATTATGACAAAAATGAATACATGCTTAAATATAAAATAAATCCTAATATCTTTTAGGATACATTTTCATAAGATTAATTCTAAGGTTTACTTGGGGACAAGTAAAGTTCAAGTGGGGGGATATTTGATGAACTCAAATAAGTACATTTTATTACTATCATTTATCCTATTAATTTGACTTGTTTTATTATATTATGTATGAGGATTGATACTTAATCGTTTACTTTTGTAATTCTCAGTTGAAAACAAGCATTTGGTGAAACTTGGCGATTTTGGACTACTTATGGAGCAAAACATGCAAGAAGTTAAGAGTCTACTGAAATGGACAAGATCAAGACGATTCTGCTCCAGATGCGCCGCATCTCACTCATTACATACGGCGCATCACTATCCAGATTTCACCAGATACGATCCAAGATACAAGAGGACATGCGCCGCATCTATTTATGTAGTTACGCCGCATCTTCTGGCGGTGTACGAATATTCCTGAATATTATAATCTTGGACCCCACGCGAAGTTAAGTCAATGCGCCGCATCTACTTACTAGATGCGCCGCATCTTACCCTCAGACAGAAACTATAAATACCCCAAAGACCAGACGAATTAAGAGTTCCGAAGTTTAGACAGAAGACCGAAGTACAGAAACCTAGGACGAATTCAGTCGAATAGGCAGCACAAGACACACCCAAACGAAGATACAAGAGCTGTAAGAAGGTGCTGCATGTGTTTAATTCATTAAGTAGTTTTGTTTTATTGTGTTAGTAAACTTTAATTCATCAAGATTGGTGGCTTGTGTAATGTGACAACGGAAAGATTGCACTCCCTTAAAACTGCTTTCTCATTAATTAAAGTTTATATGTTGATGTCTTTGGTGACTTTTATTAGTGCATTGATAACCTCTGTGTCTAGCTGAGCGTTGATCGGGTCGCCATGCCTCTGCCCTCGCCTATTTATTAGATCGCCTATGCATTCTATCGTCTGTAGAAAAGTAGGAAGAAAGATAAATAGGATAGTCATAAGTAATCATTAAGGGTTTACTCGCCGATAAGATTAGAACCAACGAGAAAGGACTTAATCTCGGTGCATTGCATCGAACTATACACTTCATATAAAACTAGCAATAAAACAAGTGACAAACTACTTATCTATCAGGACAGCCTTCTTATTGTCTTGAGTATTTATCTGTGTACGTGTGTGCTATTCGCTGATTCATGCCTATTGGTTTAGTTTATTATTTAATTGCAACCAAATCGTGCCAGTCTCTCAGGCTGAACCCCCTTGCGTTAGATTAGGTTGTATAGCTAACTTAATATATTAAAATACTGATTAGAATAACTAGATAATACGTTCCACTCTTAGTGATCGACACTCTACTTACCATTATATTCATACTAACCGGGTACACTGCTCGTTAAGTGTGTGTGTTATTGATAAGTCGGCTAAATATAAATTTAAAACTTGAGTAGGCATTAATACTGCTAAACCGCAACGACATACACGCGCATCAATGAGTCACTCCAACAGCAGTATTCAACCAGCAGTACATTTGCTTGTACTAGCAGTACTAACTTATCAGTTAGTACTGTTAGTTATAACTTGAGTAGTCTTCAGATATACACTAGCAGTTAGTACTGTTAGTGTATTCTTCTCAGCAGTACAAACCTTGTAAACATATAATTCCAAACACTAATCTTCAGAACATTTAATTCACAACAATCCTCCCCTTAACTTGTGATTTATCCAAAATCAACAAGTTTCTTTTGAATTAAATGAGGATTGTGAGGATCTTCCAAACATTACATAGTCAGACTCTTGATCTGAGCTTTCCTCTGTTCTGTAAAATTAAATACCTTTTTTTCTAACTCATCTTCCATCTGTGAATCATTTTCAGTGATTTTCTTTGTCTTTAACACTTAGCAGTACCTTGCTCATGCTCTAAGCATTGCCTAAAAGATGGTGCAATTTCCTTGGATGGAGGAATTATAAGAGGCAATGGTGCTGTGTATCTTGGATGCGCTCCAAGAAGTCAAGTCATCTCTCAGCAAGCCATGCAAGTGATGAACAAAACGTAGTGAACTGAAATTGAAACTGAAAGAACTTTTCTTCATTTGAACTTTCTCCATTTGTATTGCTTCATCCCTTCTGAATATATATAATACTCCAAAATCTTGTCCAAATTTCCAACATGATCTTGAGACAGAGCTTTATCATTTTAAGTCAAAGATGTTCGAACATGAAGAAGAGAGATGAAAGAGCTTATTCCCAGCATCCATCATCATCTTGTATGCTCTTGTCTTTTCTTGAACTTGATCAATTTGGGCAATCTTCCTCCCCAATCTTTCTCCTTGTTTGATCAATTTTCCTCCCCTGATTCTGAAGATCTCTCACCATCATCTGAACTTTTTCTTTGAAAATTTCTTTAGTTCATCTTCCATTTAGAATAGCTTATCAGACAATGTTGTAAATGTAGCCATCAATTCCTTAAATTTCAATTGCTACCCTCATCACTTCCAGGTGTGTTAACTCCTGTGAGAGGTGAATCATGGGGCAATAACTCATAATCCATCATTAGATGGGTTTCTGATCCATTATGAATCCAAAAGATTTTAAGAAACTTTTGACTTAGCAGTATGAACTTGATTTTAATGAAAAACAATACTGCTAACAACCATTTTGAAGGGATTAAATGTATAACAGACACTTAATCAACATTTCGGTTTAAATTAACCTCTGGTTGTGTGAGAACCAATATATTCAGTTTTAAATAACTGCCTGTGTACAGATAAACCCATTCAAAGGGCTTTCTTGACAGGGTTTCCAGCTCGTGGCAATTGTTGCCTCTAACACAAGTGTTAGATTCACTTTTGCTCGCTGTTCTTTCTATCAGATGTCCTTAGACTTGCTCATTATACTAATTAAAGTATAAAATGATAGAAAGTGAGTTGAGTCAGTTTCTATCTGACCAACTGAGCCATCAAGTCAATGTGAAACATCATAATCAAGTTTCAAGAAAGAAGTTTTAAAGAATCAATTAACTTAGGTGTAAACCTTTGTTAATGAATTCTCAAACTCTGTCCATCATGAACCTATTATGTCAGCAACTTGTATCATTATTTTGCTGCTCATACATTTCACTTGAAACATCCTTTGTGCTCAAATGTTCATACCTGAAATTGGTAGTCCAAAACCAAGAAAACAAAATGCTCAGCATTTGTCTTATGGCAGTAGAATTATATGACTAACAGTATGAACAAAATAATCCAAATTTGTACTAGCAGTACAAACTTTTCAATAACAGTACCAATTTACAAAGCTAGCAGTACAAACTTAATTTATATGCAAAAATACATAGTTTGAAAATTTTAAGGATTAAGCATCCCAATACTTGCTACCAAGTATTGAAATCTTCCTACATCAAAAGCTTTTGAGAGAAGATCTGCAAAGTTGTGATCAAAATCAAGTTTAACAACTTGAATCAACTTTTTCTCATTGCAGTCTCTAATAAAATGATGTCTAATTTCTATGTGTTTTGTTTTAGAGTGTTGCACTAGATTTTTAATTATGCAAATTGTACTACTATTATCAATATATATGACGATGTTCATGAAATTGTACCCATCATTAAGAATTTGATTTTGAAGCCAAAGTACTTGACCACAATAACTTGCAGTAGCTGCATATTCAGCTTCAGTTATTGAAGTAGCCATAATTGTTTACTTTTTACACTGCCATAAAATGAGTCTACATCCAAGGAATTGACATCCTCCAGTTGTTGACTTTCTATCCAAGCTTGCACCTGCATAATCACTATCTGAATATGCTACTAAGTCAAAAGGTGATTTCCTAGAATACCATAGACCCAACCTAGGTTGACCCTTGAGATATCTAAAGATCCTCTTGACAGCTATTAAATGAGAAACCTTAGGAGTTACTTGAAATCTTGCACAAGCACAAACAGAGAACATGATATCAGGTCTTGATGATGTGAGATACATCAAAGAACCTATCATAGATCTGTATGTGTGTACATCCACATTGTCTCCATCTACATCTTTAAGATGTGGCTTCTCAGAGTCCATTGGTGTGCTTGCTACCTTTGAATCAGCAAATTAAAATTTCCTTAGAATCTCTGCAACATATTTATCATGGATGATAAATATGCCTTCACTTGATTGCTTAACTTGCAGACCCAAAAAGAATGTAAGTTCCCCTA
Organism: Artemisia tridentata subsp. tridentata; assembly: GCA_021014915.2. Classification (NCBI taxonomy): domain Eukaryota; kingdom Viridiplantae; phylum Streptophyta; class Magnoliopsida; order Asterales; family Asteraceae; genus Artemisia; species Artemisia tridentata. The sequence goes on along the minus strand of CP139506.1, from coordinate 315,936,449 downwards.
TGGAACTCATCTGAAACTTATCATGCATAAGTTTCTCAAACTCTAAACACATCTCCTTCCTAGTAGATCCAAAGATGATATCATCCACATACACCTGAACTATCAAAAGATCCTTCTTGTGCTTCTTGATGAATAATGTCTGATCAATCTTGCCTCTTTGAAATCCATTTGCAATTAAGTAGGAAGCCAGTGCTTCATACCATGCTCTTGGTGCCTGATGAAGACCATAAAGAGCTTTGACAACCTTGTACACCTTGTCTGGATGGTCTGGATCAATAAAGCCTGGAGGTTGTGAGACATACACCTCCTCTTCAATAGTACCATATAAGAAAGCACTCTTGACATCCATTTGATAAACTGTGAAGCCCATAAATGAAGCATAAGCCAAGAATAGCCTAATTGCTTCAATTCTTGCTACTGGAGCAAAAACCTCTTCATAGTCTATACCCTCCTCTTGTGTGTACCCTTGGGCTACAAGTCTAGCCTTGTTTCTAATCACCATGCCCCTTTCATCCCTTTTGTTTCTGAAAACCCATTTAGTACCAATTACCCTTACACCCTTGGGTAAATCAACTAGCACCCAAACCTTCTGAATTTTAAATTGGAGAAGCTCCTCTTGCATAGCTTCTACCCAGCTTGAATCATCTAAGGCTTTAAGAACATTCTTGGGTTCTGCTTGTGAGAGGAAACATACAAATAAGCAAGAGTGTGCATCTTCATGCTGTTTTGATGCATAAAGAGCATCAAGTAACCCTTGTTGGTCTGAAGACATAAGTTGATTCCTTGTCTTCACTCCTGATTGTATATCACCAATCACATTGTCCAGGGAGTGGACTTTGTGAATCCTTGTGTGTGGTGTAGAAGGAACTTGATAATGAGGTGGGAGATTGTTGAAATCCACTTCATCTTCTGAGAATTCTGCTTCATGTAGTTCTGATGAGCCAGCAGTAGAAACATTTGGCCTAGCAGTAGAAAATTTTGGCCTAGCAGTATCTTGTTCTGTCTCAGCAGTAGAAACATCATTTGTACTGCTAACTTGATTTTCTTGTTCCTCAGTCTCATCTTCCTTGTTTTCACCTTCAATCCCTTCTTTAGCTTCATCAGAAGAAGGTTCATCATTCATTGAATTTGAATCCACACTTGTCCATATTGGCATCATCACATAATCTTGATCTTTCTCTTTTCCTAACCCTGCCTCATTTGTTGCATCACTAGCTTCAGAACCTGAAAAATTATTAGTTTCTGCAACAACAGGCACATAATTCATTAATTTGATTAGTGTCTCAAGATCAAATAGCCATTTAGGACCTTCACCTGCTACATAGGATTTGTTCTCTAAAAATTCCACATGCAGGTTTTCCTCTACTCTCCTAGTTCTTGAGTTGTATACTCTAAATGTTTTGCCATTGAGAGAATATCCAACCAAGAATCCTTCATCTCCTTTACCATCAAATTTTTCTAGATGTTCTAAGGTATTCAAAATTGTCATATGACATCCAAAAGGTCTAAGAAATCCTATTGCAGGAGTTCTTCCTCTAAAAAGCTCATAAGATGTCTTATTGTGAGACTTAACTACCAAAACCGTGTTCTGGACATAGCAAGCAGTATTAACTGCTTCAGCCCAAAAAGTGATAGGCAACTTAGAGTCAGCTAACATGGTTCTAGCAGCTTCTATAAGTGTCCTATTTCTCCTCTCAGCAACTCCATTCTGCTGAGGAGTTCTAGCAACACTAAATTCTCTTCTAATACCCTTTTCTTTGCAAAAATCATTCATAACTCTATTCTTAAACTCTGTCCCATTATCACATCTAATGACTTTTACTTTCTTGTCTACTAGGTTTTCTATCTCTGTAATGAATGTCTTAAGAATGCTAGAAGTCTCATCCTTAGAACTTAAAAAGAAAACCCATGTAAATCTGCTATAGTCATCAGTAACAACTAGACAAAATCTTTTATGCTTAATACTACTCACATTTGTAGGTCTAAATAATTCCATATGAAGCATAAACAATGATTGATCAATAGAGTTAAAAAGCTTGGGCTTACAAGTGGCTTTATGTTGTTTGCCTTTAAGACAAGCAATGCATGTTTGGTCATTTTCAAATCGTTTCTGAGGTAAGCCTCTTACCAAACCAACTTTGACAATTTTATTTATGGTTTTGAAATTTATGTAACCAAGCCTCATATGCCATTTCATAGATTCATCTAATGTGGCCTTTGCTACAAGACAAGCAAGTGCCTCTTTAGAAACAATTTTCTTCATATCAACACTGTACATGTTGCCCTTTCTTGGAATTTTAAGAAGTACTTGACTTTCATCAGGCATCTTAAAATTAGAAGAAAGCACAAGACATTCAGTGTCAGTAAAAAGAACTTTGTTCTTTTTGTCACACATTTGTGAGACACTAAAAAGATTATACTTAAGCTCTTGCACATAGTACACATCTTCAAAATCCAATTTACCGGTTTTAAGAGTACCTTTACCAGTAATTCTTCCTCCTATTCCCCCTCCAAAGGTAACATATCCTCCATCTAATGATTGAAAGTCTAAAAGATAAGACATGTTTCCTGTCACGTGCCTTGAACACCCACTATCAGAATAGCCTTGATCTTCATCATCTGCTTGTGAATGTCCCTGCACATAAATAAGGAAATTAGTTTCCTTGGGGAACCCAAGCCATTACTGACTTGGATTTGCCACGTGCATCAATGTAGTTAAATATTTTGAGAACAGTTGATGCACCATTGTATTTAAGAGGTCTCCAAATCAAACATGCAGAGGCCTTAACAGCATTAGCCCTCATTTCCCTAGCAGCAGTATGAACTGCTTGCCTAGCAGTAGAAACTGTTGGCTTTGCAGTTGTACCCTTTAGTTTCCAAATTTATTTTTGGACCACTTCTTTTGTTTGAAAAGGCTTTTGAGCAGTTTTAGATGCATATTTGTAAGTTGTTTTTGCATTTTGAACTGCTGATTTTGGGTAAATGGTCTAGCAGTAGGAACTTGTTTTGGGCCAGACTTTAATGAAACTGCTCTGGGGGTTGTTCTAGTAAAATTAGAGTGACTTTTAGTTGTATGCCTTTTTAGATTCACCATATTGTTTGAATACCCAGATACCCTTCGGTTACAGAAGGCTGCAAGATGGTCAAAATCTCCACAGACGAAACAAGCTTTGTTATAGAAGTCAAAGTCATCACCTAGTTGGTGAGACTTGAGGTCATTCCAATTTCTTTGGTTACCTCTGGGCTTGTTTTTGGTTCTATATTACTCACAATATCTTATTGGTTGCCTAATATGCTTAATGTTTGTTTTAGGCCTAACAATATCATTTTTGACTACCTTAGGAACACTTGTTCCTGCTTTCTTAACAGCATCAGGTTTAGACATAACATGTTCTTCTTCATCATCATCAGATTTTCAGTCCTGAATGATTGGACCACCTGATTTCCTATCAGAGGACACATTGTCCTTAGGAAGTGAAGTGTTACTTACACTCTCACTTACTTGTATAGGTTCATCAACAACTACATTTGCTTTTGGCTGAAAACCATATTCTAATATAGGTTGTTGAAGGTCAGTCAAGCCTATGTGCTCTTGGTCTATCCCTGGGGGTGCAGGGATTCCTCTGTAAGGAGGTGGGACATTCTTATATCCTAACCCAGACTTGGCTTTGTTGATCACTTGACATTCAATTATTTTGTTTACCCCCTTAGAGGCATGTTCTAATGTTTCTACACTTAATGTTTCTACACTTAATTGAATGTTTTCTTTTTCTTCTTTAAGTCTAGCATACTCAGTTCTTAAAAGCTAATTTCAGCATCTTTAAAAAATATGTCTTTTTTAAGAAGAGCTTTGTCATCAGAAAAAGCAAATTCATTGTCTTTATAGTGAATGATTTGCTTCTCTAGGATAGCTAAACCTACCTTATAATCTATTAAGTTTTGATGAGTTTTGTTTAGTTCTAACCTTTGATCATCATAATGTTTTCTTAAAGTTTCTAGTTCTTTAAGAGCAGTGCAAGTATTAGAACAAACTTTATCATTTTGTACCTCAGTAGCAGAGAAGGCCATGAGAGCCATCTGAGTAGAAGGTTCTTCTTCATCTGCCATGAAACTCCAATCAAAACCTAAGCGATCAATAGCTACCATAGCTTTTGAATTTGGCTCAGTAACCTCCGCTGTTTTGGACTTGGTTCCGAAACCTTTGTTTTTGCCATCCTGATGCCTTGGTCTTCTACATTCCCTTGAGAAGTACCCCATCATGTGGCAATTGTAGCATTCTATCTTTGACTTGTCAAAACCAGCAGTATCATTGCTGCTGATAGTGATCTTCTTCCCTGTCCTTTGATAGAATTTCTTAGCCCTCATGCTAAGAAGAGAAATTTGCCATTTTAGGTCCATTTCCTCCAAATCATCATCATTGATTTCCTGGAGGTCTTCATGAGTAAGCATAGACCCATCATTCTGGCTTGTGAGAAAAGTACAACATGTTTTCTCATCCATAATACCAATAGTATTGCTTGATAAACTAGCAGTACCAACTCCCATATCAACCTTAACAACTTCAACTGGATTTGAGGTACTAGGAGATGACACAAATGCCATGTTCCCAGTGCTTGAACTAGCACTTCCAGCCTTCTTCACATCTTGTTCAACAATTTTGAAGTTGTTGTACAAGTCATTCATACTCATTGAATCAATATCTGGCTTGTTTTTCCAGACAACCACATGCATAGCCCACTCTTCTGGTAGACTTCTTAAGAACTTGGAGTTTAAATCTTCTTGAGGTATCTCTACACCAAGAACAGCAAGTTGGCTCACAATCTTCTGAAGCCTGTTAAACATGTGATCCAGTGATTCATTGGTTGTTGAAGAGAAGTTTTCAAAGTTCTGCTTGAGAAAAGTCTTCTGGGTCTTCTTGGTGGCTTCATTTCCACCATACCTTGCAACAATGGCCTCAAATAATGACTTAGCATCTTTGAACTTGCTGAACTTTAAAAGTTGATCATTTGGAATGGTCATCATCAGCATACTTTTGGCCTTGAGGTCATTCTTCTTCTTGACTCTCTCTTCTGCAGTTGTTGGATTGGTATTCACAGTTGTCACTACCTTGTCTTCAACTATTGATGTAGTGGTTGTAGGCTTGAAAGAGTTTCCTTCTTCAATAATTTCCCAAAGTGTATAGTCTTGCACTTGTAAATACCGCTCTATCCTTAGCCGCCACATATCAAACTCATTCTGCTTAAGCATTGGCAACTTTGCAGCAACATTTGTTTGAATAGACTCCATGTGCATTTCTTCTTCTTCTAAATTAAAGATATGAGCCTTTCTCTGATACCAATTGAGAGGATTGTATGATACACTCTGAGGATGTTAGTCTTTTATAACGTGTGTATGTGATACTTTAAGTGAATATGATTAAGTATGCGGAATCTACTTAACCACATTTAGAAGGATATTGGTTATGAAAATGGAACAGTGATGCTTGTTATTTGAATGATGAACACAGAAAGTATAATACAAAACGATTCAATATTATTGAGAATAATACGAGTGATCTTCACTATTACTAGGGTTACAAAACCTTGAATCTCTATGTTTCTATGACTTTACTTGTTTGACTAGATTGTTAATTTTAAGCACATAAGCAAGCATAATATTCAGCACAATATTCAGCACACTTATCTCTAAGCTAAGATCTCCCTTTTATAGTCCAAAGGAGATCTTTACAATATTGTCAAGTCTTGCCTACTACTTGCTTGTTGAGTGTGTCAGTAACTAAGATACAACATGTTCTGTGTATTACAACTTGTTGACTGAATACTTTTCTAAGATATTATCTACCATATATACTTGACTTTTATACACAAAATATCTTTTTATACTTATCCATCCAACAGTAGTATACGCGATGATGCGTGGTTTTGCGACCTTACAACAGGTTTTACCTCTCGAGGGATCTCAAGAGGCTTACAACCCCACCAAGCAGTGTACCTGACCGATGTAGTATAGTGTAGTGGTAAGTACGGGGGATTGAACGTTCTCCACAGGGAATAGTGTCGTTAGGATTGAAAAACTACTTTAATAGGTCTAAGGGTGAGAGAAGATTCTTTTTTGTATTTTTATATTTTTTTATGAAAGCAAGTAAAATCTCGGGTTTTGAAGGAGTGGGCGGAATTAGTTGCTAGTCAACTAACCCAAATAACTACAAATGCAAATAAAATAAAATAACTGAAAATGAAAAGAGTTGTGAAACTTATATGGAGAGAAATGTGTTTACTTAGATTTCCTTACTCCCTAACTATCTTTTACCGGTTGATTAGTGTGTATTAATTGCGTGGATGACGGGTGTATTCCTTAATACCAATCGTGGGGTGGCGTACGTACTTCCCCAACTCTACAAGCTCCTACTTCACTCCTATGTCGAGCCGGCTAAGAAGCTCCTAACATGGGATCACTAGAATTCGCTCATGCATTAAATACAACCATAAAAACCTTAGTACGCATTGGTTCATGTTTCTTAAGACGTTCAAGAAAGTTACCGAATAGGAAGTTAGCCAGTTTTCTTAAGCCTAACATCGATAAACAATCATCCAATACAATCAATAACACACTAATAACCAATAATCAATAGTTAGGTTTCATTAGATCTAAGCAAACACAAGATAAATCTAGCCTAACATGTTAATTAAAAGACAAGAACAAGATATAATCAAACAACACATAGACATATTGATTGATTAAATGAATACTTATCTTCAATTAAACATGGGAGATCCAAGGGTATGAAAACCCTTGAAAATGGCAGAAATTCGTCTTAGGGTTTCTCCTCACAAAGTTGCACACTAATGAATAAAATTGCAAAACTATATATAGAGTTTAGGGGATGACGGCGTCACGTTGTAGATCTTGACGCCGTCACCTCGCCGTGTCTAGGGTTCCCGGATGGCCTTCTTGATGCCGTCCCTCTTTAGTGCTCCAAAATCCGCTCTGGCTTATCAAGGGGTGACGCCGTCAGAAATGGGCTTGACGCCGTCTCGCTTTAACTTAAACCGTGATGGCCTTGATCACCTTAAAGGGTGACGCCGTCAGACTTTCCATTGCAAAACTCCCTGGCTTATCATGTGTATTTTTCATATCCACCTTTTTTGCCAAGCCATGACGCCGTCTGGAACAATCCCTGACGCCGTCAAAGGTACTTTTCCAGCCAATTTTGAGACTTTGTCGTTTTCTTCACTTTTATGCTCCAAAAACGTCCAAAATGCTTCCTTTTCCAGATTTCTTCTCCAAAGTACCTAAAATGACAAAAGGAACGATTTAGGGCAATATTTGATCAAATAAATACGATTTAGAGCTTAAATGACCCCCTAAAAGCGGTACACTTTTCGCTTCATCAAATACCCTTACACTTGAGATTTGCTTGTCCTCAAGCAAATGCGCTTTTATTCTAATCAAAATACAAGTTAGGGGTCATTTAATGCTAATATAAAAGTAATTACAATAAATAGTCGTTCCATTTTAATCATAATAAGCACGGAGATTACAAACTAGCACCTCACAAGTAGTGTTTAGATACTCACATCTCTCAGGTGTCATCAAAATAAATCTCATAAATGAAAACGGATAATATCTCTCACTACCTGTCATAGCAAATAGATTACCATAGGCTTGGGAAAGGATCAAAAACCTTCTCCACTAGGCGTAAGCACCTAAGATAAACTATCAAAGAGGGCTTTTACATGGGTTATAACGTGAGGTGTAGGGATATGATAAATACGGTTTTGTTGGATAAGGGATATTTACTGGTGGCGAGTTAAAGATCTTGATTAATTACATGCACAATATGGCGTTGCTAAGCCAAGACTAGACTCGACTTATGCTAAAAACAAAATAACAAAAACATAAAATAAACATAAAATGAAACGGGATGGTAGTCCGTATGTTTTTTCTACTTTTCTTTTTCTTATTTTTTTGTATTTTTCTTGATTTTTCGATTTTTTTTTTTTTTTTTTTTTTCATTCATACACTCTTGCCCTACCATCCAAAATAATACATCATAGGGGCCTCGGTTCTCCCCTTACACTTGAACTTTTACATAACTTTACAAATAACTATTCTAATGACTCGAATTAAGATAATCAAAACACTTGGAGTACTTTTTAAAATATTTAGCACATATGGGGGTAATAATGTTGTTCTTCCCCATTACTCCATTGCACTAGTACTTTACCCATGAGTCCCAATCGTCCCAAAACAATATGTACAAGGATATGACTCGACTTAGCAACCATGTAATCAATTAGATAATTAACTTGGGGTTTAAACAAATGTTGTCACAATAATGCACTAAAGATGAGTGCACACAAGGTAGGCTAAGGCGATTTGGGTGTACATTTAAGTGGGGTGTAAACAAATTCTTCCTTTAAGTAAAATGCTTAAAGGTCGAAACGAAAAGACAGGCTCTGAGGGGTGTACTAGGGGTATCGTGTACTAAAAATGAGTACAACGCAAAGGGTGTGGGAGAATTACTTGACAAATGTAGCCAATGTAATTATAACAAAAACACAGGTGTAAAACAATGGGTTAATCCTAATGCCTTTTATCATGTAGTAAATCTAACTACACGAATGTAGTCTCACTTGTGGCCTCGGAATGGTCCTAACGCAAGTTCTAGAATCTAAGTGCTACCGGTACACACATCATAGCATAAATGCTTTTCCTACCAATTCTAGGGGCGAACCTCACATATTTGGGGGTGGAAAATTTTTTAGTGGTACGGTTTTGTGCTAGTCATATAACTCCTATCCGTGAGACGCTCATTAAGATCAAAGTTTTACTCCTAAATGTTGTAAAAAATTTCAAATTTGGCACTAAAATTGCCCTAACAAGTATTTATCTCAGTTTTATTACACATCTACCATCAAACAAACGAAAATCAAGCGTAATAGCATTCTCTAAAGTATCGTACTTTACCCCCCCCCCCCCCCTTACACTTAAGATGAACATTGTCCCCAATGTTCAAATAACAAGATGTAAAAGTAATAAGGTAAAAGAATGAAATCAAATACTCCCCTGATTCGTTAGGTGGATAAAGAGGTAACATGGTTAGATCTTCTTCCAAGAGAATGTAGAAGCTCCAAGACTAATGCATCGCCAAAAGCTTGATTCCACATACATTTCCTTGTCCAAAATAACCTGTTAAACCTGAGAAAACAAACACGAAAACCTGCATAACATCGGCGGGATAAATTCTATATATAAGGATATAATGCTTGTGGAATGATAATTTTTGCAGATTCCTGGAGATTATAAGTTAGAGATTTAATAAAAACTTTTTATGAAAACAAAACTTTCAAAAATTTCAGAAAATTAATACCTGACGCCGTCAGGTTGTAAAGCCTGACGCCGTCAGAAATGATCTGACAGAATTCTCATGTTAAGTTTCCGGAAAATTTCTGGAAAAACCTATACCTTACTTCCTGGAATTCCTGCAAAACATCATTATGACTCGATACAAGCATTTGACTAAAACAAATACTAATATGTATGTTAATTTAATATTGTTACGATTCATGTTCATTTGTGTTCTAATAAACCGATTTGGATTTCCCTTACACTTATCTTTTGCAAAATACCTTTATATGTAGTTAAGACGAAGTTAAAAACAAGATAAAGCATTTTCACAATTTAGTTTTGAACATGAATCAATAATAATAAAAATTAAACATACATACGAAAACAAATAAAATCAAACAAACAAACAAATAAACACACAAAGCAAATAAAGCTTGGGTTGCCTCCCAAGAAGCGCTTTTCTTTATTAACGAGTCTTGTAGCTAGACTCAAAGTTAGGCTTATCTAGTGTCGCTTATGCTCACGTACCCGAGTGTGAGCCATCTAATTGTTGCCTCATCTTTCTTGTACTCATCATTCAGCTCCAGACATCCATGATAATATCTCTTATTTTTCTCATGTGGATATTTGAGCCCCTTTCTCTTATCATTTTCACTTAACAAGTCAATAGGCGCAATCCTATTGCAAGATTCAATGGAGAAGTTCTTAAACCTAGGGTGTGATCGAGGCATTTGGTAAACAAAATCTTCGTCCCCATCCGAGAATGTAATTAACCCGTCCACAAGTTTTTCGTCAAGGTTGGTTAACCTTTTGAAGGGTTCTCCAAAAATAACTTGGGTTAATTTGTTATCAATAAATTCTCCTAAGTTCTCCATAACCATGAAATCCACCAAATACACAAAACTTCCTACGAATACGTGTAGTGGCTTAATCCTAGCAACAATGTTATCCTCTTGATATTCTAGCTCATCTACCATGATTTTATTATAATTAGCGCGAGAGATAATGTTCATAGGCAAAGATGAGTTAAGATAAGCATAAAAAACTATGATAACCAATCTTACATGGAAATTGCATGTTAAAGAGGCTATCCTTTTCGATCTTAGTCCTAGGGTCAACATACTTAAAGGGGTCAATTTCCTCTTTTCCCCATTCCTCATTAACTACTTCTCCATTACCAGCATCCTCATCGGAGTCTGAGTCGTAAAATGGACTAACATAGTCATTCTCACGGTCAGACTCCTCCATCTCAGAATTGTTACCAAAGTGGTGGTCGGGTGAAAGGTTGTTGTTTTCAACGATGGGGGCGGGAACGGGTAGTTGGAAGTTTGCACGGCGGAAAATACGAATAACGGGATCAAGCGATCACTATTACTCATGAGGTAGGTGGAAGGTGTCACAAACAAAAGTACAAATAAATAAGATAGACTAAAGAAAACCTAGAAAAATAAAATAAAAATCTCACTAGAAAGGAATCTAGTGAGTAGACCTAATAAAATAAAAATTCAACCTAAACAATAACTATTCCCCGGCAACGGCGCCAAAAACTTGATGCGTGGTTTTGCGACCTTACAACAGGTTTTACCTCTCGAGGGATCTCAAGAGGCTTACAAACCCACCAGGCAGTGTACCTGACCGATGTAGTATAGTGTAGTGGTAAGTACGGGGGATTGATCGTTCTCCACAGGGAATAGTGTCGTTAGGATTGAAAAACTACTTTAATAGGTCTAAGGGTGAGAGAATATTCTTTTTGTATTTTTATATTTTTTTATGAAAGCAAGTAAAATCTCGGGTTTTGAAGGAGTGGGCGGAATTAGTTGCTAGTCAACTAACCCAAATAACTACAAATGCAAATAAAATAAAATAACTGAAAATGAAAAGAGTTGTGAAACTTATATGGAGAGAAATGTGTTTACTTAGATTTCCTTACTCCCTAACTATCTTTTACCGGTTGATTAGTGTGTATTAATTGCGTGGATGACGGGTGTATTCCTTAATACCAATCGTGGGGTGGCGTACGTACTTCCCCAACTCTACAAGCTCCTACTTCACTCCTATGTCGAGCCGGCTAAGAAGCTCCTAACATGGGATCACTAGAATTCGCTCATGCATTAAATACAACCATAAAAACCTTAGTACGCATTGGTTCATGTTTCTTAAGACGTTCAAGCAAGTTACCGAATAGGAAGTTAGCTAGTTTTCTTAAGCCTAACATCGATAAACAATCATCCAATACAATCAATAACACACTAATAACCAATAATCAATAGTTAGGTTTCATTAGATCTAAGCAAACACAAGATAAATCTAGCCTAACATGTTAATTAAAAGACAAGAACAAGATATAATCAAACAACACATAGACATATTGATTGATTAAATGAATACTTATCTTCAATTAAACATGGGAGATCCAAGGGTATGAAAACCCTTGAAAATGGCAGAAATTCGTCTTAGGGTTTCTCCTCACAAAGTTGCACACTAATGACAAAAAATTGCAAAACTATATATAGAGTTTAGGGGATGACGGCGTCACGTTGTAGATCTTGACGCCGTCACCTCGCCGTGTCTAGGGTTCCCGGATGGCCTTCTTGACGCCGTCCCTCTTTAGTGCTCCAAAATCCGCTCTGGCTTATCAAGGGGTGACGCCGTCAGAAATGGGCTTGACGCCGTCTCGCTTTAACTTAAACCGTGATGGCCTTGATCACCTTAAAGGGTGACGCCGTCAGACTTTCCATTGCAAAACTCCCTGGCTTATCATGTGTATTTTTCATATCCACCTTTTTTGCCAAGCCATGACGCCGTCTGGAACAATCTCTGACGCCGTCAAAGGTACTTTTCCAGCCAATTTTGAGTCTTTGTCGTTTTCTTCACTTTTATGCTCCAAAAACATCCAAAATGCTTCCTTTTCCAGATTTCTTCTCCAAAGTACCTAAAATGACAAAAGGAACGATTTAGGGCAATATTTGATCAACTAAATACGATTTAGAGCTTAAATGACCCCCTAAAAGCGGTACACTTTTCGCTTCATCACGCGACACTTATCCTTTCAGCAGTAGTATGAGTCACTCCAACAGCAATATTCAACCAGCAGTACCTTTACTTGTACTAGCAGTACTAACTTATCAGTTAGTACTGTTAGTTATAACTTGAGTAGTCTTCAGATATACACTAGCAGTTAGTACTGTTAGTGTATTCTTCCCAGCAGTACAAACCTTGTGAACATATAATTCCAAACACTAATCTTCAGAACATTTAATTCCCAACATTTTGTCATAAACAAGGTTGCAAAAATCGCGAATCGGTAGTCGGGCGGTCGACCACGTTATACGTTGTAATCGGTCTAGGCGGGATTAATCGGTGATTAATCGGATTGGCATTACTGACAAATTTTATTTATTTCCGGAAAGTTTTGTGTATTTTCGGTGAGTTTTATGTATTTCCGGCAAGGTATTTTCTAAATAACAACTTATAATAGACTTAAACAGTTAATATAAGTGATCAAAATAAGTTTACAGTGAGTTTTGGGTACTTCCGGCAAGATTTATAGGTTTCCGGCAAGTTTGACCACCATTGATCGCCGTTGACCATGGTTGACCTATTTGTTTGACCCAGTTACATAAATCGGCAAGGTCGGTGACTTTGTAGCACCTGATCGGCAATTAATTGGCCTTGTAGACCTTTTTTTGCAACACTGGTCATAAACAAGTAAAAAAGAACAAAGAAGGCTGAATAGCTGCTAGCCACTCAAAATTGTTAGACGTCTTTTCCGCAAAACGCACCTGATAAGATCAGAATGTAAACTTATAAACTATTAACTTAGAAAGAGGGCCAACAGTAATAAAAGATAAGCATGAAGAGAGTTCAAGTTGATGCTTCTCATTATAAAATTTAGAAGTATAGACCCTAAATTTCATTTTGATGAAAATATTGAAGAAACCAAATGGACAAATATCTTTTTCACAAACAAAAATTCCATTTATTGTCTGTTTTGTCGTTAGTTCTGATGCGTTGAATGGATTAATGAACAAAAGAACACTTTCTTTTTTTGATTCATTTCAAGAAAACGATAAAGGAGAAAAAGAATAACCTATTGTCATGATATGTCTTAAAATTACACTTGATATCTGAACAAGTGCTAATATCATATCCGTTGAAACATTATGAGTTTGCTCTTAGTTTGTAGATTTCTCATATATATATCCTAGGAAAGGACTTGTGTGATATGATCATATTTACATGTATAAGTTTAAAACAACATTTATATGAAGATAGATTTTTTAACAGGGGACATCAAGAAAAAAAAAAAAAAAAAAAAAAAGGGATGTTCGAGCTTTGGTTAATCGAAATACTATGAATTTGCTACTATTCAAGTCAAAGGCATATATTCATGATCTGAACAACTTTGTTCCTTAATTCTATATTGAGTAAATTGCAAAAATCGTCCTTGTGATTTGGCCAAATTGCACGTTTTGTGCTTGTGATTCATTAAGTGCAAAGATCGTCCTTATTTTGCACTGTTACGTGCACTTTTTGTCCTCCATCTTTGCAAAAATCGTCCTTGTGGTTTGCCAAATTTCACTGTTGAAGGACCAAAAGTGCACGTAACAGTGCAAAATAAGGACGATCTTTGCACTTAATGAACCACAAGAACGAAACGTGCAATTTGGCCAAACCACAAGGACAATTTTTGCAATTTACTCTTCTATATTCTTTAAAAAGAGGAAAAGAGTAAATTGCAAAAATCATCCTTGTGGTTTGGCCAAATTGCATGTTTCGTCCTTGTGGTTCATTAAGTGCAAAGATCGTCCTTATTTTGCACTGTTACGTGCACTTTTGGTCTTCCATCATTACAAAAATCATCCTTGTGGTTTGCTAAATTTCACTGTTGAAGGACCAAAAGTGCACGTAACAGTGCAAAATAAGGACGATTTTTGCACTTATTAAACCACAAGGACGAAACGTGCAATTTGGCTAAACCAAAAGGACGATTTTTACAATTTACTCAGAGGAAAACAATAAACTAAATGACAGCTGTTTAGCTGTTTTGTTGAAAGATGCATTAACAGTTATACTTCGCCGCACGCAACATACATAGCTAGTGTAAGCATACACATGACGCACATAAGAACATACTGGAGCTTATGCACATATACACCCTCTACCACACACACTAACACATACTCAAGCATGTAGACGTGCACACATCGGCACCCACAGATATAAAAGTTTGAGTAAACTGCAAAATACATCACTTTGGTTTACAGTTTTTGAGACCTTACATCCCTGTCAGAAACTATTGGCATGTTACATCATTCGTTAGCCAAACGTTTGCCATCCTACATCCCTCGCTTACAATGAGGACTAACAGTGCAAATTATTTCTCCGTTATCTCTTAACGAGATAGATAATATTACACCGTTAGCCTTCAGGACTAACGGTATTTGCACCGTTAGTCCTTTTTTTACGTTATCGCCGTTTTTTGTACGTTTCATCGTTTTTTGTTTGTTTTCTCCATTTTTTGTACGTTTTTATCCGTTTTTGTACGTTTTCTCCGTTTCTATCCGTTTTTTGTATGTTTTATCCGTTTTTTTACATTATTTATTACTTTTTTTGCGTTTTTGTACGTTTTTATCCTTTTTTGTACCTTTTATCCGTTTTTTGTACGTTTTACCCGTTTTTTAATTTTTTTTTCGTTTTTGTACATTTTTATCCGTTTTTTGTACATTTTACCCTTTTTTTGCGTTCTTTATCCGCTTTTTTACGTTTTTGTACGTTATTATCCGTTTTTTGCACGTTTTTATCCATTTTTTGTACGTTTTATCCGTTTTGAACCATTTTTTATCGATTTTATTAAGTTTTATCCGTTTCTGTACTTTTTTATCCGGTTTTTGTACGTTCTATCCGTATTTATCCATTTTTTTACGTTTTATCCGTTTTTTTACGTTTTTCGTACGTTTTTATCCCTTTTTTGTTCGTTTTATCCCTTTTTTTACGCTTTATCCACTTTTATCTGTTTTTATTACGTTTTATTCATTTTTTGAACGCTTTTGTCTGTTTTTTACATTTCTATCTGATTTTTGTACATTTTTTTACTTTTTATCCCTTTTTTTACGTTTTAACCATTTTTTATACGCTTTTATCCGTACAAAAAC
This sequence comes from Artemisia tridentata subsp. tridentata, assembly GCA_021014915.2. NCBI lineage: Eukaryota > Viridiplantae > Streptophyta > Magnoliopsida > Asterales > Asteraceae > Artemisia > Artemisia tridentata. The sequence continues at coordinate 315,920,943 of CP139506.1, read as the reverse complement.
AGATAAAACGGATAAAAATGGAAAAAACGGATAAAAACTTAAAAAATGAATAAAAACGTAAAAATGCGCAAAAAAAGGGATAAAACTGAAAAAATAGATAAAAACGTAAAAAATCGTAGAAAAGAACGGAAAAACCATACAAAAACGGACAAAAAATAAAAAATGGATAATAAATGTTAAAAACGGATAAAACGTACAAAAACGTAAAAAAAAGGGGATAAAACGTAAAAAAAAACGGATAAGAATGTTCAAAAGCGGATAAAATGGAACAAAAATGTACAAAAAAGGTATATAAACAGATAAAACGTACAAAAAACGTAAAAAACGGATAAAAACGCACAAAAAATGGATTAAGCGTAAAAAACGGATAAAAACGTTAAAAATGGATAGGACGTACGAAAAATGGATAGGACGTACGAAAAACGTAAAGAAATGATAAAACGTACAAAAATTGGATAAAAACGTACAAAAACAGATAAAACGTAAAAAAATACGGATAAAAACGTTAAAAACGGATAAAACGTACAAAAAACGTAAAAAAGCGGATAAGACGTACATAAAAAGGATAAAACGTACAAAAAAACGTAAAAAGTGGATAAGACGTATAAAAAACGGATAAAACGTAAAAAAAAAAATGGGATAAAAAACGTTAAAAACAGATAAAAATGTACAAAAAACGTAAAAGACGAATAAAACATACAAAAAAGGGATAAAACGTATAAAAAACGGAGAAAACGTACAAAAAACGGATAAACGTACAAAAAACGGAGAAAACGTTAAAAAATAATAATAATAATAAATAAAAATAAAAAAGGACTAACGGTGCAAATACCATTACTCATGAAGGCTGACAGTGTAATATTATCTATCTCGTTAAGAGATAACGGAGAAATTATTTGCATCGTTAGTCCTCATTGTAAACGAAGGATGTAGGGTGGCAAACGTTTGGCTAACGAATGATGTAACATGCCAATAGTTTCTGACAGGGATGTAAGGTCTCAAAAACTGTAAATTACAGGGATGTATTTTGCAGTTTACTCTAAAAGTTTTAAACATTGTACCAAATAAATCATGCCATTTAAACTTATAAGGGTAAAAATGCATATGTCATTCAGGACGGATAAAAAATGGCAATGCTGTTTTTCCAATGTGTTCACTAGGTATGCATATAACTACATCTCTAAATTCCATTTTTTTTTTTTTTTTTTTTTGAACGGCACATTTCTAAATTCCATTTGGACATGGCTGTTGACACTTGACAAGTTGACTGAAGAAAATGTCACCTAAGAATTTAAAGTACTTCATTCATTAGCAGATACAATTCATATTTATCATTAATCATAGTTAAACAAATATTTATTAAACTCAAAAAAGGATTAAAAGTGTTTCCGGGTCAATCCGACTAGCTAGTGCCACCCATTTGTAATTTTATTACTACATGAAAGTTCTTTTGCAATGCTATTACATTCGTATATCTTCGATTGTATGCATACATATGTACTCATATGTAGTTATGTACATGTTTTTATTATATTTAAGTCAGCTAATCTGAGTATTCGACCCATGATTCATGACCAACTTAACATTGAACCCTTCATCTCGATCTCTATATTTCTATACTTCAAATAAGTTTCAAAATGTTATTGTATAAATGCATGCATAAATTAAAGAGTTGAGACCTTTTTCAAAAGTAAGAACTATAATCAATCTACAAATATTGCACCCCAGTCATCTCTCCCCCGGGCGGACTATGTTTAAGATTTTAGGTACATCTGACTCGAAACCCCACATCATCATATGTTACTGTCAAAATTCTTTCTTGTGGCCGTGGGAGTGTATAAGCACAAATTGTCACTATAACTCACTATATCAGAATATATGAGGAAACTTCTTGTTTAGCATGTGGAAACGGTATTCACAAGATATCATTTTTGATCACTTATCCATCTACCAACTGGCTGCAAGCATTTATTCTGAATATATCCACCGCAGCCTAGATTTAGCATTACATTTTTCATTTTCTTGTTAGAATCTTATCTTCTAAACCAATAAAGATTCGAACTTTATCATTCTTTTTTCTCAGATGTCGCCTTTTCGTTATCTGATTCTGGTTTCGTAGGTGGTTTTAGGCTGTGTCTACCTGGTGTAGAAATAGCTGATTCTGTGAGCAACCCGTGCACCACCTCGTTTATAAATAGACATAAACATCGCTTCAGTTTTTTCGCAGAGTTCTTTCGTGATTTGCTTCAATTAACAGTTAGTGCAATAACTAAGAGTTGAGGAAAATGAGTTACACTAGCTCAAACCGTGATTCAGGTTAGTTGTTATCTATGTATTTAGGCGATTAAACACGTGTGCATTGTCTTAAGAACATAAATGAATACCCATAACAAATAATTTTTCAACCTTTTTAAACCAAGGTTTTAACCTATGAATCTATGATAAGGGACTAACCTATTACTTATCCTTTGTAACACTATTCATTAGTGCAAGCAATGTCCAAAATGCAATTAGAAGAAATACCAAGATCGTCTCATTGATGATCAAATTTTAAATTCATTGGTACATAGGTGTTTTTATGTGGCTTTTTTGCAAAGAAGTTGCTTCTATAACTTGGCCCTGTGTCACCAATATATTTTGTAGCATATTACAAAAAAGATGGATTTTAAAATGGTTTATAAGGATAAAAGGGTTTAATAGCATTCTTGATATATTGTTTTATTTTTCTTCAGGAAGTAGAAATGTTAGAAGAAATGTGCCAGAGTTTGGAAGGACTTACATAGTGATGCCTAAAGAAATTCACAAAGCAACCATTGTTTGGTTGCATGGCATTGGTGAGAAGGGATCAAGGTGATTATGTATCTTTGTTTTAAACCTTAATTTGATGTGTTCTATTCTATGGATGATCAAGGATCATCAGGGTCAAGTTTTTTCTAGAAGCCATAACATGCTGTTGGCCTGTTGCATACTTGCATGCTATCTTGTTTGAATTTTTAGTTTTCAATAGTTAGTCTTTAGAATGATAACTTATTGTTGATATGTAGCTCTAAAAATTGCATATGACGACAAACGTTTCAATATTAAACATCTAGAAAGTTTTCTGTCTTTTTTTTAAAATGATAAGTGTGCTATTTTTGGATGTTGACTCTCTTTGTGAGACTGAAGTGGTCCTTAAATAATTAGTCATAACTGATTCTTTGGAATCGAATGAAAGAAACTCTAAGATACACACACAACCATTTGTTAGCTTGAATGGCGTCCGCACTTCATCCTTCACATCAACCTCAACTAACACGTAGCATAGAAGTTCAATTGATACATATTCTCCTTTACCTTTTGCAGATTAAAGCACAATAATTACATTCTTTGTAGTAATGATGTCGTTTTTCTTATCTTACACAGTTGGACTCAAATCTTGGAAAGTTTTCATCTTCCACATGTAAGGACGACTCTAAATTCCAGCTTTCTTATGCACAGCCAATCATAATTTCTGTTAAATTCATTGCATGATTATAATGTTTTGAGAAATTTTGATATTTGCTTTCTAGATCAAATGGATCTGCCCAAGTGCGCCAACTCGTCAAGTAACACTATTTAGCGGATATCCTTGCACTGCTTGTATGTTTTAAGTCTTTATATATCCACAAATCTTCTCAAGATTTTGTAGTATTTTAGAATTATGGAATATATGACGATTTCATAAAATTATATGTCAATATTATCAGGGTTTAATATGACAAGCATGTCTGAAGATGCCTGTGATGATTTGGAGGGCTTGGACGCTTCAGCAACACATGTTGCAAATCTGTTGACCGGTGAGCCTGATAATGGTATGTCTTCAAGTTACTATACGTCTAAATCATTATGGTTTCTAGATACAATGCACATTTCAACAATAATCCACGGGTTCAAATTATATGCCATTGTTCTTTCTTCAAACTGAAACATTCAGTTGTCATGTTTCCAAAACTATTGAAACGTGGTGACACTTATGCCACAGGTCAAAGAGCACAAAATTATGGGGCGTTGGAATCTAAAATTCTAAACTTACACCTTTTGTTTCTGCTACTAAATAGAAAATGATGTAAACAAAAATAGTAAGTAATTTTTCTTACTGTTTCCTTTTCCAGTAAAACTAGGCGTTGCAGGATTCAGCATGGGTGCATCTGTCGCTCTCTACTCTGCAACTTGTCGAGCTCTTGGGCAATATGGTAATGGAAATCGATACCCCATCAACCTCAGTGGGGTTGTGGCTCTTAGTGGTTGGCTTCCGTGTTCCAGGTTTGCACTTTTGTTCTTTGAAAATTTACTATTTTCACCTCCATTTAGCGGGTCCTGTTTATGATACCATTATGCAAGCAAACAACCTTTTTTTTTTAGGAATTTAAGGAATAGAGTGGGAGCATCACAAGAAGCTGCAAGACGAGCAGCGTCATTACCTATGTTGCTTTGTCATGGACAAGGTATTTGCTTATATATAGACACACAGCATACTACAGTATTATTTTGATAAAATTGTAAAAAGATAAATTAAGTGCCTTTCGGTGTGTATTTTATGTACTGATTTTCTTTACCGCAGATGATGATGTGGCAGAGTACAAACTTGGAGAGAAATCTGCACAAAGCATGTATTCTGCTGGATTTCAAAACCTAACATTTCGGTCGTACAACGGGTAATTCTTGTTTTCACATTTATGTTAAGGGGGTATTCAAATGCATATTGATTGATTTTTTTTTCCTTTCAGGCTTGGGCATTACACAAACATAGAAGAGATTAATGATGTTTGCAGATGGCTCGTAGCATATCTAGGAGCTTGATGTATTGACATCTATTTCCACTTTCTTCATTGTGGATGTAAGGAAATTTTGGGTTTGGGGAGGGAGGATAATACATATCATATAATACTACATATGAACAATAACTTACCAAGTTTGATGTATTTGAATTTCATAGAGAATGTATCCTAATATAAGTGTTTGCATAGTTTCATTTGCTATTAAATTTCTATTCATACATTGCGTGACAGCCCCAATTGTAATTAGATTATGTTGGATGCACTATGCATTTACATCTTGTTAGACTTAATGAAGTGATTGTCATTCTTAGATTAGTGACTCGTGAATTGTATTTATCTTTTATCGATTGTAAACGGTTTAAGTAAGTTGTAAAAATCGTAAGTTAGTCTCTTTTATCTTCTAAGTTATCCTATCCCACATCGGTCTAGAAGGGAAACCTTGTAAGGGTTCCTTCTCTATAAAAGGAAATCATATCCTCTTATTTGATGTGTGGAACACTAGGGGTAAGGTTCTAGGTTACACCATTCTCTTGTATCTTATCTTCTTACTCATCTTAATCTAATACACTCTTTTCCCTTACGGCTTATACTTTCATCTCTAGTCTATTCTTTAATCTATATGTGTGAAATGATATGAGTTTAAGGGTCCTATAATTGGTATCAGAGCAATGATACGACATGTCTCTCGTATAACCAAAAATCCAAAAATATTCTTCTCACGACATGTCTCTCGTATAATCGATATTCTGTACGTATCTAGAAATGTCATTCAACAATGATACGTACATGTACAGATGCTTGAGCGAGAGTTCTCTAAAATTATTTTCAAAACATGTCGTTTCTCAAAATTTTCTTCATAATGGCTTCGGAACAACTCAATTTCGGACCCGAGCTTAATGTAATGGCTTTTGGACACATCAGTTCAGGACCCGCCCTTCAAAGAAAGGAAAGTGCTTAATCAAAATAAAGGTTTTAAATATTTTTCGAGCATTTATCCTAAAAATCTCTATGGCTTTCGTATACATCAGTACGAAACACGGGCTAAAATGATGACTCCTGATTATTTCAGATCAAGACTCGTAATTTCCAAGAAAAAATAAAGAATCATTGAGCACATGATCAAGATTTTTCAAAAGATTTTTCAAAATCTTTCAAATTATTATGTGCTCAAGATCACTCCCTCCAAATCCGTAAAAACATGCTTTATTTAAGGGGGAGTATAAAAAATAAAAAAAATGTTCTGATATCATGCAAAATCAAATCCGTCTATCTCTCTAAAGGATTTTCGTTTAATCAGTTGATATCAAAAATATCACGGATATGCTATTTTTGAGGGGGAGAAGACGTGACTAAAATGTGATCAAAATGTTCAAAAGATCGTGGATTGAATCTCAAAAAGAGCTCGACTCAGATTAACCCTCGAATTGACGAAAGCTAAATGTCAGTAATCGAAAAGACTTGTCCGGGACGGGTAATAATTTCAAGCTGGTTCATCCAATGATGTAAACGTGTCTCGCAAAGGACTTGTCTGAGTAGAATGTACCAATTCGAGAGATTCTCTTTGAATATGACCAGGACAGGTAATAATTTAAAGCTAGTCTAACTAGTGATGTAAACGTGTCTCGCAACGGTCATATTCACTGAAAATCAATCAATTCAAATGTGTGAACTCTACCCAACATGTGCAAATCTTTCTTAAATCTCATAAGCACATGTGAAGGGGGAGTGTTTCAGAAAATGCAAAACTCTCGAAGTGTTAACAAAAATGTGTTTTATAATCTTAAACACTTTGAGAGATTTTCACAAAACGTTTTATGGCATGTGATCAATAAATCTAGGATAATCATGGAGTACTAAGGTGATTATGGTTAGGTTTATGTCCTATGATCCGCCAGAGCCGCAGGGATCTATGTCACACCCCAAAAATGGCGCAGCGGAATGGCATTTACGGGGTATGACTTCATAGTTAAGAACACAAGGTGCCACAAACAGAGAAACACTAAATGCATAATAGTCGCAAACTCCCACAAGCGGGATAAGTACAAAGATCCAAAATAAACATGTGTCTCAAAGTTAAACAACGTCACTAGGGAATGTCAAATGCAACTCCACGAGATATAACCCGTGAGGGTCTTGTATTAAATCTTGCTAAGCCAGTCAATACTCTACCTTCTAAGCAGCTTCAATAACACCTGAAAATGGTACTAGAAAACGTCAACATAATGTTGGTGAGCTCGTAGGTTTAAAAGTGAAACCGCCGAGCTGTGATAGCATAGTGTAGGACAAAAGTGAGCATGATAACCAATTATAAGCACAAGTCAAAACAAAATAGTGTCACGCCAACTGAACCTGCCACGATGGTTGCACACATAAACAGTACACACAGAGGGGAGCTACCCCGATAGATCTATCATATTGCTTCGGCTCTCAAAAGAGCTAACAGTTGCGCATTCATGTACACACAGACAAAACATTTAGTAGCACATAATCGTATCAACACACAAAATGTCCAAAATCATGAAAACAGTAATATCACAGCATGAAAAATAGTTAAAATGTCATTTGAGTACCATTTTCCCCCAAGGAAAACATAATGAAAAAGGGGCTACGAAAACTCACCTCAGAAATAGTTGTCTGCAGTGAATAAATCAAGTAACAATAGTGTACGGCACCGACACGCGACCTAGATTAGTAAGGCATGTTTCAGTTCACAGACCAAGTTTATGACTCCACGAATTTAATTCAAAAGTTTTAAAGTGTTTACATCGTTGTTGCTGGTGTGGCAGCATTTAAGTTTAAGGCAGTTTTCTAAGTATTTGTAGGTATTGGCTCTTGTAAGTGCATAAGTGTATGACGATAAAAATATCAAGGACAATTAAGATTCTGATTGAACAATAAAAGACGATGAACGAAAAGTGACTATGAACAATACTAGATGTTGATACATAATCTGGCGCGGGCTGGATTCGACGACTTTCCCTGGCCGTTCATCGTCTTCTCGAGCCCTGATCAGTAGACCTGTTCAACAAAGAGAACCCGTTAGGAGTGGACCCGAGGCCGTAGCCCCGGGATCCACCTCCGACGGTCAAGTTAGTATCGATGCGATATAGCCCACAAGAGTTAGGTTTAGAATAACCTGTTCTCTTCTTATCTATCTCTCTCTGAAGAAGGGGATCCTAGCCATATATTTATAGGGCATGGATTAGGGTTTAGGCGTAGAGTGGGTCGCTGTCTGCCGGGCCTGGCCCATTCCTGGCCCAGTCCAGGCTATACGTCCACAAGCCCCCCAAGTCTAGTGTGACATAGTGCATGGCTATGTTATGCTAGACTTAAGTTCTTGTTCATGGCCTCGTAGGCCCATGTGTGCGCAACTCAGGTGTGCACATGGGACGGACCATACCGCGCAGCCCAAATGCGACAGTGCGCACTGGGTCCATGGCGCAGTCCTGTTTAGCCCATTAGACTATATCCGAATCCGCGACCTTGTAGGCGCGTCCGTGGTGACCATGTTCCATCTTGAGTAACACCCGTTCTTACATGACGGGGAGGGATGCGCATATGCTAGGTTTCCCGCCACAGTGTGACAGTAAAGACCCCGTAAGAAGAACACGTAGTTCTATAGTTGGGGTAACACTGACATTGCGATTGTGAGAGTCTCACAATGGTGAAGGTGGATCTCGTATGCCGCATCCTGGGTAAGGGCGTACCTTTTGTACCAGTAGCGATGCAGCATGGTGCGACAGAAGACGTGCTTCTATGGCAGAGGTGCGCGCTGTGCGCGACAAGGAGGTGCTTCCAAATATACCTGCGTGACGCGTACGGAAACAGTGGTATTATATACCCTGGTAGCCCCCCAAGTTTGATGGTGCTACTCATGTAGGAGCATTAAACTTAGTTATTCAAATCCTGAAAAACACTTAATGCAAATATTAAAAGTATATGCCGCGAATCGCAACATATAAAACCTAATGAAGTAAAAGATTAGCGTGAAGCAATATATAGCACATAGCATGTGAAATTAACACATAAGAGAAGTAGCAGTGCGAATTACACCTATCGTGAGGTTTTACAAACTACATAAATAATTAATTGTTTTTTTTTTATTATATATAAAAAAAAACAATAACCCGGATGGACACACCGTGACCGCGACTAATAGTTGCAATCGCACGCACAGACGCAGATGGATGTATCGTAACCGCATAGACTCGAACGTTTGTGGATGATCGCAAATGAACATAACATGACCACGGCTTTTTTCCAGTGCGCTCATGGCGATTGACTAGCATCGTGGTGCCTGTACTGTTCCCGCTTTTGTCCAGTGCGCTCATGGCGATTGACTAGCTAATCTGTGAAGATGTCCGAACGCACAGCCTAACGCGGGTAGATTTATCGTGACTGCGTTCGAACGTGCAAACAAGCGCGAACAAGCATACCCACCGTAAAAACATTATGTGCGCGAATTAATTCGCGGCTAAAAGATAAAGTAGGTCCGATCGTGCGGACTTAGTGCGACTATAGATAAAATCGTGTTTACCAAGTTAAAAGATTTACATAAAATCTTCTGAATATTTAAAAGATAACATATCTTACCGATTTAAAAGACATGCACAAAAAATATTGGGATATCTTTTTAAATTTTAGAAAACATTGGTAGTATCTTATTACCAATTTAAAAAGATCAAAATACCGGCTTTTGAACTCGATGGTTGCTTTCCGGTGATGTGAGAGCACGAAACTTGTCGGGTCCCACGGATGGCGCCAACTTGTTGATACATAATCTGGCACGAGCTGGATTCGACGACTCGCCCTCGGCCATTCGTCGTCTTCTCGAGCCCTGAGTAGACCTGTTCAACAAAGAGAACCCATTAGGAGTGGACCCGAGGCCGTAGCCCCGGGATCCACCTCCGACGGTCAAGTTAGTATCGATGCGATATAGCCTACAAGAGTTAGGTTTAGAATAACATGTTCTGTTCTGTTATTATATCTCTCCCTGAAGAAGGGGATCCCATCCATATATCTATAGGGCATAGATTAGGGTTTAGGCTTAGAGTGGGCCGCTGTCTGCCGGGCCTGGCCCATTCCTGGCCCAGTCCAGGCTATACGTCCACACTAGACGTTGTCGGGATATTGGAACATTATTGTTAAGTGAGTATATATCACTAGGTGTGTGTATGTATATAGTTTTTTGTAAAGATGATATTACGTTTGAAAATTCATTCCCATTGTTTATGTCATTAACAAAAGTTTATTGATCCAAGTATATCCTTTTAGACAATTTCATGCTAACAATAGTTATATGGTTTGTGTTTAAAATAATCGTTCCAAAATATAATAAGTTTATATTAGTTCTTGATAAAAACACTTCAAGTTTATTTGCAATCGAATTAATGAACAAGTTTATATTCAAAAAATTTGTCTTCCCACCTTGTTCATTAAATCGTTAAATATATAAAAGAGTCTTTCATTGTATGTGTCACGACAAACCAAAATGGTTTATAAGTTAAGGCGACTGGTAAAATATATATATATATATATATATATATATATATATATATATATATATATATATATATATATATATATATCGAAACGTTAGGTTTTAGTGTTGTGTAACGAGACGAACGATGGCGGTTACGACTCGTGTCTCGGAACGGATTATTCGAATTTATCATTACGTTAAGATTTTTTTTTTTTTTTTTTGACGAGTTGAATTAAATGACTCACGCTAGGCAAACTTTATCACTCGCTACTTGGGCTTCGGCCCAATCTGAAACTTTAAAATTTAAAAGAAAGCCTAGCCTGGTTATTGACACACACCAGCCCACCTTGGGGCTTAGGGAAATTTAGCCCACATATTGCAACTAAAAGTTTAGTATGCCATATTTTGGATACAATATGTAGATTTCAATGTGTGATCGTGCATAACAAATGAGGAGGGGATTCGAACAAGGACATGATTTAAAAAGACCTCCATTTTAGGGTGTGAAACCCTTTGTTTGAGCAAGTGAGATTAACACCCCCGTGGGCGTTTTAAATGTCCAAGTGGTCAAAGCAAAGCAACGAAAAGAGCAGCCTGAGCAAGGCTCGAGTTGAACTCGATTTGAATGTGAATACCAGCACAACAATCCCAAATTCTAACTCAACTTGAAACTGAGCACAAACACATCATACTCGAGCATAACACAAAGCAATCTGGACCTAGACACAGGATTTTGAGCATCAGGATATACACTCTATTCGGACCTAATTTCAAACACACTTCGAGCATATATTTCGAACATGAACACATGAATTCCAAGCATAATAGATTCGACTATATCATGAATGCAAACCCAGACATGAATATAACACAGGATGAGCACAACACAGACGAGATGTGACTTAACACAAACACTAGGATTTGAACATGACATTCATAACCACAAACATTCAAACATCAAATTCTTTCTTTTTATCCTCAATTCTACTAAATCCGTAGCTGCTTATAATACGATTAAAACAATAACCACTATTTCGTACACAACATTTTTACAACATTCACTTCCAATCTGAGCCAATACTTAGTTTGATTTTTCTTAGCTTTAAATTCTCAGTTTTACTTGTTACCACACCACAGTACAACACAAACATCATCCTTAAATTTAAATCAACACTTTCTTTTACCATAACATTCATTAACAGATTTTCATTAATCGAAAAAAAACAATATCAGAGATCGAATACCAATAAAAATAAAACAATAGTGCAAGAGCTTACAACACCAGACGCTTGACACTGATTTAGACACGGATTGGACCCGATCTCCAAGCAAACCCCACACACCTTCGATTCTAAATCAAGCCCTTGAACTCTAACCCTTGCGACTGATTGGTTGTAGATGAGAAGTGTGTGGATCCATTGGAATCTTTTAGTCCATAAAAAGAAATCATTAAGGGTGTTCTCGGTTATACTTTAGAACATGGGGAGATGGAGATCATCCATTTTCAGCAAAAATCATTTTCAATCTGAGTCACTTGGCTGTCGATACTTGTTGGCTTCTAGAGGGGGGAGGGGGGTGGCTAGTGAGAACGACAACACTCTGGAGAGCACATTGACCCAGAAATTTTTTATGGTGATATATGAATGTCGCTTTTGGGGAGTTGGGGAAGAGAACCAGGAGGTAATGAATGAATATGGACGGATGGGAGGTTATATTCAAAGAGGATAAGATAACATGTGAGTGGGTGTGTGTGGTGACAAAAATATATAAATTTTATTATAAGTTTTGTTTTGTTAATAAAGAGTGTATCGTGTGTACCCCGTGTCCCGTTGAACACCGGTGTAATCGTGGTATCCCAGTTTCACATAAGTGTGTAAAACCTAAATCTAGAGTCGTTTTTATAAAACTGACATCAATTAAAATTTATTGACTCCGAAAATGAATTAAAATTTTGAACCATTACTAATGTGGTGTCGGTACGCGTGTGGTATCGTTCTCTCGATTCGTGCAGTTTAGATAGAAGTTATATGCAAGAGAAATATGTAAGTTCTAAAATAAATTATATTGAGTTTTAAATGTTGAGTAACGAGCTGGAAAATTCGTGGTTGCTACCGTCTACCCCCGTTAATTAGAATTTTTTCCTCAAAATTCAGTTGACTAAGGGTCTGAGCTTGATCGGACAGTATTCACCCTTCGATTTGGTTGCACACAGGAAGGTAAGGTTGTGGGTGTCAATCCAAATAGTACCGGGTGCTACTTCCCAATTGGTACTATCAATACTTCCTAACCTCTAGAAATCACACAAATGAAACCACATAATAATCACACAGTAAGGCAAGCTTTCCCGTCCTTGAGTAAAGCCGTCAAAAACCTTAGGCATCTTTTCGGTAGTTTAAGTTGAGCCTCAACTGAAATCTAGCTTAACCCCATAACTCATCAAACAAGAACTGTCATGAGATTAAGCTAAACCACAAGTTTAAGCCCAGTAACAACTTGATTTCAGCTTAATCTCACAACTCATCAAACAAGAACTGTCATGAGATTAAACCTAACCTTAAACTACGCAACAACTTGAATCTAACTTAACTTCACAACTCATCAAACAAGAACTGTCATGAAATTAAGTTAAATATCAAGTTGTAAGAAAAGAAACTCAACATTTTTGAAGGATTGGCTCAATTTTTGGATCGCTTTCAAATAAACCACTAGTAGATAACCAAGGAGAAGGTTCAACTAAGGGGGATGTGCATTCCTGTTTCCTCCAAAATCAATAGTGCATGACCTAAGTATATCTTCTAATGTCGGATAGTATGCTCACCTTGACTATCGGTCTAGGAATGGTAGGTCGTACTCCACTCCAACTGTGTTCCTAATGCGTCCTATAGTGTCTACCAAAATCGCGATGTGGATCGTCTATCACGATTCGATATAATAGGTAAGGCGCTCCTCATGTATGCCGCTCTAATTGGATTTCTTATCTTTAAATGCTACGGAGGCATTGATCAACCAAAGGACTTATCCTGAAAACTCGAAATGCCTGTATATTGTTCTTAACGTGGTTTTAGGGTTGTCAGTCTTGTGCACTCTCAACTAATGATATTCGGGTTCGGAATCTTCCTTCGAGACGTATCGCGTAACATGAAATTTGTGCCGCTCCGGGAGTTAAGTTTAGGCGTATCTCAATTCTTCAAGGAGGGGTAAATCTTGTTAGGTCTTTACGAAGTACTCCAGGGAAGTCTTAAGCACGCGAGGTATCTTTGAGTTTCTGCTCATCCTACTAGGCGCAATGAAATAGGCAGTTTGTAGTAACTATCGAGTGATTAGGCTTTATGAAATGCCTCGTCCATTCTTGAGCAAAATCATTTAAAAATTTTAAGCTAAGTAACAACTTTAAACTTAACCTCACATCTCATTAAAATAGAACTGACATGAGATTAGGTTAAAAGTTGTTAAAAAGCTTACCTTTTTTTTTTTTTTTTTTTTTTTTTTTTTTTTTTTTTTTTTGAAGAAAAAGAAGAATTTTAGTTAAAGTTTGGGGTTGCTCAAAAATGAACGGGTTGCATTTCAGCACTCAAAGATCTTGCTACCAGGTGGTGAAGATTTGAACCATCTTATCAGTTTCTACCTTTTTGGTCATACGCTATATCAATCTCCTAACTAAGAACTAGGACACTAAGCTTCACCTTTAACAGAGGCATGAACTAGGTGGAAACAAATCTATAATCAACGTCGGAATCAAACAGTATGATAGTCTAATATCCATTTAAGGAGAACATACCCGTCACGAGGTTCGGGTCCTGTCGTCCTTCTTCAGCGTTCATCACGAATACCCGCCCACGAGCTGGGTTGCCATTGTTTCCATTGTGTGTGTTTGTTCCATTAGTTACTAAGGCCTGATTCGAGTTATTCTGCACTTGCCCTTGTGCCCTATTCAGCTTAGGACACATGTTTCGGAAATGATCCAGGCTCCCGCACTCATAACATGTCCTTGGGTAAATGACATTAATCGGAGTCGCCTGCATGGCTACTGCTCGACAATCCCTTGCAATGTGACCAATCTGATTGCAGTTGAAACACACCAAGCAGGGTTTAGTCTCCGGGTAATGGTAGTTACATTTGGCACAATTAGGGTGTGGGCCTTCATATCCCTTACGGCCCGAGCTCGTTGCCACGAATCCTTTTCCCCATTTTGCCTTCTTAATTTCATCATTTGTACCTCCTTGTTTACTTGTCTCACTCACGATCTTCCTCTTATCACCACTCTTGGACAATGTCCCATTCCTAACCATTTCATCCGTTAAGGTTGCAGATTTCAGTATCGCGCTCTGAAGGGTAGGGGGCTCAGTCGCTTTCACCATCTCGCGAATCTCAGGGACCAAATCATAGATGTACCTCTCAATTCTCTTGGATTCAGGAGTGACCATGTGAGGTACCAGTCTAGCAAGCTCATGGAATCGATCTGTATAAGCCGCGTGACCAGCACCTACCATAGCATGGTTGTAGAACTCATGCTCTAGTTTCTGTATCTCGTTGTTTGGGCAATACTCCTCCTTTAGTAGTGCCTTAAGTTCATCCCAACTCTTTCCCAAGCCGGCTTCTCTTCCTCTGGCCTGGATTTGCGTGTTCCACCAGGTCAGGGCCTTTCCTGTCAACGAGCTTGCAGCGTACTTCACCCTCTGGTGAGCTGCACACTCGCTTATGTCCATTATTGCCTCCATTTTCTCAATCCATCTTGTGCACTCCAACGCTCCTCCATTGCCATCAAATTCCACTGGTCTGCACGCTGTAAATTTCTTGTATGAACATCCTTTGCCACTCTTGTTGTTGTTGCCAATATTGTTGTGGTCACTACCAGTGCCATTGTCTGCATGGTCATTCTTGCTTTCGCTGTTTCCTAGGTTACTGATGTGGTCGCCAACTTTGGTGACGATAGTGGGTAGCAATGCTTGTAGTTGCTCGGAGATCATGGCGGAAAGGTCATGATTCACATTATCGTTGTCGTTGTTCTCGGTGCCGCGACCACCTGCTCTACCTCCTCGCCCACCAGTCCTTCCACCCCTCGATGGTGGAATGTCTCGGTTAACTTGAGCTGACCATCTTGGAGGCATGATTCTACAAAGTAGGACATTGGTAGACGTTAGATAGGAGGTAGGTAGGATGGGTCGGTATACGTATCGTACTACTACACTCAACTTCTTATCTAACAATCCATGAATTTGTTAAGTCCATGCCGCATCATGTTATCGTAAAAACGTTGGCCAGGCTTTTTTTAAGATAGCATCATGCTGCATTTACTTATCATCATCACTTCGTGTCATACTATACACATAATCGCACACGTAGTTCCTATAATGCAAACTATATGAGGATTCTTAGGTTATAGTCTAGGTTAAACCACCTAATTCTCTATAACCTTGGCTCTGATGCCAATCTATCACACCCTAAAAATGGCGCAGCGGAATGGCATTTATGAGGTATGACTTCATAGTTAAGAACACAAGGTGCCACAAACAGAGAAACACAAAATGCATAATAGTCGCAAACTCCCACAAGCAGGATAAGTACAAAGATCCAAAATAAACATAAGTCTCAAAGTTAAACAACGTCACTAGGGAATTTTAAATGCAACTCCACGAGATATAACCCGGGAGGGTCTTGTCTTAAGTCTTGCTAAGCCAGTCAATACTCTACCTTCTAAGCAGCTTCAATAACACCTGAAAATGGTACTAGAAAACGTCAACATAATGTTGGTGAGCTCGTAGCTTTAAAAGTGAAACCGCTGAGCTGTGATAGCATAGTGTAGGAAAATTCATTACCATTGTTTATGTCATTAATAAAAGTTTAATTATCCAAGTATATCCTTTTAGAAAATTTCATGCAAACAATAGTTATAAGGTTTATGTTTAAAATAATCGTTCCAAAATATAATAAGTTTATATTAGTTCTTGATAAAAACACTTCTAGTTTATTTGCAATCGAATTAATGAACGAGTTTATATTCAAAAATTTTGTCTTCCCACCTTGTTCATTAAATCGTTAAATATATAAAAGAGTCTTTCATTGTATGTGTCACGACAAACCAAAATGGTTTATAAGTTAAGGCGACTGGTAAAAATAATAATCATGTTAATTTCTAATTATGTTGTATGTTTTATATATATATATATATATATATATATATATATATATATATATATATATATATATATATATATATATATATATATATATATATCGAAACGTTAGGTTTTAGTGTTGTGTAACGAGACGAACGATGGCGGTTACGACTCGTGTCTCGGAACGGATTATTCAAATTTATCATTACGTTAAGATTTTTTTCTTTTTTTTTTGACGAGTTGAATTAAATGACTCACGCTAGGCAAACTTTATCACTCGCTACTTGGGCTTCGGCCCAATCTGAAACTTTAAAATTTAAAAGAAAGCCTAGCCTGGTTATTGACACACACCAGCCCACCTTGGGGCTTAGGGAAATTTAGCCCACATATTGCAACTAAAAGTTTAGTATGCCATATTTTGGATACAATATGTAGATTTCAATGTGTGATCGTGCATAACAAATGAGGAGGGGATTCGAACCAGGACATGATTTAAAAAGACCTCCATTTTAGGGTGTGAAACCTTTTGTTTGAGCAAGTGAGATTAACACCCCCGTGGGCGTTTTAAATGTCCAAGTGGTCAAAGCAAAGCAACGAAAAGAGCAGCCTGAGCAAGGCTCGAGTTGAACTCGATTTGAATGTGAATACCAGCACAACAATCCCAAATTCTAACGCAACTTGAAACTGAGCACAAACACATCTGTTGACATAAATAAATGCCTAAAAACATTATCAATATTTATTCATATCTCTATGTTTTGATGATCACAAAATGTAAACTCATTAAAACTTAAACTTATAAATTAAACAAGTACTTAGTTGTAAATATTCACTTCTACAACTAAAATCACTTAAGGTATGAATGAACTAATGCTTAATGCATCATATGATCAAAGGAACATTTTCTTTATTTCTAAACTTTTTATAAAATGTCAAAAACATTTTATATATTTTTGAAAAACAATTTTGGTATTAAATAAAAATGTTTAATCTTTTATAAAAACATGAATTCAAATTTTTAACCAAAATCAGTAAAAATGTTCCAGAAAAACCTTCCCCACAAAAGGACAAATCTGGGCAACGTTCAGAAAATTTTACTAGGCGGCCCCCTTAATTATTAAGGGGACCGGCTAGTAAAATTAAGGGGACCGCCCCCCTATTTAAGGGGGCCGGCCACGCTCCAGTAGGCTCCAGCTGTCCAGATTTTTCTCCTATAAATACCAGCCTTCCCCTGGATTTTTACTTACCTTTTGCACACTAAAACTTTCTGTTTTAAATCCTTGTATATACATTTCAAAATCCTTTGATCATATCTTATTAAGCATTGGTTTCTTAGTGATCCAAGCTTCCTACATTCAAGTGCAAAAGAAGAATACTCCTTCAACATCTAGAGAAGAAGTATTGCAACTTAGCTATCTAAGTTGTGTGTGTCATCATTCATTTGTATATGAGTTGTATATTTGTTTGATAGTTGTGTGTATAATTATTTGGGATAGGTTAGTGTGTAAGTAGTGAAGTTGTGTAGTTAAGGTGTGTAAGTAGTGAAGGTGTGAAGAAGTAGAAGTGTATATAGGTTGTGCTAATTTGTTAAGAAGGTGTGAAGTCGTAGTATATAAGTTGTGAAGAAGTTGTGAATAAGTCGTGAAGTAGTCTTGAGGAAGTAGTCGTGAAGAAGAAGTCATGAAGTAGTCGTGAAGAAGAAGTTGTGAAGAAGGTGTGATTAAGTTGTGTACAAGTTGTGAGATTGGTTCTAGCTACGATTAGAACCCGACATCTAGCTTTGTGTCGTTAAGCCGGTGTAAGCTAAAGTTGTGTAAGGTTTTCTCCGCCATAAGGGAGCTTGTTGACATAGTGAAGAAAACTCTCGAGTTAGGTGCTCGGGGAGTGGAGTAGGGCAAGGAAGGTGACCTTGTAGCCGAACCACTATAAATCTCTTGTGTCTCGGTTAGATCTTTCCATCTCTATCTTTCATTTGATTTACTTTACTTTACTTGCTTTACTTACTTATATTTATCTATACTTGTTCATATTGTTTAAGAATTGAAGTCACATAATATCGAATCGAAGTTTTTAAAAGTAAATAAAAGTTTTCAAAATAAAATTTTAAAAAGACGTAAAACTATTCAACCCCCCTTCTAGTTTTCCACAATTGGTATCAAGAGCCACGTCAAACAAGATTTTTAAAATAAACTGTAT
Source organism: Artemisia tridentata subsp. tridentata (assembly GCA_021014915.2). Taxonomy (NCBI): domain Eukaryota; kingdom Viridiplantae; phylum Streptophyta; class Magnoliopsida; order Asterales; family Asteraceae; genus Artemisia; species Artemisia tridentata. The sequence goes on along the minus strand of CP139506.1, from coordinate 315,902,353 downwards.
TTTAAAACTTGAAACGATCTATGGAATCTGAAAAATATTTAGAAGGGCAATCTATGCAAAGACCACCACTATTTGAAAGTGATGGATTTTTATATTGGAAAAATCGATTCGAAACTTATGTGAAGTCAAAAGATCTAGATCTTTGGCATGTTATTACTAATGGTGATTTTTTACCTATTCAATATAATTTAGAAACTAAAAAGGATGAAGTAGTATCTTTTGAAAAACAAAATGATGATTTAAAAAGAAAACTTTCTAAAAATAATGAGGCTAAAATGGTTATTTATAATGCGTTACCACGTAAAGAATACGAAAGAATTTTTATGTGCAAAACCGCAAAAGATATTTGGAACTCTTTACTAATAACTTACCAAGGTAATAGTCAAGTCAAAGATAATAAAATAGATCTTCTTGTTCAACAATATGAACAATTCACGATTCCGGAAGAGGAATCAATTGATAATGCGTTTGCTAGGTTTAACACAATCATCACAAGTTTAAAGGCACTTGATGAGAGTTTTTCTAGTAAGAATTTTGTTAGGAAATTTCTTAGGGCTCTTCATCCAAAATGGCGAGCTAAAGTTACGGCGATTGAAGAATCGAAGAACTTGTCAACTCTTCAACTTGACGAGTTGATTGGCAACTTGAAGGTCCACGAAGCAATAATCAAGAAAGACTCCGAGATGATCAAAGGAAAGAAAGAACAAAGCAAGTCAATCGCGTTGAAAGCTAGGAAAGCATCAAGTGACGAGGATAGCTCAACCTCCGAAAGTGATGATGAAGAATATGCCATGGCCGTAAGAGACTTCAAGAAGTTCTTCAAAAGACGAGGAAGATTCGTTAGACAACCATATGACGAAAGAAAGACATTCCAAAGAAACAAAGACGACAAAGGTAGCAAGAGTGAGAGGAAGTGTTTCAAGTGCGGTGATCCAAATCATCTCATTGGAAGATGTCCAATGATGTCAAAGGAGAAAAATCAAAAGGGATTCGTTGGAGGAGCATGGAGTGATAGTGATTAAGATGAAAAAGAGACTACAAAGGAGGAGAAATGTCTTATGGCTAAGACATCGAATGAGGTACATTCCAAAACCGAATACTTTAGTGATGAAAATTTATCATTAGATGAAAAAGACCTAGATAACGAATATAATAGGTTATGCATATTAGGTCAAAAAATAATGAGTAAAAATAAATCACTAAAACTCATAAATAACAAATTAGAAAAAGAAATACTAGAATTAAAAATTAAACTACATAACTTAGAAAAAGGTAAAGAAGTTTTTGAATGTAAAACATGTTAAGAAACTAAAAATAAAAACAAAATACTTAAGGAAGAAATTTGTAAACTTAAAAAATTTGAAAATAGTAGTAATTCACTTAGGGAAATAATAAGCATTCAAAGAGCATCGGGAGATAAAACCGGACTAGGATTTAATTCAAATAATGTTTCAACAAGTGAAAATAAAAATGTAAAGTTTGAATGTCAATCTAGTGAACAAAAACCATTAGAGTCAAAACCTAAGTATATACTTATAAAAGATAGAAAAATACATATTTCGAGTGATGAGGAAGTAAAAAGTTTTTATAAACCATCATTAAAAGCCAAAACCGGATTTTCTAAACCGAAATTAAGATCAAAAACACCTCCCTTAATAAGACCACATAATCCTCACCCTCGACCTAAATCTCCTCAACCTAGAAGAAATAAAAATCGACAAAACCCTCATAATAATTATAATTACCCAATGTGGAATTATCCAAATCCACCAAGCTTCAATCCTTGGGGAATACTTCCACCATATATGCATCCTAGTCAATTGCAACCCATGTTTGGTTCAAACAACTTTGGATCAATGAGACAATGGGGACCAAGTGGCTAAATTGCTAATTCATTGGGAAATCGGCATCTCCTCTTTGATTGACTTCTACAAGTCAACCTTAACACTTTGAAGCGTTTGAAGAATAATCTACTGAAGACTAAAAGGTACGCTTTCTTTTTAAGTTTGGTGTTATAATATATGCTTAGATTAATGACTAGTTATTTCATGCCTATTTAGCTCGTAATGCCTAGTTATATATATATATACACACATAATAGTTTATATAACCTAGAGTCACTAGTTATTTTCCCTTTGGCCCTCTTTAGCAATACCTTTTAAAATGGAAATCTTCTATGTTCGCTTTTAGAAAACTCATGGTGATGAAGTGAAATGAGTTGAGTGGATTAATCATTAACATAGAAGTAGGATTAGAAAACTATGGATGAAACAAGCTCTCGGAGATTATGGCATTAAGTTAGATAAGTGTGCGACAACAAAGGAGCTATAGATGTTAGGTTATACCCCATTCAACACTCTCACATCAAACCTATAGAATTTAGTCATCACTTCCTTATGACCATAGGATATGTAGTAAAGGGTAGCATGTGACAATAGCCTTAACCAATTCCCTTGAGCATGAGATCATTAACAACCATTTTTTTTCATTAATGTTATTTGTTTTCAAAATATGCAAAAACTTCACATTTTGGAAAAATAATTTTTCAAAAGATTATGTCATCTTTCTATTAACATGTTTTACTATCTCATTTTTTTTCCATAATCCTATTTTGATCAAAGTCAAAGATTGGGAATTTCTTTTTACTCATTCTTCATAAACACATTTTTAAATAAAACCCAATCTATTTTATTCAAATAACTTTAACATCTACACAAAAACCCACTTTCAAACATTGTTGAATAATGCTAAAAATATTTTTTTTAAATCATGCATGGTGATCTCATATTTGTCATCTATATTTATATACATGACATTTAAAAGTGAACTAAGGCAAATCAAGCGGACCATGGTTTGTCTATTAAGATTTTGTTTGTAACAAATCTAGAAGTCTATGCTATCTTAAGTTCCCATTTATTGCACATAGGCACACTTTAGGATCCCTCTAATAGTTCATTAATTGGTGTAGTTTATTGTTTCATTAGGATCCCTCACATAGGCACATATAATTAAGAAAATACTTGGTGTAGTTTATTGTTTCCTAGTTCATATATATTACTTGCTTGATGAGTATGTTTACATGCTAGATGATATTACTTGCTTGATGATATTACATGATAGATGATATTACTTGCTTGATGAGTATGTTTGCATGATATATGAAATTACTTGTTTGCTTAATCCCTTTAATTAATATGACTTGCATGCATAATACATACTTTATTGCCTCAAAGAGTGGGACTTGCCTGAAACCAAAAGCTCAAAACATAGCCCTCCTTACCCATCTCTGCAGAAAAACTCATTTCTGGAACTCAGAAAGACACCAGATGGGCGGCCCCCTTAATTGATAAGGCGGCCCCCTTAATTATTAAGGGGACCGGCCCCAATTAAGGGGACCGGCCATCTGCTGGACGGGTTCACAAAAAAAAAATTCTGCTTTTTAGCCCATTTCATCCTGCACTTCCCCAAATTCACAAACACACTTTGTCCCTATCATCCAAACACCTTTATCCATCCTTAAACAACCTCAAACCTCCACTATAAATAATCCCTTTCATCACCATTTTTAACTCACCCCATCATGTCTTCTCCCATCAAACCAAAACCAAAAACCTCAAAGCTAGCAAGGATGATCATAAAACTCAGTTGGAGAAGAAAACCAAACCCCCAAAACAAGTCCATCACAACAAATGATGTGGCTAAACAACCAACACCTCCACCCACATTTGGTCCCAACTATACTCCTAATCCTCAAGCTCATTCCAATGAACCCTTTCACAAACCTCATCATAACAACCAACCATTCACCTTTACTCCCAAAAATACACCTTCATCCTCCATACCTTCACACCCATCAACACCATAGATGTCTAAACCACCAAGAGTATCACCACCACCTCCTACCAACTCACATGTTACTCCTATGTTGCATGACCAAACATCCATCCCAAATAACAACCTCAACCTCCACCTTCATTCCAATCAACACATCTCAACCTCAAACCAACTCCCATGAAACCTTCGAAAATCCTCATCATTTTGGTCAACCATCAAACTTTCCCTCACCATCAAATAACTAAGCCCTATCCACATGCGTTCCGCCCCAAAACAAATTTTTTTTTCGCAAGCAAGCCCAATCACCCTCTTTGGCAATATTAAAACTATTAGTATCTTTACTTATGTTGTAATTCTTATGTTTTAAGCATTTTGTGTGATATAATGATGATTCATGTGTTGTACATGATCATCTTGAATGCATGAATAGATTATTTGCTTGTTTTAAATATTTCTGCTATGCATATATATATATGTCTTGCTATGTGTTTGCCATGATTGTTGCCTTTATATTCCACAGTTTGCTATAGATGTGTTATTTCATCTTTTTGTTTCATTGTGATATATATATATATATATATATATATATATATATATATATATATATATATATATATATATATATATATAACTATGACATGCTTAAAATATGATCTTAGTAGTCTACATATAAACATTGTTCCTCTTAACATGTTATTGCTACTATTAAACCATTCCAAATGAACATGGTTCAAATAAAGCTTGCTGCAAACACAACCCAAAAATTGACCCTTTTCTGAAAAAATTTCAATTCTGGTCATCTGGGAAATACCAGATGGGCGGCCCCCTTAATGTTGCTAGGCGGTCCCCTTAATTTTAAGGGGGCCGGCCTACATTTAAGGGGACCGGCCATCTGGAAAGAATTTTTCACAATTTCATTTTGCATCTTGTGACCCTTTTCTGTAATCCCAGCTACCCTTACCTTTATTAAACCCATCTAAGTTTGGAATATTATCACTAAACCTCAAAACCTTACCCAAAACAACCAAACTTTCATAATAAAAATTCCCTCCAAATTAAAAAACCCAAGACACCATGCTATCACCAAAATCCTCCATTTCCAAGTCCTCCAAGAAACTCAAAATAGTCATCATATCACCCATAAATGTCCACTTCAACAAACACCTCACTAAAGAAGACAACACAACCCATCACCACCACCACCTCCAAAATCTTCACCCATTTCACCACAACCTCATCCATTCTTTCCAAACTAGATGATTTTTTTTTAGTCTTCCATCCTTTTGTTTGCAAGCTTTATGGGAATCATGTGCTTTTGGGATGATTATGTAGTATCATTAGTTGTTTTGGGTAAATATTTGCATGCCTTATGTTGTAATTCACTTGCATGCTTTATCATTAGTTGTTTTGTTTGAATGTTTGAATGCCTTATGTTGTAATTCACTTGGTTGTGTATTTATACACAACACTTTATTAAATGCATGATCTCATTCTATATGCTTGCTTATTGTTTGAATGTTTGCATGCCTTATGTTACATATACTTGTAGTATCATTAGTTGTTTTGTTTGAATGTTTGCATGCCTTATGTTGCATATACTTGTGCTTCTAATATTTTTCTTGCAAGCGTTCCATAGCTCGTTTCCTTGGTGCCCCCAAACGAGGGGGAGTACACATCAAGGGGGAGTTTTCGTCCCGAAAAATTTCACATTTGAATTTTGTCGGCTTAACCTTTTTGATTCTACAAAAAGGGGGAGAAGTGAATGTAAACTCACTAAATACTTGTCCAAAAATAAACTTTTTGGTTTAATGAGTTTAGGTTTTGTAATCATCAAAAAGGGGGAGATTGTTGACATAAATAAATGCCTAAAAACATTATCAATATTTATTCATATCTCTATGTTTTGATGATCACAAAATGTAAACTCATTAAAACATAAACTTATAAATTAAACAAGTACTTAGTTGTAAATATTCACTTCTACAACTAAAATCACTTAAGGTATGAATGAACTAATGCTTAATGCATCATATGATCAAAGGAACATTTTCTTTATTTCTAAACTTTTTATAAAATGTCAAAAACATTTTATATATTTTTGAAAAAACACTTTTGGTATTAAATAAAAATGTTTAATCTTTTATAAAAACATGAATTCAAATTTTTAACCAAAATCAGTAAAAATGTTCCAGAAAAACCTTCCCCACAAAAGGACAAATCTGGGCAACGTTCAGAAAATTTTACTAGGCGGCCCCCTTAATTATTAAGGGGACTGGCTAGTAAAATTAAGGGGACCGCCCCCCTATTTAAGGGGGCCGGCCACGCTCCAGTAGGCTCCAGCTGTCCAGATTTTTCTCCTATAAATACCAGCCTTCCCCTGGATTTTTACTTACCTTTTGCACACTAAAACTTTCTGTTTTAAATCCTTGTATATACATTTCAAAATCCTTTGATCATATCTTATTAAGCATTGGTTTCTTAGTGATCCAAGCTTCCTACATTCAAGTGCAAAAGAAGAATACTCCTTCAACATCTAGAGAAGAAGTATTGCAACTTAGCTATCTAAGTTGTGTGTGTCATCATTCATTTGTATATGAGTTGTATATTTGTTTGATAGTTGTGTGTATAATTATTTGGGATAGGTTAGTGTGTAAGTAGTGAAGTTGTGTAGTTAAGGTGTGTAAGTAGTGAAGGTGTGAAGAAGTAGAAGTGTATATAGGTTGTGCTAAGTTGTGAAGAAGGTGTGAAGCCGTAGTATATAAGTTGTGAAGAAGTTGTGAATAAGTCGTGAAGTAGTCTTGAAGAAGTAGTCGTGAAGTAGTCGTGAAGAAGAAGTTGTGAAGAAGGTGTGATTAAGTTGTGTACAAGTTGTGAGATTGGTTCTAGCTACGATTAGAACCCGACATCTAGCTTTGTGTCGTTAAGCCGGTGTAAGCTAAAGTTGTGTAAGGTTTTCTCCGCCATAAGGGAGCTTGTTGACATAGTGAAGAAAACTCTCGAGTTAGGTGCTCGGGGAGTGGAGTAGGGCAAGGAAGGTGACCTTGTAGCCGAACCACTATAAATCTCTTGTGTCTCGGTTAGATCTTTCCATCTCTATCTTTCATTTGATTTACTTTACTTTACTTGCATTACTTACTTATATTTATCTATACTTGTTCATATTGTTTAAGAATTGAAGTCACATAATATCGAATCGAAGTTTTTAAAAGTAAATAAAAGTTTTCAAAATAAAATTTTAAAAAGACGTAAAACTATTCAACCCCCTTCTAGTTTTCCACAACATCATACTCGAGCATAACACAAAGCAATCCGGACCTAGACACAGGCATTTGAGCATCAGGATATACACTCTATTCGGACCTAATTTCAAACACACTTCGAGCATATATTTCGAACATGAACACATGAATTCCAAGCATAATAGATTCGACTATATCATGAATGCAAACCCAGACATGAATATAACACAGGATGAGCACAACACAGACGAGATGTGACTTAACACAAACACTAGGATTTGAACATGACATTCATAACCACAAACATTCAAACATCAAATTCTTTCTTTTTATCCTCAATTCTACTAAATCCGTAGCTGCTTATAATACGATTAAAACAATAACCACTATTTCGTACACAACATTTTTACAACATTCACTTCCAATCTGAGCCAATACTTATTTTTGATTTTTCTTAGCTTTAAATTCTCAGTTTTACTTGTTACCACACCACAGTACAACACAAACATCATCCTTAAATTCAAATCAACACTTTCTTTTACCATAACATTCATTAACATATTTTCATTAATCGAAAAAAAACAATATCAGAGATCGAATACCAATAAAAATAAAACAATAGTGCAAGAGCTTACAACACCAGAAGATTGACACTGATTTAGACACGGATTGGACCCGATCTCCAAGCAAACCCACACACCTTCGATTCTAAATCAAGCCCTTGAACTCTAACCCTTGCGACTGATTGGTTGTAGATGAGAAGTGTGTGGATCCATTGGAATCGTTTAGTCCATAAAAAGAAATCATTAAGGGTGTTCTCGGTTATACTTTAGAATATGGGGAGATGGAGATCATCCATTTTCAGCAAAAATCATTTTCAATCTGAGTCACTTGGCTGTCGATACTTGTTGGCTTCTAGAGGGGGGAGGGGGTGGCTAGTGAGAACGACAACACTCTGGAGAGCACATTGACCCAGAAATTTTTTATGGTGATATATGAATGTCGCTTTTGGGGAGTTGGGGAAGAGAACCAGGAGGTAATGAATGAATATGGACGGATGGGAGGTTATATTCAAAGAGGATAAGATAACATGTGAGTGGGTGTGTGTGGTGACAAAAATATATAAATTTTATTATAAGTTTTGTTTTGTTAATAAAGAGTGTATCGTGTGTACCCCGTGTCCCGTTAAACACCGGTGTAATCGTGGTATCCCAGTTTCACATAAATGTGAAAAACCTAAATCTAGAGTCATTTTTATAAAACTGACATCAATTAAAATTTATTGACTCCGAAAATGAATTAAAATTTTGAACCATTACTAATGTGGTGTCGGTACGCGTGTGGTATCGTTCTCTCGATTCGTGCAGTTTAGATACAAGTTATACGCAAGAGAAATATGTAACTTCTAAAATAAATTATATTGAGTTTTAAATGTTGAGTAACGAGCTGGAAAATTCGTGGTTGCTACCGTCTACCCCGTTAATTAGAATTTTGTCCTCAAAATTCAGTTGACTAAGGGTCTGAGCTTGATCGGACAGTATTCACCCTTCGATTTGGTTGCACACAGGAAGGTAAGGTTGTGGGTGTCAATCCAAATAGTACCGGGTGCTACTTCCCAATTGGTACTATCAATACTTCCTAACCTCTAGAAATCACACAAATGAAACCACATAATAATCACACAGTAAGGCAAGCTTTCCCGTCCTTGAGTAAAGCCGTCAAAAACCTTAGGCATCTTTTCGGTAGTTTAAGTTGAGCCTCAACTGAAATCTAGCTTAACCCCATAACTCATCAAACAAGAACTGTCATGAGATTAAGCTAAACCACAAGTTTAAGCCCAGTAACAACTTGATTTCAGCTTAATCTCACAACTCACCAAACAAGAACTGTCATGAGATTAAACCTAACCTTAAACTACGCAACAACTTGAATCTAACTTAATTTCACAACTCATCAAACAAGAACTGTCATGAAATTAAGTTAAATATCAAGTTGTAAGAAAAGAAACTCAACATTTTTGAAGGATTGGCTCAATTTTTGGATCGCTTTCAAATAAACCACTAGTAGATAACCAAGGAGAAGGTTCAACTAAGGGGGATGTGCATTCCTATTTCCTCCAAAATCAATAGTGCATGCCCTAAGTATATCTTCTAATGTCGGATAGTATGCTCACCTTGACTATCGGTCTAAGAATGGTAGGTCGTACTCCACTCCAACTGTGTTCCTAATGCGTCCTATAGTGTCTACCAAAATCGCGATGTGGATCGTCTATCACGATTCGATATAATAGGTAAGGCGCTCCTCATGTATGCCGCTCTAATTGGATTTCTTATCTTTAAATGCTACGGAGGCATTGATCAACCAAAGGACTTATCCTGAAAACTCGAAATGCCTGTATATTGTTCTTAACGCGGTTTTAGGGTTGTCAGTCTTGTGCACTCTCAACTAATGATATTCGGGTTCGGAATCTTCCTTCGAGACGTATCGCGTAACATGAAATTTGTGCCGCTCCGGGAGTTAAGTTTAGGTGTATCTCAATTCTTCAAGGAGGGGTAAATCTTGTTAGGTCTTTACGAAGTACTCCAGGGAAGTCTTAAGCACGCGAGGTATCTTTGAGTTTCTGCTCATCCTACTAGGCGCAATGAAATAGGCGGTTTGTAGTAACTATCGAGTGATTAGGCTTTATGAAATGCCTCGTCCATTCTTGAGCAAAATCATTTAAAAATTTTAAGCTAAGTAACAACTTTAAACTTAACCTCACATCTCATTAAAATAGAACTGACATGAGATTAGGTTAAAAGTTGTTAAAAAGCTTACCTTTTTTTTTTTTTTTTTTTTTTGAAGAAAAAGAAGAATTTTAGTTAAAGTTTGGGGTTGCTCAAAAATGAACGGGTTGCATTTCAGCACTCAAAGATCTTGCTACCAGGTGGTGAAGATTTGAACCATCTTATCAGTTTCTACCTTTTTGGTCATACGCTATATCAATCTCCTAACTAAGAACTAGGACACTAAGCTTCACCTTTAACAGAGGCATGAACTAGGTGGAAACAAATCTATAATCAACGTCGGAATCAAACAGTATGATAGTCTAATATCCGTTTAAGGAGAACATACCCGTCACGAGGTTCGGGTCCTGGCGTCCTTCTTCAGCGTTCATCACGAATACCCGCCCACGAGCTGGGTTGCCATTGTTTCCATTGTGTGTGTTTGTTCCATTAGTTACTAAGGCCTGATTCGAGTTATTCTGCACTTGCCCTTGTGCCCTATTCAGCTTAGGACACATGTTTCGGAAATGATCCAGGCTCCCGCACTCATAACAGGTCCTTGGGTAAATGACATTAATCGGAGTCGCCTGCATGGCTACTGCTCGACAATCCCTTGCAATGTGACCAATCTGATTGCAGTTGAAACATACCAAGCAGGGTTTAGTCTCCGGGTGATGGTAGTTACATTTGGCACACTTAGGGTGTGGGCCTTCATATCCCTTACGGCCCGAGCTCGTTGCCACGAATCCTTTTCCCCATTTTGCCTTCTTATTTTCATCATTTGTACCTCCTTGTTTACTTGTCTCACTTACGGTCTTCCTCTTATCACCACTCTTGGACAATGTCCCATTCCTAACCATTTCATCCGTTAAGGTTGCAGATTTCAGTATTGCGCTCTGAAGGGTAAGGGGCTCAGTCGCTTTCACTATCTCGCGAATCTCAGGGACCAAATCATAGATGTACCTCTCAATTCTCTTGGATTCAGGAGTGACCATGTGAGGTACCAGTCTAGCAAGCTCATGGAATCAATCTATATAAGCCGCGTGACCAGCACCTACCATAGCATGGTTGTAGAACTCATGCTCTAGTTTCTGTATCTCGTTGTTTGGGCAATACTCCTCCTTTAGTAGTGCTTTAAGGTCATCCCAACTCATTCCCAAGCCGGCTCCTCTTCCTCTGGCCTGGATTTGCGTGTTCCACCAGGTCAGGGCCTTTCCTGTCAACGAGCTTGCAGCGTACTTCACCCTCTGGCGAGCTGCACACTCGCTTATGTCCATTATTGCCTCCATTTTCTCAATCCATCTTGTGTACTCCAACTCTCCTCCATTGCCATCAAATTCCACTGGTCTGCACGCTGTAAATTCCTTGTATGAACATCCTTTGCCACTATTGTTGTTGTTGCCAATATTGTTGTGGTCACTACCAGTGCCATTGTCTGCATGGTCATTCTTGCTTCCGTTGTTTCCTAGGTTACTGATGTGGTTGCCAACTTTGGTGACGATAGTGGGTAGCAATGCTTGTAGTTGCTCGGAGATCATGGCAGAAAGGTCATGATTCAAATTATCTTTGTCGTTGTTCTCAGTGCCGCGACCACCTGCTCTACCACCTCGCCCACCAGTCCTTCCACCCCTCGATGGTGGAATGTCTCGGTTAACTTGAGCTTACCATCTTGGAGGCATGATTCTACAAAGTAGGACATTGGTAGACGTTAGATAGGAGGTAGGTAGGATGGGTCGGTATACGTATCGTACTACTACACTCAACTTCCTATCTGACAATCCATGAATTTGTTAAGTCCATGCCGCATCATGTTATCGTAAAAACATTGGCCAGGCTTTTTTAAGATAGCATCATGCTGCATTTACTTATCATCATCACTTCGTGTCATACTATACACATAATCGCACACGTAGTTCCTATAATGCAAACTATATGAGGATTCTTAGGTTATAGTCTAGGTTAAACCACCTAATTCTTTATAACCTTGGCTCTGATGCCAATCTATCACACCCTAAAAATGGCGCAGCAGAATGGCATTTATGAGGTATGACTTCATAGTTAAGAACACAAGGTGCCACAAACAGAGAAACACTAAATGCATAATAGTCGCAAACTCCCACAAGCAGGATAAGTACAAAGATCCAAAATAAACATAAGTCTCAAAGTTAAACAACGTCACTAGGGAATGTCAAATGCAACTCCACGAGATATAACCCGGGAGGGTCTTGTCTTAAGTCTTGCTAAGCCAGTCAATACTCTACCTTCTAAGCAGCTTCAATAACACCTGAAAATGGTACTAGAAAACATCAACATAATGTTGGTGAGCTCGTAGCTTTAAAAGTGAAACCGCTGAGCTGTGATAGCATTGTGTAGGACAAAAGTGAGCATGATAACCAATTATAAGCATAAGTCAAAACAAAATAGTGTCGCGCCAACTGAACCTGCCACGATGGTTGCACACATAAACAGTACACACAGAGGGGAGCTACCCCGATAGATCTATCATATTCCTTCGGCTCTCAAAAGAGTTAACAGTTGCGCATTCATGTACACACTAGACAAAACATTTAATAGCACATAATCGTATCAACACACATAATGTCCAAAATCATGAAAACAGTAATATAACAGCATGAAAAATAGTTAAAATGTCATTTGAGCACCATTTTCCCCCAAGAAAAACATAATGAAAAAGGGGCTACGAAAACTCACCTCATAAATAGTTGTCTGCAGTGAATAAATCAAGTAATAATAGTGTACGGCACCGACACGGGACCTAGATTAGTAAGGCATGTTTTAGTTCACAGACCAAGTTTATGACTCCACGAATTTAATTCAAAAGTTTTAAAGTGTTTACGTCGTTGTTGCTGGTGTGGCAACATTTAAGTTTAAAGCAGTTTTCTAAGTATTTGTAGGTATTGGCTCTTGGAAGTGCATAAGTGTATGATGATAAAAATATCAAGGACGATTAAGATTCCGATTGAACAATAAAAGACGACGAACGAAAAGTGATTATGAACAATACTAGATGTTTTCGGGATATTGGAACATTATTGTTAAGTGAGTATATAGCACTAGGTGTGTGTATGTGTATATAGTTTTTTGTAAAGATCATATTACGTTTGAAAATTCAATACCATTTTTTATGTCATTAATAAAAGTTTACTGATCCAAGTATATCCTTTTAGACAATTTCGTGCTAACAATAGTTATAAGGTTTGTGTTTAAAATAATCGTTTCATAGTCTAATAAGTTTATATTAGTTCTTGATAAAAACACTTCAAGTTTATTTGCAATCGAATTAATGAACGAGTTTATATTCACAAATTTAGTCTTCCCACCTTGTTCATTAAATCGTTAAATATATAAAAGAGTCTTTCATTGTATGTGTCACAACAAACCAAAATGGTTTATAAGTTAAGGCGACTTGTAAAAATAATAATCATTTTAATTTCTAATTATGTTGTATGCTTTATATATATATATATATATATATATATATATATATATATATATATATATATATATAATATATATATATATATATATATATATATATATATATATATATATATATATATATATATATATATATATATATATATATCGAAACGTTAGCTTTTAGTGTTGTGTAACGAGGCGATAACTAGTCGAGTTGTTTTAAAACGTAAAATATAAAGTTGAAATAATTGGGAACAAGCACTCGAACGATGGCGGTCACGACTCGTGTCTCGGAACGGATTATTCAAATTTATCATTACGTTAAGAGTTTTTTTACGAGTTGAATTAAATGACTCACGCTAGGCAAACTTTATCACTCGCTACTTGGGCGTTGGCCCAATCTGAAACTTTAAAATTTAAAAGAAAGCCTAGCCTGGTTATTGACACACACCAGCCCACCTTGGTGCTTAGAGAAATTTAGCCCACATATTGCAACTAAAAGTCCAGTATGCCATATTTTGGATACAATATGTAGATTTCAATCTGTGATCGTGCATAACAAATGAGGAGGGGATTTGAACAAGGACATGATTTAAAAAGACCTCCATTTTAGGGTGTGAAACCCTTTGTTTGAGTGAGTGAGATTAACACCCCCGTGGGCATTTTAAATAACCAACTGGTCAAACCAAAGCAATGAAAAGAGCAGCCTGAGCAAGGCTCGAGTTGAGCTCGATTTGAATGTGAATACCAGCACAACAATCCCAAATTCTAACGCAACTTGAAACTGAACACAAACACATCATACTCGACCATAACACAAAGCAATCCGGACCTAGACACAGGCTTTTGAGCATCAGGATATACACTCTATTCGGACCTAATTTCAAACACACTTCGAGCATATATTTCGAACATGAATACACGAATTCCAAGCATAATAGACACTACAAAAAAACAGGCTTTCAGAGACTGAAAAATGAGTCTCCGATAAACCATGAGAGTTACGAATGGTCTATCAAGGACTGATTTTGCTAGTCACTAATCAGTTACAACAACTTAGTTACGGAAAGTGACGTTATCAACTGAAATTCAGTCTTTGTTGTATCGGACCAATGAGGACCAGAGATCAGTCTCCAAAATAAAAAAAGTCAGTCCTTATTTCTATGGGTTGGTATCATGTTATTTCAGTCCCCAATGCATATTATCGGCGACTGAAAAGTCAGTCGCCAATACTATGTTAGATCAGTTACTAACACATAGATTTAGGGACTGAAAATTAGTCCATAAACATTGTTTATAGTCCCTAATACGTTTCGTTGTTTTGTAGATTACCGTACCAAACCAGTCTCTAATAATAGGATTTAAAAACTTATTAGTCTCCGATGAAAGGCTTTAAAGACTGATTGTTAGTCACAAAAAATAGATGAATTAGTCCTTAATTTGTTTTTCTAGTAATTGAAAATTAGTTTCAAAATATATATTAATCGATATAAAATAACATTCAAATCAGTCTCCAATATGATGGCGCCGTTCCATTATATTTCTATTATAAAATAAAATTTAGTGGCAAATACAATTTAATTCAGTCCCCATTCACAATGCATACATGACCCCTTACAATAGTATATAAAACTCCAAACCATAAACAATAATAATAACAATATTTCTTTAAAGCATAATAATCACCAATCCAAATAACAAGAGTTTACAATTCAACATGTTTAAAAATAAAACCAAATTCAATAGAAATAAATTTGAACTCCTATATAACAGTATCGGTGAATGGATCATCGTTACCATCACCTTCAGTAGTATTTGGTGAGTCTATTGTGCTCTCGAAGTCTGGAAATTTTTGGCTCAAGAATTTTGCCAATTTCTCATAATTACGTTTATACGGTTCAAGTTCACTAACCTTTGCTCTCAATTCATTAATCTCATTCGAGTTTTGTTTAGGTGTTGAGTCAGCTTGTTGAGATGATTCAGCTGCTTCTTTCATCCAATAATCTTTTTTCCTCATCACTAGCCCAACACCCACCTCCCACCCATGCTAACTGTATTGTCTTCTTTCGGCCACAAACACTTTTTATGGCTTGTCTCTCAACCTCGTGCTCCATAACAGTAGTAATCTGAGTCGTTCCTTCATCTTTTAATTTATCAAGAGCCATCTATTTATGCTTACAAATATTTTCCTAACATGATCGAAGGTATGAAAACAAAATTAAAAACTAGTTGCACCCAATATCATATTTGACCCAACCACACTAAACAAACCCATTGCTTGATTTTTTTCTGCCTTCGCTTTGCTCTGCACAAGAATAGTAATACATATTACAAACATAAATGAAATGATATTTTTAAGCATAAGCTGTGAAATGCAACAAACTGGTTACAATATTGTCTCCCTGTCCTAGATATTAGAATCTCGGCCCATTTAGTAAGAAATGGGCCGATATGGGTTGTGTATGTTCTCCGGAATAAATTGGATTAAATCAAATAAAAATAGGAATGGGTCAAACCGGTTGAAACTCACCCAAAGTATTAGTCTTTGAACATTTATCGTTATAGTGTTATTGACGTAACCATAGTTAAAGCATTTATATTAAATTAAAAAACTAGATAATGGATAACTGTATTGAAGATGACTTATTCAAACCCGACCTGTTTTAACCTGTTCCCCAACTCACCCCTCTTACCACCTTGGGTAACAATACAGTGACCCTGTACAAATGACTTCATAAAAAATCATAGAAGAAATACAAGTATATCCAGATTGCTGACCTGGCCAACCCACTGTCTAAGACCAGTAATATACTCCCCAACCTGCTCTGGTGTAAACAACTCTATCATGGATACTCCATTAATTTTTGGCTTACCAGACTTGGTTCCAGTAGATGTTTCAGCAGGCGGTGCAACTATTTCTGGTTTGGCCTCAACCACCTCTTTCTCAGTCTCCACAAATTCCTTTGTGAAACCAGTGACCTCCTTAGACACCACCATGAAAGAGGTAGTGGATTTCTGGATGATGGGATCTTCAATAAAATCCTGTTTTACGTCACTAATCTTAGAATACCAAGTGATTTCAGACATTACTGAAACAAACGGGTCACCAACTTGATAGACATGCCTATGATTAGCTCTTATGATGACATGATGTAGTTGAATGACGAGCTCAAAATACAAGAGAACCTGCAACTATGGACAAAACCGGATTACGAAGTACTAGACTTGCTTGTACAGAAAGATCGTCTAACCATAAAATCACTAAAACTGGTTGAAATATAGTTTGTCTCAGAAGAGAGATGTGCAAAGAGATCACAGAGTTCAAAGAGTTGGTGGGACTTCATACGGCATAAGTAAAGATGAGATACCAAGAAGCATTTGAGAAGATCATGTGGATGGACATGATCGAGCAAGCCAAGAACGTTGACGACAGCTTCAAGAACTTCAAACCACTGAACATTGTCGAGAACTGTGAAGTTGCTTTTTATGGCTTCTTTCAACGACATCCAATTGAGTCGAAGTTTGTACTGGTGAAAAACTCCTGACTCGGTTATGTCATGACCGTTCCATAAGATCTCGCCCGCTGATGGCTTGGAAAATCCAGCTAGCATGCGTAAGAGCGTAGACTTGCCGGACCCGTTTGCTCCAGTGAGTACGAGGGCTCCACCATCATGAATTGAGATGTTTGTGTGGTGTAAGATTTGTTGGGCGTTTCTCATGCAAGAAACGTTGTTGAGAAGTAGCCGAGGAAGTGGGGGTCCGCGAGACATCAAGGGTTCTTCAAAAGTTTGAAATCGGTCTTGAGTGGATCATGCAACCAGACTATGACCTGCAATCAAGGATTAATACATTACCTTATAAGCTAATTACTAAAGTGAAAAAACACAATGCTATCGAGCAAGAGAACTCTTTCCGTCTTTTATTTTATTTTCTTTTATTTTTGGTTCAATTTTAGGAAGATTCAGGTTGTGGCATAACAGGGTTCACTGGGTCTTTAATAGCATGGGTCAAAATGGGCCATGTCACTGTGTTAGGTTGGTTTGAGCAGCAAAAACATTTTCGCCTACGTAATTGTGGTTGTAACTGTAATTGTGGTTGTGAGTGTCGTTGTGGTTATGGTTGTGGTTTTAGTTGTGGATCAGACTGTGATTGCTGCTCAACTGAACAAACCCACTAAACAAACCCATTGAACCAACCACCTATATATTCCCCTGAACCCATCAACTAAACAAACACAGTAAACAAACCCATTGAACCAACCACACTGACACAACCCACTAAAGCAACCTCATGAAACAAATGACTGACTGAAGCCTCTTACAACACATGAATAAAGAAAGGTGACCATAAATTTATCCATTTTATGTAAACTATGCCTTATCAAAATTATTAAAACAAGATCTAAAAAATTCTATAAATAGATACATGTTCTTGGAAATTAAGCATTTAACAAGAATATATACACGAGAATACCTTGTGGTGAGCATCAATTGTATCAAAAAGCATGTTTCAAACTCATATAGATTCGGGTTTACATGAACCCTAATTCCTAAAAATTACCCAAACATGAAATTGACACATAAAGACCTCAAATTGATGATTAAATTAAATATATAACACGTTACATTACCTTATTTATGGATATATGACATAAAATCGGGAGTGATGATTATGAATCGCCATGGTCTGGTGGCTGACTGGTGAGGATGTGACTAACGACTTTGGGTGGTGACTAGCAATGATCGATAACGCAGACGGTCAAGCGAATTTGGTTTGTTTGAAGACCAAAGAGAGAACGTGAGAGGAAATGAAAATGATAAGTTTGTGGATGTGAGATGTGAGGTTGCTAATAGTTGGATGCTTGGATGGAGGGATAATTTGACTTTTGGTGAAAACTTAGAGCGGGACAACTGAAAATGAGAGAGGGAATTTTTTTTTTTTTTTTTTTTTTTTTTTTGAGGTATTATAGAATCTAATTTATATACTCGTATTTTATAAACCAAATAGTTTTATAACTCATAAACGCACGGGGTTTAGCAAGATATTATAACAGGTAATAATTTTTTAATAATTTTATTTTGAAGTTAAATATTGTGACAATTCATAAGTAACTTATTTTAAGATTAAATATAATACAATTATAACTCGTACGCCTATTAGTAGCCGATTTGAACAGGGTGTTAATGGTTTACTAATCTACACTCATTAAGTTCTTAGCTAATCATTGAGATTCATTTGCGATACAAACTAATCCTAGTTGTCATCTAGCTATTTATTAATTTAGTATTTACAACTAGCTACTTTAACCTAATAGTCTAACAAGCGTTTATCCAATTAGTGACATTTGTGTATCCCTAATCACTCATACGTGAGGCGTCTAAAAATATGAATATCAATGTAAAATTACTTAACATCCAAAGCTCATCCTATGGATAAAATCAAGTCATACACATAGATGAAAGTAAATATGGATAAACTCAACAATTACGTATGGTTTGGGTTGGTTGACCGTTCGGTTTCCCACGTTCAGTAAAGACCCCAAAATGTGACAAGAGTCACGAGTTGGGGTAACGCTCACGAGTCGACTCAGTTGGTTTGTGTCAATTACCCTAGAGGATATGTTGCTTGGGATTAGCTTGATCCATTTCGAGAAAATGGTATAGTATTTATAAGGATACCCTATAGGGGTGTGAGAACCCGTAAAGGCAATATGATGGTCCACGTGGTGTGTAAAGTAGAGTGCGTTGATTGGCTATATGCCTATATGCAACTTTCTTGTTATTATCTTGAATGGAAGTGGTGTGTATAGTATAGTGGATTGACGATTGCTATAGGCACCACGACTTATTATATATGGTAAGAACGTAATAGTCGTTTCTTTAAAAGGGATGTCGCGCTCGATGAAGCAACTGATTGATGTCATTATCCCGATTACACTTCTTAAATTGTCAACACTCAAAATGAAAGCCATCGGTGAATACTAAAGATGTCCATTTTTATAGGTTTTCATCCGTTTTGATACGTTTTCTTCTGATTTAAACGTTTTCGTCCGTTTTTATAAGTTTTTGTCCGTTTTTAAACGTTTTAATCTATTTTTATACATTTTAGTCTTAGCTATGATGTCCATGTATTAGGGACTGAGTTGTGATTCAAATGCAGTCACTAACAAATTTCCCTCCAAACTTTTTTTATTGCGCAAACATATTTGTAACTGAATTTTAGTCTTAGGTATGATGTCCATGTAATAGGGACGCAGCTGTGACTGAAATTCAGTCACTAAAAAATTTCCCTCCAAACCTTTTTATTGTGTACACATATTTGTAACTGAAACTTAGTCTTAGCTATGATCTCCATGTATTAGGGACCGAACTGTGACTATAATTCAGTCACTAAAAAATTTTCTGCCAAATTTTTTTATTGCGCAAATATATTTGTAACTGAAATTTAGTCTTAGATATGATGTACATGTACTAGGGACTGAATTGTCACCCTGATTCAGTCACTAACAAATTTGCCTCCAAATTTTTTTCCCGTACAGGCATATTAGTAACTGAAATTCAGTCTCAGATATGGGGTCACTGAATCGAGGACTGATTTTTAGTCGCCGCAATCAGTCAATTAAATGTCAGTCCTTAAAAGTATCAGTAACTGATGTTTCAGTTACCGATGCGATGTATCAGCGACTGATATATCAGTCCCTAGAAATTCAGTCTCTGAAAGCCTGTTTTTTTGTGGTGAGATTCGAATATATCATAAATGAAAACCCAGACATGAACATAACACAGGATGAGCACAACACAGACGAGATGTGACTTAACACAAACACTAGGATTTGAACATGACATTCATAACCACAAACATTCAAACATCAAATTCTTTCTTTTTATCCTCAATTCTACTAAATCCGTAGCTGCTTATAATACGATTAAAACAATAACCACTATTTCAAACACAACATTTTTACAACATTCACTTCCAATCTGAGCCAATACTTAGTTTTGATTTTTTAGCTTTAAATTCTCGGTTTTACTTGTTACTACACCATAGTACAACACAAACATCGTCCTTAAATTCAAATCAACACTTTCTTTTACCATAACATTCATTAACAGATTTTCATTAATCGAAAAAAACAATATCAGAGATCGAAGACCAATAAAAATAAAACAATAGTGCAAGTGCTTACAACACCAGACGATTGACACTGATTTAGACACGGATTGGACCCGATCTCCAAGCAAACCCACACACCTTCGATTCTAAATCAAGCCCTTGAACTCTAACCCTTGCGACTAATTGGTTGTAGATGAGAAGTGTGTGGATCCACTGGAATCGTTTAGTCCATAAAAAGAAATCATTATAGGTGTTCTCGGTTATACTTTATTGACTCCGAAAATGAATTAAAAAATTGAACCATTACTAATGTGGTGTCGGTAAGCGTGTAGTATCGTTCTCTCAATTTGTGCAGTTTAGATACTAGTTATACGCAAGAGAAATATGTAACTTCTAAAATAAATTATATTGAGTTTTAAATGTTGAGTAACGACCTGGAAAATTCGCGGTTGCTACAATCTACCTAAGGACAATTCCAATAGATTAGAATTAGAAGTCCTTAGGTATGATGAAAAAAGGAGTAAATGAGAAAGGAGAATGAAGGGGTTGAAGAATGAAAAAGAAAAGTTTATGAAAGGGTGAAAAGAAATAGCCCTCCATGAAAACTTAGGGCAGAAACCGGGTCAATACATCTGCTATCGGTAATCACAAAGTTGATACTGATATTGAAGACAAGACGTCATGGACCCAGTGACGCGCTGCACAACCCCTCCTAGCCACTCAGGTATCTCTTAAAAGATATTTGTTTCATTTCTCACGGAGAACCTTACATGATCTATCGGCCTCTCACTCCGAGATGTGTTGATATTGAAAAGGTGGCACTCTGCTCCATGCCTCCAACGTCTAAAACCAAAACGCACATTATCGAGTCTAGAGCCATGAGATTCACTAAAAGATCTCTTAGGTTACACTTTCCAATACATACACTTGTGTTCGCCAAAAACGACACAAGTTGTAAGAGTCTTTATGAGATCTACAGATCTTGCCTTACCTATCATGATGGTTACTTGTTTCAAACGGTCTACAGTCGTGGAGTGATACTTCGGTATACTTCAGCGGCTCACCTGAATTCTGGGTATACTTCGGTATATCTGTTGTAAGCCTTCTTGAGGGTATCCAATTCAGGAACAGCCTTTGTAAGGGTTTAGAGAGGGTTTTCACACTATGCTGTTAATTCTCTCGAAGTCTGAGCCGTAAGTGCTGGAAATCCCGCCAAGGAGATTCCTTTCACGAATCGATTCCTTAAGACGTGGGTCGTTACATGGATTTATCCAATGTAATGATAACTGTCCCTTAACGGGATTAGGACGGCTGATGTGCCTGAACAAGGTGAATGGAATTAAGACATTCATCAGTAAAACAATCGTAGTAATCTATTCTCTAAGAAAAGTTCACCGTGATCGATTGGCAATTTCAACTAACAATATCTATGCAGGTACTGATGTAAGTCCCCTTGGAGAAAGACCGTATACCATCATCTCATTCATCATCATCTTCAACTCTGCATGCTCATACCAATATCCTCATCAAAGATCAAGTCATAATGTTCAAGACAAAGTCTCACTTCAAAGTCAAAGATCAAGATGTCAAAGAACAAATTTAAGAAAGAAATGAGGACTACACTAGTATGAAGATCAAAGCTTTAACAAGAAGTATAAGCATGTTGGGGAAAACGCCAAGAAAAGATATTTGAAGATGTTGATCGAAGTCAAGAAAGATCAAAAGAACACGATTGAAGATCACAAAGCACGAAGGAACAAAGAATCAAGATAATTATAAGACATTTCACGAAGTTCAAGATCAAGACGACTAATGACATCATCACAATGAAGCATCTAAAGAATGACATCCCTTAGGGGGAGATTGTTAGACTTAATGAAGTGATTGTCATTCTTAGATTAGTGACTCGTGAATTGTATTTATCTTTTATCGATTGTAAATGGTTTAAGTAAGTTGTAAAAACCGTAAGTTAATCTCTTTTATCTTCTAAGCTATCCTATCCCACATCGGTCTAGAAGGGAAACCTTGTAAGGGTTCCTTCTCTATAAAAGGAACCCATATCCTCCCATTTGATGTGTGGAACAATAGGGGTAAGGTTCAAGGTTACACCATTCTCTTGTATCTTATCTTCTTATTCATCTTAATCTAGTACACTCTTTTCCCTTATACTTCTCATCTCAATCTCTTCTTTAATCTATTACGTGTGAAATGATATGTTATTGAGGGTCCTACACATATTAACACTAACGGGATTAAATGAGATGGTATTCTTACTTAATTAACCCGATTGGACGATAAAACCACAATAAGACAATAACTAGGACACACTACAAGAAAAAGGGACTTTAGTAACCAAATATTTTCATCACAAACAGTACCAATCTCGTCACTAAATGTGATTAGTGACCATATTTAGGTGGTCACTTGTGGTCACTATAGGTCCGTCACTAATTACAATTAGAGACCAAAAGCAGTTTTGTCACTAAATAGTGACCAAAGCGTCGTCACTGATCGGATGGGGTAAATAAAACTTCAAACCAATCGGTGACCAAATATGTGGTCACTATTCTGCCAGAGACGAAATGGTGGTCACTATTTTGGTTGATTAGTGACCAAAAAGTGGTCACTATCCACAAGTTGCCGACAACCACAAAATGCTCAGTTTCTTCGTACCTTTTTACTTTTAGCAAAACAGAAAACTAAAATTCTTAGCTTCTTAACATAACGCAAATCAATACCCATAACTAGGGGTGAGCATGGGGCGGTTCGGTGCGGTTTTTGGCCAAAACCGCCCCGCTCCGCAAAATGCGGTTTTTAAAAAATTGAGGATCCGCACCGCGCGGTTTTTTGCGGTTTCGGTTTTGCGGTTTTGTGCGGTTTCGGGTTGGTTTTTGGGTCAAAACCGCCCCGCACCGCAAAATATATTTTTTTATTTTTGGTGTAGTTTTTGGTGCGGTTTTGCGGGTTTATGTGGTTTTTTGTGCGGTTTTAGTGTGTTATTCTAAAAAATAAAAAAAATATATTAAAAAAAATATATCAAAAAAATAAAAAATATAAATTTTAGTGTGTTATTTTAGTGTGTTATTCTAAAAATATATATATATATATTTAAAAAATTATAAATTGTAGAGTGGTGCGGTGCGGTTTTTGCGGTGCGGTTTTTCGGTGAAAACCGAAACCGCACCGCAAAATGCGGTTCGGTTTTTGCTCACCCCTACCCATAACATACCAACAAATGCATCCATTTGTCTACCATGTTATTAAGGAAATACAACATTGAACATGAATAAAGTCTAAAAACATTATTTCCTACAAATTCTATCCTACAAATCCTTTGGTGCAAATCCTTTGCTGCAAATCCTTTCCTGGAACTTCTTTCCTGCAAATCCTTCAATTCAATCCTGCAAATCCTTCAATTCATAATAAAGACATTCAAACCAATATGAGTTTTTCACTTTCTAAGGAGAGTACATAAGCTGTAGTAAACTTAATAAGAAACACTACAAGAAGACCACTAGCAACTTTACACTCTATGAAAACTCATATCAGATTCACATTAAAGATAACATTACAAACTATCAAGAGTTTAAGACCACGAGAGCATAATCAGATCATTGGATCTACTCCTGATTTATACTACTAACCAGTCACATATCACTCCGAGTGCAGACCTTATGCAATTACTAGAAGTCAGACCTAATAACATGTCACACCCCAAAAATGGCGCAGCGGAATGGCATTTATGGGATATGACCTCATAGACAAGAACACAAGGTGTCGCAATAGAGAAATACTAAATGTATAACATGAAACCGATAATAGTCGCAAACTCCCACAACAGGGATAAGTACAATATCCAAAACAAGATGAGTCTCAAAGTTACACAACATCACTAATCAATATCAGAATGCAACTCCACGAGTTGTAACCCGGGAGGGTCTTGACTAAGTCTTGCTAAGTCAGGCCAATACTCAACCTTCTATGGTTCCTTCAGTCTTAACACCTGAAAATGGATACTCGAAAACGTCAACATAATGTTGGTGAGCTCGTAGGTTTAGATATTGAACCACGAAGCTGTGAATAATAGTGTAGGACAATAGTGCAACTGAATACAAATTATGAACATGTTATCCAAACAAAATTAGTGTCGCGCCAACTGAACCTATCACAATGTTACAACCATAAACAGTACACACATAGGGGAGCTACCCCGATAGATCTATCATAATGTTTCGGCTCTCAAAGAGAGTTAACAGTTGCGCATTCATGTACACACAGTCAAATCATTTAGTAGCATATAATCGCATCATCACACATATATGTCCAAAAACATGAAAATGATGTATCACAGCATGAAAACAGTTCAAAATGTCATTTGAGTACCATTTTCCCCCAAGGAAAAACATAATGAAAAAGGGGCTACGAAAACTCACCTCAGAAATAGTCGTCTGAAGAGAATAAGTCAAGTAACAATTGTGTACGGCACCGACACGCGACCTAGATTAGTAAGGTTAATTTTTAGTTCACAGTTCAAGTTCAAGTTCAAGAATTTCAATTGTTTTAAAGAGTTCATGTTGGTGTTGTTGGTGTGGCAGCATTTAAGTTGAAACAATGTTTTTAACATTTGTAGATATTGGCTCATTGGAGTGTACAAGCGTACAAAGAGTAAGACTAGCAAACTTTCGAATTGACAAAGATCGGAAAACTACGCACGAAGGATAATGACTATTGAATGTCAATGTGAACGACATATGAGAATGTTGGCGTTAAGTGAGTGTATGTGTGTATATATCCTTTCATATGAAAAGGTTTCATCAATACATGACGAGTTATAACTTGTGTTTGCGAGAAAATCATTGTTTTAACAAGTTTGAAGTTTAGAAGAAAATAATCGTTTCACATTTATTCGACTTATATAAGTTTTGACATGACCGATTCGAGTTGTGAGCTATAAAAATATTTAGTTAATTTATTATTCCCAACTCTAATATTTATTTGCATATATATATATATATATATATATATATATATATATATATATATATATATATATATATATATATATATATATATATATATATATATAGGGTCCGGTTCTAGAGAAAAGTACAATTAGATAGAAAAGTGAGAAAAAAAGTTACAGGGTATATTTTGTTAACAATCGAAAGTTTAGGGTAAAACTTGAAACAATGCAAACAAATGCCGAGTGGCTGGTATCTCCATCATATACAAACACACAGTTATCAGTTCTCTCCCGATTCAAAACACACACACTCACCGTCACCGCCACCACCACCAAAACCACCATCTCCACCGTCTTCACTCGTGCAATCTTCACTCCGCCACCGTCTCACCGACGGATAAATGCGTTATCACACAAAACACACCCACTGTCTATCGTTCCGATAAAAAAAAACAACAACAAAAACCCTAATTTCGCTGTTCGATAATCGTAAAAAAAATGACGAAAAAGATATTTAAGAATCGTAAGTAGGTTAATTTATTGTATTTATAGTTTTATTGATTTATAAATCTTATAATTTTGTATAATTTTTTAATTTCAGCAACTCGAGTAAGTCCACGATTAAAGGAAAAAAACATTGAAATCGAAGAGGAAAATTCGGATGAAAGTAAGCATATGTTCGTTAAATTAGAGCATCCGTTGTTTAATTTAATTTAGGGCATCAGTTGTTAAATTCGGATGAAAGTAAGAATTTGTTTGTTAGAATAAATATCATCTTTTTGTTTAATTTAGGGAATCAGTTGTAGAATATGTATGTAGATGTAGAATAGTGTGCTTGGTGCATCTATATTATGTGTTACAGCAACTGTATGTGTTTGGTGCATCTATATTATGTGTTTGGTGCATCTATATTATGTGCATCTGTTAGTATAATTAGGACATATGCCGTAATGTTGCAGCATCCATATGTGTTAGGCGTATGTGTTAGAGCAACCGTAATGTTGCAGCTTCTAGTGTTTGGAATTGAAATCTTGTTTGGCAATTGGATTTCTTTTTGGATGCTACTAATGAAACGCTTTAGTGAATAGCAGGGACATGTGTTTGGTGCATCTATATTATGTGCATCTGTTATAGAATATAAGGGCATCTGTTTAGTTTAATTGGTGCATCTGTTTAGTTTAATTGGTGCATCTAATTTGTTTAATTGGTGCATCTGTGATATGTTCAAGAAAGTATACTTATGAGTTATGATCAATAGAATTTGTAGCTATTGCTAGTTGACCATAATTGAAAGAAATCTGGTTTCAAACACTCTGTGATTTCAGTTCATGATGTGTCTTCATTATATGTCAATTACGTGGTTCATGTATTCGTCCAAAATTTACATTATTGAGCACAAGGGCTCCCTTTAGCGGGGTTGATTCTAAACTCGTAGTTGACTTCTTAACTTATATGGAACTGCAATACTTTTAAAGATTTGGATTCTGGTTGCTGATAGTTATGCGGCTAGTGATAATGTTTACCAATAAAAAACTGCTGAATAATGTGTCCCGCTATCTACATATCTGTATACGTAATAGTATTGCAACAATATATCTTGAACAATCCCTTTTCTCACAATTACTTTATTCTGTCTTTAAATGTAGTGCGCATGCAGGAACTATACCATGTGGGAAGCCGGTGCTACGCTCAGTTGTACCTTGTCTCTGCAGCATGCACTACATGAAAGCTCAGCAGCACGTCGTTCGTGCCTTGAGGAAAGCCGGTGTAAACATTACTTCTGCCAACAAGTTTGCTCGAAAGTTCCATGTGATAGTGACAGAATATGTTCGTGAAATAAAGGAGAGAAGGAAGAATGCTTTGAGGGCAAATCAGAAGAAGATTTTGCCTATGCTTGAAATCGAGAACTAAATGCCTCATGCCTGTGCAGGTAGTATAAATCATTTACATGGGTACTGCCCCCTTTGCTATGTATTGGCAATGTACAAAGTTTAAAGCAGTGTTTACTATCTCGATAGTTATAAATCATCTAATTGGTGGGCATTTCTTGAGTTGAACGGGTTTTGAATGTGTATATAGAAGGTTGAAAATCTCAGTATAGAGAGGTATATTAGGTTAACTACATCTGCATGTGTTTTGGTTGTGTTTGATTTTTGATTGTTGTGTCTAATAGTTATCTTAGGACGTGTATATGATTATTGAATGATGGCGTTGAATAGAGTTTGGCAAAATGGTAGGTTGGATGGGCTGGGCAACACGTAAAAATGAGTAAATTCTAGTACCGTGAAAACATGTCGGATTAGGGTGAGCCGACCCATGAATGGTTTGTTTCAAATATAACTAAAAAAAATACTACAATCACAGTGATAATCAAATATTTGAAATAATAAAATCGAAAATGTTTTATCATATACTCATGTTAAGCTCACTACATGTGATTCAAGCTTGCTATATATTAGCTAGTTTTATATTCCTACCCACTTTGTAAGGTATATGATTTGTGATGATGAAGGAATTACAGATTGGTGTATGTGTGTATTATGTGTTTGGTGCATCTATATGTACACGTATGATCAGTGCATCACCATTACGGCAAATAAGTATAAGTAGGTTTGCGTAACGAGTGTTTAAGCGTGATAGTAGAATAGGTACACTGATTGAAATATAATTAGAAAAATCATAATATATTTAAGGCAATCTGTTTGTATCATTGGTGTATATGATATGTATAATTAGTGCGTAATTGAATAAGTAGAATAGGTACATTGATTAAAGCATTATATTATAGAATATATGGGCATCTGTTTAGTTTAATTGGTGCATCTGTTTAGTTTAATTGGTGCATCTAATTTGTTTAATTGGTGCATCTATGATGTGTTCAAGAAAGTATACTTATGAGTTATGATCAATAGAATTTGTAGCTGTTGCTAATTGCATATGTAATGGTATCTTTTATCAGGTACTATGACAACCCAGAGCGTGTGAAGGAGCTTGGTGGTATTGACATTGGAAAATATGTTGGTGATGGCATCATTGTGATAGCAGCTAAAGATAAGCAATACAAGGTACTATATCCAGTTAGATTATAAAATGCATTCATATCTGATTATCTGTTTGTTCACAAAAAAAATAACTATCTAATTCAAATGGTAGGATGCTGTGGAGAAGATGATATCTTTTGACGCTATCAATGGTGATCTGACTTAGTTTTTTTCAAGATCTCTATCCTAGTCAACCTTAAAAGAAGAACTTAGTTCTGTAAGTAAGAAACAACATACATAGACATCGACACACAAGCGTACAAGATCACTGTTCACTTCTGTAACCATGATCTCAGCTCAATAATTCTCTAAATTTTTGTGTACTTAGTTTGTTACATAAACAACATACTTGGTCAACCTTAAAAGAGGTACTTAGTTTGAAAATGTACTAACTGCAATAATGTCTCAAATAACTTTGAAAATATGATGGACATGGCTGTTGAAATCCATGGTGATGTTACATCTCTTGTATAATTTCCTATCTTTCTATAGTTTGCTCTATGCGCTTGTTTTGTAAATGTTAAGCAACAGAAAAGTAGCACAATACAAACATTATATGAGTTGATTTTATGTCGTAAAGATGCCACATTATATCAGGTAATTTAGTGCATCCTTTTGAGGACCTTTAGTGCATCCGTTTAAGGTACTTTAGTGCATCCGTTTGTGTTACACCCGTACCCCGACAAGGTACCATTAATGTAAATATTATGTCATGTAAATATGTTAGGGATTATTTATAACTTAAGGTATGGTTAAATGAGAAGTATAGAACTAGAAGGACTATTATTGCCACAAGACCAAAGTTCCAACTAACTCATTCTTAAATAGATAGCTCAAGAAAAATCTGGAAAACTTGTGCTAGTTCCATGTGTGTGTCGACATATAAGAGAGAAATAGGAGGGAAAGCCAAATTTATCATCTTGCCTCAATTGTACATCAAGAAGTGATCAAGGAGCTTTAAGGAAACCTTAATTGTGCTCTTTTCATCAAGAAGCAATTGTAGAGCCTCATCAAGTCCAAGTAGTGAGCTAGTAGGAAATCAAGGTAAGTATATAGGATTAACTTATTAAATGTTATTATGCTAATGTAATGTTATGAAATGTGTTCTTGTTATGGAGCTTGTGAATAAATGTAGCTTGGATCCAATGCTAGTAATGATAATGTTATGTATTTACTTGCTTGACCAAGGTGAGTAAAATGTTATGTTATGCTCCATGGTAATGAAATGATAGTTAAACCTTGTATACTTACTAAGCGTTTTCGCTTACATTTGAAGTTAATGTCATATTTGTAGGTTCTAGCGGCGAAAGTAAAGGTAAGGGATTGGCGTAGTTGTAACTTGGAAGTAAGTAGGAAGGTAACTAGAAGCTAAATTAGAAGACCGGAACTCTTTTGGACCAAGCTCTTTTGAAGTTGGAAGCCCCAAGTGTCCTTTCGTGTTGTGGGTATACTTCTTTCATTATGGTTATTTTGTGTTAGTTCACGGTCTTGAGGTCATGTATGACCTTTGTTTATGTTTGGGTCAAGAGTCGAGTTTGTGTATGTATTATGATGTACATATGGCGTCTAGTTTGAACTTGGATGATTTAAGTACTCATTAAAGGGTGTTTGGCATTAGCATGCTTCTACCCATTTTGGAAAGTAACGGGTCATGTATGTATGAAATGCTCTTGATATGTTAAGTAAATGATTATGGTCAAGTTATTTGCGAAATGGTAGTGGTATAGAGGGCTTGTAGTGTAATGGGTCATTTTGGGAAATTTTGCATAACCCGTCCGATTTTAGAAGTACTATTTTGGTTGGTCAAATGAGTGATATTTTTGCATGAAATAAAACTTTCGGACATACTAAAGAATCCTGGAAAGTTTCGTCAGGTTTCGAGTCCGGGAGGTCGGGTTTCTGAGTGGGGCTGGCAAAACCCCATTTTTGAGACAGTAGGGTCTGTCCAGGATTCTGTGGTGCAGGGTAGATGCGGCGTATCCCTGGTTGAGATACGGCGTATCAGGTGATGCGGCGCATCTCCTCTTGAGATGCGGCGTATCTGGTAAATTTATGTCTAAATAGGTAGATGCGGCGCATCTAATATAATAAATGCGGCGTATCAGAGGTCTAAAGTAATACGGCGTATCATTCTAGATTGATGCGGCGCATTGCCCGATACGGCGTATCCCTAAAAAGGATACGGCGTATCTATGTCTCAGAAAGGTCTTTAGGTTGTGTTGGAGAATTTGTGTGGAATGTCTTGAAGAGTCTTTGAGTATACGTTCTTGCGAGTATGTTTTAATCGTTAAATATTATAGATTATGGTCATTGAATGAAGAAATTGTATGAGTAAATTGTGTTCCATCGTTTCCGCGTCAAAAGTTTTAAATTTTCGGTCAAACCGGTCACGGGGCGTAACAACTTGGTATCAGAGCTTCGGTCTAAGAGATTTAGGACTTCCCTTTAGGATTTCCTAGACTTAGGCCTTGTATAGATGCGGTTAGAGCTAGTGTTTGTTATTTGTGTATTGTTTGGATGGTTTTGAGGACCCATATGTTCAATATTTTCATGACTACGCCTGGCCACCGTAGTGATGAAAATACGGGACATATGTGAAATTGAAATCATTTAGATCATACATGAGTGACAAGCTAGGGTGCTAGAATAAGATAGAAATGTCATTCATGCATTGGCTAAGTATTTATAATTGTGTTTAATGTTGTGAATTGCTAATTTTCAGTAAGGAGAAATGGAAACCCCTCACCCGAAGGAAGTCGCGAAATCTACGGCTTCCAAGCATGCCGAGACTTCGGCAAGTGATCCGGGTAATGCTAGTAAGGATAATGAAAGTTCTTCCTCAAACTCCGGAGGCCCTGATTTTAGAGGCTTCACGGGAGATGAAATGGTGGCCTTAGACAAAATGTTAGCAAAAAGAGTGGGCAAGGCTATTAAAAAGTCAATGACCTTCTATGTTCAACAAACGACGCAAAACCTTAAGGAGCTAATGAAAGAAGAGTTTAAGGAGTTTAAGAAAGAATGTGGTCCGACAAAAGAACCTAAGAATGACAAAGCTACTTACCGGGATTTCACGGCTTGTGATGTGCCACAATTTACCGGTGTTCTTGATCCCATTGTTAGTAATAGATGGATTACGGCGGTGGAAGGTGCTTTTCGTACTAGTGGTTGTAAAGAAAGGAAGAAAGTTATCTATGCTACTAACTTTCTTCGTGATAGTGCTAAGACTTGGTGGGAAGGAAAGATATGTGAGAAAGGTGAGCCTTGGGTAGAAACTTGTACATGGAAAGAATTCAAAGAGTTGTTTAGTGCCGAGTATGCTCCGGCTGAAGAGGTGGACAAAATTCGAGAGAAATTCCAATCTCTTACTCAAACTAACGAGACGGTAAATGAGTTGTGGAGGATGTTTAATGATATGATCCCTTATTGTCCCGAATATCTTGGGAATGACAAGCTTAAGGTTGACAAGTTCCAAACGATGCTCAAGGATGACATTCGTGAAGTTATTTCACCATTCAAATGTACCACGTTGGATGATCTTTTGAGTAGGGCTAGGGTAAGGGAAGCGGATTTACTTAGGAGGAAAGAGAAGGAGGCGAAAGAACCAAAAAGGAAGCTAGAGTTTGCGGATAAGGATGGAAAGAAAGCTAAATTTGATCATGGCAAGAAGAGTGCGGGAAGCAAAACTAAGGTAGCATGTTCTAAGTGTGGCAAGTTTCATCTTGGGGAGTGTAGGCGTAATACGCCGGGTTGTTACAAATGTGGAGCCTTAGATCATCAAAGCAAAGATTGTACCAAACCGATGATAGTATGCTATGGGTGTAATGGGATAGGGCATAGGTTGAGGGATTGCCCGAAAACAAAGGCGATTGAAGCAAAGCCTTTGAGAACCGTCAAGCAAGAGAAAGTGGAGATTCCAAAACCGACAGCTCGAGTTTATCAAATGGGTGTTGAAGAAGCCAAATCGGGGACCGATGTCATCACAGGTATTCATCTTGTAAATTCCATACCCGCTCGGGTTTTGTATGATTCGGGTGCTAGTGTTTCTTTCGTGTCTTATGATTTTAGCAAGCAAATAACTTCCCCACTAGCTAAACTTCCTATACCCCTAGAAGTTGAAATAGCCGATAGTAGGATCGTTGTCGTGTCTAATGTATATCAAGACGTAGAGATAGAAATCGATGAAATTGTCTTTAAGATCGATTTAATTCCCATTATGCTCGGGGAATTTGACATTATTATCGGTATGGATTGGCTTGATAAATATAACGCGGCTATCCTTTGTAGCCAAAAGATCATTAGAGTTGTGAATCCTAGCGGTCGTGAAATGATTATTTATGGGGATAAAAGAAAAGGTGAACTAAAGTTGTGTACCGTGATGAAGGCTAGGAGATATTTATCACGTGGGTGTTATGCCTTTATGGCTCATGTGGTGGATACAAGCTTTGAGAAGAAAAGTATCGATGATGTTCCGGTTGTGAATGAATTTTGTGATGTTTTTTCGGAAGACTTGCCGGGTATTCCACCCGAAAGGCAAGTCGAATTTCGTATTGATCTTGTTCCGGGTGCTACTCCTATTGCTAAAACACCCTATCGTCTAGCTCCGTCCGAAATGAAAGAATTGATGAGTCAACTTCAAGAATTGCTTGACAAGGGTTTCATTCGTCCTAGTAGTTCGCCATGGGGAGCACCAATCTTGTTCGTTAAAAAGAAAGACGGTAGTATGCGGATGTGCATTGACTACCGCGAATTGAATAAAGTCACGGTGAAAAATGTGTATCCGTTACCAAGAATCGATGACCTCTTTGATCAACTTCAAGGTGCGCGGTGGTTTTCCAAGATTGATCTCCGTTCGGGTTATCATCAATTGAAAGTTCGAGAAGAAGACATTCCTAAGACGGCCTTTAGAACCCGATATGGACATTACGAGTTTACGGTTATGCCATTTGGTCTTACGAACGCACCTGCGGTTTTCATGGATCTCATGAACCGTGTATGTAGACCGATGTTGGATAAATTTGTTATAGTGTTCATTGATGATATCCTTATCTACTCTAAGAGCAAAGAAGATCACGAACTTCATCTTCGAGAAATTCTTGAAACATTGAGAAAAGAAAGATTGTATGCTAAATTCTCGAAATGTGAATTTTGGTTGCAAGAAGTTCAGTTCCTTGGTCACGTTATTAATGCCGATGGTATCAAAGTCGATCCTTCAAAGGTAGAAGCTGTAATGAAATGGCATGCACCAAGGAATGTGGGTGAGATTCGAAGTTTTCTTGGTCTTGCGGGATATTATAGGAGGTTTATTCAAGACTTCTCCAAAATTTCATCGTCTTTAACGAAACTTACTAAGAAGAATGCTACCTTCGAGTGGGGTGAAGAACAAGACAAAGCCTTTTGTACTCTACGGAGGAAATTGTGTGAAGCACCGGTTCTAGTATTGCCGGAGGGGACCGAAGATATGGTGGTTTATAGTGACGCGTCTTATTCCGGTCTTGGATGTGTTCTTATGCAAAGGGGGAGAGTAATTGCTTACGCCTCGAGAAAACTAAAGAAGCATGAAGAAAATTATGCGACTCACGATCTTGAGTTTGCGGCTGTGGTTTTCGCTTTAAAACTTTGGAGGCATTACTTGTATGGTGTCAAGTTTGTAATTTACACCGACCATCGAAGCCTTCAATATTTTCTTAATAAGAAAGATCCCAACATGAGGCAACGAAGATGGTTAGACTTGTTAAAGGATTATGATTGCGAAATTCGCTACCATCCGGGTAAAGCGAATGTGGTGGCGGATGCGTTGAGTCGAAAGGATCAAAATGAGGTTACTAAAATTCATTCCTTAAGAATGATTGTCACCACCGACCTTTTTGACAAGATCAAGTTAGCTCAAGAGGAGGCATTGAAAGAATAAAATAGGGAAGGTGAGCGTATCACTTCTTACATTCCGCATCTCGAAGAAGATAGTCGTGGGATTAAGACTCGGTATGGAAGGGTTTACATCCCTTTTCGTAGTGGCATCAAAGAGTTGATTCTAGAGGAAGCACACAAGTCGAAGTATTCCATTCATCCGGGAGCTACAAAGATGTACCGCAATTTGAAGAAGAACTATTGGTGGCCGGGTATGAAAAGAGATTGTGTGAAGTACGTTGAAAAGTGTTTGACTTGTTTGAAGGTCAAAGCCAAGCATCAAAAACCGAGTGGAAAGGTTCAACCTTTGGACATCCCAATTTGGAAGTGGGAAAAGATCACAATGGATTTCATCACAAAATTGCCAAAGACGAAAAAGAAGAACGACACGATTTGGGTTATAGTAGATCGCCAAACCAAGAGTGCTCATTTTATTCCAATCCGAGAAAATATGCCCGTTCACAAGCTAGCCAAGATTTACGTTAATGAGATAGTCGCGCGACATAGAGTGCCCATTTCTATAGTTTCTGATAGAGATGGACGTTTCACATCAAACTTTTGGCAAGAATTCCAAGAAGAGCTAGGCACGAAACTCCACATGAGCACGGCCTTTCATCCTCAAACCGATGGGCAAAGTGAGAGGACGATTCAAACTTTGGAGGATATGTTACGCGCTTGTATGATCGACTTTGGAGGCAATTGGGACGATCACTTACCGTTAGTCGAATTCGCCTATAATAATAGTTACCATGCAAGCATAGATATGCCGCCCTATGAAATGCTTTATGGTAGGAGGTGTAGGACACCCGTGTGTTGGGAAGAAGTAGGAAGGCGAGAATTGGCGAGTACGGATGTAGTGTTAGCTACAACAGAAAAGATAGAGACGATTCGAGCAAGGCTTAAAGCGGCACAAGATAGGTGGAAAAGCTATACCGACAACCGAAGAAAACCAATCGAATTTGAAGTAGGTGATTTGGTTATGCTAAAAGTTTCTCCGTGGAAAGGCGTCCTTAGATTCAAAAACAAAGGAAAACTTAGTCCTCAGTTTATCGGACCTTTCAAAATCTTGAAACGAGTAGGCGAGGTGGCATATGTATTAGAATTGCCCGAAGAAATGAGAGGTATTCACAATACCTTTCATGTATCATACTTAAGGAAATGCTTGGCGGACGAGACGAGTGTGGTCACCCTAGACGACATTGAAGTTGATCCGGATTTACTTTCGCAAGGAGATGAACCGGAGGCTATACTAGGAAGAAAGGTGCGGCAATTGAGAAATAAAGAGATCCCGTTGGTCAAAGTGCAATGGAAGCATCGTAAGGGTACAAGTATTAGATGGGAAACGGAAGCAAAGATGAGGAACAAGTATCCTCATTTATTTCGAGAGTAGAGTTCGGGGACGAACTCTCATTTTAAGGAGGGGAGAATTGTTACACCCGTACCCCGACAAGGTACCATTAATGTAAATATTATGTCATGTAAATATGTTAGGGATTATTTATAACTTAAGGTATGGTTAAATGAGAAGTATAGAACTAGAAGGACTATTATTGCCACAAGACCAAAGTTCCAACTAACTCATTCTTAAATAGATAGCTCAAGAAAAATCTGGAAAACTTGTGCTAGTTCCATGTGTGTGTCGACATATAAGAGAGAAATAGGAGGGAAAGCCAAATTTATCATCTTGCCTCAATTGTACATCAAGAAGTGATCAAGGAGCTTTAAGGAAACCTTAATTGTGCTCTTTTCATCAAGAAGCATTTATAGAGCCTCATCAAGTCCAAGTTGTGAGCTAGTAGGAAATCAAGGTAAGTATATAGGATTAACTTATTAAATGTTATTATGCTAATGTAATGTTATGAAATGTGTTCTTGTTATGGAGCTTGTGAATAAATGTAGCTTGGATCCAATGCTAGTAATGATAATGTTATGTATTTACTTGCTTGACCAAGGTGAGTAAAATGTTATGTTATGCTCCATGGTAATGAAATGATAGTTAAACCTTGTATACTTACTAAGCGTTTTCGCTTACATTTGAAGTTAATGTCATATTTGTAGGTTCTAGCGGCGAAAGTAAAGGTAAGGGATTGGCGTAGTTGTAACTTGGAAGTAAGTAGGAAGGTAACTAGAAGCTAAATTAGAAGACCGGAACTCTTTTGGACCAAGCTCTTTTGAAGTTGGAAGCCCCAAGTGTCCTTTCGTGTTGTGGGTATACTTCTTTCATTATGGTTATTTTGTGTTAGTTCACGGTCTTGAGGTCATGTATGACCTTTGTTTATGTTTGGGTCAAGAGTCGAGTTTGTGTATGTATTATGATGTACATATGGCGTCTAGTTTGAACTTGGATGATTTAAGTACTCATTAAAGGTGTTTGGCATTAGCATGCTTCTACCCATTTTGGAAAGTAACGGGTCATGTATGTATGAAATGCTCTTGATATGTTAAGTAAATGATTATGGTCAAGTTATTTGCGAAATGGTAGTGGTATAGAGGGCTTGTAGTGTAATGGGTCATTTTGGGAAATTTTGCATAACCCGTCCGATTTTAGAAGTACTATTTTGGTTGGTCAAATGAGTGATATTTTTGCATGAAATAAAACTTTCGGACATACTAAAGAATCCTGGAAAGTTTCGTCAGGTTTCGAGTCCGGGAGGTCGGGTTTCTGAGCGGGGCTGGCGAAACCCCATTTTTGAGACAGTAGGGTCTGTCCAGGATTCTGTGATGCAGGGTAGATGCGGCGTATCCCTGGTTAAGATACGGTGTATCAGGTGATGCGGCGCATCTCCTCTTGAGATGCGGCGTATCTGGTAAATTTATGTCTAAATAGGTAGATGTGGCGCATCTAATATAATAAATGCGGCGTATCAGAGGTCTAAAGTAATACGGCGTATCATTCTAGATTGATGCGGCGCATTGCCCGATACGGCGTATCCCTAAAAAGGATACGGCGTATCTATGTCTCAGAAAGGTCTTTCGGTTGTGTTGGAGAATTTGTGTGGAATGTCTTGAAGAGTCTTTGAGTATACGTTCTTGCGAGTATGTTTTAATGGTTAAATATTATAGATTATGGTCATTGAATGAAGAAATTGTGTGAGTAAATTGTGTTCCATCGTTTCCGCGTCAAAAGTTTTAAATTTTCGGTCAAACCGGTCACGGGTCGTAACAGTTTGTACTTTAGTGCCTTCGATGTAATATTAACTCAAAGTTTTTATATTTTCTATATGGCCTAATGGAATAAAACGTCTTGTATTCCCAGGGCCACACTCTTTCAAGGCATCTCAAATCAGATGGTCAAGTGGATTCAATGCAAACGTTGCACAACATAAACGAAGGTATATCTGTTTTGTATCTTGTTATGTCGTCTCAGAAGATTTAATGGATTTTAATAAAAGGTCATTAATATGGTTATCAGATGAGTTTACTGCTTTGTCAATCACTTGCCTTTATGCTGCAACAATAGGAATTCTATATGAATATCGTGCATTAATGTTGTTTTTTTCGACAGCGTTATCACGCATACTTCATGGATGAGATTGAATCGTGGACTGTGATTGCTGCAGGTCAGTTCACTCGAATTTAAATGCTGCTATCTTTTTCTTCCCTGTGATCTGCATAGCCAATACTGTATAATCTGGACCATCTTGCTAGAACTCCAATACATTTTATGGAATATGAACCCATTATAATGTAATCTCTTTTCTATACTATAGCTTTGATATCATCCGTAATTGTTTTTGCCATAAAATATTAGGTTGTGTTAGTGATCTTGATCATGTACAAGTTTTACCTTCCATTGCCAAAACTGCTGCCTTTTAGGAACATAGATATTTGCTAAGCATGCTTGTTTAATAGACAAAGGTCATCGTACGTGTTTAATAGACATAAATTATTAGGTTGTGTTATTGACTTATTGATCTAGATGACTGGCTCATGTATCAGTTTTACCTTCCATTGCCATAACTGCTTTCTCTTAGGAACATAGAAATTTAATAAGTGTACATCTGCAGTACACAAAATTTACATAAAGTATTTCACCATTCTCGTGTAACATTACAAATGTTTGCATGATTATCACATCTGCCTTTTCTCCCTGGGAATCAGTCTTTTGATCTGCATATGACCAAGAACAGTATTTGAAGTTTTAAAATGTGCCTTCATTCCATATACGATGCCACCAGCATTATCCTTTTATGAGATTCTCTACTAAAATAGTTGAGTAGGCTATGCACGTTGCATGATGCATGATTACAGTAGACTTCACACATCAATTCATATTGAGATTGGTGAAGAAAAATATCACATTTAATTGCCTATCCATTTATTCACTAAAATATAGAAGCTGTTTTATGTTAGTCAAATTGTATAGTGACGAGGGTATTCTATCAACAAAATTAAGCACTCTTTTTCGAAATATAACATTTAAACATTTGTTTGTGGAGTTCATGTGTGTCAAAATCATTATACACTTATTCGCGTGGTATAATCACTTCGGTTATGTTACTGTTTGCTATTTGAGCATTATACACTTGGTGCATCCGTTTGAGGTACTTTAGTGCATCCGTTTGAGGACCTTTAGTGCATCCGTTTAAGGTACTTTAGTGCATCCGTTTGTATCATATAGTTATTAGTTGATGTTTTGTTATATTTTGACACTCAGATTTATCAAATTTTGATGTTTTTAGTTGATGTATCTGTGTATTATAGGTCCCAGCATCAGTACGGGTGAGGAGAGAGTCGGCTGCACCAAAGACAAAAACCGAAGCCATCTGTTTCATCAGCATCAGTAGCTTCCCAGCCTGCACTAACTCCAACTGTTCTGAAACAGCCAATAGTAAAACCTCCATCTTCATCGGCAGCGAAACCTGCAAGTGTAGATGATTCATACATGGCATTCTTGGAGGACATGAAAGCTCTTGGTGCTATTGACAACTGATACGACAGTTAGAAGGGAATGGGTACAGGATATAGCATTGTTGGCCTGTGGGGTTAATGGTAGTTTTAGGGAATGGGTACAGGACACTTGAAGTGATGTTTGGTAACAGCAACCCTGTATGTTAAAAAATGTTGTATATTATATTGCATAAATAACCCTTGTTATTTTATCATGATATATGTATAATGCAAATGTATATATTTTTTTCCAGAAATAATTTAGTTAAAGATATAGAATTCCCACTGATTCACTTATCAGTCATGGTATCTTCATATATGTCTTTGTCTACACATTATTGCAACTTTTCTTCTCATTCAATGTAGCCTTCTTAAATCTTTATATATCCACATACAAAGAAAATACTTTATAGCAATTTGTTAACTTATTGAACTAAAGTTTATACAAACAAAACATAAGTCATGATTTGGCTCGGGAGGTATTTTAGTGCATCCGTTTGAGATACCTAGTGCATCCATTTGAGGAACTTTAGTGCATCCATTTGAGGTAATTTAGTGCATCCGTTTGAGTTAATTTAGTGCATCCATTTGATATTTGTTCATTTCAAATGTATTATAATTGGCTGTTGGTATAAACATTTAGCAGATTACCATCATTTTCAGCTAGTATAAAAGCGATAAAATATTTAAAACTCAGGATTTTGCATTTCTAAAGATGATTGCGACAGAAAATAACAATGTACAAAGCAACACACAACAAAGATAACAACAGATGAATCATAACTTTCAAAGCTTTTATTGATTTGATGTATAGAAAATACATATCAAAACGAAAAAAACCACATCAGTGCTTGTGATACATTCACGGGTTTTAAGAGGTGCATATAACCCTTAATATATAATCGCAACTTTACTTTTCTCCAAACTTGTTGATGAGTGACTTGTGGATATGAGGGGTGACGCCACCACCAGCAATAGTTCCTTTAATAAGAGTGTCAAGTTCTTCATCTCCTCTGATAGCAAGCTGTAGATGGCGTGGCGTTATACGCTTCACCTTAAAATCTTTACTTGTACTGACAGCCAATTCCAATCTTTACTTGCATTGACAGCCAATTCCAACACTTCGGCTGTTAGGCACTCTAGTATTGTTGTTGTGTACACTGCAGCAGTTGCTCCAACTCTTCCACTAGCAGAAGCCCTTTTATTCAAAAAATGATGAACACGACCCACAGGAAACTAATTAGAACACTTTAAGTAACAATCAGATAAAGATGAAAAGCTATCAGCAAGATGCATAAAAGCTTTGATATCAAATGTTCAACAA
Source organism: Artemisia tridentata subsp. tridentata (assembly GCA_021014915.2). Taxonomy (NCBI): domain Eukaryota; kingdom Viridiplantae; phylum Streptophyta; class Magnoliopsida; order Asterales; family Asteraceae; genus Artemisia; species Artemisia tridentata. Next base: position 315,861,839 of record CP139506.1, on the reverse strand, counting down.
CGTATTCTTGCAAGGAAAAATACATACTTTTCCAACTAAAATAATTGGATGAACTACGGTCGGGCTTACTGTAATCCAGATCTAAATGGGATGAGGAATAGTGATATATACCAGCCAAATGATAAGAATCAAGTAGAAATAATAAAAGAACATGTTATAAGCTTACAGTTGGAGACATACTTTGAAGATTCCATTGCCTCTTCTGTCGGATTCCATGTCAAAGCGAGGTCCTTAATCTCCATTGACCTATTCCTTTCCATTCTCCTTCCATGTCTCTTGGGTTGCTTTGACATGGTGACTCTTTTATCAACTTGAACATCCGTGACTTCCACTCCAGTAGAATGGTGGCTCCGATGATCCATCGCTGAAGCTATTAGTAAAGGAGAGGTAGACATCACTGGCCTTCCCTTTGGAGAGGACTCTGGACTTTCCACTGGGCTCATTTGGGTAGCCATATCTTGTCGAGAAACATCATAGGTAACATTGTCCTCATCAATCTTTTCATCTGCATATTAGTTTATGAGTTACCACCAAACAACAAATAGATTAAAGGAGATGAAGATAAGCTCTATGACAACAAAATAACGCAGCAATTGGATAAATAATAATCTATCAATGTATACAAAGACCCAACAGCTGTTTCCGAGAGGATAACATAATTCAACCACAAACTGCATAGAGTATACATAACAAAATAGCATAGGAGCCACAAGCATCATACAAATATCACTTGTAATAGCAAGTCTGATCGGGAAGCTATGTGAATATGATACTAGAATGCATTCTATAAACACGGTCAAACAGATCAATAAAGCAAAATTATACCTTCAGAATCAGGATATAGTGACTCGAGAAACAATCGAGACGTAGCCACTCTATACTCATTGTGAGCACGAATAGAGTCTCCATTATCTCCACCACCACCTTGAAAAGTATATCCACTAGGTACTAAAACAACCGTTGTAAGCGGTGACCTGCAAACAAATTATTTTCACTCCCACCTTCAAGCAACGGAAACCCAGGTGAATAACCCAAAAAGTACCCATCTCCAAGAGTCAGCCCCAATGGTCCACTCTTTGACTTAGGCCGTCGCTGAGGTGGCGCCCCTAAATTCTCATTACTAACTCCTCCAGAACCAGACACGGGACTCGTAATCCACCTCTCTGCATCATCCCATTTGGAAGGCAAAGTCCTCCCATAATTAAACGGCATCAATACATTAACACTAGTACGCCTTAGTTTACAATTATTATTCGACAAGCTTTATTAGAGGTCACTAATCCATGCTAGCAAAAGCTATATATGAGGAATAGTTATATATACCAGCCAACTAATTTTCTGTTCTAGATTTTGCCATCTCATGCTAAAATATGAGTCACTCTAACACATAGTTAATCATACCAATGTTTTGTAGTTGATACTAGATATATACATCGATCATGGATCAATATAGTGTCCTTAAGTAGAAAGTATGCAAAAGTTTGCTGATGAAGTTTATCTGATTGTTACTTAAAGTGTTCCAATTATTCAATGGCTTTGCTTCACTCCATTTATGAATAGCTTATTATCCTACTATAAGTCAATACATTATTAACAGATCATACCATATATTTATTTTAGATCTACAGTCACACTTATTATTGACCTATATATCATGAGGTACACAAAGTTTGTGTTTACGCGGACGTGCAATTAAATGCAATCACAATGTAAAATTAGTGCATCAAAGCTATAAAATTTCGTTGAGACATTTTATCAAACACCTTGTGTGCTGCCTTCTTAAACATGATCTCTATGTATTTTTGCTCAACTTTTTTTCAGATTTAGAAGTAAATTCTCGAATATAACATATTTAGACCAACAATAACAAAAAAGAAACAAACAAATTAATCAACGGTAATAGTACAAAATCAATTAAAAAAACATACTTTCAAACTTGAATGATGAATCTGATTACATATTGGGTGCGGAATGGTGGAAAACGATGGTGAACGGTGGGGAATGGTAGTTAACGATGAGGAATGATGGTGAACGACGGAGAATACTATTGAACGATGGGGAACGGTTGTGAAGGCTGGTGGATGTGAACGGTGGTGGAACTGAAAGGCATTATTAGAGAAAGAAGAAAAAGAGGAGAAGGAAAAAATGAAAAAAATTAGACATTATATATCAAAGCACGAATTTACAAAATTGATGAAGCGAAAAGTGTACCGCTTTTAGGGGTCATTTAAGCCTTAAATCGTATTTATTTGATCAAATATTGCCCTAAATCGTTCCTTTTGTCATTTTAGGTACTTTGGAGAAGAAATCTGGAAAAGGAAGCATTTTGGACGTTTTTTGAGCATAAAAGTGAAGAAAACGACTAAGTCTCAAAATCGGCTGGAAAAGTACCTTTGACGGCGTCAGGGACTGTTCCTGACGGCGTCATGGCTTGGCAAAAGAGGTGGATATGAAAAATACACGAGACGCGCCAGAGAGTTTTGCAATGGAAAGTCTGACGGCGTCACCCTTTAAGGTGATCAAGGCCATCACGGTTTAACTTAAAGAGAGACGGCGTCAAGCCCATTTCTGACGGCGTCAACCTTTGATAAGCCAGAGCGGATTTTGGAGCACTAAAGAGGGACGGCGTCAAGAAGGCCATCCGGGAACCCTAGACACGGCGAGGTGACGGCGTCAAGATCTACAACGTGACGCCGTCAGCCACTAAGTTCTATATATAGTTTTGCAATTTTTTGTCATTAGTGTGCAACTTTGTGAGGAGAAACCCTAAGACGAATTTTCTGCCATTTTTAAGGGTTTTATACCCTTGGATCTCCCATGTTTAATTGAAGATAAGTAATCAATTAATCATTCAATATGTCTATGTGTTGTTTGATTATATCTTGTTCTTGTCTTTTAATTAACATGCTAGGCTAGATTTATCGTGTGTTTGCTTAGATCTAATGAAACCTAACTATTGATTATTGGTTGTTGGTGTGTTATTAATTGTATTGGATGATTGTTTATCGATGTTAGGCTTAAGAAAACTGGCTAACTTCCTATACGGTAACTTGCTTGAACGTCTTAAGAAACATGAACCAATGCGTACTAGGTTTTTATGGTTGTATTTAATGCATGAGCGAATTCTAGTGATCCCATGTTAGGAGCTTCTTAGCCGGCTCGACATAGGAGTGAAGTAGGAGCTTGTAGAGTTGGGGAAGTACGTACGCCACCCCACGATTGGTATTAAGGAATACACCCGTCATCCACGCAATTAATACACACTAATCAACCGGTAAAAGATAGTTAGGGAGTAAGGAAATCTAAGTAAACACATTTCTCTCCACATAAGTTTCACAACCTTTTCATTTTCATTTATTTTATTTTATTTGCATTTGTAGTTATTTGGGTTAGTTGACTAGCAACTAATTCCGCCCACTCCTTCACACCCGAGATTTTACTTGCTTTCATAAAAATATAAAAATACAAAAAGAATCTTCCCTCACCCTTAGACCTATTAGAGTAGTTTTTCAATCCTAACGACACTATTCCCCTAGAGAACGATCAATCCCCCGGTACTTGCCACTTCACTATACTACATCGGTCAGGTACACTGCCTGGTGGGGATTGCAAGCTTCTCGAGATCCCTCGAGAGGTAAAACCTGCTGTAAGGTTGCAAAACCACGCATCAAGTTTTTGGCGCCGTTGCCGGGGAATAGTTATTGTTTAGGTTGAATTTTTATTTTATTAGGTCTACTCACTAGATTCCTTTCTAGTGAGATTTTTATTTTCTTTTTCTAGGTTTTCTTTAGTCTATCTTTTTTTTTTCTTCGTTTCTTTGTTCGTAACCATTACCATCCGACATCATGGAAGGTGGTAATATCCTTGATCCCAACAACCCACCGCCACAACAACACCCACCTCCTAGAGCCCGTACCTTAGGAGACTACTCCCGTCCTAGCCACCATGGCTATCGAAACACCATTGAGCTCACTCAAGGAGCCAATGTCACTCCCTTGCGATCCGACACCATCCGGTTGGTGCAAAGCGGATGCGCATTCCATGGACTTCGTTCTGAAGATCCTAATCAACATCTCAAGGACTTTCTCAAAATCGTTGATTCCATAGACCTTGATGTTGCCACTCGAGAGACGACCCGACTGCGTCTCTTTCAATTCTCTCTGCGGGACCAAGCTAGTCAATGGCTAGAGCGTCTACCCGCAGGATCCATTACCTCTTGGGATGATCTCACCACTCGTTTCCTCGCTCAGTTTTTCCCACCAGGAAGAACTACCAAGCTAAGGAATGATATCTTGATATTCCAACAACGTCAAGGTGAAACCCTCTACGAGGCATGGACTCGATTCAAGGACTTACTCCAAAAAGTCCCTCACCATGGCATAGAACTTTGGCTCCAAGTCCAAATCTTCTATGACCATATCAATCTCTCCACGAGGCAAACCATTGACCAATCGGCCGGTGGTAAGCTACGTGATCTAAGTGCGGAACAATCATGGGCTCTCCTAGAAGATCTTGCTCTTTATGACAACGAAAGTTGGAGTGATCCCCGTGATTTGAATAAAACGGTCAAGGCAATATCTTTGCCTTCGAACAATTCAAGCACTTCCGACCGTAGGATCATAGAACTTGAAGATCAAGTCAAGTTTCTTATGAAATCCTACGAGGCTCGTAAACCTTCAAGCCAAGTGAACAAAATCACTTCTTCATGTGAATTATGTAGTGGTCCCCACGACACTCGTGATTGCATGGAACTCCCCGAACAAGCTTTTGCGGACTGCGCATCCTCGCGTACCGACGGAGCGGGAGACAAGTGGTACACTTTCAAACCCGAGCCAAACCCCTACGGTGATTCATACAACCCCTCATGGAAAAATCACCCAAACCTTAGGTGGAAACAAAACCAAAACGCACAACAAACCAATTCTTCCAACCCACCTAATCATTTCCAATCAAGCGGTTCCAACTCGAACCGTACTTTCAACAACAATCCTTCCAGCAATGGTAGTACCAATAACTTTGAAGGATTGATGTCTCAATTTATGGCATCTCAAGAAGCTCGTTTGGCCAAGTTTGAAGCCGATTTCAAACAAAAACAAAGCGAGATGACCAATAAGATTGACACTTTGTTGAAAGCCCTCAATGACCGAGAAATGGGAGCACTCCCTAGCAACACAGTCAAGAACCCGAAACTAAACATCAATGCCATCTCGTCAGTTTCGTCTCCTAGTTATTGTCCACAATATTATTCGGTCAATTCCATGAGCACGTGTTTCAAACAAACCCAAGTCGTTCCAAATGACCAAGAAGTTATGATATCCAAATTGGTCAACAACATAGTTGAAACACCTCCCACTCAAAACCTTGACAATGAATTCAAGGAGCTCCACCTTGAAAGTCCGGTTATTGATGTGTTGGATGAGAAGAAGCTCAAGTTAGGCGAAAAAGGGACCGCCTTTGTTCAAAACAAGCTACCTAAGAAGTTAGATGATCCGGGCTTATTTGTTCTACCTTGCAAGATCGGTAATTCGGAGGCTTATGACACATTAGCCGATCTTGGATCAAGCCTTAACCTACTTCCGTTACCTCTCTACACCTCTCTAAAACTAGGAAAACTTGAAGAAACCGAGGTGATAATAGGCTTAGCGGATGGGAGTGTTGCTTACCCGGTTGGAGTAGTCAAGGACGTGTTAGTACACATAGGAAAACTAACCATTTTAGCCGATTTCCACGTCCTTGACATGGTTAGCGACCCTACATGCCCCTTGTTGATAGGTAGAGGATTTTTAGCGACCGCTAGTGCTATGATTGATTGTAAGGAATCTAAGATAGCGGTAGGGGAAGGTGATACTTGGTCAGTCTATGATGTGAAGAAACATGCTTGTGATACTAGTGATGAACCGACACCCCATTGGTTAGAGTTAAATAGGAGACCATCTAGATATGGACCTTGGATCGATAGAGACTTCATAGGACCCCAACACCCTTTTTACCTAGAAGAGGACTTTGTGAACCGAACACATGCGGTAGAACAACTCTTGGCTAGGGACACCGAATTGGATCCATTTGAAGACCCTCTAGTTTTTAGGAAGATGATTGAGTTCCTAGGAGTTTTGCCAATTAACCTAGGGATGAATAAGTGGACTTGTGAGGACGATGATCATAAGTGGGATTGGGACAAACCACCCAAAGATGGAGATGGGTCATGGCATATTAAGATGACATTGTATGACCCGGATGGAGAGAAGTTTGAAAAGATATATTGTACTAAGCGGACCAATAGGAAACTTCAATCCAAGCTTAACCCTAAAGATGTCCTCGATGACGAGCTCACTTACATAGGGTAGAAGGACTTTGAGTCTAGCTACAAGACTCGTTAATAAAGAAAAGCGCTTCTTGGGAGGCAACCCAAGCTTTATTTGCTTTGTGTGTTTATTTGTTTGTTTGTTTGATTTTATTTGCTTCCGTATGTGTGTTTAATTTTTATTATTATTGATTCATGTTCAAAACTAAATTGTGAAAATGCTTTATCTTGTTTTTAACTTCGTCTTAACTACATATAAAGGTATTTTGCAAAAGATAAGTGTAAGGGAAATCCAAATCGGTTTATTAGAACACAAATGAACATGAATCGTAATAATATTAAATTAACATACATATTAGTTATTGTTTGAGTCAAATGCTTGTATCGAGTCGTAATGATGTTTTGCAGGAATTCCAGGAAGTAAGGTATAGGTTTTTCCAGAAATTTTCCGGAAACTTAACATGAGAATTCTGTCAGATCATTTCTGACGGCGTCAGGATTTACAACCTGACGGCGTCAGGTTTTAATTTTCTGAAATTTTTGAAAGTTTTGTTTTCATAAAAAGTTTTTATTAAATCTATAACTTATAAACTCCAGGAATTTGCAAAATTATCATTCCACAAGCATTATATCCTTATATAGAATTTATCCCGCCGATGTTATGCAGGTTTTCGTGTTTGTTTTCTCAGGTTTAACAGGTTATTTTGGACAAGGAGATGTATGTGGAATCAAGCTTTTGGCGATGCATTAAGTCTTGGAGCTTCTACATTCTCTTGGAAGAAGATCTAACCATGTTGCCACATTATCCACCGAGCGAATCAGGGGAGTATTTGATTTCATTCTTTTACCTTATTACTTTTACATCTTGTTATTTGAACATTGGGGACAATGTTCATCTTAAGTGTAAGGGGGGGGGTAAAATACGATACTTTAGAGAATACAAGTGCACTTGATTTTTGTTTGTTTAATGGTAGATGTGTAATAAAACTGAGAGAAATACCTGTTAGGGCAATTTTAGTGCCAAATTTAAAATTTTTTACAACATTTAGGAGTAAAACTTTGATCTTAATGAGCGTCTCACGGATAGGAGTTATATGACTAGCACAAAAACCGTACCACTAAAAATTTTTCCACCCCCAAATATGTGAGGTTCGCCCCTAGAATTGGTAGGAAAAGCATTTATGCTATGATGTGTGTACCGGTAGCACTTAGATTCTAGAACTTGCATTAGGACCATTCCGAGGCCACAAGTGAGACTACATTCGTGTAGTTAGATTTACTACATGATAAGAGGCATTAGGATTAACCCATTGTTTTACACCTGTGTTTTTATTATAATTACATTGGCTACATTGGTCAAGTAATTCTCCCACACCCTTTGCGTTGTACTCATTTTTAGTACACGATACCCCTAGTACACCCCTCAGAGCCTATCTTTTTGTTTCGACCTTTAAGCATTTTACTTAAAGGAAGAATTTGTTTACACCCCACTTAAATGTACACCCAAATCGCCTTAGCCTACCTTGTATGCACTCATTTTTAGTGCATTATTGTGACAACATTTGTTTAAACCCTTAGTTAATTATCTAATTGATTACATGGTTGCTAAGTCGAGTCATATCCGTGTACATATTGTTTTGGGACGATTGGGACTCATGGGTAAAGTACTAGTGTAACGGAGTAATGGGGAAGAACATCATTTATTACCCCCATATGTGCTAAATATTTTAAAAAGTACTCCAAGTGTTTCGATTATCTTAATTCGAGTCATTAGAATAGTTATTTGTAAAGTTATGTAAAAGTTCAAGTGTAAGGGGAATGCAACGCCCCTATGATGTATTATTTTGGATGGTAGGGCAAGAGTGTATGAAAAAAAAAAAAAAAAAAAAAAAAAAAAAAAAAAATCGAAAAAATCAAGAAAAATACAAAAAAAATGAGAAAAAGAAAAATAGAAAAAACATACGGACTACCATCCCGTTTCATTTTATGTTTGTGTTATTTTGTTTTTAGCTTAAGTCGAGTCTAGTCTTGGCTTAGCAACGCCATATTGTGCATGTAATTAATCAAGATCTTTAACTCGCCACCAGTAAAATATCCCTTATCCAACAAATCCGTGTTTATCATATCCCTACACCTCACGTTATCACCCATGTAAAAGCCCTTTTTGATAGTTTATCTTAGGTGCTTACGCCTAGTGGAGAAGGTTTTCGATCCTTTCCCAAGCCTATGGTAATCTATTTGCTATGACAGGTAGTGAGAGATATTATCCGTTTTCATTTATGAGATTCATTTTGATGACACCTGAGAGATGTGAGTATCTAAACACTAATTGTGAGGTGCTAGTTTGTAATCTCCGTGCTTATTATGATTAAAGTGGAACGACTATTTGTTGTAATTACTTTTATATTAGCATTAAATGACCCCTAACTTGTATTTTGATTAGAATAAAAGCGCATTTGCTTGAGGAAAAGCAAATCTCAAGTGTAAGGGTATTTGATGAAGCGAAAAGTGTACCGCTTTTAGGGGCTCATTTAAGCCTTAAATCGTATTTATTTGATCAAATATTGCCCTAAATTGTTCCTTTTGTCATTTTAGGTACTTTGGAGAAGAAATCTGGAAAAGGAAGCATTTTGGACGTTTTTGGAGCATAAAAGTGAAGAAAACGACTAAGTCTCAAAATCGGCTGGAAAAGTACCTTTGACGGCGTCAGGGATTGTTCCTGAAAGCGTCATGGCTTGGCAAAAGAGGTGGATATGAAAAATACACGAGACGCGCCAGAGAGTTTTGCAATGGAAAGTCTGACGGCGTCACCCTTTAAGGTGATCAAGGCCATCACGGTTTAACTTAAAGAGAGACGGCGTCAAGCCCATTTCTGACGGCGTCAACCTTTGATAAGCCAGAACGGATTTTGGAGCACTAAAGAGGGACGGCGTCAAGAAGGCCATCCGGGAACCCTAGACACGGCGAGGTGACGGCGTCAAGATCCACAACGTGACGCCGTCAGCCACTAAGTTCTATATATAGTTTTGCAATTTTTTGTCATTAGTGTGCAACTTTGTGAGGAGAAACCCTAAGACGAATTTTCTGCCATTTTTAAGGGTTTTATACCCTTGGATCTCTCATGTTTAATTGAAGATAAGTAATCAATTAATCATTCAATATGTCTATGTGTTGTTTGATTATATCTTGTTCTTGTCTTTTAATTAACATGCTAGGCTAGATTTATCGTGTGTTTGCTTAGATCTAATGAAACCTAACTATTGATTATTGGTTGTTGGTGTGTTATTAATTGTATTGGATGATTGTTTATCGATGTTAGGCTTAAGAAAACTGGCTAACTTCCTATACGGTAACTTGCTTGAACGTCTTAAGAAACATGAACCAATGCGTACTAGGTTTTTATGGTTGTATTTAATGCATGAGCGAATTCTAGTGATCCCATGTTAGGAGCTTCTTAGCCGGCTCGACATAGGAGTGAAGTAGGAGCTTGTAGAGTTGGGGAAGTACGTACGCCACCCCACGATTGGTATTAAGGAATACACCCGTCATCCACGCAATTAATACACACTAATCAACCGGTAAAAGATAGTTAGGGAGTAAGGAAATCTAAGTAAACACATTTCTCTCCACATAAGTTTCACAACCTTTTCATTTTCAGTTATTTTATTTTATTTGCATTTGTAGTTATTTGGGTTAGTTGACTAGCAACTAATTCCGCCCACTCCTTCAAACCCGAGATTTTACTTGCTTTCATAAAAACATAAAAATACAAAAAGAATCTTCCCTCACCCTTAGACCTATTAGAGTAGTTTTTCAATCCTAACGACACTATTCCCCTAGAGAACGATCAATCCCCCGGTACTTGCCACTTCACTATACTACATCAGTCAGGTACACTGCCTGGTGGGGATTGCAAGCTTCTCGAGATCCCTCGAGAGGTAAAACCTGCTGTAAGGTTGCAAAACCACGCATCAAAAACCTTCCCTTAAAGAATGAAGAAAGATACAATAAGGTCCTTGTAGTTTGGTGTGAAAAAAGGGAGGGGAAGGAGATGGTGATTTGTACACTTTTCTCACTTTTCTACCAAAGTGAATTTTTTTATAGAACCAATATATATATATATATATATATATATATATATATATATATATATATATATATATATATATATATATATATATATATATATATGTCGTTAATGGTGAAAATTCATGTTTTTCCATTATAATGTTTTCACGTCGTATATACATATATACATATCGTTTAAAAGTTAAGTGTTTGAAACCGAGTGTATCGCAAATGTTCTTGTTTTAAAACAAAACTCATGTCGTGTTTAACTTTTATCCGTAAGACATGTATAAATTATCAAGACTTATATGGTTAGGACAAGTTATATATATATATATATATATATATATATATATATATATATATATATATATATATTTCTTCTCGTCGAGTTCCTTTATTATGTAGTCGACATGTATATTTTTAAATGACCCCTAGATTAATAACATCATTAAGTTACAATAGATGCTACAGGTTACAATAGATGCTACATGTGTGTCGAGGAGGGGGGAGGGGCTGCGGCCCACTCAAAACAGTGAACCAGGCTTGAGGTTATTGGGCTTTTGGTGTAAATGGCCAGCGGCCTATTAAGGGACAAGGAGGAAATCCAAAAGTGACAACCCAAGTTAAAGCAATTGGGCTTCGGCCCATGTACTAAAATATCCAGACTTTTGTTTGTGAATACAAGTCCAACTCATTTTTGGTTCTTCTTTTCCTTCGCTGGGAATACAACATCAGTACACAAAGATGGTTTTCGACTAGCATTGAAATGTTTATATTGTTCATAACTAGAGTAATTTTAGCGAGTGTCAACGGGTTGAGAACGAGACTTCGACCAAAGTTTATGTTACGAGAGTGGCTAGTGTTGTGGTCTCGTTGTAAACAAACGAACCAAGCACCCAAAAGGGTGTTGCCAACGACACATAATGTGGCCTCAAACACGAGTGTTAACCAACTTTAGAGAAGCTTTCGCGACTGTGACACACTCCTAGTCTTTGACATAACATTCCCGCCTAAAACCACCAACTCAAGGTAGTTTAAATTTTGGACTTACAAGCATAACATAAGGTGAGATAGGATTTTTGGAGTGCTTCCGTAGCTTGTACATCATTGCTAGACCTCGAGTGTCTAGGTGGTCCTTGAATGGAGTACTACTCGACCCAACCACCAGCACCATTACAACCATGAACATAAGAAAGCATAAAACGGAGAGGATATATGATCTAGGAACTTCACTATACTCGATCACAACTCATTTTGAAAGTTAAATTTCTTTTAAGACATAAACACAAACACATCGCGTGCATATTTTAAAGACTATGATTCGACTAGTATAACTCTTGACTAAAACAACAACATTCGAGCAAATCAAATCATCACAGTAGCATGTTTGGGAAAAGCTCAAACCAATCCAAAGTCTAACACTAGTTTTAGCAAATTAGTCACCACCTAACCTAACGATTTAACTCGATCACAAGATGAACAATTCGACACAGCCAACAACATCATGATTTTGAGCCAACAACTAGTTTCTAAATAATGTTACTAGTTTCAAAAGCCATTTTAAACCACACCACAACCAAAAATGAATCGACATGTATAATGATAATCCAAAAATGCATAAAATCACAAGAAGAATAACAATTCGAGTGGGTCTTAATAGGAAACAAAATCACCAGATTTAAATACCATTCGATAGTTTCAAAAGAAAACAAGAATTACAAGATTGAGTTTAAACCTTACAAAGGACTGATGTTAGATCGATTTCAGGGGTCACCCAAGAAAGCCCACTCGATTCCAAGCTAGCCACACCCTTCCTTCTCCCCTTGATTCACTCGACTGAGATATTGTTTAAGGTGAGTTTGATGTTCTTGGTGTGACTTTGCTTCTCCTGGAAATTGAGATTCTTAAGGGGCAATCCATGGCAAACTCTTGACTCACTTTCGATCTAACAAAGATAAGGTTTTACCATTTTTGGTTATCTCCCCTTTCTATGCCTCGAATTCGATAATATTCGATCCATGAGGAGCGGGTTTGAGTCTCGATGAAGCTTGGGAAGGCAAGAAAGGTGCTACAGGGTATATATTGATGGTGATGGAAGATAGGGATTATGGCAGAAGAATATTGTTTGCATGTGGTGAATATCGAATAGGAGAAGAAGAACAGTGGAAAAGGAGAAGTAGGTATCACATGTGTTGACCGAAAAAAAAGAGTGGTTATTTATTTGTTTTAAGTTTTATAGTGTATTGTGTATACCTCGTGTTCCGTTTAGTTGAGGTTAAATTGTGGTAACTCGGTTTCACGTAAACGTGAAAAATGTAATTCTGGAGTCGTTTTTATAAAATTGACATCAAGTAAAATTTATTGATCTCCGAAAATGAATTAAAATTTGAACCATTACTAATGTGGTGTCGGTACGCGTGTAGTATCGTTCTCTCAATTCATGCAGTTTAGTTATAAGTTATACGCAAGAGAAATATATAACTTCTAAAATAAATTATTTTGAGTTTCAAATGTTGAGTAAAGACCTGGAAAATTCGCGGTTGCTACATAACACTCAGCATGCATTATGTGCAACTGTGCATCACATGCCCAACCTTATACAATTACTAGAAGTCAGGAGCATATAGTTTCATACAAGAACAACAGTCACGAAGTATGAAATTCCAAAGCCCTAGGATGCGGAAAATATTCTTAAAATCTAATATAGGTCTCACTACTATGTAGCATGTACAGTCTGCAAGTAGCAAGCTACCCTAATACACGTAAAATAGAAAAGAGACATCCCCTGCTCGTGGGTTAATACAACAGCAAAACCCCCTCATCAACCTAACTCCTAAGACACAGATGCAATACTTAAAAAAATGTAGAAATCACGAGTAAGCATTTCTAGATATGCAGTGCGTAATTTGCTTATACACATTCATGTACCTAAAATGACTCACTATAATTCCTAAAAAACACGCCTCAACTCTTAACATTCTCCACATAATTTTCAACTACTTAAGGAGGGAACGTAATAAAAGGAATCTATAACTTTTGTGTGATTACACTAAAAACGGGCAAACGGAGAGGGATCCCAATTCAAGCTACCAGGGGAAGGTCGATTCAATTTTGGGTCTGATGTACACGGCCTAACCTGTATTCCCATGTCATCCCAAGCTTTTTAACCAGTTTGAACCCTAGTCTCTTTTAATACTTTTAGGACGCCTTACACTCAATAATGCTGTGTAAGCCAGTGGTGAAACCAATCAAGGGGTGTGTTTGTTTTAACTATCTGAGAGGCTTATGAGTTTTTTAAGAACTGATAAGCTCATAAGCTCATTATTAATAACTTATAAGCTAAAGTGATTCACATGACCAAATATTTTTGAAGTATTTCTATCTTATAGCACTAAAGTGATTCACATTACCATAGTTGTGTATGGCGAACTAATCAAACTCAAACCTTAACAGTATCCTAGAAAAAGATAAGCAAAGTTATAAGAATGGAACAACTTAAACTCAAAATCTTTAAACGCGCAACTTCATCCCATTTACCAAGATTCATTCATATTACTATTTTGCTGAATCATTTACATCTAAACTCAAACAAAATGTCTCTAATACTACTATTTTGCTAAAGCTATATGGTGGGCTACTATACATCCTCGGAGTAGAGGTTACTCTAATGTCGTTTTTGAATCAGATTCTCTATCTTTGATCAACGTTGTTAAAAAACAATGACTTGTTTATATACCCATACACTCCGCCACCTATCCATTTTGACATCTATGATGACTCAGGACACAATTGCTATATTGATAAGGATCTAAGGCTAAATAAAGGAACTGAAATTTCAGAACTTACATTTGTTTGGGAGTGGAGTCTAGATAAACGAGTTATCTCTTCCATCATGAATTTTAATTGGCCCTTGATATTTTTATTCTGCTTTTGAAGTCGGCGTTGTTTTTTATTCACAACCTTCATATTCTCTTCTAAAGCCTTTGATCTTTCCTTTTCTGACTCTAAGTCCAATCTCAACTTTTCATTGCCCAAAAGATTCCTTGTAGATGCAGAACGCCCTTTAATATGTCCAGGAATATGATTTAGTTGTTTCAAACATATCTCTGCTGGTGTTAAAGTAGAGTTGGCTTCTTCAATTCGTAATTCATTTAGCATCAAAAAAAAGTTGGTATATCAACAACTTATGTATTAATTATGTAATTTTAAATGTTAGGTAGGAAGTAGTAGAAATTACCAGAGTTTTTTCGGCCTTCTCATTGACCATTTTCTTTGTTTTTTCAGAAAAAATGTGCAATTTCAAACTGTCCAATTGCTGTTACGTGTTCCCCTTTTCTCTTTTTCTGTTTCATACATATATCATAATACAATTCCAAAAAGACAAAATAAGAAATAGATATATTAATTATTCATAAAATTAACTCACCGTATCAACTCTTCTCGCAGTCAAAAGGGTGCCAACTGCGGGTGGAATTTGGTTGAAAGATCTATTTTTCTTGTTTCTAGCACTTATCTTCTGTGAAGTTAAAAGTTTAGACAACATTATAATTTGAAATACGTATTCTTTATCAACAAAATGTTACGTACTTAGAAAAAGAAAAAAAAAAGTGAGCTTATAACCTGAAATTCTTCGCTTGCAAACCTCTCACACAAATTTACCCAATCACTGGTTTGCACACCATCTGGGGGATGCATCATTGCCTCCTCTTTACTTGGATATTTTTTGAAATGAAGGTGCAATTTGTGCTGTTTGTTCTTATGTTGACTCGCTAGTTGTTTTTGCATAGCATATTCCATCATGTCACACGTTTCATCATAGTTCGAATTTTCCTAGATGTACAAAAAATATTAGCAACTTTATGAGTTTATATACATATGCGGATTCTTTACTATCGCACACATCTATAGATATCCAACAGATTAAATTAATAAAATAGGCTACATGTATATATCCGACTTATTTGTGAGCATTTTAAAAATAACACTTACAACACATTTGGTGATTATATCCCTCTTCAATGAATCAGGTTGTTTCTTCCATGTTGTACCATCTACTTTGGCGAACTTTCTCATTACACATCCTCCTTTGGTAATAAAATGTTGAGCGTCTTCCCCAACAATCTTTCCTGAACATTCATCAACATCAAACACCAAATTCTTCTTCTTGGAGCGGCTCTTTCTGGTTTCACCTAAAGCTCTAGACTCTTTCTGAGTGATGGTCACGCCTAAACATAATATTCCACGAAAAAAATCTATTTGGTTATGATAACGCTCAAATTGTGCATGTTTTTAGTAGCGTTATTCGTACTTTTATATATGTTATTTGGTTATATTTATACGCTTTTGTTACTAAATCGCACCAAAGTATGTTTGCAAAGTGTATGTAGCCAAAAACAGGAAAAAGGAAGAAAAAGATTTAAAAAAATGAGGAAGAAGGAAATATTTATGATGGTACAAAGATTCTTGTGTCAAGTTCCACACCAAATAGGCATTTCAAAGAATAAAGGTCCAAGTATTCAAGTTGACAAGCTTCAAGATAAAGAAAAGATCAAGTTTGGATGAAGAACCATGAGCCACGAACAAGATACAAGCCAAATGACAAAAGTCCAAAAAAGAGTAAACAGCAACACTCCATCCGATCGGATGCAGCCCGTAACCGAATCGGATGGAGGTAATTTCTGTAGACCAACCAATCGGTTGGATGCAATACTGATCGGTTGGATGTCGTCTGATTTGCCAAACTTCATCATTAAGGATACTATCCTGATGTGCACGATTCTAAAGCCTTCTATTGAGCATTCTAGACTATTTTAATTTACTTGGAGGCCAAGATAAAGCATTAAAGACCCTAAGCTTTGAGAGTAGTATAAATAGAGCCATTTGAGACACCAATTGATGTACCATTCATATGCTTTTTCATATTATCATCAACCACTCATTAAAATACTCTCTCATCCAAATTCATCCTTAGAAGTCCAGGACGCTTTGGAGGTTCAAGAAGTCAACATTTGGAGGTCAAAACATCAAGAAGTCAACACCAATACTTTGGGTATCATTACCTTATCATTTGTAATCTATTTCTAATCATTGTAAGACTTTCAATTATGATTTCTAATGTTCAACGTTCTGAGTTTATGTTTGCTATGAGTGGCTAGTGCCTTTGAGCACTTACTTAGATGATGTGTATTGCTTATTGATTTGCGTATGATTGTGATAACATGTTTTAGTTCAATTTCAAGTTGATTCTAAGATCCAATTGTGATTAATTTTTATAGTGACCTTTGTTAATCAAGTTTGACTAGTTGTTAATAATTCTAAAGGTCGAAAGATTTATTGTTATTCAACTAGTTATAATCATTTGTCTATGAATGATTGTTTTTACTCATTATTCTTGATTAAACAAAGAAACTTAATTGTGGTTGTAATAAGAATGCTTTTGTCTATCAAATTGGATTGATTGGAAACCACTCTAAAGGTCGAAAGATTAGTTGTTTGCAATCAATTATGACCTTTTGTCTATGATCGGTTACCTTTTGCATTGACCATTTCATAAGAGTATTTGATAAAACAAAGGACTATTTTTGTGTTTAAGTTTACACCAAACTTATGAAGCTTGAATTGATCTTGAATTGATTGGTTAAACGTAATGCTTTTTTTTATGAACTAAAATCTTGACGTAGGTTTAACTTGTTGAAACAATTGATTAGTTCACCAAACTAATTATCATAACCAACATGTTGTTAAAAGTTATCACAATCATGCTTATCAAAGAGTAGTATATTAGTCTAAGCAAGTGTAGTTTTAATCATTTGAATTATTGTATTTTCATAATTGCTTGTTTAAGAAATTTACTTTTAGTAGCTTACAATTCGATTCACTCACAAATCCCTGCGAACGATCCCGACTTACCATCATAATCTTGTTGTAACAGACGAGTTCACTTGCTCGTATGTGTTATTTCTAGATTCGGTAATTCGACTTTTATAAATTTAAAACTTGTACACACGCGTAACTCATCAGGTTAATACAATATCACACAATAACTACATTCTATCTTTATTTTAAAAACATACTGTGTGAAGTTGAACCAATGTTTTCTTCATGTTCATCATCACTCGTGTCTGTCTCAGTTTCCGCATAATCGATTTCATGAGTGTCTTCCTGCTTATCTTCCTCCCCTTGGTTTATAACTATTACAAGATTTTGACAAGAGAAAGAATTCCTATTTTCTTCATTTTCCAACCAATTATATTTTGTATATCTCTTTTGAATTGGTTGATGATGTGGAGGATCACTTCTGGTAAAAGACTTCTAAAGATCAGACCTCTTGAAAATGCCATTAGGCGCACGAGTACTTGGCCCACCAGGTTCATGAATACATGACCTACCTGGCCCATGACTAATTATCCCACCAGGCTCACGAGTACTTGCAATACCAGGCCAACGAGTAGTTAGACTACCAGGTCCACGAGTACCTGGACCACCAGCCTCACGAACACTTGGATCATTAGGCTCACGAGTGATTGGCCCACCAGGTTCACGTATACATGGCCCACCAGGCTCATGAGTACTTCCACCATCAGGCCAACGGGTACTTAGACCACCAGGTCCACGAGTACCTGGACCACCAGGCTCACGAATACTTGGATCACTAGGCTCACGAATACCTCCACCAATCCAACTAGTACTGGAATCAACATCGACATAAACATGTATGGGTCTTTCATACATTTCCACGGAGGAAGATTATATGGGACAACGAACACAGGCCATATGCTATACGAACTGCTTAGGTTACCAAACGGATTGAACCCATCTATTGCCAACCCTAAGCGTACATTGCGTGGATCATTAGCAAATGAAGGAAACACTCTATCGAAATGTTTCCAGGCCTCACTATCTGCAGTATGTCTAGCTATGTTATCATCATTAACTCTTTTATCCTTATGCCACCTCATGTCATTAGAGACTTGCGGATCTATAAACAACCTTTGAAGTCTAGGTTTTAAAGGAAAGTATTGAAGCACCTTTTGTCGTACATTAGGTTCTTTTTTTTTTAATCGAGGTTCTTTACACTTATCATTTGGGGTAAATGATTTATACTTACCTCTATAAACAACACAATCATTAACACAAGCATGAATCTTCTCCCCCCGAAACCTCAAATCACGTATGTACTTTTTTTCTTCATAATAGTTCTTTGGAACTGAGGATGGAGATGGAAGTGCTTTTTTGACTACGTTAAGCCATTAAAGGACTTGTTAGACCAACCATGTGTTGTCTTCAAATGTAAAATGGTAACAATGAACGAAAATTTCGAATAACTTTGGCATCCCGTGTAAAGATCTTGATGCGATTCATCTAATAATCTACGGAGAGTTTCTAAATCTTTGTCTATAGTAGATGAAGATTCACCATTAGTCTTCCATTTATCACCCCACCTACTTTGACCTATGTTATCTAACATCTCATCAAGGTCGTCATCATCAACATCATCATTATCAACATTCATATTATCACTACCCACATCCTCGTCATTAAATGATACATGATCATCACTATCATCCGAAACATCACAAGACTCCCCATGACGTGTCCACTCATCATAACTAGTAGAAATTCCATTTTGCATCAAATGTTTATAAACAGTAGATTTCTTATGGTCACGAAAATTATTACAAATTTTGCAAGGGCAAGGAATATCTACTGATTTGTTTTTGTCACGATAGGCAAATCTAAGAAATTCATTCACACCAATTTCATATCGTGGGTCGGTTAACCTATGAACAATGTGCATCCAAGATTTATCCATCCTGAGAGAATATATGGTATTACGACATGATAGTCAAAAATATGCTTAATATCAGTTACTCTACAATTTAAAAAACAGTAGCAATTTAATACCTAGCAGATAGAATTATGTATAACGAGCAAAGAAGTAATGTGTATTCAATAATCTAAACAAACAATGTGATAGTTCATTTCTAAAAGCTGATCATATCTAGCTGTATAATTGATTAACTTTTAGTTGTAAACTAAGATGCCATGATACCATTTATGTACAGGGAGTTAAATATTCACATTGGGCATCCTTATTGGAATTAAAAAAATGCGGACAGACTGTTCCTGCCTTCCTGGCATAGAATATTTCAGGTCAATATTTCGATAGTGTGTTTTTTTCACTCTGTTCTAACAGAACTGAGCATGTAACTGGACACCAGAAAGCACTCAAAGTCCATTACTCACTAGTCACTACCACGGAATAACATATCCGCTACAAGTTCCATGTGTAACACTTTCAATTGTTCTGAATAGAATGAGTTCATGTTTTGTACCTAGTACTTAAATTTTTTACCCGGATATGTAACAATTTTGCACCCTCAAACCTCATATGGTTAAATGCAGCAGTAACCAACTTTTTCTACATTAAAGAAATAACTAACTGTTTGAAGTTATCGTTGATTCCTACAAAAAAGGTAGCATCAAAATTTCTAAACCAATGTTACTAGCTACATATAGGGTATGTTTGGCAGTTTCTAGTATTTGGGTATATTCAAACTGAATTTGATTATTCAGGGGATCGGCTACAACAAACTAAATGGGCTGCCTTCCTAGGATTACGTTCTAGATTGCATATCAAAACTGATTTTACAGATTATTCACAAGTCAAATAGGTTGTCTTATATAAGCAACTAGGACTATTTGAGTTGCTTATTCCAAAAAGCAACTCCAAATACCCCCATGATTATGCTATTATCTAGGGATCATTTTACATGTAAATCACTAAACCATCAATCACAACTTCAATTTAGCCCATTTCCATACAACTAACTAATTATCCGATCCTAATTATTCCACATTCATAACACATTGCATATCATTTAGCATTAAAAAAAACATCAATAAAACACTAAAAATTTCCTAAAAAACAAAGACATTACCAATATCCCGAACCCAACTAGGCGGCAAATACTCCTGGAAACTAACCAATCCATCCCGATTCTTATCATTCTGACAAGTGACAATCAAACTGCATGCATACATGGTTTAACTAATTTTGTTGGTTCAGCAGCCTTGGGGGTATTAAAAACGACGTCTAATAATCTACATGTTGTCTATAGAACCTATGAGGATAGTTATAGCTTAAATCACATCGCTCATGCTATGGTGGTGTTCAATAACTTTCCTCCATCCTAGATAAGAAAGTTATGCTAAATACAATGAAACTTGATAAACCTTATTTAAATGAGTTGTTGGGAATTAAATGTTCTAAAGATTAGTATTGGGAATTAAACGTTCACAAGGTTAGTTCTGCTCAAAGAAATATACTAAGTGTCATTCTACTGCTACTGTATTTCATTCTACTGCTAGTGTTAGAGATTCTGCTGCCGCAGGCATTCTACTGCTAGTGCATCAGATACTACTGTTGAAGAGATAAGTGTCGCGTATTCTACTGTTGTATGGATAAGTATACAAAGAGATTTTGTGTATAAAAGTCAAAGATATACGGTAGATAATATCTTTGATAGATGTTCAGTTAACAAGTTGTGTACACAGATACAAGTTGTATCTTAAGGACTGACACACTCAAGCAAAGCAAGTAGTTCGACAAGACTTATCATTTATTGTAAAGATCTCCTTAGTTGTATAAATGAAAGATCTTATCTTAGTTACATGCGTGTGAATTTGTGCTTAATGTAACTATTAGAAAAAGTAACTAAGTTGATAGAACAAAAATAGAAAATAGTTTTAATTTGTAATAGAGATTCAAGGTTTTGTAACCATAGTGATAGTGAAGATCACTCGTATTATTCTCAAATAATATTGAATCGTTTGGTGTTAACATTCATTGTTCATTATCAAATTCAACAACCACCACTGTTCCATTTCCAATAATCAAATAACCTTCTAAGTGTGGTTAAGTAGATTCCGCATACTTAATCATATTCACTCAAAGTATCTCATACACTCGTTATAAAGGACTAACATCCTATTAAGTGTATCGAATCCTCTCAATTGGTATCAGAGCTTGGCTGATATCTTTGATTTAGAAGAAGAAGAAGAAATGGACGTTGAATCTATTCAGACAAATGTTGCTGCAAAGTTACCAATGCTCAAACAGAATGAGTTTGAGATGTGGAGGCTGAGGATAGAGCAATATTTTCAAGTGCAAGATTATGCACTTTGGGAAATTATTGAAGATGGAAACTTCTTCAAACCTTCAACCTCTACATCAACAGTTGAAGGTAAAATTGTAACAACTTTGAATACCAAACCAACCACTGCAGAAGATAGAGTCAGAAAGAAGAATGACCTCAAGGCAAGAAGTATGCTGATGATGACCATTCCAAATGATCAACTTTTAAACTTCAGCAAGTTCAAAGATACAAAGTCTTTGTTTGAGGCCATTATTGCAAGGTATAGTGGGAATGAAGCCACCAAGAAGACCCATAAGACTCTTCTCAAACAGTAGTTTGAAAACTTCTCCTCAACCAACAATGAATCACTAGACCACATGTTTAACAGGCTTCAGAATGTTGTGAGCCAACTTGCTATTCTCGGGGTTGAAATACCTCAAGAAGATTTAAACTCAAAATTTCTGAGAAGCTTACCTGAAGAGTGGGCTATGCATGTTGTTTTCTGGAAGAACCAGCCAGACCTTGACCACATGGAACTTATGGACTTGTATAGAAACTTTAAGATTGTGGAACATGATTTAAAGAAAACTAGAGGTACTAGTTCTAATATAGGGAATATGGCATTTATGCCATCTCCTAGTACCTCAACTTCAATTGAAGAGGTAAAGGTTGATGGTAGTGTTGGTGCTGCTAGTTCATCAAGCAGTACCATTGGTATTATGGATGAGCAGACTTGTTGTGCATTTTTAACAAGTCGAAATGATGGGTCCATGCTTACACATGAAGACCTCAAAGAGATCAATGACGGTGATCCGGAGGAAATGGACCTAAAATGGCAAATTTCTCTTCTTAGCATGAGGGCTAAGAAGTTCTATCAAAGGACGGGGAAGAAGCTCACAATCAGCAGCAATGATACTGTTGGTTTTGACAAGTCAAAGATAGAATGCTACAACTGCCACATGATGGGGCACTTCTCAAGAGAATGTAGAAGGCCAAGGCAGCAAGATAGCAAGAACAGAGGTTTTGGAAGCAAATCCAAAACAGGGAAGTTTCTGAGCCAAACTCAAAAGCTATGGTAGCTATTGATGGCTTAGGTTTTGATTGGAGCTTCATGGCAGATGAAGAAGAAGCTTCTTCTCAGATAGCACTTATGGCTTTTTCTGCTACTGAGGTACAATCTCATAAAGCTTGTTCAAATACTTGCACTGCTCTTATAGAACTACAAACTTTAATCAAACATTATGATGATCAAAAGAAATAGCTAAGCACAACTCATCAAGACTTAATAAACTATAAGTGTGGTTTAGCTACCTTAGAGAAGCAGATCATACACTATAAAGAAAATGAGTTTGCTTTTTCAGATGACAAAGCTCTTCTTAAGCAGGACATATTCTTTAGAGATGCAGAAATTAAGCTTTTAAGAGATGCATATGATAGGATCAAAAAGGATAATGAAAACATTCACTTAAGTGTAGAAACACTAGAACATGCTTCTAAGGGTGTAACTAACATGATTGAATGTCAAGTGATCAATAAGGCCAAGTCTGGATTAGGATATAATGCAATCCCACCTCCTTACAGAGGAATCCCTACACCCCCAGGGATTGACCTAGAGCATTCAGGATTAGCTGAACTTCAACAACCTGAGCTACAATATGGTGTTCAGCCAAAAACAAAGTTAGTTGTTGATGTACCTAAGAAAGTAAGTGAAAGTTTAAGTAAAACTTCACTTCCTGAGGACAAGGTGTCCTCTGATAGAAGATCAGATGGTCCAATCATTGAGGACTGGATATCTGATGATGATGAAGAAGAACAGGTTATGTCTAAACCTGAAGTGGTTAAGAAAGCAGGAACAAGTGTTCCTAAGATAGTCAAACATGATACTGATAGGCCTAAAATCAATGTTAAACATGTTAGGCAACCAGTTAGGTATTGTGAACAATATAGAACCTCAAACAAGCCTAAAGGCAACCAAAGAAATTGGAATGGCCTTAAGTCTCACCAACTAGGTGATGACTTTGACTTCTATAACAAAGCTTGTTTCATTTGTAGAGAATTTGACCATCATGCAGCTTTCTGCAACCAAAGGGTATCTGGGTATACAAACAATAGGGTGAATTTAAAAAGGCATACACCTAAAAGTCACTCTAATAATACTAGAACAACACCTAGAGCAAGTTTGATTAAAGTCTGGACCAAAAGCAGTTTCTGCTGCTAGACCAAAAGTTTCTACTGCTCGCCAAGCAGTTTCTACTGCCAGACCTTTTTACTCTGTTTACCCTAAACCAGCAGTACAAAGTGCAAAAATAACTTACGAACATGCACAAACAACTGCTAAGAGACCTTTTCCAACAAAAGCAGTTTCACTAAAACAAATTTGGAAACCTAAGGGTTCTACTGCTAGGGAAAAGAAGGCCAATGTTGTTAAGGCCTCAGCATGTTGGATTTGGAAACCTCTTAAATCCAATGGTGCATCAACTGTTCTCAAGAGATCTAATTACATTGATGCACATGGCAAATTCAAGTCAGTAATGGCTTGGGTTCCCCAAGGAAACGAATTTCCTTATTTGTGTGCAGGAACATTCACCAACAGATCATGAAGATCAAGGCTATTCAGATAGTGGGTGTTCAAGGCACATGACAGGCAACATGTCTTATCTTTCCAACTTTCAATCATTAGATGGAGGATATGTTACCTTTGGAGGAGGTATCGGTGGCAAGATTACTGGTAAAGGTACTCTTAAAACTGATAAATTAGATTTTGAAGATGTGTACTATGTGCAAGAGCTAAAGTATAATCTTTTTAGGGTCTCACAAATGTGTGACAAAAAGAACAAAGTTATTTTTACTGAAACTGAATGTCTTGTACTTTCTTCTGATTTTAAGATGCCTGATGAAAGTCAAGTACTTCTTAAAATTCCAAGAAAGGGCAACATGTACAGTGTTGATATGAAGAAGATTATTCCTAAAGAGACACTTACTTGTCTAGTTGCAAAGGCCACATTGGATGAATCAATGAAATGGCATAGTAGGCTTGGTCACATAAATTTCAAAACCATAAATAAGATTGTTAAGAATGGTTTGGTAAGAGGTTTACCTCAAAAACGATTTGAAAATGATCAAACATGCATCGCTTGTCTTAAAGGCAAACAACACAAAGCCACTTGTAAGCCCAAAATTTTTAACTCTATTGATCAATCATTGTTTATGCTTCATATGGACTTATTTGGACCTACTTCTGTTAGTAGTATGATGCATAAAAGATATTGTCTAGTTATTACTGATGACTATAGTAGATTTACATGGGTTTTCTTTTTAGGTTCTAAGGATGAGACTTCTAGCATTCTTAAAACATTCATTACAGAGATAGAAAACCTAGTAAGCAAGAAAGTAAAAGTCATTAGATGTGATAATGGGACAGAGTTTAAGAATAGAGTTATGGATGACTTCTGCAAGGAAAAAGGTATTAGGAGAGAATTTAGTGTTGCAAGAACTCCTCAGCAGAATGGAGTAGCTGAGAGGAGAAATAGAACACTCATAGAAGCTGCTAGAACCATGTTAGCCGACTCTAAGTTGCCTATCACTTTTTGGGCTGAAGTAGTTAATACTGCTTGCTATGTTCAGAATAGGGTTTTGGTTGTCAAATCTCACAATAAGACATCATATGAACTTTTTAGAGGTAGAACTCCTGCAATAGGATTTCTTAGACCTTTTGGATGTCATGTGACAATTCTAAATACCTTAGACCATCTAGGAAAGTTTGATGGTAAAGCAGATGAAGGATTCTTAGTTGGATATTCTCTTAATAGCAAAGCTTTTAGAGTATACAACTCAAGAACTAGAAGAGTAGAGGAAAACCTGCATGTGAAATTTTTAGAGAATAAATCCAATGTAGCAGGTCAAGGTCCTAATTGGCTATTTGATCTTGAGTCACTAACCCATTCTATGAATTATGTGCTTGTTGTTGTTGAAACTAATGAATTTTCAGGTTCAAAAGGAAATGAAACAACAAATGAGGCAGGGTTAAACAAAGAGAAAGATCAAGATTGTGTATGGATGCCAATAAGTACCAGTGTGGCTTCAACTTCAATAAATGATGAACCTTCTTCTGATAAAGCTAAAGAAGGGATTGAAGATGAAAACAAGGAAGATGGAACAAAGGAACAAGAGAATGTTTCTACTGATGATAGTACTGCTGAGTCAGAGCATTCTACTGCTAGGCTTAATTTTTCTACTGCTGAGCCAAATGTTTCTACTGCTGGCCCATCAGAAACACATGAAGCAGAATTCTCAGAAGAAGAGGTGGATTTCAACAATCTCCCACCTAACTATCAAGTTCCTTCTACACCACACACAAGGATTCACAAAGTCCACTCCCTGGACAATGTGATTGGAGATGTACAATCAGGAGTAAAGACAAGGCAACAACTGATGTCTTCAGACCAACAAGGGCTTCTTGATGCCTTTTATGCTTCAAAGCAGCATGAGTTTTCAAACTCTTGCTTGTTTGTATGTTTTCTCTCGCAAGCAGAACCAAAGAATGTTCTTAAAGCCCTAGATGATTCAAGCTGGGTAGAAGTTATGCAAGAGGAGCTTCTTCAGTTTAAGATTCAGAAGGTTTAGGTGCTAGTTGATTTACCCAAGGATGTAAGGGTAATTGGCACTAGATGGGTTTTTAGAAATAAAAGGGATGAAAGGGGCATAGTGATTAGGAATAAGGCTAGATTAGTAGCCCAAGGGTACACACAAGAAGAAGGGATAGACTATGAAGAGTTTTTTGCTCCAGTAGCAAGGATTGAAGCCATTAGATTATTTTTGGCTTATGCTTCATTTATGGGCTTCACAGTTTATCAAATGGATGTCAAGAGTGCATTTTTATATGGTACTATTGAAGAGGAGGTATATGTCTCACAACCTCCAGGGTTTACTGACCCAGATCATCTAGACAAAATGTACAAGGTAGTTAAGGCTCTTTATGGCCTTCATCAGGCACCAAGAGCATGGTATGAAACACTGGCTTCCTATTTGACAGAAAATGGATTTCAAAGAGGCAAGATTGATCAGACATTATTCATCAAGAAGCACAAGAATGATCTTTTGCTAGTGCAGGTGTATGTGGATGATATCATCTTTGGATCTACAAGGAAGGAGATGTGTTTGGAGTTTGAGAAACTTATGCATAATAAGTTTCAGATGAGTTCCATGGGGGAACTTACATTCTTTTTGGGTCTGCAAGTTAAGCAATCAAGTGAAGGCATATTTATCAGCCAAGATAAATATGTTGCAGAGATTCTTAGAAAATTTTAATTTGCTGATTCAAAAGTGGCAAGCACACCAATGGACTCTGAGAAGCCACTTCTTAAAGATTTAGATGGAGAAAAAGTAGATGTACACACATACAGATCTATGATAGGCTCTTTGATGTATCTCACATCATCAAGACCTGATATCATGTTCTCTGTTTGTGCTTGTGCAAGATTTCAAGTAACTCCAAAGGTTTCTCACCTCACAGCTGTCAAGAGGATTTTTAGATATCTCAAGGGTCAACCTCGGTTGGGTCTATGGTATTCTAGAGAATCACCTTTTGACTTGGTAGCATTTTCAGATAGTGATTATGCAGGTGCAAGCTTGGACAGAAAGTCAACAACTGGAGGATGTCAATTCCTTGGGTGTAGACTTATCTCATGGCAGTGTAAGAAGCAAACAATTGTGGCTACTTCAACAACTGAAGCTGAATATGTAGCTGCTGCAAGTTGTTGTGGTCAAGTCCTATGGCTTCAAAACCAACTTCTTGACTATGGGTACAATTTCATGAACACTATCATACATATTGATAATAGTAGTACAATTTGCATAATTAAAAATCCAGTGCAACACTCTAAAACAAAACACATTGAAATTAGACATCATTTTATTAGAGACTGCAATGAGAAAAAGTTGATTCAAGTTCTTAAAATTGATTCTGATCACAACTTTGTAGATCTTCTCACAAAAGCTTTTGATGTTGGAAGGTTTCAGTACTTGGTAGCAAGTATTGGAATGCTTAATCCTCAATGATTTTAAACTCTGTGTTTTTGTATATAAATTTTTGTTTGTACTGCTAGCATTGTTAATTACTATTGTTACTGAAAAGTTTGTAATGCTAGTACAAATTTTGTTTGTTAAGTTCATACTGTTAGTCATATGATTCTACTGCTATAAGACAAATGTTTTGCATTTTGCTTCTTGGTTTTGGACTAACAATTTCAGGTATGAACATTGAGCATAAAGGAAGTTTCAAGTGAAATGGAAGCAGCAGAATGATTATACTAGTTGCTGACATAATAGGTTTATGATGAACTGAGTTTGGGAATTCATTAACAAATGTTTACACCTAAGTTAATTGATTCTTTAAAACTTCTTTCTTGAAACCTGATTATGATGTTTCACATTGACTTGATGGCTCAGTTGGTCAGATAGTAACTGACACAACTCACTTTCTATCATTTTATACTTTAATTAGTATAATGAGCAAGTCTAAGGACATCTGATAGAATGAACAGCTAGCAAAAGTGAATCTAACACTTATGTTAGAGGTAACAATTGCTATGAGCTGGAAAACCTGTCAAGAAAGCCCTTTGAATGGGTTTATCTTTACACAGGCAGTTATTTATAACTGAAAACATTGGTTCTCACACAACCAGAGGTTAAGTTAAACCGAATTCTTGATTAAGTGTCTGTTATACACTTAATCCCTTCAAAATGGTTGTAGGCAATATGATTTTTCAATCATAAATTCAAGTTCATACCGCTAAGTCAAAAGTTTCTTAAAATGGATTTTCAAAATGGCTCAGAAAAACCATCAAATGATGGACAATGAGTCAAAGCCCCATGATTCACCACTCATAGGAGTTAACACACCTAGAAGTGATGAGAGCATCAATTTATACTCTTAAGGAATTGATGGCCAACATGTACACCATTTTCTGAAAATCATGTTCTAATTGGTAGATCACATGATGGTGAGAGATCTTCCAAACAGGGGAGGAAATATTTTGGTACATGGTGAGAGATCTTCCAATCTCAGGGGAGGAAGATTAACCAATAAGGGAAGAAAAGATTGTGGTTGTGTATGCTCAGAACAGGGGAGAAATTGATCAACCAGTTGTTGTATCTCCTCCTACAATGGAAAAGACAAGAGCATACAAGATGATGATGTCAGCTTTTTGAGAAGCTAAAATGTCTTATTATTCAGCCAATAATAAGAACAAGCATTCAGTTGATGGATGCTGGGAATAAACTTTTTCAGTTGATGGATACAGGGAATAAGCTCTTCAAATGAAGAAAGTTCAAATGAAGATTCTGGAGTATTATATATATACAGAAGGGATGAAGCATTCAAATGGAGAAAGTTCTATCTAGGTTCTTTCAGTTTCAATTTCAGTTCACTACGTTTGTTCATCACTTGCAAAGGCATGCTGATAGATGATTTGACTTCTTGGAACAAGCATCCAAGATACACAGCACCATTGCCTCTTATAATTCCTCCATCCAAGGAAATTGCACCATCTTTTATTCAAAGTACTGCTATTGTTCAAGACAAAGAAAGATGATGTTATTGCTGAAAGAGATTCACAGAAGGTAGATGAGTTAGACAGAAAGATATTTAATCTTGAAGAACAGAGGAAAAGCTCAGATCAAGAGTCTGACTATGAAGTGTTTGAAAGATCCTCACAATCAAAATTTAATTCAGAAGAAACATGTTGATTAGGGAAATCACATGTTTAAGGGAGGATTGTTGGGAATTAAATGTTCTGAAGATTAGTATTGGGAATTAAACGTTCACAAGGTTAGTTCTGCTCAAAGAAATATACTAAGTGTCATTCTACTGCTAGTGTATTTCATTCTACTGCTAGTGTTAGAGATTCTGCTGCCGCAAGCATTCTACTGCTAGTGCATCAGATACTGCTGTTGAAGAGATAAGTGTCGCGTATTCTACTGTTGTATGGATAAGTATACAAAGATATTTTGTGTATAAAAGTCAAAGATATACGGTAGATAATATCTTTGATAGATGTTCAGTCAACAAGTTGTGTACACAGATACAAGTTGTATCTTAAGGACTGACACACTCAAGCAAAGCAAGTAGTTCGACAAGACTTATCATTTATTGTAAAGATCTTCTTAGTTGTATAAAAGGAAGATCTTATCTTAATTACATGCATGTGAATTTGTGCTTAATGTAACTATTAGAAAAACTAACTAAGTTGATAGAACAAAAATAGAAAATAGTTTTTCATTGTAATAGAGATTCAAGGTTTTGTAACCTTAGTGATAGTGAAGATCACTCGTATTATTCTCAAATAATATTGAATCGTTTAGTGTTAACATTCATTGTTCATTATCAAATTCAACAACCACCACTATTCCATTTCCAATAATCAAATAACCTTCTAAGTGTGGTTAAGTAGATTTCGCATACTTAATCATATTCACTCAAAGTATCCCATACACTCGTTATAAAGGACTAACATCCTATTAAGTGTATCGAATCCTCTCATGAGTTAATCACTACAATTTGATAATCAATATCAATATACTACTACTATATATAAAGAATATAAAGGTCAAATTTATCATTCTATTGCTAAGCCTATGCTCAAGTTGAATTTTTCATAAATAAAGTTGTAATTTGCACAAACAAAATAAAAATCATCTGCATACCACTATTTGTTCCAACATAACAGAGGACCATCTATAGACTGGTGTGTACATTTGGTTCTTTACACTTATCATTTGATAGACGCCTAAAGTTGCAATATCCTTAAATTGCGACTTAGGTAAAAGCTAGAAACGTACTTTCCAGGCAAAAGCTAGAAACATACTACCATACGTTCAAAACAATGCTCCAAAATATGCACATTAATTATGTTAGACATTTCATCAAACACCTTTGGTGCAGCAATTGTTTCAAAACCTAAGTCTATTCATTATGTTAGACATTTCATCAAACACCTTTGGTGCAGCAATTACAACTACGCTACTTACACTCGTAAATCAACTGTCTATCCTAACTACTCTACTTACACTCATAGATCAGATTGAATCACGACGCGCAAAACTTATACTCAGCTCTTATTACTAACCTAACATCTCAATAGCAACAAATCAAAACCTAACCTAACATCTCAACAGCAACACGAACAACAATAGATAACACATAACTAATTCATGAGAATTAGTTATTCACATAACTAATTCATGAGAATTTTTATTCACAAAAACCAACACAAATTAATATAGGTGAAAAGTGCTTTTGTGATGAAACCTGATAAGTGAGCGAATCAGAATTGTGAAGAATTTGTGACGCACGAATCAATCGAGCAAATCCATGAGGAGCGATTGCATTTTGCTTGTGAGAATAATGGAACAGTAATGAATATTATTTTAAGTGATAAAAGGGATTTAATGGAACAGTAGTGAATATTACTCCAATTTTAAGTATCGGGTCGACTTTGATGATAATGGGATTTAGGTTAGTATTTTGCTTGTGAGAATATAAGAGTTAAGTATCGGGTCGACCCGGAAGATTGTTTGGAAATGGTATTTGGATCTAAAAAAGTTATTAGGCCCACGTATATGGACTTGTAATTATTTGACAATACCCTATTTAAAGCATAGTGTTACACCGATTCTTTTGTTATATTTTTACATCTATTTATACTTATCTTTTCATAATAAAATGTTTCAAAATGTATCTAAATTCACTTTTACACAACTGATTTTAGTCGGTTATTATTATTAATATGTTAAATAAGTTGCTAATAATCTCATCTATATTATGAATTAAATATATTCGACATGTAGTTTGGTGAATGACCAAAAATCAGTGACGAAGGATTATGTGGTCACTAAATGGCCTAAATAGTGACCAAAATAAAAGTTGTCACTAAATTCTCGTCACTAAACACACTTTTTCTTGTAGTGACAAACCAAAAGGCTAACGGTCCTGTACCATCTAAGGTAATCCGAAATAACTAAACCAAGATTTGAATCCATGATAATGAAGTATCCGGCCTTTGGACCAAGTGTTTCGGAAACAGAAACATATTATTAAAAGGATAACTGATCTAGAAATGAGCTAGACCAAATATTCACATGTCTCCCGAAAAAATAAAATAAATAAATAAATAAAACGTATCCATTACATCGACCCTGCAAAATTTAAGCCTTCCGGCCTAGCTTCTTCGAGATCGTGTTATCCATGCTAGTACCAGTTTATTAAATCTAGATTGGTATTAAAGAGTGTTAGCAAAACCTTTTTAATAACGATGAATTATATTAGTCATTTCAATCACTTGTTTATACTATTATTTATTGTAACAAAACATAAATGATCAATGATGGGGCAATTTGTGTTTTAATACTTATAGACCATCATTGTTGGTCCAAACAATGCGTTTAAAACACCATATATATGTGTCCAAAACTCCATATGTGACATAAAAAGTGGAGAATCTGTATTCTTATTCATTCAATCTATTTGTTTATAGGTTAAGTGAAAAAACATTTATTTGAAATGTTTGCAAGACAATGAGATGGTGGAAAGGGAATGTATGTGAGATAGTGGACGAATAAAAAACGGGGAATACGAGCTTAGATATTATACCAAATGAATGTTAGGTTATGGCAACGGTTTATTGTCTAACACTTTAACTTGCTAATAAGCATCAAGTGTTGTTAAAGTTAGTTTTTGTTGCGGGTCAAATCAAATTTCGATTTAAATAGAATTATAGATCTGACAATGATCGATCAACAGGCCGGCCGTCTTTGGTCAATTAGTATATGTGTAATTATATGGTGCTACTAAACCAAATGTTCAAGTGCCATCAGTGATAAATGTGTTGATTTGGCAGTTGTGACTTGCGAGAGATTGTTGCTAGAAAAAATATATGTGAGATTGAATTTTGATACTATGAATATATCAATACAAGATTGAACTTTCGGGCCAAGAAAATATTATGTAGACAAATTAATATGGTCGAGTATCAAGATGATTAATTAGAAGCTTGGCGGATTATCTGGGTAATATGCTTATTGACACATTATAAATGAAAAATACTTAGAAACTAGATTCAAACTTTGTTGGGTGAACAACTTGCGATGACCACGGAAGAGGCAGGAAATGGCCACAATAATACCGGTTAGGCCACATACATTAGAGCAAATAATGTTCGACTTCCCAGGTAACAATAACAGGGATCCTTCTCTGTTTTACTTGAAACTAGATTCAAGCAAAATACTTATAGATTCAATCTCACATGTACTGTCTAGTTTTTTTGTCAAAAAGAACATAGACGGCTCAATAGCTCCTAGCTACACAAAATTGTTGCACCTGATAAGATCACAATGTAAACTTATAAACATTTACTTAGAAAATGTTCTATATGACTATATTACCAATTGAGTGCCAACAGTAATAAAAGATAAGTATATAGACTATAGAGAGCTTTAAGATCATCCTTCTCATTATAAAAATTTAGAAGTATAAACTCTAAATTTCTATTTGATGAAAAGAGTGAAGATACCAAATGGACAAATCTTTTTTACAAACAAAAGTTCCATTT
This sequence comes from Artemisia tridentata subsp. tridentata, assembly GCA_021014915.2. Lineage (NCBI taxonomy): Eukaryota > Viridiplantae > Streptophyta > Magnoliopsida > Asterales > Asteraceae > Artemisia > Artemisia tridentata. The sequence continues at coordinate 315,828,723 of CP139506.1, read as the reverse complement.
ATTGTCCGTTTTGTCTTTAAATATGATGCGTTCGAATGGAATGATGAACAAAAGAGCACTTTCTTTTTTCATTCATTTAAAGAAAACGAAAAAGGAGAAAAAGAATAACCTTTAAAATTACACTTGATATCTAAACAAGTGGTAAAATCATATTCGTAGTAGCATTAATAGTATGTCAGGACATGTGTGATATGATCATATTTACATGTATAAGTTCATATGAAGATAGATCTTTATATAGGAGAGACATCAAGAAAACAAATGGGATGTGTGAGCAAATATCATGAATTTGCTAGCATATTTGGCACTATTCAAGTCAAAGGCATATATTCATAACCTGAACAGCTTTGTTCCTTGATTCTAAATTCTTTAAAAAGAGGAAAAACATATACTAGTAACTAAATGACAGCTGTTTTGTTTAAAGATACATAAACAGTTATACTTCACCGCATGCAACATACATAGCTAGCGTGTTAGCACACACATGGCACACACAAGCACATTATCGAGCATATACGCACATAAAAATATTGAAATACTTCATTCATTAGATGATTTAAATACTTTCATATTTATGTTTTTCTTCCAACAAAGGGGGGTAGCTAGGGGACAAGCAAGTAAATAGTTGAAATAGGAAACAACTCCTGTAATATATAGATGCTTATCATTCTTTTAAATCATACTCAAAAAATATTAAGAGTAAACTCCAAAATACATCCATGTGGTTTACCTAATTTCGTACCATACATTCAAAAAAAAGTTTTATAAAATATACATCTCTCCGTTAGTAAAAGTCAAACACAATACATCCCTCCGTTAAAATAAGGACAAACGGCGCAAACCATTTCTCCGTTATCTCCTAACGAGATAGAAAATGCTTACACCGTTAGTCCTCTGGGTTAACTCTATTTGCACCGTTAATCCTTTTTTACGTTTTCGTCCGTTTTTTTACGTTTTCGTCCGTTTTTTTACGTTTTCGTCCTTTTTTTACGTTTTGGTCCCTTTTTTACGTTTTTGTCCATTTTTTTACGTTTTCGTCCGCTTTTTTACGTTTTCGTCCGTTTTTTTACGTTTTCGTCTCTTTTTTTTCGTTTTTGTCCCTTTTTTTATGTTTTCGTCCATTTTTTTCGTTTTTGTTCCTTTTTTTTACGTTTTCGTCCGTTTTTTTACGTTTTCGTCCCTTTTTTTACGTTTTCGTCCATTTTTTTACGTTTTCGTCCGCTTTTTTACGTTTTTGTCTATTTTTTTACGTTTTCGTCCGCTTTTTTATGTTTTCGTCTGTTTTTTTGGTCCCTTTTTTGAAGTTTTCGTCCCTTTTTTTACGTTTTCGTCTGCTTTTTTATGTTTTTTGTCCCACTTTTTATGTTTTCGTCCGCTTATTTACGTTTTCGTTTGCTTTTTAAAATTTTTTTTACTTTTTTTAGTTTAAGTTTAAGTCCCTTTTTTCCCGCTTTTAGTTTAAGTTTAAGTCCGCTTAAACTAAAAACACGGACGAAAACGTAAAAAAAAGGACGAAAACGTAAAAAAATGGTCGAAAACGTAAAAAAAGACTAACGGTACAAATAGAGTTAACCCAGAGGACTAACGGTGTAAACATTTTCTATCTCGTTAGGAGATAACGGAGAAATTGTTTGCGCCGTTTGTCCTTATTTTAACGGAGGGATGTATTGTGTTTGACTTTTACTAACGGATGGATGTATACTTTGCACAAAAAAAAATTTTGGATGTATGGTGCGAAATTGGGTAAACCACAAGGATGTATTTTGGAGTTTACTCAAATATTAATCAAACTCAAAAAAGGATTATAAGCATTTCCGGGTCAATCCAACTAGTGCCACCCATTTGACTATTTGAGAATTACTACATAAAAAGTTTCATGGAATGCTTTTACACTCATATATCTACATCGATAACTTTTGTATATAGATGCATGCATGCATATATACACTTACATATGTAGTTAAGTCAGCTAAGTTGAGTATTCGACCCAGTATGATCCATGACCAACTTAACTTCAAACCGTTCATCTCTCTATATTCTATACTTGACATGAGTTTCTACTAGTCACTGCATAAATTAAAGATTTAAGACCTTTTTCAAAAGTAAGAACTATAATCAACTTAAACATATAGCACCCCAGTCATCCCTCCCCCGGGCGGACCATGTTTAAGATTTTAGGTACATCTGATTCGAAACTCCATTTCATCATGTGTTACTGTCAAATTTCTTTCCTGTGGCCGAGGGTGTGTATAAGCCCATATTGTCACTATAAGTCACTATCAGAATATGTGAGGTAACTTCTTGTTTAGCATGTGAAAATGGTGTTCACATGATATCATTTTCCGATAAATTTTCATCTACCAACAGGCTATAAGCATTTATTCTGAATATATCCTCCGCGGCCTAGATTTGGCATTACATTTTCCATTTTCTTGTTAGAATCTTATCCTCTAAACCAATAAAGATTCGAACTTTATTGTTCATAGGTGGTTTTAGGCAGTGTCTACCTGGTGTAGAAATAGCTGATTCTGTGAGCAACCCGTGCACCACCTCGTTTATAAATAGACATAAACATCGCTTCAGTTTTTTCGCAGAGTTCTTTCGTGATTTGCTTCAATTAACAGTTAGTGCAATAACTAAGAGTTGAGGAAAATGAGTTACACTAGCTCAAACCGTGATTCAGGTTTGTCTTTATTTATGTATTTCGGTGATTAAACACATGTGCATTGTCTTAAGAACATAAATGAATACCCATAACAAATAATTTTTCAACCTTTTTAAACCAAAGTTTTAACCTATGAATCTATGATAAGGGACTAACCTATTACTTATCCTTTGTAACACTATTCATTAGTGCAAGCAATGTCCAAAATGCAGTTAGAAGAAATACCAAGATCGTCTCATTGATGATCAAATTTTAAATTCATTGGTACATAGGTGTTTTTATGTGGCTTTTTTGCAAAGAAGTTGCTTCTATAACTTGGCCCTGTGTCGCCAATATATTTTGTAGCATATTACAAAAAAGATGGATTTTAAAATGGTTTATAAGGATAAAAGGGTTTAATAGCATTCTTGATATATTGTTTTATTTTTCTTCAGGAAGTAGAAATGTTAGAAGAAATGTGCCAGAGTTTGGAAGGACTTACATAGTGATGCCTAAAGAAATTCACAAAGCAACCATTGTTTGGTTGCATGGCATTGGTGAGAAGGGATCAAGGTGATTATGTATCTTTGTTTTAAACCTTAATTTGATGCGTTCTATTCTATGGATGCTCAAGGATCATAAGGGTCAAGTTTTTTCTAGAAGCCATAACATACTGTTGGCCTGTTGCATACTTGCATGCTATCTTGTTTGAATTTTTAGTTTTCAATAGTTAGTCTTTAGAATGATAACTTATTGTTGATATGTAGCTCTAAAAATTGCATATGACGACAAACGTTTCAAGATTAAACATCTAGAAAGTTTTCTGTCTTTTTTTTAAAATGAAAAGTGTGCTATTTTTGGATGCTGACTCTCTTTGTGAGACTGAAGTGGTCCTTAAATAATTAGTCATACTGATTCTTTGGAATCGAATGAAAGAAACTCTAAGATACACACACAACCATTTGTTAGCTTGAATGGCGTCCGCACTTCATCCTTCACATCAACCTCAACTAATACGTAGCATAGAAGTTCAATTGATACATATTCTCCTTTACCTTTTGCAGATTAAAGCACAATAATTACATTCTTTGTAGTAATGATGTCGTTTTTCTTATCTTAAACAGTTGGACTCAAATCTTGGAAAGTTTTCATCTTCCACATGTAAGGACGACTCTAAATTCCAGCTTTCTTATGCACAGCCAATCATAATTTCTGTTAAATTCATTGCATGATTATAATGTTTTGAGAAATTTTGATATTTGCTTTCTAGATCAAATGGATCTGCCCAAGTGCGCCAACTCGTCAAGTAACACTATTTAGTGGATATCCTTGCACCGCTTGTATGTTTTAAGTCTTTATATATCCACAAATCTTCTCAAGATTTTGTAGTATTTTAGAATTATGGAATATATGACGATTTCATAAAATTATATATGTCAATATTATCAGGGTTTAATATGACAAGCATGTCTGAAGATGCCTGTGATGATTTGGAGGGCTTGGACGCTTCAGCAACACATGTTGCAAATCTGTTGACCGGTGAGCCTGATAATGGTATGTCTTCGAGTTACTATACGTCTAAATCATTATGGTTTCTAGATACAATGCACATTTCAACAATAATCCACGGGTTCAAATTATATGCCATTGTTCTTTCTTCAAACTGAAACATTCAGTTGTCATGTTTCCAAAACTATTGAAACGTGGTGACACTTATGCCACAGGTCAAAGAGCACAAAATTATGGGGCGTTGGAATCTAAAATTCTAAACTTACACCTTTTGTTTCTGCTACTAAATAGAAAATGATGTAAACAAAAATAGTAAGTAATTTTTCTTACTGCTTCCTTTTCCAGTAAAACTAGGCGTTGCAGGATTCAGCATGGGTGCATCTGTCGCTCTCTACTCTGCAACTTGTCGAGCTCTTGGGCAATATGGTAATGGAAATCGATACCCCATCAACCTCAGTGGGGTTGTGGCTCTTAGTGGTTGGCTTCCTTGTTCCAGGTTTGAACTTTTGTTCTTTGAAAATTTTCTATTTTCACCTCCATTTAGCGGGTCCTGTTTATGATACCATTATGCAAGCAAACAACCTTTTTTTTTTTAGGAATTTAAGGAATAGAGTGGGAGCATCACAAGAAGCTGCAAGACGAGCAGCGTCATTACCTATGTTGCTTTGTCATGGACAAGGTATTTGCTTATATATAGACACACAGCATACTACAGTATTATTTTGATAAAATTTTAAAAAGATAAATTAAGTGCCTTTCGGTGTTTAGTTTATGTACTGGTTTTCTTTACTGCAGATGATGATGTGGCAGAGTACAAACTTGGAGAGAAATCTGCACAAAGCATGTATTCTGCTGGATTTCAAAACCTAACATTTCGGTCGTACAACGGGTAATTCTTGTTTTCACATTTATGTTAAGGGGGTTTTCAAATGCATATTGATTGATTTTTTTTCCCTTTCAGGCTTGGGCATTACACAAACATAGAAGAGATTAATGATGTTTGCAGATGGCTCGTAGCATATCTAGGAGCTTGATGTATTGACATCTATTTCCACTTTCTTTATTGTGGATGTACGGAAATTTTGGGTTTGGGGAGGGGGGATAATACATATCGTATAATACTACAAATGAGCAATAACTTACCAAGTTTGATGTATTTGAATTTCATAGAGAATGTATCCTAATATTAGTGTTTGCATAGTTTCATTTGCTATTAAATTTCTATTCATACATCGCGTGACAGCCCCAATTGTAATTAGATTATGTTGGATGCACTATGCATTTACATCTTAACGCTAACAGGATTAAATGAGATGGTATTCTTACTTAATTAACCCGATTGGACGATAAAACCACAATAAGACAATAACTAGGACAAACCAAAAGGCTAACGGTCCTGTACCATCTAAGCTAATCCGAAATAACTAAACCAAGATTTGAATCCATGATAATGAAGTATCCGGCCTTTGGACCAAGTGTTTCGGAAACAGAAACATATTATTAAAAGGATAACTGATCTAGAAAGGAGCTGGACCAAATATTCACCTATCTCCGGGAAAAAAAAAAAAAAAAAGGTACCCATTACATCGGCCCTGCAAAATTTAAGCCTTCCAGCCTAGCTTCTTCGAGATCGTGTTATCCATGCTAGTACCAGTTTATTAAATCTAGATTGGTATTAAAGAGTGTTAGCGAAACCTTATTCATAACGATGAATTATATTAGTCATTTCAAACACTTGTTTATACTATTATTTATTGTAACAAAACATAAATGATCAATGATGGGGCAATTTGTGTTTTAATAATTATAGACCATCATTGTTGGTCCAAACAATGCGTTTAAAACTCCATATATATAGTTCTCATGCCCAGAACCCTCGCGACTGATTGGGAGTAAGAGCGAAAGCGAGAAAGATGGATTGTTATCCATCGGAAATCGATAGGAATTCCACGGGGATTGCCTTCAATTCTAATATATATGTCCTGTGCCACTTGAACTCAAATCTATCTTACCTTCAATCCAACGTTGTCCAGCCAAGCCAGACCATAACAAAATGTTAGACCGGCTAACACAACCGAATTGATTTAGGAAAAGGAAAGCCCAGCGACCAAGCACTCCCGCCCCCAAAAGCGGAGACCAAAGAACCGCCAGGTTGTCGAGGACACGTCTGAAGAGGAGGCCGGCGGCCTCTTAGTTCTTTTCGAAAGCCCAGACCCATTCTTCTCGATCTGCATTAGTCCTATTCCGGGTGCAAAGCCTCTTCAATAAAGACCTCTTTCTTTTATTTCTCCCCCATTTCTCATATATATATATATAGGGAAGGGTTCTTTTCAGAACCAAATAAAGGTATAGAACTGCGAGAACCAGCATCAACCAATCAGATTTTTTTGAATATTTATTTTTATTATTTAATTCAAAAGGGCATAATAGTAAAATTATATTTTTTAATTTCTTTTTGTTTTTTTTTTTTAATAAAAAACGTTTTTAGTTCCTAAATTTTAGGATTTTTTTTTTTTTTTTTTTTTTTTTTTGAAATAATTTTTATTTTCAGTATGTATGATTTCAAAAGTAGAGATGTGATCCCTTAGAAAGTGGATGCAAATTAAAAAGTCTAAAAAGTGTTTTCAACCATTCACAATGTGACAAGTGTCCACCAACCATTTCCTCCTTTTTTTCTTATTAAATTTGGTTAGGGGGCATTTTGGTCATTTTAACCCATTTTTTATTTCACCCCAAAACTTTAAACGTAAATAACTTTCAAACGATCAACTTTTATGAAAAACCGATTTCACCATAATTTTTAAAAATATAATTCTCTTTAATTTGGTATGCATTATGATATATGAATCGCAATTTTTTTTTTTTTAACTTTTTAAGTAGGTGTTGATTTTCTTGAAATTTTTGGCATTTTCAGCTCTAATTTTGCCTAGTTTAAAAGCCGAATTTTGCAAAACTTAAAACACGAAAGTTGTAGCTTTTTGGCCATTCTTTACCCATAAATTTGAATCACTCAAATCCGATATAATATGAGTGAGATATTGCACGTTAAATATGAACAATAATTGATGAACGTTATCAAAAATAACTGATGAACCAAAACACTTTGATAAACAACCGACGCTAACTGATGAACCTAAACACTCACAACCGACGCTAACTGATGAACCAAAACACTTTGAAAAACAACAGACACTAACTGATGAACCAAAACACTTTGAAAAACAACCGACGCTAACTGATGAACCTAAACACTTTGAAACACAACTGATGCTAACTGATGAACCTAAACACTTTGAAAAACAACCGACGCTAACTGATGAACCAAAACACTTTGAAAAACAACCGTCGCTAACTGATGAACCAAAACACTTTGAAAAACAACTGACGCTAACTGATGAACCAAAAAGTTAACACAACACAATAACTGATGAACCAAAAAAATAACACAACACAATAACTGATGAACCTATAACTGATGAACCACTAACTGATGAACCAATAACTGATGAACCTATAACCGATGAACCTATAACTGATGAACCAATAACTGATGAACCTATAACTGATGAACCTATAACAACACAATAACTGATGAACCAATAACTGATGAACCTATAACTGATGAACCAATAACTGATGAACCTATAACTGATGAACCAATAATAACACAATAACTGATGAACCAATAACTGATGAACCTATAACTTATGAACCAATAACTGATGAACCAATAACTGATGAACCTATAACTTATGAACCAATAACTGATGAACCTATAACTGATGAACCAATAACTGATGAACCTATAACTGATGAACCTATAACTTATGAACCAATAACTGATGAACCAATAACTGATGAACCTATAACTTATGAACCAATAACTGATGAACCAATAACTGATGAACCAATAACTGATGAACCTATAACTGATGAACCAATAACTGATGAACCTATAACTGATGAACCAATAACTGATGAACCAATAACTGATGAACCAATAACTGATGAACCTATAACAACACAATAACTGATGAACCAATAACTGATGAACCTATAACTGATGAACCAATAACTGATGAACCTATAACTGATGAACCTATAAAAACACAATAACTGATGAACCTATAACAACACAATAACTGATGAACCTATAACTGATGAACCTATAACTGATGAACCAATAACTGATGAACCTATAACTTATGAACCAATAATTGATGAACCAAAAAAATAATATAACACATGACAATAATTGATGAACCAAAAACACATAACAAGGGTCAATAATTGATTAACCAAAAAAATAACATAACACATGACAATAATTGATGAACCAAAAACACATAACAAGGGTCAATAATTGATGAACCAAAAACACATAACACCATGATAATAATTGATGAACCAAAAAAATAACAGCACAATAACTGATGAATCAAAAAAATAATAGCACAATAACTGATGAATCAAAACACATAACACATCACAATAACTGATAAACCAACAATTGATGAACCAATAATTAATGAACATAAAAAAATATCATAAGACATGACAATAATTGACTAAAAAATATCATAACCATTTTCTCATTTGTTCTATATCAGCCTCTTAAATAAACATAACCCCACACAAACACAAGTAGACCCCATTAATCAATCCTCTTAACTGTTTTACAGTCTTTAACACATATATCACACGCTTCATCCTCTTGTTCTTGTTCATAAAAATGGCATAAACTTACCATTAAATGCTTTCACCACTTATTTTATTTTCTTCGGTGCCACAACTACTTTTTAGCTTTTATTTACATCACCCACGTTACCAAACACAGCGGACCAGATCTTCCACTTTTTCATTTCAATTCGCAATTCCATTTGTTGGTTGAAAAGAAACAAATAAAAATCTCGAAACAAAGAAATGTCAAAAAACACACCGGCCTCTGTTCGTTCTTCAGATCTATTGATGGTTACAACGTGAAGATGGTGATGTTGAAGATGATGAAGATCACCGAAGATCTGTTGACTTGGTCGGAAATTCCCGCCGGAGATTCTCCGGCGTCTGTTCGTTCTTCAGATCTGTTGATGGTTACAACGTGAAGACGGTGATGTTGAAGATGATGAAGATCACCGGAGATCGTCTTGAGTTTGGGGGATGATGTGCAATGGTGGTGGTGATGATAAAGATCACCGGAGATGTCTTGAGAGCGGGGATCTGGTATATAGATTATTAATTTTGGTGGAATGACGAGTATGCCCTTATGTGTATATTTTCTTCTTTAATTTGATAAGATCTTGTATTATGATCCAACGGTTGTAAATACTTTTTATACTTTGTAAAAGGATTACACTTTTTAAATGATCTGTAACCTTCAAAAGTAAGGTGCATATGTGTTTTTTAATATAATGTATGTTTATGTTCAATTTACGTGTATTTGGTAAGGTGCATATGTGTTTTTTTAGATAATGTAAATTTACGTGTGAGTACATGGAATGGCAAACAAAAGTATTTTACATGTATTGTTTACAATTTAAAACAAAAACATTATATACAAAATTTAAAAATCATGTGATAATACACTTCAAATACAAATTTCTAACAGCAAAAATGTTGTCATATATGCACATGTATTTTCCCTCGTTGGACACTTTGTATTTCTTTGTATGTATATGTGCACTTGTATCTGCGGCTGCACTTGTGTCTTTAATCTTTAAATCTTTAGCTTAACTCTCTTATCGCTAGATAGTATGTACAAAACACATGTGCACTCTTCATATTGCTCATCATACTTGTACCTGTAACCACAAAACACAAGTGCACACTTAAAATACATATGCACAGAAGGCATCAAATTCACTAGAAACTGTAATAACACATATGCACTCTCAATAACACATATGCACACTCTTTCATGAACGAACAACCTACTATAAAACACATATGCACCCTTCATTTTTTTTAAAGCTTCTCACTTTTTTTAAAGCTTCCTTTATTCGAAAAGATATCTTAAAAAGGCTTTGTCAAGTTAAAAGATCAGGTAACCCCAAACACCCATAATCAAGGATTATGTTCGGTTTAAAGTAGTTTGATAAAAAAATCTCTTAAGACTAGCACATTAACTAAGCCCGTACACATTGGCTGAGATTATTATACCAGTTACCATATATATAAATCATCTAGATGCCATATATTCCAAGCTTTTGCAAAGGAATTAAGTTACTACAACCAAAATTAACTGCTGAACAGAATTAATTCCAACGTAAGCCACCAACAGAATTAACATAGCAGAATTAATTTATTTCTTTAACCAATCACAATCGATCCAAAAGTCAACAAGAAATCTGCTATGATCGTGTCTTCATAACAAGGAGGCCCCACGAATCAATTAAACAAAACAGATCCAAGTCCCACACGCAAATGAATTAATACCAGTACACGACAAATCAATTAATTTTTCGTCAAACCTCACGTACATAAACGACAAACCGAATTTGATATATCACTGGCACACACTTTGACCAACCAATTTAATTGTCGTCCCATAATACGAGAAGATTAAATAATCAACATCAGCAATGAATTATTCAGTACGAGGTTTTGTTGATGAATAAGCCAATTTAAAATCGAACGTACTACGTACAGCTCTTAAAAAAAACGATTACCTTAACTTCCAACAGATCTGCTCCATCTCCAATAGCATTCAAAACCTAACGAACATCACCAGATCTGTTACTGTTCTTCAAATCTATACTTCACAAGATCTTTATTTTATGATCCGGATATTTACAGATGGTGAAAATGGCGGCTAGGGTTATGATGAAGATGAAGATGAAGGCAGTTGAGATGATGGTGGCTATGGTGGTGACTAGGTTTTTTTATTGAGAGAATAAATCACAGATCTGGATTAGAGTAATTATAGGACGGTTTTCAAAAATGACTCATGTAAAATGACATAAATGCCCAAATCTGAATAATTTATGATTGTTTTATTTACCAAATGCCACAATGATTTTCATCCATTGATCAAATAATAGATGGCTCAGATCGGTTCTCGCAGTTCTGTACCTTTATTTGGTTCTGAAAAGAACCCTACACTATATATATATATATATATATATATATATATATATATATATATATATATATATATATATATATATATATATATATATATATATTGTTGGGTCATGAAAAACCCAAGAATGCTTCAAACATGATTTGGACACAAATTAACTAAGTGTTAACTTAAACCGAGAACAATTCAAGTCACTGAGAGAACAGCCTCTCAGTGAGTCATCTTCAGGAAGCTTAAGGCGAATTCAAGAAGAAGGATTCACTACTCAGGAAGGCGGTACTCCCTGAGTAGGACTTAAGCCAAAGAAGAAGATGATGGTTCAGTGAGTGTTGGACAAGAACTCACTGAACCCCAGTCTCCTCAACCAACAAAGTGATTGAAGGACTGAGGAACCAACGCCTGAAGAAAAGGCGGGAACAATAGGGAAAAGATCTGAGAAGATAATAGTGTCAGCCCAACACTCTTCTCTTGTCAGATCCAACCTTCCCTATTGCGGCTAAAAGTCATGGAGTGTCAGCCAACAACTCCCAAAGTCTTTTTGGCCCTTTCCTATTGGTTCTTGAAAATGACAATTACTATTTGTAATTGTCAGACACGCAACCTCAACAACTTGTATTATATTTAATCACTTATACTTAGATTACTTGTGTATAAATAGATCAGATGGGAGAGAAGTTAAAGTGTGCTTTGTATATTGAAAGTCTTGAACTTTTACAAAAGAACTTCTCTCCTACAAAGAGTATACAACTCACTGAGATAGCTCAGTGGGTATATTGTTACCACTCAAGCAAAACTTGAGTTTCGATAGGAGACACCCCATACCCTTGTCTATTCAATCCCAAGTGTTTGTTCCGCAAAACACTTGGGTATAGATTCTTGGAATTATTTCTAATAAGAATTTAAACGTTGAAAAATATTGTTGTTTTTATATTCACGTTTTATAACTGTTAGATTTAATCCTAAACATTGTATTAGTCATAAACACAAATAGATTAACTTTCTAGTTAATTCTAATCGTGTAAAGGGACCAACAAGTGGTATCAGAGCCTCTGGTTTATAAAATCTTTTAAAACTAACCAAGAGTGCTCTAGGTTTTTAAAACCAAGGTCCTACTATGGCTGATATCAATGTACCCCAGCTAGTCGAAAAAAAGGGTGGCAGCTACTCCGCTGTTGCACCCAGACTTGAAGTGGGGAAATTTAGGAAATGGAAGAAGCGTATGATTTGCTATCTTACTGGTATGGAACCCTACTACATCACCTGTATCAGGGATGGCCCATTTGTCCCTAAGACAGCCGCAGGGCTAAATAAGTCTGAGGCCCAATGGACCATTGATGAGAGGAGGGTGGTCAATCAAGACCAACGCCTGAAAAGCATCCTTATATCATGTCTTCCTGACAATATAATGGAATCAGTCATCAACTGTCTAACAGCCAAGCAAACTTGGGATGACTTGGTAAACAGCTTTGAGGGTCCCTCAGATACCAAGGAAAATAGGGTCATGGACCTTAAACTTGAGTATAATACTTTCAGGGCAAAAGACTCTGAAAGTCTCTCACAGACCTACACCAGATACAAGACTTTGATAAATGAATTATCAAATGATGGTGTTGTATTGTCCAAACATGAGACAAATGTTGGCTTTGTCAACAGTCTCCCTGAGAAGTGGCTCAACTTCTCACAAGGCTTGAGGAATGCTAACCACATTCAGAACCTTGAGCTCCCTGAAATTTATGGGAAGTTTGTCTATGAGGACAACTTGATCTCAAGGAGATACCCTGACTCAAAAGCTCTTGAGTCCAAAAAGGCCTTAACCTCCACACCCATATCAACTGCTTTCTATTCTAATGGTGTTGTGCAGGATATTCAAGAGGATTCTGAAGAAGAAATTGATGAAAGGACTGGTGAGGAGTACCTGAACGACCTGAACTTGGAATTCCAAGAAAGGGCACTCCTTGCTAGTTCAAGACGGTTAATCAAAAGAAATCAGTCCAACTTTACAAAACCAAAAGCAAATGAGACCACTGAATGCTTTAAATGTGGTAAAAAGGGTCATTTTGCTAGGGACTGTTATTCTAAAACTATCCCAGAACCCTCTTACAAATTCTCAGGAACTAGCAAGTTTCAACCTAAAACGTTTCAGTCCACCCAACAATTTCAAAACAAGGGTCAAAAGGATTTTGAAACAAAATATAGGAATATCAAGGCTAAACTTGCACTTCTTGAAACTAACCCCATATTGCCTCAGGCTGCTCAAACATCTAAACCTATTCAGACAAAGAACAAGGTTTTAGTAGCTGAAGCATATGATTGGGATGATGAAGAGGTTTCCTCAAATGAGGAAATAAGAGTTAGTGCACTGATGGCACTTTCTGAAGAGGATCAGGTGGCTGTGGGAAAAAGCCATGCTAGAAATGGAGAGTGGGTCAACATCACCATGAAGAAGGTAAATACTTTACTTTCTATGGATGAGGATTCTGATTGGCAGTCTTACATGAATTATATTTGTGTTGATTTAAAGTTTGTTGAGGAACAAAGGCTTAACCTGTTTTCAAAATATAACAAAATTGTGTCAGAATTGAACAAATGTAGAGCTGAATTGCTTGTACTGAAGCAAGCCAAACTAGAAATAATAACTCTACAAATTCAGAACACTGAGATTTTGAAACAAAACCAAGCCCTTCAAACTGAACTTAACAAAGAAAAGGCTATCATTCAAAGCTGGACCAGGAAGAACCCCAAGGTTTTTGACACTGTGGGATTAATCTCTCAGAAAACCATTGGTATTGACCCTCTTATGGTTGATCCAACTGTGTGTCATAATGAAATAAACTTTGTTCCAGCTGGCATATCTTTTGAGCAAGAATTACTTCCCAAGTCAAATGACTGGATTGTCAAGGACAACCCAGTCAGTAAGTTACCAAACTTTGAGACTGGAAAGATCTTGCTTCCTGAAAGTCAGGCTTTGAAAAATATGCTTGGACTTACTGAACAACTCAGTAAGCTTGAACTCACTGAACAACTCACTGAGTCCTTGAATGAGTCTGAATCAGAATCATACCCTCCACTTCCTCCACTAAATACCCTTCAGGGTGCTGCACCTAACTTAGGCCTCCCACCTATGGTCTTCTCACCACACTCTCCAAAGGAGAGGTCAGGAATGGGAAGAAACATCCCAAAGAGAGCAAACCTTGATGTCTCAGTAAATACTGAGGACTCATCAACTTCAGTCCCTTCTGAAGAAACAACCCAAAGCCCTGACTCAAAATTTGATCAGTTGGCTGAAATGGTCAGGAAGCTAGGAGAGAAGATTGCATCTTCTGAGGAATCTTCTCAATCCAAGAAGGAACAAAAACCAACTTCCTCAAAGACCAAACCCAAACCCACAAAACCCCTGAAAAGATGTGAGCTATGCAACTATACAAATCATCTCACTGATGATTGCTATAGAGTCCTTTATTGCATGATTTGCAAAAAGGAAGATCACAGGACCTCTGATCATAAACAATGCTCAGTCATGTCAAACTTTTCAGGACTTAAGGCTCAGTGCCTGAACTACCCTTCTGATTCTAAGCAGAAACAGAAGCAAAAGGCCAAGCCTTTTCCACCCTGCCCTTTGTGTGGATTCAATGACCATCACCCTGAGGATTGTCAATATGACAAACACTGTGAATCTAGTGGAAGTTCCACTCAGAAATCCTCAGGAAAAGAGAAGGTCATTCAGTCAAGAAGAGGGATGAAACAATCCTCTCAGACTACTGAGGCTACCCCTGCAACCAAATGCAAAACATGAGGTAACTCAGTCCACTCAACCTCTGACCATGAATCAATTAATACTTTCATAAAGACCTACAATACCAAACCCTCCATGAAATGGAGTCCTAGAAAGAACTGACCTAGTTTACTATTTGTGCAGAAGCATGCCAGGGATCCTATTTGGCATCTAGACAGTGGATGTTCAAGGAGCATGACTGGTGTTAAGGAGTGTCTGCACAAATATGTGGAAGAACCAGGACCCAAAGTGATATTTGCTGATAATTCATCATGTCTCACTGAAGGTTATGGTTCAGTAAACTGCAATGGTATTGTCTTTACTAGGATAGCATATGTAAATGGTCTTAAGTATAATCTGATTAGTGTCAGTCAACTATGTGATGCAAAATACATAGTTCAGTTTGATGATAAGCAAGGAACCATCTTCAATGCAAATAAGGAAATTGTCCTCATTGCACCAAGAAGACAAGATGTTTATGTATTAGACATGTCCAGTCTAACTCAGGATGGAACTTGTCTCTTTGCTAAAGCCACTGATACACTCAACTGGCTTTGGCATAAGAGACTCACCCACCTGAACTTTAAGAACATTAACAATCTTGTAAAACAAAACAAGGTCCTTGGCTTACCATCTCTTGTGTTTTCTAAGGATAAACCATGCTCAGCTTGTGAAAAAGGTAAACATCACAGAGCATCCTTTAAAACCAAAACCAACTTTTCCATCAGAAACTGCCTACATCTTCTCCATATGGATCTATTTGGACCTGTCAGTCCAAGGTCTATTAACCATGAGAAGTATACTCTGGTCATAGTGGATGAATACTCTAGATACACCTGGGTATTCTTCCTTATCAAAAAGAGTCAGGCAGCTGAAACAATCATGTCCTTTGTCAGGAACATTGAAAATCAAAATGACATTAAGGTCAAACAAATTAGAACTGACAATGGGACTGAGTTCAAAAATAATGAACTTGAATGTTTCTGTGATGAGAAAGGTATTTCCCAAAACTTTTCCTCTCCATACACACCTGAACAAAATGGTGTTGCAGAAAGGAAAAACAGAACACTCATTGAAGCTGCTAGGACAATGCTATGTGGATCAGTCCTTTCCAACCATTTTTGGACTGATGCAGTCAAAACTGCCTGTTATACAAAAAACAGATCCATAATTGTCAAAAGACATGGGAAAACCCCATATGAGTTATTCAAAGGAAGAATCCCTGACATCAGCTACTTTCATGTCTTTGGGTGTCCTGTGTTTATTTATAATCACAAGGATCACCTAGGGAAATTTGATGCAAAAGCTGATGATGGATACTTCCTGGGATACTCACTTGTCTCAAAAGCCTTCAAAGTGTTCAACACAAGGAGACAGCAGACTGAGGAAACATTTCATGTTACCTTTGATGAGAGCACTGATGCAATCAGGTTCTCAACTGCCTCAGTAGAAGAGATAGGAATTGATAATTCTTCAAGGTATCCTCCTGATGAATATCTGTCTGAAAACAATCCTTCTACTCAGTATCAAGATGATGCTAATCTCTCCTATTACATAATCCCCCACAACCTACCAAACCCAACCATCACTGAGTTTGTTGAGGCACATACACACACTGATGATATCATTCAGTCAGTTCAAAATACTCAAGAACCCAACAATCTCAGTGAGCCGGTAGACACTCAAGATCCAATCAATGATCATGTGTCTACTCCAGAACCAACCCCTCTACCCAATCAGGCCTCCACAAGTTCAAATCAGTATCCAGGACCTCAAGAAAGTTGGACTAGGTCTCAGGACATTGAACTTGTCAATATTATTGGAGAGCCTACTAAAGGCATGCTCACCAGGAGCATGGCTGCTAGTCTAAGAGCAGCCTCATCCAATGAATGCCTATTTGTGGACTTCATTTCCACAATTGAACCCAAAAGTGTTAAAGAAGCACTTAAACATCCAAGTTGGGTTCAGGCCATGCATGATGAACTGGAACAATTTGACAGAAACAAGGTAATGACCTTGGTCAAATGTCCTAAGAATGTCTCAGTCATTGGCATGAAATGGGTATTCAAAAACAAAACTGATGAAAATGGCATAGTCATTAAAAACAAAGCCAGACTTGTAGCCAAAAGCTATAATCAACAAGAAGGCATTGACTATGAGGAAACATTTGCACCAGTAGCAAGGATGGAAGCCATCAGGATCTTCCTTGCTTTTGCTACATACATGAACTTCAAGGTGTACCAAATGGATGTTAAAAGTGCATTCTTAAATGGTTCACTGAAAGAAGAAGTTTATGTTGAGCAACCTCCTGGATTTGAAAGCCATGAGTCTCCTGATCATGTCTGTAAGCTTAACAAAGCCCTTTATGGACTGAAGCAAGCTCCCAGGGCATGGTATGAGACTCTCTCAGCCTTCTTAATCCAAAACAAATTTGTCAGAAGCAAGATAGACAACACATTGTTTATCTATAAGACAAATAATTATGTCATACTAGTACAAGTGTATGTTGATGACATCATCTTTGGCTCAACAAGTTTCAAACTTTGCAAACAATTTGAAAAACTAATGGCAAAGAAGTTTGAAATGAGCATGATGGGAGAACTGACATACTTTCTTGGTCTTCAGATCAAGCAGACTGATAGAGGAACCACTATCAGTCAAGAGAAGTATGTAAAGAATCTACTGAAGAAGTATGATCTCAGTGACTGTGCCTCAGTCAAAACTCCCATGGTTCCCCCAAACAACCTTGGTCCTGATCTAACTGGTAAACTAGTAAATCAAACTCTCTTTAGAGGAATGATAGGATCACTGATGTATCTACTTGCATCAAGGCCTGATATCCAATTCTCAGTATGTCTATGTGCCAGATATCAATCTGACCCAAGAGAATCTCATATTACTGCTGTGAAAAGGATATTCAGGTACCTGAAGGGCACTCCTAACCTTGGATTATATTATCCAAAGTGCTCAGGACTTGATCTCAAAGGATACTCAGACTCTGACTATGCTGGATGCAACATGGACAGAAAAAGCACCTCAGGCTCTTGCCAAATACTTGGTGGGAAATTAGTCTGTTGGAGTGCCAAGAAGCAACAATCAGTTGCCTTGTCCTCAGCTGAGGCTGAATATGTTGCAGCAGCTAGTTGCTGTGCAAATGTACTCTGGATGAAAAGTCAACTCAGTGACTATGGAATTCAGTACAAGATGGTACCCATCTTTTGTGATAACACAAGTGCAATTGCAATCTCAAACAACCCTGTTCTTCATAAGAGAACAAAACACATTGATATCAGATATCACTTCATCAGGGACCATGTCATGAATGGTGACATTGAATTACACTTCATCCCTACTGAATATCAGTTAGCTGATATCTTCACCAAACCTTTGGATGAACCAACTTTCACAAGGTTGAAAGCTGAATTAGGAATGTTGGATATAGAAAATCAGTCCACTAATTGAAATCCTTCCAACTGAAGTGTAAATTCTTAAAACCTCAGGTCCCTGACTCAATGTGTACATCAGTGAATTAATATCACTGAATCCTCAACCTCAGGAACTAAACCCAAGTTCCTGAAATCTTGAGGGTTCAGGAACTAAACCCAAGTTCCTGAATCCTTGTTTCTCAGGAATCAATCCATATTCCTGAATCATCAGTGACTAATCCCAAGTCCCTGAAATACCATCACTGAATGAAATGTCATTCAGGGCCCTGAAAAGGACATTAAATACTGACTTAAATGCTCTAAGTATCTAGTTAGTAAATGTCCGAGGTTGGTAACTGAACTAATATTTAATTTGAGAATATTTGTTCTTTTGCCTTTCTGGCTTCCACCTTTGGGCCACCACATGTCCACTTGGCATTAAATGCCTCTCCAATCACATTACAGAAATGTGATGACTCATCTCTGCAAAGTGCACTTTTGCAGAACTGCTCAACTGTTCACTTCGACTGTTGCGCCAAACCAAGAAAGTGGAGTGTTGGCATTAAATGCGGATCCCAAAACATATTATTCAAAACAATTTCCAATAATTCTTTTTGAATAAATAAAGATCGCTCAAATGATCAAAACAACCCCATCTCCACTCTCCTATAAATACCCCAACCAAAAGAAACACACACATGTTTTTATAGAATCTTAAGCAAAACTCTGCCATTTTTAATTCTCAAAAACAAATTGTGTGTGTATTCTTAAGCTTTAGAAACCCTTTAACCTTAGTCAAACCCAGACTTACCCACATATGGCTTCTTCTAAAGCTGTGAATTACGCCCCCAATGTGGATTTCACAATGGAGGGTGTAGACCTAACCAAAAACAATGTGGTGGGAAATTTCTCATATCCACAAATCTACCCAGCCTACAAGAACGTTATGAAGTTTCTTCGTAATTGTTTTCTTGCAAAGGCTTTCACCCACACCCCCTCAGTCATCTACCATGACTATTTGAGGGAATTCTGGTGTACGGCTGTGGCTACCAGCCCTAAAGACACCAAAGAGTCAATCATTACCTTCACGGTGATGAATGGGAGTAAAACCCACTCCTTTTACTACACAACCTTCATCAAAGCCACAGGCCTTGACTTTGCTGAAGAGTTTGCACCCAACCCTAGTGATCAGGACATAAAGAATGAACTGATCTTTCTTGCACCTCATGACCCCAGACGTCCTACAACGTCTGCGGGAGGCTTACTGGAGAAGGCTCCAGTAGTCAAAACATGGTTCCATCCAATTTGGAGGATACTGATGACATTTGTCATTCAGGTCCTGGGTGGAAATAAATCCTCTACGGAGCAGTTGAACTCATCACAACAATTGATGTTGTTCAGTCTCCTTGAGGGTACAAAAATTGACATCGGAGGAATAATCTTCTGAGACCTCGTTGCTAAGCTCTCAGGAAAACATAGGCAAAGGCATATGTCCTATCCTAGATTTGTTTTCTGTGTGCTTCAGGACCTACTTGGTTCTGAATATGTGAGGCCTGATGCAGAAGGTACGAAGCCTGACGTCCTGCACAAGTCAAACTTCACTAGTAGCATCAGTGAGGTTACACATATTGCCCTGACTGAATACATGCAATCAGTCGTTCAGGGTAATGACGCTATCTCTCCAGTTCCTTCACCGACCAAAAAGGTGAATAAGACAAAGAAGGGTCAGTCCAGCCAGGTGGTTAGACCCAAGCCACTCGCCATTGAGACTGATCCTCAAAACCAACTCAACCTTAAAAAGAGGTTGAAAAAGGCCGAGACCTCTGAGACACCCATTTCTGAGACCCTCTTGACCTCAAAACAAAGGCCAACGGAAGTCACTGAGCAATCATCCTCAGTGACCTCGGGCACACCCATTCCACATGGTTCAACTGACATACACAAGTCAGAGGAATCAGGAAGCATCCTCCCCTCACATCCCGATGAAGGTACTGATAAATCACAATCAGTACCCAAGGGAGGAAAGGGTCCTGAATCCTCGGTAGGGCAGCACCACCCTACTGGGAAGAGGACCCACACCCCCTCACATCCCGATGAAGGAACTGTCAAAAAACAATCAGTTCCCAAGGGAGGAAAGGGTTCTAAATCCTCGGTAAGGCAGCACTACCTTACTGAGAAGGGGACCCACAAATATTCACATCCCACTAACGTTCCTGAGCAATCACCCTCAGGATCTCAGGGAGAAAAGGACCCTAAATCCCCTGAAGGACAGCACAATCCTGATGGGAAGGGGGTCCACGAACTTTCACAATCAGTACCTAGTGATACTACTGGAAAGCACCCATCAGTAGTTGAAGGTGCTAAGGGGGACAAAGACTCAAAGGGAAAGAAACAACCCGCTGATATGGAACCCATCAACCCCTCAGGCGGATCCAGTCTCTCAGGAAATGCCCCCAAAAGCCAGGCTGGTGTTACCCCAGTTATTATGGCTAGTCAGGCTGAGCAAACCCACTCAGTTATTATGACAACGGGGTCAGGACCTGACCAAACCGAAGGCAAGTCTTTTTATAAAGAGGAGCCGGTTGATTTTTTGGGTATTGAGTCCATGGGGGACTTTCAGGCTTTTATTGAGTCTGATGAAGAGCTCAGGGAAGAGAGTGAAGAGGAAATGTTTGAGGCAGGTGAGGATATGGAAACTGATGTACAACCTGAACAACCTGAACAATCACATCAGTCATCTCCAAGCCAAAGTGAAAAGTCAGGTTCTCAGTCTTCTGATTCTTCTAGTACTGGGGACATCCTCCAAAAGTATGATAACTCTCTTCCCCTCACTGAAAGAACATTGGTCAAATTCCTACTGAAGACCAACAGAGCTCTTTTCACTGGTCTCACTGATGAGATGTTTGATCATCACACTGAAGCTGCTGTTCACTATGCCAACCTGAAGGCAGATGTTGAAAGTTTTCATGATGATGTGATCGAAATCCAATCAGACACCAAACACTCCCTGACAGCTATTGATCTTCATTTCCAGAAGTTCAATCTTACTCTTGAAGGCATCACCAACAGCCTTGGAACTATTCAGTCAGCTGTCAAGGATGACCCCGTACTCACCGAAAAGGTCCTTCAGGCTGCTGAGACTTATCAGAAGCAGTCAGTTGAAATCAGTGATCTTCTCAGCTTACTGAAGGATTCTAAGCTTCAGGGTCTTACTACTTCCTTGGACTCAATCAGGACTTCCATGGGTCTTCAAGAAAAACATCTTGGTACTTGGGCACAATCTTCAACATCCTTGGCATGGTCTCTTGGGTCAAGGATGTCAGGCATCGAAGCTTCTCAGGCATCTCTGGCGGATCAGATCTCAAGTCTTCAGAAAGACACCACGGACATCAAATCAATGATGACTGAGATCTATCAGGCTTTCAAAGGTCCTGCTGCTCCAGTGACTCCAACTCTTGCTCTCACCATGGCTCAAGCAACAGTTGAGGGGGAGAAAGACACTGGAGTCTCAAGCCAACAACCTCCTTCTCACACTGAGGGGGAGATTCCTGAAGCCTCTTCCTCCCATCAAGATAAAGGCAAAGGCATCCTCACTGAACCTGAGCCTCAACCAGCACCAATCTCGGTTGCAAAGGATCCTGAATCACCACTCAGGATCCCATATGAAATTGATGGAATTCTTCACCACTTCTCAGCTGATGAACTCAGTGCTTATCTTCAGGAAGAGGAAGCAAAGAAGAAGTTAAAGGATGAAGAGAAGGCGAGCAAGCCTGCTATAATTAAGGTTGTTCATGAAGAGGCTGAGAAAATTGGTCTTGAGGCTAAGGATCTCTCAGGAAGAGAAGGTGGTATGACCTTTGTGAAAGCTCAGTCTGAGGAGATGACCACTCTCAGGAAGAAAAGAGAGGAAAGGAATAAACGGGCTGAAGAGATCAGGCAGAACAGGATTAAGAAATATCAGTGGTATATGACTGAAAGGTTGAAGCCAGAACCAATCACTGATGTTCATATTCAAAGAAACACCAATCCTGCCGTTGTCACTGTCTACAGAGGTGCTGACATGAGAAACTTTGATGTTCATAAACCTTTCAGATTCGCTGACTTCGGGATCACTGAATTGGATGAGTTGGGTCCATTAATAGCAAAGAAATCAAATGTTGTGGTCCCTAATCTGATGAAGTCTTTGAGTCTGAGGTACGAAAGATTGGCAGCAGCACCTCAGGAACTTGGCATTCCATCTCTTCTTCCTGAATCTGCACAACCAGCTCCCTCTCAGTCTTCTTCAAGGAAAAGAAAGAAGATAGAAGCTGAGCCTGAGATCAAGATTCCTGTTCTTGACTGCAATAGGGCTCTCCCTGAAGGTGTTCCTTTCAGGAACAATATGGTCATTGAACAGCCTGAAAGAGGTTTGTTCTTCATTGATGAGTTCGGTGACAAAGCCTTCCAAAGGTGGAGTGACATCGACTTGTCAGGGATTAAAGCAATGCTCGGTTTTCTAATGATGGCCTCTCCACTCAAGAGTCCTGAAAATGTGAAGTTTTGTCAAGATCTGAAAAGAAAAATCAATGAGCATCCTGACCAACATGAGCTGCAGTCAAAGAAGCCCAAGCTTGAAGCCCTTGGAATCAAGTTGAACTGATGACCTGCCTGAATACCCACCACTATCCCTTTTGTACTTAGTTTTGTTAGGACTTGTAAATGATATCAATAAGATGATGTTTTTTATTATTTCAGTGTCTTTAGTTACATTCTAGTACATTCAGTATGAGTAGAAGTCTTTAGCTCACTCATATCTGATCAAAACACTTAGGTATAATTTATATCCAAATAGGGGGAGATTGTTGGGTCATGAAAAACCCAAGAATGCTTCAAACATGATTTGGACACAAATTAACTAAGTGTTAACTTAAACCGAGAACAATTCAAGTCACTGAGAGAACAGCCTCTCAGTGAGTCATCTTCAGGAAGCTTAAGGCGAATTCAAGAAGAAGGATTCACTACTCAGGAAGGCGGTACTCCCTGAGTAGGACTTAAGCCAAAGAAGAAGATGATGGTTCAGTGAGTGTTGGACAAGAACTCACTGAACCCCAGTCTCCTCAACCAACAAAGTGATTGAAGGACTGAGGAACCAACGCCTGAAGAAAAGTCGGGAACAATAGGGAAAAGATCTGAGAAGATAATAGTGTCAGCCCAACACTCTTCTCTTGTCAGATCCAACCTTCCCTATTGCGGCTAAAAGTCATGGAGTGTCAGCCAACAACTCCCAAAGTCTTTTTGGCCCTTTCCTATTGGTTCTTGGAAATGACAATTACTATTTGTAATTGTCAGACACGCAACCTCAACAACTTGTATTATATTTAATCACTTATACTTAGATTACTTGTGTATAAATAGATCAGATGGGAGAGAAGTTAAAGTTTGCTTTGTATATTGAAAGTCTTGAACTTTTACAAAGGAACTTCTCTCCCACAAAGAGTATACAACTCAATGAGATAGCTCAGTGGGTATATTGTTACCACTCAAGCAAAACTTGAGTTTCGATAGGAGACACCCCATACCCTTGTCTATTCAATCCCAAGTGTTTGTTCCGCAAAACACTTGGGTATAGATTCTTGGAATTATTTCTAATAAGAATTTAAACGTTGAAAAATATTGTTGTTTTTATATTCACGTTTTATAACTGTTAGATTTAATCCTAAACATTGTATTAGTCATAAACACAAATAGATTAACTTTCTAGTTAATTCTAATCGTGTAAAGGGACCAACATATATGTATATATATATATATATATATATATATATATATATATATATATATATACACATCAAGACTCCATATGAGACATAAAAAGTGGAGAATCTGTATTCTTATTCATTCAATCTATTTGTTTATAGGTTAAGTGAAAAAAATATTTATTCGAAATGTTTGCAAGACAATGAGATGGTGGAAAAGCAATGTATGTGAGATAGTGGAAGAATCAAAAACGGGGAATACAAGCTTAGATATTATACCAAATGAATGTTAGGTTATGGCAACGGTTTATTGTCTAACACTTTAACTTGTTAATAAGCATCAAGTGTTGTTAAAGTTAGTTTTTGTTGCGGGTCAAATTAAATTTCGATTTAAATAAAATTATAGATCTGACAATGATCGATCAACAGGCCGGCCATCTTTTGTCAATTAGTATATGTGTAATTATATGGTGCTACTAAACCAAATGTTCAAGTGCCATGAGTGATAAATTTGTTGATTTGGCAGTTATGACTTGCGAGAGATTGTTGCTAGAAAAAATATATGTGAGATTGAATTTTGATACTATGAATATATCGATACAAGATTGAACTTTCAGGCCAAGAAAATATTATGTTGACAAATTAATATGGTCGAGTATCAAGATGATTAATTAGAAGATTGGCGGATTATCTGGGTAATATGCTTATTGACACATTATAAATGAAAAATACTTAGAAACTAGATTCAAACTTTGTTGGGTGAACATCTTGCTATGACCACGGAAGAGGCCGGAAATGGCCACAATAATAGCGGTTAGGCCACATACATTAGAGCAAATAATGTTCGACTTCCCAGGTAATAATAATAGGGATCCTTCTCCGTTTTACTTGAAACAAGATTCAAGCTAAATACTTATAGATTCAATCTCACATGTACTGTCTAGTTTTTTTTCATAAACAAGTCAAAAAGAACAAAGACGGCTCAATAGCTCCTAGCTACACAAAATTGTTGCACCTGATAAGATCACAATGTAAACTTATAAACATTTACTTAGAAAATGCTCTATATGACTATATTACCAATTAAGGGCCAACAGTAATAAAAGATAAGTATATAGACTATAGAGAGCTTTAAGATCATCCTTCTCATTATAAAACTTTAGAAGTATAGACTCTAAATTTCTATTTGATGAAAAGAGTGAAGATGATGCGGGTGCATATCAGGTTCAAATATTGAACCAGACTTACAACGGGCCAGGTTTTGATATTGGGGCAATATTTGAGTTTAATTCTCCTATAGGAAGAACCTGATCTCATGGCAACCCAACATGCTCTAAGCCAAGCCACAACTCATACAAGTCCACAGTCAATGAACCCCATTAATGAGTCTTTATTATCTATTAATGTATTTATTTCATTTTCAAGTATTGTTGTATCTACCCAAGCAAGTTTTAAATGTTTGCTTTGGGAACTCTTCCAATTTCCAGCCTATATATTAGGGCTTCCAAGTTGTAATTTATCATCAGTTTTTGAATACACAAGAGCTTTTGAAGCTTTTCCTGAGTGTTTACTCTAAAAAGGAGTCGATTGTTTGATTGTTCTTAGTGTGGTGCTACGGCTTTATCACTAACAACTTCATCTTTCGCCAATCTAATTGATCTTGGTGGTGTTTAATTACTTTATCCTTGATACAATCAGGTTGCCTGACTTGGTGATGGCGACTTTATCCAAGTCCTATCTACTGTTTCTTTGTTTTATATTCCTTGTTGCATTTTCACCTGTCTCACACGTATCAGAAGTTACCAAAGGGACAAATCTTTTTTACAAACAAAAGTTCCATTTATTGTCCGTTTTGTCTTTAAATATGATGCGTTCGAATGGAATGATGAACAAAAGAGCACTTTCTTTTTTGATTCATTTAAAGAAAACGAAAAAGGAGAAAAAGAATAACCTTTTGTCATGATACGTCTTAAAATTACACTTGATATCTAAACAAGTGCTAAAATCATATTCGTAGTAACATTAATAGTTTGCTCTTAGTTTATAGATTTCTCATATATATGTCAGGACTCGTGTGATATGATCATATTTACATGTATAAGTTCATATGAAGATAGCATCTTTATATAGGAGAGACATCAAGAAAACAAATGGGATGTGTGAGCAAATATCATGAATTTGCTAGCATATTTGGCACTATTCAAGTCAAAGGCATATATTCATAACCTGAACAGCTTTGTTCCTTGATTCTAAATTCTTTAAAAAGAGGAAAAACATATACTAGTAACTAAATGACAGCTGTTTTGTTTAAAGATACAGCACGCAACATACATAGCTAGCGTGTTAGCACACACATGGCACACACAAGCACATTATCGAGCATATACGCACATAAAAATATTGAAATACTTCATTCATTAGATGATTTAAATACTTTCATATTTAGGTTTTTCTTCCAACAAAGGGGGATAGCTAGGGGACAAGCGATCGAGTAAATAGTTGAAATAGGAAACAACTCCTGTAATATATAGATGCTTATAATCTTTTAAATCATTCTGTTAAGAAAATATACTTATGATTTACAGTAACTAATATATCATTAATCATACTCAAAAAATATTAATCAAACTCAAAAAAGGATTATAAGTATTTCCGGGTCAATCCAACGTGCCACCCATTTGACTATTTGAGAATTACTACATAAAAAGTTTCATGGAATGCTTTTACACTCATATATCTACATCGATAACTATTGTATATAGATGCATGCATGCATATATACACGTACATATGTAGTTAAGTCAGCTAAGTTGAGTATTCGACCCAGTATGATCCATGACCAACTTAACTTCAAACCGTTCATCTCTCTATATTCTATACTTGACATGAGTTTCTACTAGTCACTGCATAAATTAAAGATTTAAGACCTTTTTCAAAAGTAAGAACTATAATCAACTTAAACATATAGCACCCCAGTCATCCCTCCCCCGGGCGGACCATGTTTAAGATTTTAGGTACATCTGATTCGAAACTCCATTTCATCATGTGTTACTGTCAAATTTCTTTCCTGTGCGTGGCCGAGGGTGTGTATAAGCCCATATTGTCACTATAAGTCACTATCAGAATATGTGAGGTAACTTCTTGTTTAGCATGTGAAAATGGTGTTCACATGATATCATTTTCCGATAAATTTTCATCTACCAACTGGCTATAAGCATTTATTCTGAATATATCCTCCGCGGCCTAGATTTAGCATTACATTTTCCATTTTCTTGTTAGAATCTTATCTTCTAAACCAATAAAGATTCGAACTTTATTGTTCTTTTTTCTCACATGTTCCTTTTCGTTATCTAATTCTGGTTTCATAGGTGGTTTTAGGCAGTGTCTACCTGGTGTAGAAATAGCTGATTCTGTGAGCAACCCGTGCACCACCTCGTTTATAAATAGACATAAACATTCCTTCAGTTTTTTCGCAGAGTTCTTTCGTGATTTGCTTCAATTAACAGTTAGTGCAATAACTAAGAGTTGAGGAAAATGAGTTACACTAGCTCAAAGCGTGATTCAGGTTAGTTGTTATCTATGTATTTAGGCGATTAAACACGTGTGCATTGTCTTAAGAACATAAATGAATACCCATAACAAATATTTTTTCAACCTTTTTAAACCAATTTTGCAAAGAAGTTGCTTCTTGAACTTGAACTTTCGATCAACAACCTGGACGCTATGAATGCGGAATAACTCGATACGAATGAATAAAAACACAACACGACAGAAAAGTAACGACATGTATTCTTGCTCTCAAACGATTATGTTTATTGAGAACGACGGAAAAGAAAACGGTACAATAACCCCTCCCCCCTCACCTCTTTATTGTAGAGATGAGGGGGGAAGAAAACTAACCCTAACAAGAGTTGAAACCGGCTGTAACAAGGAGGATAAGAGACTCTTGAATGCACAGCCTAAGCCTATCGAAGATACCCTATTTATAATAGATATTGTCGGCTATGTATTGCATGAAACCGACATATACATGCATTCCCTATTTGACTACAAAACTATGAACTAAACTTCCATATTACACCCCTAAACTATGGACTAATATTAATACTAATATCTAACAATTTCCACCTTAGGATTAATATTAGCCTATACCGATACTCAGTAGCTTCAACCAGCACTGGAACCTCGGATAGGGGTGTGCCTTCATCCACATAGTAGTAGCAATAACCGCTACTAACATTAGTTTAGCTCCTGACTCTATCGAGAGTCCCTTTAGCCAAATAGCCTCCTTTGCAGCCTCCGTAAGTGTCATATACGCCGCTTCAGTTGTTGACAAAGCCTCCATGTGCAGCATCATAGCTTCAGAGCTTCCTGCACATCCTTGTATCATAAACCCGTACCTTGTGATTGATCTACCCATGACAGTGATCGATCTACCCATAGCGTAGTCAAAATCCACAAAAACCTGTACGTATGTCTGTAATCCACGATCAGACCTATCCAACATACCCACATCTACAGATGCTATGTCAGGTCTCGTGCAGACCATCTGATATTCCCGGCTTCCAACCGCATATGTATATGATCACTTACCATTCTTTTCCACATCACAGTCCCCTGATAGACTACCCTCCAATGACAGTATGGAGTGTCCCTCCAACAAAGTCTGTACCAACTTACCGTTGTGAAACCTGGACTGTGACCCCCTCAGAGTATTACCACTCTGATCCCTGATGATCTCCATACCAAGTATATTTCCTTTTGCTTCAACCAGCAAACCATTGGTAACCAAGATCTCAGCCTTGCATCCGCAAGAAAATACCATACTATCCATATAGAGAAATAGATGTATGAACATACCTGGTGTATACTCCCAGTAATAGTTGTGTCTGTCGTCACTGCTTTTCCTGCAACCGTTGCTGAGCACACACACATCTGACCAAGTATCCATTTCTTCTTTCAATCCAGTCTTCCACTTGGAAATCACCTCACAAGCAACTGTATTATTGAAAGTCAATGACTCGTGTGCGTATATCTTCTCCACTGCAGCTACTGCAAAAGCAGCCTCATTACTGTTTTCTCTATACCTGTATAGTTCCCGTGCTGAGTGTTGCTCCCTATCACGTGCTGAATGCTAGTCTATTAAATCCTGAGTTTGTACTTCATGTGAACCAGCTAGCTGACAGACATTCCCTTGAGATTCCACCTCAAATGTATGATCCCCAAGCGGTTCCACCTCAAACTCAACTCCCTGCAACACCTGCACTGAACCCGTACCTACACCAGAACCAATGAGAGTTTTCTTGTATTCCTTACTCTCATTGAAATCCATATTCCTGTAAAGCACTACCTTTGAAGTAACGTCATCAAACCTCCAAAGCTTATTACCCACTATACCTTTATGGTATCCCAGGAATATGCACTTGACCTTAACCGGTTCAAGCATCCCTTGCTTATTACTAGCAAGCCAACCAAAAAACCCTAACATATCTATAGGCGTCTTGAATCCAATCGCTGATGATGGTGACCTATTCATGAGATATGTAGACATGGTTGTATCCTCTACCCAAAAAAAAACCTTGGACAGACCAGACTGAATCAGAAAACAATGTACCTTAGCCAAGAGTGTCACGTTCATCTTCTCAACCAACCCATTCTGTTGTTGTAACCCTGCAACACCCAAATGTCTGGCGACCCCACTCTTCATACATTGTTGTGTAGACCTCTGATTACAAGACACAAGAAAATTACCTTCCTGATCTTCCTTCCAGTCTGAGATTCTCCTAACTGCTTCCTACCCTTCAATGTCTTCCCGGTCACTGCCTGACCGTCCAGGGTATATACACAATTAGTCTTCCTTGTTCCTGATAAAACCACCAGTGAACCCTTTATAACCTTGATCTTGCCCGACTGCATCTTCACGGTAAAACCCTCCTTTTCAAGAGTACCCAGCGATATCAAGTTTCGCCTTAATTCCGGAACATACCTGACGTTGTCCAAAACGAAACTCGACCCATCCCTCATCTGTACTTGAACCTTATCCATCCCACGTACACGGCATTCCCTGCCATCACCCAGCAGTACATTGCCACCGTCATACTCCTTAAAATCAAACAAGTAATCTCTCCTGTATGTCATAAGGTATGAGCCCCCTGAATCCATTATCCAGTCTAATTACTTTTCAACACTCATAGCCATCATAACATCAGCATTGTCAAACCCATCAACTCCATAACCGGATACTTGATCTTTATTTCTGACAAAACCTTGAGATTTCTTGTGATTATACCTGGGACAACCCCTCTTCAAATGCTCCTCAGACCGACATATATAACACTTGAGTCTGCTGCTTCTTCCTTGTGACTTTGACCACGCACTACCTTTACCCTGCTGCATATCACTTTGATCAGACTTCCCCCTCACAAACAACCCTTCACCACCATCAACCTTTGCTCCCGTCATCTTCTGAAGTTCCCTAGAATGAAGTGTCGCGAGCACGTCTTCTAGCTTCAAAGTATCCCGACCATATAGCAAAGTATCCACGAAATTATCGTAAGACGATGGTAAAGATGTGAGTAATAATAATGCCTGATCCTCATCCGATATAGCAGTATCTATAGCCGCTAAGTCACCTTCCAGCTTATGAAACTCATCAATATGTTCAGACCGACTCTTACCCAGATGCATGTGAAAAGTATATAGATTCTTCTTCAAGTACAAACGATTAGCTAAAGACTTTGTCATGTATAAAGTCTCTAACTTTTTCCAAAATCCCGCTGCAGTCGTCTCCTTGGTGATCTCCCGTAAGACCCGATCACCCAAACACAAGATCCCTTTTGTAAGCCTTTTTCTGAATGACGTTATCGTATGCTACTATTGTAGCTGCAGGTAAATCCTCCAATGCTGCAGCTAATCCCTGCTGTTCCAGCAAAGCCTTCATCCTTACCTGCCATAACCCGAAGTCATTCTTCCCACCGAATTTCTCGATGTCAAACTTGGTCCCCGTCATCTTTTTCCAATCCCTTTGTTTATTGTGATAACCTTGTGATATAAACCTCACAACAACACCGAACTAAACAAAGTATCCCGTGTGCTTTTAAAACCCTTGTCGACTTTCCTTGCTATACCTGAAACTTGCAACCCAAATTTCCTAGCAACACGACAAGAAAATCCTTGAAGCTGCAAACCTTTGTCGAATATATGCATGCAACAAGCAATTCTTTAGTCACAATCTCTCACATGCATGCAACAAGCAAGCACCTTGGCACCTCACGTGCATGTAACAAAAAAGTCTTCACGTGTATAAGAAAAAGAGACATTTTTCACTAATGGTATTTTTTTTTTTCTTGTGCTCTGTTTGAAAAACAACCGCCAAACACACCAAGACCTTGTCAACAACAAATCCGATCGACAAGAACCCTTCAAAACATATTTTCGATCACCTTCCAATAAAACGACTTAACCGCGAACAAAACCTTAGCATAATCTAGTAACGTTGGAGATCTATAAACAATCGAAAAAATACAACCTTGCTTTGAAGTATAACCTTGTTTCTCAAAACCGAAAAACAAGAACCGATGTTGTCTTCTTTTTCGTCAATAACCTGACAAAAAACCCACAACACCACAAACCTTTGTCGATCTTCTATAACCCAAAAATCAACAACCTTAAGCTTTCTTTAACCCGTCGATAACCTCGACAAACCGAAAAACTTAAGAACCCTTTTGAAGTAATCCTCTGTTCTTCTTGTTGATCGTTGGAAACCAGAAACAATACCTTGCTTCTTCTTCAACGAAAACCCGAACAGTCGAAACCGAAACCCTTTTGCTAACCCTTGAAGTCGATGCCTTACACTTCAAGTAAACTTCGCAAAACCGGAATTTCAAAACCCTTACTGTCGATATCCTGCTGTTATACCTTGTTGTTGAAAAACCCGAACAACAAGCTCCTTGCTGTCAAAATCCGAACAACAAGAACCTTCAAACTATCGAACCTAGCTTCCAGAACTTCGAACCTGGCTCTGATACCAATTGTTGAACTTTCGATCAACAACCTGGACGCTATGAATGCGGAATAACTCGATACGAATGAATAAAAACACAACACGACAGAAAAGTAACGACATGTATTCTTGCTCTCAAACGATTATGTTTATTGAGAACGACGGAAAAGAAAACGGTACAATAACCCCTCCCCCCTCACCTCTTTATTGTAGAGATGAGGGGGGAAGAAAACTAACCCTAACAAGAGTTGAAACCGGCTGTAACAAGGAGGATAAGAGACTCTTGAATGCACAGCCTAAGCCTATCGAAGATACCCTATTTATAATAGATATTGTCGGCTATGTATTGCATGAAACCGACATATACATGCATTCCCTATTTGACTACAAAACTATGAACTAAACTTCCATATTACACCCCTAAACTATGGACTAATATTAATACCAATATCTAAGAAGTTGCTTCTATAACTTGGCCCCGTGTCACCAATTTATTTTGTAGCATATTACTCCGTATAAAATAAAAAATGGATTTTCAAATGGTTTATAAGGATGTAAGGGTTTAATAGCATTCTTGATATACTGTTTTATTTTTCTTCAGGAAGTAGAAATGTTAGAAGAAATGTGCCAGAGTTTGGAAGGACTTACATAGTGATGCCTAAAGAAATTCACAAAGCAACCATTGTTTGGTTGCATGGCATTGGTGAGAAGGGATCAAGGTGATTATGTATCTTTGTTTTAAACCTTAATTATAAAAACTGTAAGTAGGTTCTGCTCATTTCGACCTTTTTGACTTTGAGTATTGTGAGTTGACTTTACAATTGTTGTTAGCTTGATGTGTTTTATTCTATGGATGATCAAGGATCATCAGGGTCAAGTTCTTTCTAGAAGCCGTAACATGCTGTTGGCCTGTTGCATACTTGCATGCTATCTTGTTTGAATTTTTATTTTCCAGTAGTTAGTTTACACCGAAATGGAAAAAAGTTATTGTCTTTAGAATGATAACTTATTGTTGATATGTAGCTCTAAAAATTGAATATGAAGACAAACGTTTTCAAGATTAAACATCTAGAAAGTTTTCTGTCATTTTTTAAAAAGAATAGTGTGCTATTTTCGATGTTGACTCTCTTTGTGAGACTGATTCTTTGGAATCGAATGAAAGCAACTCTAAGATGCACACACAACCGTGTGTTTAGCTTGAATGGCATCCGCACCCCATCCTCCACATCAACCTCAACTAACATATAGCATAAAAGTTCATTGATTCATATTCTCCTTTACCTTTTGCGATTAAAGCCAAAAAAATTACATTCTTTGTAGTAACGATGTCATTTTCTTATCTTAAACAGTTGGACTCAAATCTTGGAAACTTTTCATCTTCCACATGTAAGGATGCCAAAATCTACCTTTCTCATGCACAGCCAATCGTAATTTAGGTTAAATTTATTGCATGATTAGTATTTTAAGAAATTTTGATATTTGTTTTCTAGATTAAATGGATCTGCCCAAGTGCGCCAACTCGTCAAGTAACACTATTTGGTGGATATCCTTGCACTGCTTGTATGTTCTAAGTCTTTATATATCCACAGATCATCTCAACATTTTGTAGTATTTTAGAATTATGGAATATATGACGATTTCATAAAATTATATGTCAATATTATCAGGGTTTAATATGACAAGCATGTCTGAAGATGCCTGTGATGA